>OW971935.1:5000000-6250000 GCA_943193695.1 Acrobasis suavella
TTAGTTGCAAAACGCTCGCGTGACTGAGACGCTCTTGTCAGAGAGTATTATATTCTTTGCTGAGACACCATTGACAACTAAAGTGGTAGAAATTGTATTATTTTTACTAGGCTTTGCGTCGGGGGAAAAGTAACGTAAAGATTGAACTAGTCGCGGGCTTCAAGTCACACGTGGGAGCGGCCTAAAAGAATGCTGTCTCACTTAACATTGTGGGTGAGTGAGGTGAATTAACGATGATTCATAGTAAATCGAGCGCGTAAAAACATACGTAAAGTCCTTTGGGAAAGGGGTTTTATGCAATAACATTTAATCCAATTTTTGACAATTAAACCGTGACGGCGTGGATTTTGTTTTGGAGACTTTATAGTTTCACAATAAGCAATATAAACAAATCTTTGATGGCTCATAACTTTTAAATGGCTTTTTATTTTACTATTCTGTATCAGTACAGACAAAACTTATAGTGGGACAAAACGGTATCATGTTAAACTTTGCATGTGCAAACAGTGGAGGAATAACCCTCCAAAATTTGCATAGAAAAGTATCGACTAGTTCAACCTGGCGTAACAAGTGCTGGCATGCAATAGGCTAACTTTATTACCATGCTATCGAAATAGTTTAAAGTGCAGTCAGGCTTTAAAAATGGAGTCATAATTTCTCATACAATGAGCATGACAGATTATGACTTTATTTTTGAAGCGTACCGTACATATAATATAGTCTCTACTAATAAACTAAGTAGCTACCCGTCGTGTATGCAAGTACATACCTATGCTTTTATCTTAAAGCTACTAACGTATCGGATTTTAATGTAGTTAAATTAGTAGAGCCTCTTAAATCCAGAGGGACCCGGGACCGTAGATTGGTATAAGAGGAAGATTCACATGATTCAAATACACGCGTGAGAAGCCGTGGATAGCCGCAAGTCTTTTTAGACGTTTGCTGAAGACATAATGTTATTGCCGTAGTGTTGTTAGTTACTTTTAGTTATCGATGCTAAACAAATGCAGGTAATAATATCGGCGCTGTAACAGCCTCGTGACGTTTCTGGTGCAATGTTACCCAAAATACTTATATATACTTTATAGCGGTGGTACCGTGTTATGATTAATATTAATGGCCATATTTTGTACCAAATACAAGTGAAAATTTATAAATATTAATTCTTAGTAATGTTACAGAACCTGACTCTGAACGCACTAGCAATGTGATGACAGGGAAACCAATTGATGCAACTAAGGATACAAGCGTGGAGCAAGGAGATGTGATAGAGATCCGTAAGTTATGTGTTTTACCCAACAAATTGGTCATATGTTGTAAGTACATAATTAATTGTAAACCAAAGGCGGTGAAATTAATAATGTCACAAATCTTAGTAAGTACTAATTTTCCTTCTAACATCTTTAATTAGCCATCCAACCTGGCATAAGGTTTTCTAAAAGGGTCTAAAAAGCAAATATGAGCGGAAAAGTGGGTTCTACAAGCCCGAACCATCTCAACATTCCTTTCTCAATTTTTGTTACTACATCTTTTAGTCCAAACCGCTCCCTTATGACATCATTTCTAACCTGATCTTTAAAAGTAACACCACACATACCTTAATTCCTCTTCGCTCTCATCTCAACTGCATTTATTTTACTTTAGTGGCTTTTCTGCCATACACCAGGGTCGGTATCAGCACTCAATTATGAACAGCCAGACGTGCTATGTTTGACACTTTCGTGCTGTTTATAAAGGAATGCAGTGCCCCATTCCCATGATTTCTCGCTTTCTATATCACTCTCGTGCTTTCCATCCTTCACTTGTAAACTTACATCCCAAGTAAACAAACTCTTCCTCTTGCTCCATTGTACACCTATTTACCACAATATTGCATTCTGTTACACGTTCATCCCTCTCGAACACCATTACTTTCATAGTTGTAGTAAATAATTGATAATTCTATTCTTACAGTATCCGACTCTGATAATACTGACGTTAATGAAATACAACAGTGCATTTCAAGTGGCAATGAAAATACAGAAGTAAAAGGACAGGCAGATGCAATTGGAAAAAGTGAGTAAATTTTTAATACTCAAATAACGACTATAAAATATCTGTCTAATGAGTCATTATTATTATTATTCGAGCGTATTCCCGGTTGTATCCTCAGCGGTAACGCTTCAGAGCCCGGGGTCCACTACCTAACCTAGGTGATTTGACGAGGTTACTGGATTTTCAATCTGTCTGATGAGTACCTACTTTTTATTTTTGTACTATCAGTATTATTTTATTATTAATCTAATGTTACAGAACTTGAATCCGATTGTACTACTATTTTGAACAAAGGAAAACCAATTAATGCATCTAAAAATAAAAGCGAGCAAAAAGGAGATGTAATAGAAATTCGTAAGTTATTTGTTTTATTCGCTTCGAGTTCACACAAAATTTCACTATTTGTCCGAAATTCATAAAAGTATGTCAGCAATTTATAAGTTTGCTGTCCACAATTAAGTCTCGTCACACACAAAGTTGACGTTTTGTTTCTAGACCATGCGAGTCATCGCTTGTTTCAATTTAATTGAATGGTTAATAACTTGCAGTGTGTAAATGGAATTTTTGTTTAACTACATCGTTTCGTATTCTCTTACAGTATCAGACTCTGACAGTACCCCTGACTTAAATGAAGTACAACAATGCAGTTCAAATGGAAATGAAAATGTAGAAGTAGAAGAAGCACAGGCGGAACTGATAGAAATACGTAAGTAATTTATTTTGCTAACAAAAAATTTGAAGTTAGAGGACATCTACTATAAGATGGAAACCAAAGAAGCTGTGGAGGGAATGCGTTAAAGAGGACATGATTTCCTATTCATATCTTCTTAGGGAGTAATGGATAATTTGACTAGGGATAAAATAAGATGGAAAATACAAGGCAGAAGAAGAGACAGCAACAACTATGTATTGCACGTAGGTTACTACAAAACTTTTGAGATACTCGGAATTTACTGATGGAACGTGTTCTCAAGATCTATCTTGCATCTTTAGAAAAATATTGTTACAGATTCTCGTACAGACGATTCTAGCCCCTGTATGCTACGCGTGCAACCTTGTGTAACTGAAAATGAAAATAAAGATTTCGAAGGAAGAATTTCTGTGGAAACATGTAAGTTTAAAATTGATAATTTTTCTCATTTCATTATCTTCTTATAATTTTTAACCCCGGACAAAAAGAGGGGTGTTATAAGGTTGATGCTAACGTCTGTTAGTCTGTCTGTCTGTATTTCTGTCGGTCTGCGGCATCATAGCACTCAAACAGATGGACTGATTTTAATGCTTTTTCATTTTTTACGTGAAAGCAACTTCTCAAGTCGGGGTATGTAATTTAATTGTCAAATTTATAGATGGTGCTACCGTCCCGCCACTTATCACTAGATGGTGTCGTCGGGTTTTTTCAAATTGCGTAGCAAATAATCTTGTTATTTTTGTTTTTTTGATAATGATAAAACGAATAATTCATTTCAGGCGGTTTAATACAAGAATCTTTGAAACCCCTTACTGAAGAACATTCAAGTAAATCGGTAAAAGTTGGTAAAACTAAGTTAGTAGACCATTCCATACATGGCATACATGCGTTGGATAATAAGATACTCGAAAACTTCAATTTGATAGAGACTACTGATAACTTTGTAAACCAGACTTGCGATACCAACAATGCTTCCGAAAAAAATTGTCAAATAAGTAACAATTTTAATTCTTCTGAACTGAACATAAGCGCCAAAACTCAAAAGGCTGCTGGTGACACTTCTGATTTTGAACACAACAATTTTATCGCAAAAATTTCTATGCTAGATAAATTACTATTTACACCAATGTATGAAAATTTTAAAATCGGTTTTGCTACTAGCCAAAAATTAAGAAAACTAAGTGAAAGTTTGACAACAAAATTTGAAGAAATGCTAATCATTAAACAATCTAACGAAGAGGGGTCAAATGAGCAACAACAGACTAAAACCAATGATTTTATTCCTTGTCATGACCAACCAAAGAAATCAAATGAATTAATTGATACGTGCTCACAAGAGTCTCAAATTGCAACTGATGCGACGCCTGATAATAAAACTGATTTTGAAAATAGACGTTCACGTCGACTGATGAAGAAACAAAGGAAACCAACGATTTCAAATCTCCCTGAAGATAGTACGTGGACTTTAAAACATCTGATTCAAGAACCAAGAACGGATTTTTCCAACCTAATGGAGCTATTGCCTGATTCCAAAATTTTTGTTAGTGTACGAGGTCTTACATATTCCAAAGCTGCTGCTACGAGTAGTACAGATTTCATCCAATTATTGCTGCGCGAAGTCTTCAACGAGAAAGCTTTAAAAAAGTGTACTATAAGCGACAAGCCAAGAAAAAACGGTCGTCCTAGGTTGAACAGGAATGGAGTAAATACTTTATGCGACTATGTAGTGCATTACAGTGCGACGGTTGATGGGTGGGATCGTGTCGATGCAGAGACTGTAAGGAGAATCATTGCAAATTGTTTACCACGCAGTAAGAGTAAGGCAGGCGCAACTGACTCTAAGGTGACCAATAGTGGTCACGTATAATATGATCTCACTGAGAGCAGTCGCTTATCCTATGGTTTCTTGTTATGTTTTTAATTTTTTTTTAAAAGAGTAAATATGTATCTTTCCAATTATATAACCCATAAATCCACCTTATACTCAAATATCAAGTACTATTATCTTTATTGTAAAAGGTAAATAAATTAAAAAGTATAGTTATGGATAAATATTTAATTTCAAACAAAACTACCGACGTTTACATTTTATAGATGTGGAAATTTATTATCTAAATACGAGTACGTATGATGCAAGTACATTACCAAACGCCCCATGTCTTTTAGCGTGTGAGTATTGTACAACCGTGGAAGTGCCAAGTGGGCGTGGCGCGCGTGTCATAATCCGGTAAAACTATACAAGATCGACCGACTCCGTACATCAGTCGTATTCTAGCTACGTGTTGAGAACGTTTTGTCCGCCCGACCAACATTTTTTTCGCTAAATATGCCGTGTTGTAGTGTTTTAGTATGTAAAAATAGCAGTAAGAACAAAAATAGAAGCAATGCAGGTGTTTCTTTCCATCAGCATGTACGATAACATGCATTTTCTTTTAAAAAATTACGAAAATCATTCTTGTACGATCATATAAACTAGGTAGTTCTAGAAAGTTTGTTCCCGTAAGTTGTCGCTACTCGATTAGTGATGTACAGATTTGCTATTCGATTAGTGATGTACAAATTTTGTCGATGAAATCTCGCTACTGGATTAGTGATGTAGTCGAGTCGGATGCGGATTTTGTCGATAAAATAAATCAAAATTTCAGGTAGTATTTAATAGAATAACGCAACGATTTTAAGTAATATATAGACTTATTATAAACATGAACATTTTCTAGTATTTTTATTGCAATAAAATAATTAATATTAGTCTTACCTTTCGAAATATTTTTAGGCCCAAATGTAAAAGAAAAGTGGATAGATGCAACAGGTAGGGTTAACTGGATGCCAACTAAATTAAGCACCATATGTTCGGAGCGTTTTGAAGAAAATAATTTACTTATATCTAATTTACTTATATATAATAATTTTATTTTCTTATAAAGGTTGTCCTTTATGTCAATTTTTTCTGCTTTTGCTCCTGCTGCTGCTCCCAAATTTATATGTAACTAACTTTAACCCAAGACTTCGTTAATGTAATATAAGTAAATAGAAAAAGTCTCCATTTGTATGGCAAAATAAGATTCACCATGCCAAGTTCCGTCACTCTTTTTTGGGGATAAACCTATGTCCTTTTCCGGGACTCTTAAACTATATACCTACATATTCAATTTTAATTAAATTGGTTAAGTAGTTGAAGCGTGAAGAAGTAACAGACAGACGGATTTACTTGAATATCGCTGTAATACGAGGGGGGGTCAAAAAGTTCGCGGAATGGAGGGGATAGCGGGGGGTGGGGGACCTGCCGCAGGTAGTAACTAATGAGCAACTCTTTGTGAGTATATATGCCAAGTTTGAACCTGATTGTGTCAATAACCTTTGACCTGTCGTCGATCAAACAAGTGAATCCGGAAGAAAAACTTGAACATGGAAAAAATCGAGTTTCGTGCCGTCATAAAGTTCCTCACTAAGCAAGGAAAACCACCTCAGAAAATTTTGGAAGAAATGTTATCAGTATACGGGGACTCTTGCCCTGGGAAAACCATGGTGTACAAGTGGAATAGCCTTTTCAAGCAAGGCAGAGAGTCTCTTGAAGACGACCCTCGCTCAGGACGGCCGATTGAGGCCACCACCTCAAACATCGTTGAAAAAGTGGAGAATCTTATACTGGAGGATACTCGTTTGAAGAAGAAACAACTTGCAGAAATGGTTGGAGTATCACCTACAACCATTTTAAATATTCTACACGACAATCTTGGGATGTCAAAAGTCAGCGCAAGATGGGTGCCAAGAATGCTCACACCACCACAGAAACAGCTGCGCGTCGAGTATTCAAAGGAGTTTTTAGACCTCTGTAGCGCCGACAAGGAAGGAATTTTTGCAAGACTTGTTACTGCAGATGAAACTTGGGTTCATCATTATGAGCCTGAGTCGAAGCAAGAGTCTATGCAGTGGCATAAAAAGGGTCAGCCCCCCCCTAAGAAATACAGGGTGTCACAATCGGCTGGAAAAATCATGGCAACTGTTTTTTGGGATACAGAGGGTATTTTATTAATAGATTATAAAGATAAGGGTGTTTCTATAACGGGAGAATACTACGCTAATCTACTAAGACAATTAAAAGAAGCAATCAAGGAGAAAAGGCGGGGAAAGTTGACAAAGGGTGTGCTGCTTTTGCATGACAACGCACCGGTACACAAGAGCCGCGTTGCGATGGCTGCCCTTCATCACTGTGGCTTCGAAATGTTAAACCATCCTCCCTATAGTCCAGACTTAGCCCCCTGTGATTATTTTTTATTTCCCAAATTAAAAAAAGAGCTTCGGGGGAAGAAATTTTCCGATGATGAAGAAGTCAAGTCGGCGATTTCGGCCTATTTTGAGGACAAAGACAAATCATTTTTTTTCGACGGTATTAATAAGTTAATAGAGAGATCTGAAAAATGTATTCGACTTAAGGGGGAATATATTGAAAAAGAAAAATAGTACAGTATTTTATTTCACCCCCCTTCCCCTCCGTTCCGCGAACTTTTTGACCCCCCCTCGTACTAGTAATGGATCTACAAAGTTATTGACTCAATTCTCTGTATTTTAAACTCACCATGCTGGTTTGGGTGAAAGGGACAAAAGAAAATAAATAGAATGTACCAACTTCCCGCATACCCGCGCAGATTGTAAAAGCCGATCGAGAGAATGGGCAAAATGGCAGAAGAGAAATTCCTCTGCCATTTCGACCATGCGGGTAGCAACCCATCACTATTTTGATTCCCTTTCCCACTTTCTCGCCCGCCGTCATGCTAAAAGTAGCCTTTGGATCTTGCGGCCCTGGGCGATTTCAGCTTAAAACCGCAAGACTTAAAATGCTCTGTATGTTCCATTCCATTGGGGATTAGATCGCTACAGGGATAAAGACGGATTTTTCATGTTCTTAAAATAATAGATCTTTAATTATTTGAGGCTGGCTTCGCCCACGATTTAATCTGCACATCCATACTAATATTATAAATAAGAAAGTTACGCAGACGAAGTCGCGAGTGAAAGTTAGTGTTAAATAAAGATAAGAAAATTCTAAAAAAATGCCTTTGCGTCGAATGATATCGATACTGTTAATCAATATTAGTAATATGGACATGACTAGTCGAGTAGCGCACCTGTCGGCAAGTAGCAGAATTATTTCGTAGCTTGGGATTCAAGTGACGAAAAAATTCTGCTTTTCGACGATAGATGGCGCAATTATCAGACTTTTTAATTTGAGTAAGACATTAAATTGCAAAACGTCGTAAGTACTTTTTGAACCGTAGCAAAATAAACCTTATGCTTGAGACTTAATGTCGTTTTTAAAATGTAGGGTCTATAGACTTAGGCCAATATTGAAATAAATATATTCGACCAATCAAACGAATTTCTCGTATGTGTGCAATATGTGATTATTGGTTTATTTGTGTGAGTTTGGCGACGCTTGTTTCTTAACTAATTTAGGCCCAAGGCACTTCCACCTGTTTCTCTGTTCCGTGGTACAACCTATCACCCAACTTTTGCCCCCCTGGTTTCTTATTTGATTGACTGGAAGAAATCCCCTGCAGGCAAAAGTCCGCCTTTTATTTGTATTAGGTATAAGTTTTATATTTTAATGTTATTAATTTTAACTGTTTCTTTTTATAACATAAACAATTTACCTCTATACTTAAATACTTGTCAAGCATATGTAAGTAGATAGTGGGATCAAATAGATAAATTTAATTTTTTTGAAAAATTGTTCCTTATCTATGTCTAGGTACCTACTTAATAATATTTCGTCAAAGCACTGTTTAATAAGAAGTTAAAATTAATATAAGGTACGTACCCTACCTACTCGTATGTTTTTGCTTTCATGACCTTATATCTTTCTGTCTTTTTAGCATTATATTTTGTTAACATTACTTTTAAAGGAAAGGAAATTTACTTATAACTGTAATTTCTTTAGATAACTCTTTGACTGCATACCTTTTTAAATACTTAAATAGATGTGTTTTAAAATACATATCTATATGTACTTACTATTATAGTAATAAACTGAAATATATTTTTATTGTAATATGTGTACTTACTTTTTATCGATTCACTACAGATCCATCTGACTTCGTCGATCACTTGGTGAATCGCTGAATCGATCTCGAAAGAATGCTGCACTTAAATATGGCATCATAAAACCGCAGACCTCTAAAAAAAATTGTACCTAACTTCAAGTATTTGCCCGCGCTGGGAATCGAACCCAGCACCTCTAGAAAGTAACATGTAGAGTCAACGCAAGGGGTGTCTCAGTGTCTGTCAATCTAAAAAGTTGTCGTCATATCACACAAACGCCGTAATACAAAAAAAAATCAAATATCAAGTATCTGTAGTTCTTTCGCTAAATTGGTGTCAATACTGACTGCGAGCCGGTGTCGCCTTTTTGGAACACCGGCAGTATATCAATCATTTAAACGAATAAACTGTACCTGTATATTCACTTGACCCTTTCCCTACTCGGGCCATTTGAGGGCTAACCCTTGAAATGCGCTACAACGATAGGTGAATCCCAGAAATCGTCAGTTGTTCTCCGACTACATTTTAAACTAACTAGGTAAGTGTACAGTTTGAATGCACAATACCACTATTCACTCCAAAACCAAAATAAAAGATGTGGGGCAGCCGAGCTCAAGTGGGACTCCGCTGGTGATGTGAGCAGGAGGCACCCGTATAGGTGGGATAAAATAACAACAGATTTGGTTCGATCGAAAAAGCTCGATCACGGTGGTCAGACGATATAAGGACATACGAAAAGATCTGGCAAATTATCTCCACTCTCTCTTCCATGCTGGTCGGGGAGAAAAGAAAAAAACTTAGAATGTACCAGCTGCTTCTCATCCCGCGCAAATGGTAAAAGCCGATCGAGGAACAGGGCGAAAATGTGAATCATATTAATAGGCGATGCGGCTAGCAACTCATCACTATTTGATTCCTTGTTACACCTTCTTGCCCACCATCAAGCTAAAAGTCGCCTTTGAGTTGCGGCCCTGGGCACTGTCTGCTCAGAGCCGCCAGACCCCAAGCCCCGAATGCTCTGTCTGCCCCATTAGCGATCAAGTCGTGATAGTATGTATGTACTCAAGTAAAAAACAAGGTAAGTGCAGGTATAAATAAAACAGCCCTGTAGGTTACACAAAGTAGAAACTCTATTTAATAGTAAAATAGTAAAAAAAGGCAAAACTATAACTCTGTGATGTATAAGGTAAGTATATTTAAAAGTAAGTTGAACAGTTCTTAAATGCCATATAATAAATTGGTATCTAAAGTAAAGTTAAACACACACGTCTTCTTTTGATTAGATTCTTTTGATTGAGAACAAACCATTTTTATCAAAAAAAACTAGAAACGAAACTGCTCTTTTTTGAAATTCCCAAATAAATGTTTACTTAGTCTATCTAAATTACAGATTATGGCAATAACAGATATTGGCAAGTTACTTATGTAGCAAGCTTATCTTAATTACAATACATGTCATATGTGTATCTAAGTTTGAATCAATGAAGATTTGATTCGTTAATAATGAAGGCCCACCACTCCTTCGTTGCCCCAGGGCTAAGGTGTTCATGTGTCCGGCTTTAGCCGGACATGTGTGGCTTTTTCGGGTCGCGCCCGGCCAAATATTTGTGTGTCCAGCTCGTCCAGCTTCTATTAGGCTTTTTAGGCCTCTCTACCACTTTCTTACATCTTACACATAACAGCAGTATCCCTGTCCGGCTTTTGGTAGGCTTTTTAGCAAAACGTATGAGCTCTTTTAGGCCTCACCACAACTATCTTACACAAAAACCCTACCTAGGGCCTCTATCTTATCTACAGTCTACACCTCCAAATCCGGCGCTGAGTACATTTTTGATTTTTACATTTCATCCAAGAAATAACCAATTTACCCAATTTTTTCACCTAAGTATAGAGAGCTTCGTTATCAGCGAGTAACATCGGCCATATTTTATCTTTCAAAACGCAGGCAAGGCCGCGAGAAACAGCTAATATATAGTATAAAATCGCCCTTTCTGCTTTTAAGCTGAGTTTACATATACCGCACTCTATACTTAGTAGAGTATATTTATATTTATTATTGATAGGATCTTACACAAAATGCTCTACATTCGAACTCAAAAGTTTGGGGCGATTTAGAACAAAACTGTATTTTAATTATTAATTACACTTAACCTTATTAAGTAACTAAATACTACCTCAGCACACATAAAAAAACCTTATACATAGGTAAAGTAAATGCATCTAAAAGCTATGCAGACTGCCGCTTTAAAACAAGCCTAAAAACTAGTAGTAGTAGTAAACGCACAAGCGCGTCACATTCGCCCTGATGAAGACCTCCGGATGAGGTCGAAACATGTCGGCCAGTAGCTGACTCTCTACGTGAGTAACCCGTGCTTTATTAATAATATACGTAGTCATAGAAATTAACAAATGCTTGCTGAATATTTTTGTAAAATTATGATCTCTCTTTTCAATAATGAGACATTGCGAGTGGTCTTTCTGTTTTGGTCTGATAATTCGATATTCTTAATCTTTGACTTTCCAATAACTCAAATAAGATACTTTTGTTTAAACGTCAAAATAAACATTTTTTGGGATTTGTATGAAATACAGGCTAATGACGTCATAGTTTCTCTGAATTAAATAGCGCTTTTAATATCAGTTTTCTGCAATAATAAATCTAAAATCACTGAAAATGGATATAATTAATGACAAGTGACATTAGCTTGTGACGTTTTATTTTCTTAACAGTGCCAAATAATTTATTTTTAACCCAGAAAAGTACCCAATTTATTACACCTAATCTAAAGACGAATTTTCACTAAACCAAGTTTGGCAAACGTGGTTTATTTCTATGGAGATCCATCAAATGCAAGACAATCCATAGTAAAAGTAAATAGCAAAATAATAAGGCATTGAATATAATAAACTTATCTTAATCCTATTACTTTAACTAAAAAGTTTAATAAAAATATGCCACTATTAAAATATTAACATTACACAAACTGACCTAACCTAAGTATTTTAGAAAACATAGATCTTTTTGACATCTTCCTCCATACATGCGAAGATCATACATGAGATATTTACTTTACTCTTTGGAAGTGAGCGACACCAGCGATAAAAAAAAGTTTCGTATTTCATATAATTTTCGCCTTATTTTACTTAGTGCTCGCTACTAAGTACCTACATGGTGAAAGGGAGCTTTTCAAAAATTTTAATTCAAAAGTCTAGTAAGTCTTGTGTGTGCTATAGGAACGTCAGTTATTTAGTCAGTCAACGTGTGTTTATCCTTCTGCTGGCGATATCTAACCAAATGAGCTGAAATAACTTTTCTCAGCAGATTCTTATCTACTGGTCCCCAGCCAGCTGAGCTGTTGCCTTTTAAAGTGCTGTAGGATGTCACGAACCGAAACAGCGCTCGCAGTCCAGGTCCATCTAGACCAGGTCGCGCACTTTTCGACGGGCCAAAACGCACCTTCCTACCCGACACTGAGCATTCCGTCAAAGCGGACTCAGTAAAAATTTCATGCACCAGCAATCGAGCTAAATGCCTCCAATTGTAAGCGGTCTGCTTGACTGTCTTCAGAAAATGTTTATCTACATAAATGTCGGAATTACCCAGTTTCGCAGTTACTCCTTGAATTGGATTTTGATATTTTAAAGTGGATTTGTTTTTCACGTTGAAATACTGAGCCTTTCTAAATTGGCCGCGTTCAGTCCTATGATTTTGAACAACATTTTGATCTAGACTGTTTTCTTCCAAAATATTATTTCTTTTACATGATGTTGAATCTAAATATTCGTCAATAAATCTATAGCTTTCTTTGCATTTGTTTTGATATTCTTTTACTAATTTAGATAGGTGTTCTATCGAAACTTTAATATTTTGTAAAGCGATGTTATTTTCTTTAAGTTTATTTTTCTGAAGAACGGCATCACTATCTTGCTTTTTACTTTTATATGCGAAACAATTATTTAACGCAGAAAGCCTTTGTGGCAAATGGTTGATTACATCCTGCAAGGTTTCATCGACATTTCCATTTCTTCCTTGTTCATCACTGTCACCGTTAGCTTGTGCGTGAAAAGGTTTAGCAACAACAGGATTTTCAAAAGTTGAAAGAAAGCTATTCTTAAATAATGTTCCTGAGAAAATATCGACTTCATTCATTTTTTGAGTAATTTGGGAACATATTTCATTGTGTTGATTGGGTAAAGTATTTATCAATGGTTTGATGACAGCTTCATTTGAATTAATATTATCTACTTCTCCTGGGAATGTAAATTTCAATTCAGGTATTTTTCCTGTTTGTCCATTTAAAATATTTGTTTTATCACCAAAAATATGTTGTTTCTGCATTATTTCAGTAACTTTTTCTATTTCAGTTTCTGAAACAAGTATAACTAATCAATCATCCTTCTCATCACAGATTGTTTTTAGATTTTAAATTAAAAAGTAGAGGGAGACCTTGAACCATACATATATTTGTAAACAAACAAATTATGTATACACTAGGTAAGCCCGCGGGCTCCGATCCCCGTGGGAATTTTGGGATTAAAACAGCTATCTTATGTCCTTCCCCGGGTCCTAAACTATATCCATACGTAACATCTAAATCGGTATATGTAGTATCATAGCGTTAGTATCCCATAACACAAGACGTCTCGAACTTACTTTGGCGCTAGCTCAATCTGTGTGATTTTCCGTAAGTATAATATTTTATTTGGTCATCTGTCAACCCTTCATGGCTATGAATATTAGGGCAAATATTAGAGTGTCACTACATTTAAAAATACATGTTTACCTACTTCATCAGTTGTACACACCCCCAAGCAAATAGCTGACCCCCCAGGCACCTGGGGTCAGAGGGTCAGTTATTTGCTTAGCAAGAAGATTGAGATCAGATTCAGGTCCAGTGCAAATATTACATTAAATTCTAATTAATCAAATCAAATATTTGTAGTCCTTTATGCTACTTTTTCTTGTGATATTGAGTCATATTATCTGACATACTTTTTCTCAACCTATACATGTCGACAGGTCCCCAGCCCTGACCTCTTTTTGCCCTGCTGTACTTCATTACAAAGCTATACAACGCTCGTATTCCAAGCCCATCCAAGGGAGGACGCTTCCTGCAGTTTGAACGTACAACACCCGACACTGAGCATCTCTTGAGAGCGGACACAGTAAAGATTTCCCTCAACAATAACCGACTCAATTCCCTCCAGTTACGAGCTCGTTTCTTGATTTCCTTCAAAGATTTTTCATTGACGTAAATGTGAGAATCATCTTCAAGTTCCACTGTTACACCTTGTATTGGTGTTTGATATTTCAAAGTGGATTTATTTTGCACGTTCCCTGCATTCCTGTGATTTTGAATAATATAATTATTTGAATTAATTACTTTCACATTATTTTTTCTCTTGGATGATATTGAATCTAAATATTCGTCAATTAATATTTGGATTTCTCTGCATTTGCTCTGATTTTCGGTAACTGATCTAAATACGCATTTTATCATAGTACTCGTATTTTTCATATTTTCTAAAGTAAATCGATTTTGTTTAAGAGTATTGAAGATTTTACTGGGGAATTTCCGTTTCAGTTCAGAAACTACGAGTAGTCTTGTGTTTAATGCTTTTGTTTTATCACCAAAAATGTGTTGGTTCTGTGGTATTTTAGTATTTTTATCCATTGGAATATCAGTTTCTGAAACAAGCATCTTTTTTCAGTTATCCACATTACGAAATATTTTCAGAGCCAATAGGCGTCTGAAATATTAAATACACTTAAGTACATTTTTTTTACGATTATGTTTATATCACTCCAAAATTAAAATGCTACTTCTGGAATTGTAGAATTTAGCGTTTAACACTACTACAACAACCCAAATAAGGCATCGCATTATGAAACGTATAGATTTTTCTAATTAAAATATGGAACCCACCAGGGGTAATTTTGCGTATCTCACGCATACGCAAACCCTTGATTGTAGTTGTATAATGTATGCATATGTAATCTGGTAAAGTTTAATAGTTCCAGTTGTAACATTCATTTTGTTTTTCGTGTATGTAAGTGGCCAGCACTCAAGATGCCATAAAGTATCTGGCAAATATTGACGCATGTAATCTAATAAAGATAGCCGGAAAGTCGGAGCGTAGTAGTATAGAGTGTAAATACTTTGTACAAAAAATACGACAAACTATTCTAACTCTATGAGAAAGAGTTCGCACTGAAAATTTTACATATATAGGTAAGTATAACAATACGTATCTGACTAAATTGGTATTAATGATAATAAATAACAAAGGTACAAAATTAGAAAGTTAAGACCAGGGAGGGACAGAGAGTTAGCCCAGCAGTGGGACATGAACAGCTAATAAAAAAATTAAATGATAATCAATACATCAATATACACATAATAAAACAGTAGGAACCGCGTGTCTGTACATTTGATAAAATTTACAAAAAATGGGTGTGGGCGATAAGAAAAGAGTAACAGAAGACAAAAAAGATTTTTTTTGTCGGTCTGTCTGTCTGTCTGTATGTACTCGCAAATCTTTAAAACTACTGAACAGATTTTTACGCGGTTTTCACTAAAAGATTAAGCTCATCCCTGAGCAACATATAGGCTTGTTTCATCGAAATCTGATGTCAGATAAAAAAGTTATCGTCATTTAAAGTTTAAAGATATTTTATATTATATATATATTATAGCAACAGATGGCGACTCAAGAAATTTTAAAACGCGCTGTGGTTGATTTTGTGAAAAAGTATTTAACAAGCTGATTGTTTTGTACGTAAGATCTTTTGATTCTTTTGTGATTTGGTTAGTTACTGTTGTTGAATTTGTTGATTTTATACTGATATTTGGCTATACTTGGCTTTGTGGGTTGGTTAGTTAATATAGTTGATTTATTTATAATTTGACAGTTGGCTATAAAAATACGGACTTCTGATCTTGCTTTGTGGATTAGTTACTTAATTGGTGAGTTAATATTTCGGACAATATTGTTGATTTATAATTTTATAATTTGACACTTGGCTATGAAAATACAGACTTTCTGATCTTGCTTTGTTGATTAGTTAGATAGGTATTTCGTATATCTTCAAAAGCTTCTTGGCTTTATAGATTTATTGAAATTAGTTTGACATTTGGCTATAGCAATACGGATTTTGTGCTCTTGCTTTGTGATTTGGTTAGGAATTTAGGATATTATGTTTAAACATTTCTTGGTTACATAGATTTATTGAATTAAATATTTATACTATTGTATCTTGTGCTTTACTTTAAAAAATGCTCCGAAGAATGTCAAATCTATCTCAGAATACTAGACAAGCGAAAAGACAGCGGATGAGTAGATCTCAAGACTCCAATGACAAAAGACAGGCACGACTAAGTGTTAATCAAGAACGAAATCATTGACACGCGCCTCGGAGAGTTCCACTAATAAGGGAGTCTCGACTAAGTGCTGATCGTGAACGTCATTCGCTATCTTGAGATCTTTTACAGATAGGGAGTTACGTTTGACTGCTGACTTCGTCTGCGTACCTATATATTTATACACAAAGGTTATGATTATTATTGTAAGGGTTCATTATATTCCATTCATAAGTTGTTGTATGAATGTGTAACTGATATCCATACATCTATAGATCCTTATAAACTTTTACATTTGCAATATTAAAAGTATACCGCAGCACAATAAAAAATCGAACTGTAAATATACAGACTAATCTGACAAAAAAATTAAATTTGTCATGTCATCAACAAGGGTGTGTAAGAAAACTGAATTTCACACGGGCGAAGTCGCGGGTACAAATACAGATAATAAAGTATGTATTCGTGAGCAAGATATATAAGGAGTTATAGAACACTAAAAAGATTTTTAAGATTTTTGTTTGTATGTCAGTGTCTGTATGCACACTGTACACCCGAATGTTCGAAACTGCTGAATGGATTTTCACGCGGACGAAGTCGCGGGCACAGCTAGTAAATAAATAAAAATAATGATATTATGAATAAAACAGATATTATGAGTGACCAATTAAATGGTTTTTATAAGTCCTTTTAATTTCAATAACCTTAGAGATAACCATACTATATATTGGGTTGTTTTATCGAATCGAATCGAAGTTTTCAGAAGATTAGTTCATTTTAGTTTTATTTGACATCTGGGCAACTTTGTTCGAAATAAAGCTTTTCAGATGTTTCTTTTTTATTGATCCCCAGCCTCTATGTAGAGGGCGCTCCAGGCTCTTACTGACGCTGTCACAAATTCGCACAGCGTTTGTAACCCTTGCGCATGCAGCCCAGGACGACAGCTTTTCGTGCCATCACGTCTATAGCCGATCGCGCCAGACATCGTACATTGCTGCAGAGCCTTTTTAGTAAAGATTTCACGTAACAACATTAGAGTCAAATCTTTCCAGTTGCTCGCCATCTGCTTGCTTGCCCTCAGAACATTTCTATCGACATAAATTTGAGAACCAGGAATCAGTTCTACAGTTTTACCTAATATTGGTTCCGGATATTTTAATGTCCATTTATTACTTGCATTCACTAAAGACTCACCATCACTAGGTATAGGACGGTTAAATTTAGGTTTTGGACTAGCTTCTTTTACAATCTTTTTTTTATTCGATTCTGAATCCAACGCCTGATCAATCAACATCTTGGTCTCCCTAATCGTGTGCAATATCTGTCTCACTAATGTCGACGCATTTGTATTTAACTTTTTCATTTTTTCAAACTGAGCGTGATTGTTGATGCATACTTCGAAAAGAGTTTTGTGTATCTGCTCTTTGGAATTCAAAGAATTATGTTGTCTCTTTAGAAAATATGTTGGCTCGATTTTCGTAATCGTAGAAGTTCTGGAGATAGTCGTATTATTAATTCGTTGATGATTGATTTCATCTATTATTTTGGGACGTTTTATATGACTACACTTATCATCATCCTTGTTTTCATTTCTAACATTTAGAATCGCAGATGGGTAATGAGGTAGTGCACTAAAAGGAATAGACACTTTAGGCTGTTCAGTTGTAGGAAGCAGGTTCATTTTAGAAAATAATTTTGACATTGATATATTTTCTTTTAATTCATTCCCTGAACTTTCTTCATCACCAAAAGTATATACTTTTTGAGTTGTCACTCTTTCCATTGATAATTTAGTTTCTGAAACAAGTAAGTACATCGGTTTTCATGCATTTACATGCAATAATTTTTGTTCTAAATCTGTATATTTATTTCATTCGAGTTCGACTTGAATGGTCTTTAGTGCAAATAGACTATGTAGAAACTCGTCTAAAACGTAACTTGGAACTTGTTTAAATAGCATCTCGTCTAGGTACTACAAGTCGTCTCAAATATTATTTTGACTAAATTGCGGGTAGTCCCCTATATTATCAAGTCTTCTGCTACAAGTGGTCTAAATATCAATAAACTAAATGCAAGTACTCCGAAATATTACTTAGCCTAAACTGCAGCTCGTCTAAGATGTTTATTAGCCTACTCCTGCAACTGGTCAATCTACTATTCGAGTCTTACTCATTTCGTTTGTTAGGTTTTAGTTTCTGTCTACACTTATATGTAAAAACAGACTGTAGTTGAGTTAGTATCCTATTATACAAGTACAAACTTACTTTGGGGTTAGCTTCATCTGTGTGATTGTCCTATTTATTTATTTACAAAGGCCCAATTGAAAATTTTGCACTGTGACTAACTAATGCGTGGCAATTTTATGAATGTTTTCTTTTTCACGAAGGCTTAAAAAGACATTTTACTTACTAATACTTGACTAGCTGGGTGACCAAGCTTTGATCTTTAACTTTTTTATGAAATCAATTTATCGCCTCGTCACTCCCTAAATACAGAGTTTCATCAAAATCGTTTATTTTACTAATTTTCGTTTTTATAAAAAAATATATTATGGAAACCTAGCACAACAATTGTACTATTACTATAATGAACTCTCTCCACACAGAAAAAACACACGAATTTAGATTAACTTACCTTTTTTGTTCTTAAACTAATACCTATCCTGTGATAATTATTTACTTATATTTTTCGTTTATCATGCACTTTTTGTTAAGTATGTAGTAAACTTTACCTAATATACCTTGTATTAGAGTTAGGTAGTGTATTAGAGTAACCTTACCTAGGTTAGGTTTCTCAATAATTCTGATTCGAGTGTCGATAAATATTTCAGCAAACATTAAAATTGAGGTTATGGTTTTTTAAAATTTTCTTTTTTTTACTTTTCGCGAAGTAGTTATATAATTTGTAATATAGTGTCTCAATTTATTTTCATCTACATCCCAGTCAGGATCATCTATCGTCTCGCTGTACGATATAACAAAGTCAAACAATGCTTGTATCCCAACCCTATTCAACGGCGGAAGCCGTTTCAATGTTCTCGACCGTATCTTCCCCGTCATTGAGCACTTCTTCACAGCTTCTTCAGTAAAAATTTCATACAACAGCATTCGACCTAAATTTTTCCAACTACGAGCTAACTGTTTGCATCTTTCCAAACCATAGATGTGTGAATCAGGCATCAATTCTACAGTCTTTCCTGATATTGGTTTTCCATATTTTAATGTCCAATAGGTTTTATCTATATTTAAAAACCACCAACTTCGTTTAGGCCCATTAACTCGATGGGTTTGAACAATATCTGAACTTGAATTAAACTCTTCCACAACTTTTGCCTTAGCTGATTTCAATTCCAAGGATCTGTCAATAAATTTTCTTGTTTCTCTGATTGTATGTAAAATATCTTTCATTAATTTTGCAGAGCCATCCGTCGAGATATTCAGGTTTTTAAAAATGTCGTGACCGTCTTTTATTGCTTTAAGTATATTATTTTGAACCTGGGAATAATTATGCTGATTTCTACTTGTGGAGTATAATGTTTTAACAATATAATTGCTGCAACAAATAGAATTATCCAAATCTGATAATTTGCGTAGCTGATTGATTCCATCTAATCTTCGACAATCCTCTGTAGCCCTATGATTCTCATCATTATTTTCTTTCTCTTTACTGCGTTGTGTTTGAGGAGTACCAACTCGCAAAACGGAAGGTTTCTTATACTTGAAGAGTAAGCTTATTTTAGAAGTGGTAGGTTCTGGAGGAAATTGGTTTTGTTTTGATTTTTGTGGTTTATTTATTAACGGTATCTTATGTTTTCTATGCGTTTTGGCAGCTTCTCTTGAATCAATATGATCTATTGTTTTGGGCTTCTCGTTTTTTTCAGTTAGTACATTCATCGCATTTATTTGATCATCAAGATCACGTTTGCTTTGTATTGTTTCATTAACTTTTTTTACTGACACTTCCGTTTCTGAAACAAGTATCAAGTTTTCAATAACCTTCACTTTTCAAAAACTTTTTATTTTTTTCAAAGCCTGGTTATTCTTGATTTTGCATAATATAGATGGAATCCTTAGGTACTTTTGATTTTAATGAGAGTGGATACTTATAGGTAATTTGAATTAGGATTTGTTTAGGGCTGTTATTTGATTATTCACAAAAACTGCATAAACAAAGACAAATATTATTGGAAGAGTAACCGAATCTTATAAAACATAAGAAATCCTCAGAAATAAAAAAGAAAGAAAAGAAATGTTTTTCAGCTTCCCGCCGAATTAGACACACAGTAACAGTATTTGATCGTAGAAAACTCGTCCTCACCATCGGCTTTCTGTCAAAAACGGCCTTATGCTTTGGTCATAACTGAAATCTTTGATAAGTGCCTCGCTATGGCAGAATGTGCGTGAACGATTAATAAAAACCCGAGTAAAATCACAGCTTAATACTTTGACTTCGGGTTCAGCTTACGCCAAAGATTACTCATCCGAACAATCTGCTCCACTCAAAATGTTACCCCCTGTTACAAACTAGTGGTTAAATTTGTGGCTTAGGTAAGTTAAGTGAAGGGGGGATGCGGTCGATTATCTCGAATTAATTCCATTTTAATGGTGCAGGGACGATGAGATACGAGGTATTAATTTTTCGCAACGCTTCAACTAAGTTGCCTTGCCTCAATAATACGATACAATTTTAAAAATAATTCTGCAAATGAAATGGATTTATTTATTTACGCTTGTTTTTTTTCATAACGTGATATCTAAAGTCACATCATTTCCGTGAAGTCAATAATGTCAGATATGTCTCTTAAAAATATTATCCAAATGGTCACTAATTGGAATAGCAAAAGCCTTAACTTAAAACAAATGATCAATGTTATTTACATATTTTGATTTTATATTTTAATTATGCAAAATTTTCAGTGTGGCCTTCATTAATTTAAGCTTCGCTGGAAGGTTGCCTACTGAGCCTTTAACATAAAAGCTGCACGATATCAACACGTAGTCAAGCAACATTAAGCACTATACAAACGATGATAAAGCTGGTTATGGTTTAGTGTTGTAGTGAAGGTATAGGTATTATAGCACGGTGAAGGTCGTGTTATTTTTCGGATCGAGACATTATGATCTCTGAAAATAACTCTTCTTCCATCCTGGTCTGGGAGAAAAAATCGTAGTAGCTACTCGTATTGCCTCTATCGTTAGATCTGATCGAACAAATGGTCAATATGTCAAGGATTGTGATATTAATAACAATGTTATTGCATAGAAAATTTTACCTGTTTCCATTGGCTCCCCTTCTATTACTTTATTGTTTATATTGCCACTTTTTGAGTTTGAGTTGATTCTATAATCCTTGGAGGTAGAAGGTTCTGTAATATAATAAAGGATTTCGATTTTAACATATTTATTGATTAATAATGAAGACGGTTCAAAATATTAAGTAACAGTGAGGTTATCACAACAGAACGAAGAAATTTGCATTTGTTTTTACAAGTTTTAAGTTTTCCTTGTCCTGATGTCTAGTTTTTCAATAAATCTTGCAAAGAATTGATCACACTTCAAGACAAGGAAGATGTAAGTAACTTCGTTCACCGACCTCTATTCTTTTTATTTAAATAATTAATGTTTCTTTTAATCTACTTAAATTGTTGATTTGCGAATCACGTAAAATGAGACGCACAATTTACGCTGCATTAAGTTTCACCCGAAATCCCTATTTTGTGTTTCGTTCGTGCCACACGGCAACGAAGAATGTAAATTGCACAATTCATTTTACCAGGCTCAAAAAAATAAAGTAGTTTGCCTGGGGTCATAGCAAGACGGGGGAAAATATTTAGCTACTATCTACTTATATGGATCAAATAAAACGTAAATTATACATACCTGGATTTGCATAGTGTACTGCAGGAGGACACACTGGTGTATATTGAGCAGAGCTTACACATTTTTGGCCTGTATATTCATCCAGTCCAAAACGCAATGTGGTGTTTAGAGTAGAGCAGGCAGTTTTTCGAATCACACTTCCACTTCCATCTACAGGTCGAAGAACTAATGTAGGGATAGGATTCGCAGACTGAAGCATTTCAGGTTTGTGTTCTGTAGCAGGAGGATTAAATGGTGCATTTTGTGTAGGGTTCGCGGGCTTACAAACTGGATTTCCATTTTCTTTCGTACGAGGACACAATTGTGTATTTTGAGCGGGATTAACAGATTTGCGAATAACATTTCCATATCCATCCAGTCGAAGAACCAACGTAGGTATAGGATTCGCTGACTTCAGTATATCAGTTCTGTGTTCTTCAGCAGAAGGATAAAATGATGCATTTTTTATAGGGTTTGCAGGCTTACCAACTGGATTTTCATTTTTTTTTGCATAAGAATATAATGGTGTATTTTGAGCAGGTTTAACAGATTTTTGACTCACGTTTCCATTTCCATCCAGTCGAAGAATCAACGGGGGTATAGAACATACATACTTTAGCATATCAGTTTTGTGTGCTACTGCAGGAAGATTAAATGATGTATTTTGTGTAGGGCTCACAAACTTGCGAATTGGATTATCTTGCACACGTGGAAATGATATATTTTGAGTGGGGCTAACGGATTTTTGAATAATATTTTCATTTTCTTCTCTTCGCAGAAACAATGGTGAATTTTGACCAGGGCTTACCGATTTTTGAATTACATTTCCATTTCCATTTCCATCCAGTCGTAAAACCAATTTAGGAAGAAGACTCACAGGCTGAAGTATCTCAGTATTGTGTTCAACTATAGGAGGATTAAGTGATGCGTTTTGTGCAAGGTTGACTGGCTTATTCACTGGATTTTCATTTTCTGTCGCACAATGATATAATAGTGTATTTTGACCAGAACTTACAGACTTTCTAATCGCATTTTGATTATCTTCTGTACCAATATAAAGTGGTTTATTTAGAGCAGGATTCACAGAGTTCCTATTAGTATTTTGTTCTACTGCTAGAGGATACAATGGCGTATTTGGAGCAGTGCTCACATACTTTGCATCTGCATTTTCATCATCTTCCGTGCGAGTATAAAATAGTTCATTTTGAACAGAGCTCACAGATTTGGGGAGTGAAAGTTCTTCTGCAGGAAGACAAATCGTTTCATTTTGAGTCGGGTTCACAGATCTGGGAATTGCCAGTTCTACTGGCGGAGGATAAATTGCTACATTTTGAGTAAGGCGCACAGATTTGGAAATTGTAAGTTCTTCTGCAGGAGGACAAATCGATATATTTTGAACAGAGCTCACAGATTTGAGGATTGTAAGTTTTTCTGCAGGGGGACAAATCGGTTCATTTTGAGTAGGGCTCACAGATTTGGAAATCGCAAGTTCTTCTGCAGGAGGACAAATCTGCATATTTTGAGCACAGCTTACAGATTTGGGTATTATAAGTTCTTCTGCAAGAGGACAAATCGGTTCATTTTCAATAGGGCTCACAGATTTAGAAATCACAATTTCATTCTGAATAGGGTTTACAGATCTGGGAACTGCAAGTTCTTCTGCAGGAGGACAAATAGGTACATTTTGATTAGGGCTCACAGATTTGGGAATCACAAGTTCTTCTGCAGAAGGACATATTGGCACATTTTGAGCAGGGCTCGATTTGGGAATTGCAAGTTCTTCTACAAGAGGACAAATCTGCATATTTTGAGCACAGCTTACAGATTTCGGTATTATAAGTTCTTTTGCAAGAGGACAAATCGGTACATTTTCAGTAGGGCTCACAGATTTGGGAATCACAAGTTCATTCTGAGTAGGATTTACAGATCTGGGAACTGCAAGTTCTTCTGCAGGAGGACAAATAGGTACATTTTGATTAGGGCTCACCGATTTGGGAATCACAAATTCTTCTGCAGAAAGACATATTGGCAAATTTTGAACAGGGCTCGATTTGGGCATTGCAAGTTCTTCTACAAGAGGACAAATCTGCATATTTTGGGCACAGCTTACAGATTTGGGTATTATAAGTCCTTCTGCAAGAGGACAAATTGGTACATTTTCAGTAGGGCTCACAGATTTGGGAATCACAAGTTCATGCTGAGTAGGGTTTACAGATCTGGGAACTGCAAGTTCTTCTGCAAGAGGACAAATTGGTAAATTTTCAGTAGGGCTCACCGATTTGAGAATCACAAGTTCTTTTGCAGAAGGACAAATCGGCACATTTTGAGCAGGGCTCACATATTTTCTAATTGTATTCTCATATTCTTCCATATGAGGATTCAATTGTGGACTTCGAGCAGGGTTGACGGACTTTCGAGCTTGTTTTTCATTTTCTTCTTGATACAACGGAGCAATTTGACTTTCTTCCGTACCAATATACGATGGTGTATTTTGAGCATCAATCATGGATTCTTGTACTTCAAGAGGATACAATGATTCATTTAGTACAGGGCTCACTGACTCTTGAACCAGTTTTCCATTTTCTTTAATACTAGGATACAACGGTGCATTTTGATTTTCTTCCGTTGCAATATACGATGGTGTATTGAGAGTAGGACTCACAAATTTGGAAATTGGTACATTTTGAGAAGTACTATCAGATTTTGAAACAGCTATTTTATTTTCTTCCTTACGTGAACACAGTGATGTATTTAGAATAGGACTCATAGATTTACGAGGCGTTGGTAAAGGCACAAGATCTGGAATTTTCTTCTTTTGCTGAATTTCAGGGCTCATTCGAGTCGACGAAGCTGGCTTGACGACCTGATTGCCTAATATAATGAGGTTCGGGTTTGGCTTCTTCTTTGGTTCCTTTGAGGTTGAGGGCTTTGGAGTAAGAGCTGACAGAGCTTGATTTTTCGTAAAAAGAAGCTTCAATGTAATTTGTTTTTTAACAGCAGTTTCTAGTTCATGAGTCCGTATTTCTGACATTCCTTCTGACGCCGTGGATTCTGTAAGTTTTGGAAAATCTTTCAAAAATAGAATAAAGTGAAGAAAAGAATATTATTCCAACCTTTATCCTATCCTCATCCTTACTTCCTAACTAGTATTATAAATGCAAATGTGAGTATACACCTATATTCGACGACATCCGTGGCGTAGTGGTCACCATGCTAGTCCGCCACCCAGAGGTCCCGGGTTCGATCCCCGGTCAGGGCAAGTTGGGAAATGGCCTTTTTCAAATTGTCCTGGGTCTTGGATGTTTATCTATATATGTATTTGTTATAAAATATAGTATCGTTGAGTTAGTATCCCATAACACAAGTCTCGAACTTATTTTGGGGCTAGCTCAATCAGTGTGATTTGTCCCTATATATTTTATTTTTATTTTTATTTGTTTGTTACCATTTCACGCTTCAGTCACTGAACTTATTTATATGGAATTTGGTATGGATATAGTTTTTAAACCGAAATTCTCACGGGGAGCGAAGCCCACGGGCATAGCTAGTATACTATAGTCGTTTTTTTTGCCCCGAGCTATGAACTTGCGAAGTACATATCTCGGTAAACTCTTGACCGATTTGGCTCATGTTTGAATTAAAAAAATCAATTGGCCGTATCTACACGCCTACCAAATAAATTTGATTTTCTTTCATACCAGTAAATTATGATGCCCCGACCAAAATACTAGAGTTATCGTCAAAAAAAAAAATATACAAGCGGTGGATTGTTCAAGTATCTTGTCTCTGAGAACTGCGCTCGCACGTTTCAATAGGTTTTACAGGGCCAGGCGAATCAGTTTTATCGTTTTGACGTACAAAACTTTTACACATCACCCGGTTGGCTGACTGGCAGATAAGGCCCTATAAAACCCTTAAAATAAGCAAGTTCAGAGTGTTTAATATCATGATATCACTCGGCTAACATCGGAATCAACCGAAATGTATGGAAAGCGATGATTGCTGAGTGACATCAAGGGAGGAAGTAGCTAGCGTACTTACGGTTTTGGTGATGTTTTATCTGTTCCAAATAATCATAAGCGCTGGAGCAATCATCTGAAATGGTACAAACACCATCATTAGTAAATCATTGAAGAAAACTACATTTGCCTTCCTACAATATTACATTTTATTGTTATTTGTTACAAAAAGTAATACCTACTTAGAAAATGGAAAAAATTAAGATGGCTTAACAGCGCAACCACATATGCCAAGAACAAAAAATACTTAATAATCTCGTTAGGAGGGCAAAAAAATATTTTTTCATCTCATCTACTCAAAAAACTATGTTTTCATCCCAAAACATTTGGAGCTAAAGTTACTAGTTATTCTCTCGGGACTAAAAAATGAAAAAGAAGATCTCTAGGGGTTAAAACCAATTTGAAAACGGAACACGAGTATTATCTAGTTATGTAGAATCAAAAATAATGTTGGCAGTCCAGCAAAAACAAAGAAGAATTTTGTTTTAAAATAAAAAATAATTGGTACAGACGTCGTGATTTTTTAGATTTAGAATACATACCTATCGTCGTCAACGTGGATGAATGTATAGTATAATTAAAAACGCGCAATTTTTTTCTTTATTCAAGTAATTACAGAAATTTTAGGTTATTTGTATTGAAATTTAATTATTTGTGTAAATATGAATACTTTTTCGTAAGTTTAAGCAAATAGAATAATAATAAAGTTTACTTATAAAAATAAAAAGATATGAAGGACCACGCAAACAAAGTCATGAGTGAACATTTTATCTTAAGTTGGTGGTCTCCGAAAAAATATTTCTTAGTATATATTGTATGAAAACGACACCAAACAAAGGTGAGTATTAAGTTGTCGGTTGAAGTCTGATTAGGTATTGTAGGTGTTTTACAGTTTTTTATATACTGTTTTGTATGTGCTAGTTTTTCTCATAGATGGAGATGAAAAGTAGAGTGTGCTACTCGGGTACGGTAATATTTTTATCTCGGGCGATATACACATGAATCCCTTGCTACACTTGCTACACCACAGTTGAATCCTTCGTTTCGCTCTGGATTCAAAGTAGCGCCCTAGCAAATATTACCTTATCCCCTAGTAGCACAATCTACTATTTTACTACCATATGATTTTTTGTGATTTCAGTTTACGGAAAGTATTGTAAAAGTTATTCGTGGAACTTCCTTCATTTGTCATGATCTTCTGCCAATGCTTCAAAGATCTTGGTGTTCAGTTGTTATTTTTCCTTACCGGTCACTATAAGTTTCTTCAGGTTACTTGAAGTTTTTCTGCATTTATGACCAAAGTATTTGAAGTATTCTCTGGTACTGAGTCACGAGAAACCTCTGGTCAATGCTAAATTCTTTCAGGATGGAAACGTTTGTTCTGCGTGCTGTCCAGGGTATTCGCAACATGTCTATCCGTTATATACTGAAAGTTATATTGATACCTAGCTTAAAGTTTAACGATGGCTGATCCGTGCGTTAACTCTTGAACTTAACTGGTCAGCTCGGCTTCGTTTTTTTGACTACTTAGTATTTATCTATTATTAGGTACGTAATTTATGTTTGTCAACTTGTTCGAAAGCATTACATATTATAATGTGTCAAAATAGTATTATATTATATGTATTCATTAATTAAAAGCCATAATAACATGACAAAGCCCTCCTGGCGAGTAGGCGACCAATACTGTGAAATGAAATTCTTTTGGCGTTTCTTCGGTAGCTTTTGTTTTTAAATCAGTTAAATTTTAATATACACTGCACGTTATGTACTAAAAACATTTAAAATTGTTTTTTTTTTCAATCTTAAAGATCTACACAGGAACTTACCAAAACCCTTTTCTAATATCAAAGTAGTCTTCTTCCACGTAAGGCTGTGTGGTCCACTCTCCTGCACTAATTCCCGGGTGATGTCTTCAGGTAAGGCCGCTGTCGCTGTTTCCCCCACCATATTCATGATCCAGGTTCGAGGAATGACCAAATATTCATCCGAGACATAGTATTTCATCACGTAGAAGTCGTGCCGTGGAGTTGAAGCCATCTAAAAAACAATATGTTTATTTTTAGTACTTTATTAGTTATTTAAACTATACTATACAATATGAAATTCTTCAGATAAGTAGATTTCTTTAGTATCGGTTAAGTTTATTAGTTTAGTGTCGGAAGTGAGTATATATGATTGTTCTTTTGGCAAATGTGCCAAGAATAGCTTCAAGTTCTCCCTTTGAACTATGGACAGTAGTTCATAAAATAGTTTCAAGAGTTGTCTAGGGTTTGATCAAGACACAATTTTTATCCACGTTGCCTTTGAAATAATTAACAAATATGGGCAACACTGGACCCCGAAAATTTAATGTATTCTCAATTGAATTAACATATAGGATTCTTTTTATTTCGGGAAAATCCGAGGTTTTCGGTGTATATAAGTATTGTCAAAACTTCGACCACGCTGGCAACGCCACGGACAGCAGTTTGTGCTTCTTTTGGTGTCGTTTTGGTATTTTTATCTTCTTTGCTGAGCAACAGTACATATGTGATGTAATTTTAATAACTAGCCTAGGTGTATTTGTAGTTTTCAGGCCCTATGGTTATATGAAGATGTTCCTTCTAATGTCTTTATCTCTTGATAGCCATCTTTTATTAATTTAATTTTATCTTATTAGACACTACATTCAAAAGCACGTATAATTACACATTATTTGTAATATGGCAGACTGAACATAATAATATAATTACTGAGACTCTGTACAGACAGAGCCTATAGGTACACTGGACATTAATACTAGTGTCAAGACTCTATGCAGACAGGAGCCTAGGGCCGCAAAGGCTACCTTTAGTGTGATGGTAGGCAAGCAGGTGGAATAACGAACCAAAATGGTAACCGCATCACCTATTAAGTAACATGATTTGCATTTTCACCCAAATTATTATGGCTAAAAGCTGTATTAAAAGAAAAAAGTTCGGATAAGGTAAGGTGAGTATGCAACCCATATCCACTTTGTAAGTTTTTGAAGACAAAGAAAGTAATATTTACAAAAGCTTGAAGTAATTTATCATAGTTTACTATGGTAGTCAACTCTTTTAGTTATTTTTTTTTTGGAAAATCTCAGATTATTTGTTTTCAGGTATTATGTTGTAAGTAATAAGTAAGTATATTCAAAAACTAATTACTTAAAAATCAAAAAAATATAAATATATAGGGACAAATCACACAGACTGAGCTAGCCCCAAAGTAAGCTTAAGCTTGTGTTATTAAATACTAACCCAACAATAGTTACTATGACAACGATATTTTTATGATAAATACGTATATAGTTAAACATCCAAGACCCGGGATAATTTGAAAAAGTCAAGACAATATTTTAAACACATGATTACTTTCTTGGACAAATTTAACATATTATGTAATTACCAACTATAAACATCAATGCTTTCCAAAACTAGACTTAGACATAATCAAAAACCGACTTGGTCAGTCCTACAGTAGTGCCGAACCCTAATTTATTTGTTAATTTGTAATATTTCTTTGGTAATTGATAAAATATCACCTATCTCACTACATATCTATACTCCTAGGTTAAGTATCTAAAACTATATATAAATTAAACTAAGTTCTTAACAATATCATCAATTGTTTTATTACAATATTTACATCAAAACCATTAAATTTACTAGCATGGAAAAGGAGTTAATTGTTCCATAAGTACCTAAATTTGCAAGATGTTTCTGAAACTGCACAGCGCAAATACACAAGCATAGAGAAGGTAGAGCGTGTAGCGTAGTACCTATCTCTTTTTAAATGAAGCCTTAGTCTTTGGTTTTCTTCCATAGTTTTCGTCAGATGTAATAATTCATCACTATTATTCATTTATTTTTGTGGTAAAATAAATATAATAAATGAATTCCTCATAAACATTATAAATACTGAACAATCAGCTAACTTTTTTTTTCGAGCTATCAGCCTCCGAACTTAAGTTCCTAATAAAAGCAGATACTTATTAGACAGATTTTAATTAATAGTTAGTAATAAATTATTATAAAAAATATAGGTATATATATTTTTGTCAAATGTAGAAAATATATAAAATGTAAAATAGTTTTGCAAACGGCGAACTTCATGTAGCTACTCGTGACTACCTAAATTACTTGACAGTTGTTTCCTCTGTCTATTTAGACCATATGTCGACTAACTTCGCTTGTATATCTATGGTCCATATATCCACTCGTATGCACTAAATGCATTGCTTTACTGTTGTGTCTGGTATTAATACAAATGGATATTAGCCAACATATTAGTATTTCAGTAAATATGTAAATCGTGTGTTATGTTATTGAGTGAGTGAAAAGTGACCTCGTAAAAAAAATAACGCGCCCGCGCCGCCCCTGGCTTTTATCCCTAGTGGTCGCATTTCTAATTTCTTGTGGTCGTAAACATTTATATATAGAATAAAATTAGGTATAGAACAAACAGACACAAGTGTAAGTTCAAGTGATTCTACCAAAAAAATGGGCCGATGGACCTCATGGATTTTCACCTCTAAAATCATTTACGTAAGTAGTATTTACACCATTTTATTAAAAAGCCACTGTATACTCATATTTTCAAAATAAAAAATGTGAAAATTTTACATTTTATCGAAAATAGGCACTACTAATATGTTACATTGGATCCGCATTACGCGCATACGCCATCTTGTTTTCTTCACAACGATGTAACAAAGATCTTTTGCTATAAATATGTATAACCCTATATTTGCCTGTTTCTAGTTAGGTATGTTATCTAAACACACAACAATATACACTAAATATACTTGATAGGTGCACTTTATCAAATTAAATGAAATTATAATTAAAATCTTCCCCATTCAATGACAAGTATCACACCCAAACATGTATTTCAAAAGGAAATTCAAATGCCAAAAAAAAAATCGGTTAATCGTCGTTATACCCAATGTTTTAGTTAGGTATTTGAATATATGGCCTTCTTTTTATTAAAATAGGTTATAAATTATATTTGCGAGCAAGAGCCGCCCGCCCAAAGTCCGCCCTAACCTATTTGGTATAACTAAGTAGTTCTAATTACTCGTATAACTTAGTTTGAAAGTTACAGTTATCAAAGAGGTTTACAGGAAATGCACTATATTCGGATCTTAAATAAATCATTAAAATAAAATAGAAAAACATACAAATGTTTAAATTTGTTTTAAAAGATACATTTATTTTCATTTCTTCGTCCCTAACGGGGTAAACTTTTTTTTTTACAAAATAGTATGTAATATCATAATCAAAAATGTCCGTGCCGAATCTGTTGCATAAAAAAAATCCAAGTCATCTAATCCAAAAATCCCTACTAGCGCTGTGGTTGGTATTTCATAATATAGATAAAATCTGCGAATACTGCGAAACCCATAGATAACTAAAAAATCACTAGAAGTTGGACATCACGTTGTTTTTAAATAAACAAATAAAAACAACTCTCAGGAATCTTTAAAAAATCATCACAAAGAAATATTAAACCAGTATAAAAGTGATAGATAGTCTCAGTGACGTTATCTTTTCATAAATTTACAAAATTTAAATAAATAAGTATTTTAAAAACAAATAGAACAAAGAGCTATTTCATAAATTTTTCACGAAAGCTAAAATACTTACATAGATAAGAGCTTATTGCAGTATTTATCTATGGTCTCAAAATATCATAACATAATTAAAACCTAGTTTGTTATCTATAGTAACGTAACGCACTAAAGATGTAAGTACCTACTAAGTGAAGCAAAAAGTCCAAGTACTTATCTAGTTACAATAGTATATATTATAAAAAAAAAACTTCATAATGCTACACGTAAAACATAAACCACCGCTCTGGAGAAGTAGGATAAAAACCCCACAATAAACGCCGTATGTGCTGCGGCCGTAACCAAACCCTGTTTTTCAACGAGCACGAAATCTCTTTATAAAAATAACTCAACAAAAAATTGATAACCGGTTTATCCGTCGGGGGTCTACAAGGCCAAAGCCAGACAAACAGGTCAAATTCATACCACCACTCTTTTTGTCGGGGGTTAAAATAAAAAGAGGGGGTTAAAATAAAGACCCATAACTCTAACTAAAAAATAAAACATATATCTTGAGAATTCCTGATATTTTTTTCCAAAAGCGTAGGCTCACAATTACCACACTTATCTCTTTTAAGCACCTATATCAAAAAGTCTCTAACGTTTTCAGTATTAAAATGTGTTGTTTCCCCAATGGCGAAGAATATTATAGCCCACCAACGAAACTTATGATATTCTTTTGTATGACGCAACACGATCAAAAATTTCAAACGCCTCTTGCTTTGTAGATAAATAGCCGTATTTCGTATGACAATAGAATTCATGCGCTAGGAGACAGAGTAGGCATCGTAACAAACGATTTGACGCGTATCACGAATTTGGTAGGTTAATAAAATTGGTTCTGTTGACACACCCAAATCAATGAAGAGCGACTTAAGATTTAGTTTATCATTTTTGAGAGACACTTTAAAAAATATGGACCAAAACTACTAGGTATTTCATAGATTCAGCTTTCTTCTATTGTCACATTATTAGCTAAAATTCGCTCACATTGAACTTTGATCTTTTTAGATAAGTATAATCTCAAATAAACGTTGCAAAAAATAATAATAAATATCCACTTACCGTTCTATGAAATGTAATCTTTCACCAGGTTTCGTTTAATTGGTTTCAAAATGCATTTTTTTTTCAAAAATTCATTATTTATCTCAATTAAATGTTCAGATTCTAGCACCAGATTCAAGAGACGACGACACGAACCAGACTGAAGTACAAAGTATAGCCACATTTCGATTTGCGTCGAGCGGGACGGACTGTATCGGTCCTCTCAACGTATGAGGTCATTTAGGCTAAGAGACGGCGCAAAAACTGGCACCACGACCTTTGTGAGTGCAGATCACGATAAATGTAGGTTTGTATGTTTATATTTTCAACTTTGAGTAATTCTACACACTGTCACGTTATTCATCCTAACGGAGTAGACAGGGGCCCAGGCTGTTAGATCCAAATAATATCGGGTTGCTAGGTAAGTATATTATCCTTATTTTCGTTCATTCCCTTAATTGGCTTTTAAGATCAGCTCGGTAGGAAAATTAGCTTTTACTTATTTTTATCTTTTTCCACAGACAGGCATGAAATTTTTTAAATAATTTGTATATTTTAATTCTTATGAATCATAAATGAGGATCGTAAGAGAACAAAAATCACTAACCCAGCCCAGCGGATTAGCTCATTGAAGTGGCAGAGGGCGGGATACATTCATTTGGAATAAGAGGTTGAAAACTAAGTGATACCTACGTTAATAAAGGAAAGTACATAGAAAAAAGAATAAAGTCGTACCTATAATTCGTCTGTCATGACTCATGTCTTACCGAAAAGTTTGAATAATTTCAATCTCTCAAAACTCAGTGGTGGAGGACTTCAAGAGTCTCGCTTATAACAACAAGAGGTATTTGTAACACCGTTTTTAATCAGTTATTCATTCATTTAGCGTATATTTCAGCAGTGTCGGCCAAGCGCGGTCCGAAGGGGGGGGTCACAGGGGACATGACCCCCCCAAAATCTAAGGTCAAATTGAAAAATCTAAAAAATTTGCCAAATAATAAAAGGAAATTTCTGGCTATTCCCTAACAGCGATAAATTTATAGTTTGCTGACATCTATCTAGTGATGTTTTACGCAATAATGTTTATTTTATTCCAGATACCTATTTTTTATTAGTATAGTGAGTGAACCCCTCCAAAATTTCAGGCTGCGACCGCGCCTGGTGTCGGCGGCAGTTTGCATCAAGTGAATTCTGGACAACACACGCCATTGCATTCTCACCACTCAACACAAACTATTTAGAGATATGTTACTCAATTTATAGTTTCTTTATGAATTTCAAAAGAAAACATTGTCACAGTGTTACATTACCTCAGCCGCGTAATAAAAAAAAACTTAAGTGTATGTTATTTGTCGATCAATAATTGTACGATCCAAAATCAAAATAATTATTACAATAAATAATACTACTATTCCCTATACATAGTTTGTTTGTATTAGATACTTAGAATTAAACTTACCATTTACATAGAGTCCCTGTGGTTTCAGAACCTTACAGAGGATTCATATCATGAATTTAGGTAAAGTGTTGTATGCAACTATAAAAAATTATTAAATCACTCATATGATAAACCCACATTCGTGTTTTACACCTTATTACAGGTGCATAAATAACTATTACGGCAAGTGGTGGCTTGCCGCATCCCGACATAAACAAATTGGCTGAAAAATGTTCGCAAACTTTGCAAATTTCGAAAAGGACAACGTTACATACTAAACAAACACACATACATACGAATATTTTTTTTTAAACTAAAAACCGTTTTCATTGCCAACCTACACAAACGATTTTGGTAACAATTCTATGGAACCACTATACAATTATGCCTTTTCAAACAAAAAGAAAAAGAAATTTTCAAATTGGTCCAAGCTTCTTCGAGTAATCGGGGAAGTACATACAAAAAATATATACACATTCGATTTGACAACCTCCTTTTATTTCGGTTAAAATGACGTACCTAGGCTTGCTTATGGCGTTGAACCATGCGGCCAAATACCGCGAACTAAACGCATATTATGGTCCATATTGCTACGAACGCTACAACAACTGCTACGACTCGAGCTCAGCGTCTACGAAACTTGCTACGAAACGCCACCTCACCGGCCCCCGAATGGAATTTCGCAGATGTTTCTGCGCACAAATATTTTAATGTCTGTTGGTCTGACCTTACACTTGACCGGATTATGCGCATTAGTTTTGAGTGTTATAGATGGTATATAGGTTTAAAATATAACAATACGGGTTTAACTGCTCGTATGGACAAATGGTTACACGACACAGATTTTCGGCGTCACAAATAGATCTTTGGAAATAAAACTAACAAATACGTAATTTTTGATAGTTTAATATACATGTCATACTTATCATCATCATCAGCAGCCCTTGATATCCATTTCTGGCCTTCTCCATTCGTTTCCAACATTGGCGGTCTCTGGCTTTTGCCATCCAATTCAGGCCCGCCTATCTCCTGATTTCGTTGACCCATCTCATCGGTGGCCGCCCTCACGATCTGGTGTGGGTAGGTGGTCTCCATTCTAGTATCCTTTTCGTCCATCGCTCAGGGCTCATTCGAGCAATATTTCCCGCCCATGTCCACTTGCGCTCCGCCATTACTGCTACCACACCTCGCAACTGTGTTTTGGATCCTATCTACTCGTTTCATCTTCGGTCTCGCAGGACTATTCCACACATGTCTCTTTCCGAGACTCTCTACGCAACACGCGTATACATGTTTTTATAATATTTTAAGGATCTGTTCAGTACGTGATATAAAGTAAATAGTTACACGGGCAAGTTAAGGAACATCATAACAGAGGAAGGCCAAAGAAACGTTGGATGAAATGTTTAAAGGAGGATATGAGTAGGAAGGGAGTGATGGATACATTAACTAGAGGTAGAATAAACTAACATGCTCTGCAGACCTCACATGAGGAGTGAGATGAGAATATTGCAGAAGGAGAAAATACGGGGGAGAAACTTCGAAATAAGTAAAATACTTGTAGATATGTCTGATTTGTTCAAAACTTAGTTGTAGAAATTTAATATTTTTTATTTTTATTTTGAAATTTCTTTATGTAACCTGGTCATTTTTATGGACTGAGCACGCCCTATTTATATTAAATCACCTTTCTGATACTGAATATTTTCTTATTATAAAATAATTCTTAATACGATTGTGAAGATATTATAATACCTATCGTATGTCCAGTTCCTCCGAGGGCGACGTAGGTACAAGTATCTTTGTCCCTGCATGCATCGTATAAGGCAAGAGCTGCCATCATTTGATGGCAGTCCACTATGTAATGTATGGCTAGGCCGTTCCAGACACCAGCGTTTTCACTTATTTAAACAAACCATCAAACAAAAAGTAAAGAATGACGAAATACTTAGTGCGCCATTTATTGGCGAACCAGACTGTACTTATCTCAAGGACCGGTTGTTGCCCTCATATAGGTGGCTAGGATTCAGAGAAAAGCAGACAGATTAATTAGTTTTTTTTTTAAATATTTTATACTCAGTCTAAATTCTAAATAGTTACTTAAAAGTAAGATATTAAAATTTACTTTTTTAATATTTAGGTAAGAATAAGAAGTATAGCAGGCATCCATAACACCTATAATTACTTGGTAGTAAATCATTAATAATGTAACATAGAATCATTCGAGTATATTTATTCTGTAAACAAAATAAAGATAAAATGATATAGGTAAGTATATTAAAATTTTCTCAGTTGTTAATAACAAAATAATTGGCCTATCTAAGATCATAAAATGGGATAGGTACGTAGGAGGTACGTAGGATTAGGATATAAACTGAAAAGTATGTCTATGTATGTTAATATGTTTATGTAATATCTATTTAGGGCCTATACCCAGCAGTGGGCTGAGAATGAGACACGAGATGACTTAGATATCGTAGGAGTGGATTGATAACAGACAATGCTCACCAGCTCACCTCCATTCAGTTGTTTACATTCTTTTTTTTCAGTGGAATTACATAGCGCTACAGACAAAGATATAAATTTAACCCCAAATAAACAGGTACCTGTACTTATAATCATTAATAAAAAAAAGAACAAAAATAAAAATCTTCACATTTGTCACAGTTCTCTGAAGCAGTTTCTCTGGCCGTTGTGGCATTTCCTTCCATTGACAGCGCTGCCCAACGTGGAAACAACGTAACACCGTTGCAAAGATGCCAGCGATTGGTAGACTGGCAGATTTTAGGTGTGGTATATACCAATCAAAAATATTAGTTAATTATTACTAACATTTAAGTAGGTTTGAATTGTAATTTCAAAATATTTTCAAGGATATTTCTGAAGTTTTTTTGCGTATGATCATTTGTACGAGAGTGACATGGAATTTAAAAGCAGAAGAGAAGACAGTAGGGTAGAGACTAGGTTAGTGGAGGGAGATGAAATTGTAAATGCGGAAAAACACAATTAAATCCAAAATTCAGAAGAGATTTTATATATAATTTTAGGCCTATATCGTCTATTTATTCTGAGCGCAAACAACATCAGCGTTACGTGTTATATAAAACTATTATTTACATTTATCATTTTGAATCCGGGCGTGTGTTGACGACACGCGCACGTTAAGACCAAGCCGAGTGCACGCCAAGAGAAAGAATAGCGCGCTTTGAATTTTTACATCAATTCAACTCAAATTGCAATTACCGAAGTCAACACGCGCTCGCTATTTGAGTTGTACTAATTGTGATAGAACCCAAACATATAATTCGAATCGCGATTGACGTGCGCTAGGCGTGGGCCTGGCGTGCTTGTGTAGTAGTAGTACCTACGCAGCGATTCTATACTTACCTATTTTATAATAAATACATAGGTCACATTGACAATTTGAAAAAAAATTCCAACCTCTTTTCAACTTGCTCTGGCTGACGATCGAACCCGGAACTAGCTAGCGTTTTAACCAATTCTCCCGGACAGGCTAGCGTTTTAACCAATTCTCCACGGAAGTTTTATAGGTAAGTAAGATCCCATTCTAAAATCCTGCATTCGGTGCCAATGACCTCTGGTTATTTGACCGCTAGCGAACATATGAGGTGAGGTTAATTCAAGGTCATTTTAATATATTCGCAGACACCGCCAAACTGGCGTCTACATGACGTCATGCTGCCGAGAAAATCGATGTTTCCGTCCTTGTCGCTGGTCTTTGCCCACATTGCTAGACGATTCTGTCTGAAGCATTGAACTGACGTCGCTTGTGATGGCCGCGTCGTGTTGATTCAACTGGATAGACGTGAAGTTTCGTAAACCGTTTGTTATCTATGTTATTAAGTTGCTAGTTGTTCTAACTTAGTTGTTGTTACTTGCAAATAGGTGATAGGTAAGTGCCTTTCATGCATTTAATAATTATAAATAATTCTATTTATAAACATTTACTCTTTTGTTTCGCGGGAATTGCATTAAAAGTGACCTTGTTTGGTCTGTACACGACATTCATATTATTTTATACGCCAGATATATTTATGTGCTTCTCTGTTCTATATTATGTGGCGGATTATTATTTATTTATTAAATCTTTATTGACCAATAAGGTATAAAGAGTGGACTTAACGCTAATGCATTCTCTACCAGTCAGCCTTTAGGAAAAACAGAAATAAATTTATGTATAATTGAATATAAATATATACTATATTATAAACAAACATACAATACACATACAAACAAATTATTAAAACCTACATTCATATATATACAATACACATATTCCTATCATCATTCCCTGTTGGTATACAATGTCCTTTTTTATTAAGTTACAAATATTTTAAGGAGTGATTCAGTCCATCAATTTGAAAACATTTCCCACTAAATGTATTTACTTATATCGAAATATGAAAAAAATATTGTCATTTTCCAAACGATAACAAGTGACTACGTGATTTGCACGAAAGATCTAAAATTGATTTTTATATCTCAGTAGGTATACATACGTTTAATGGAAAAAGTTATTCAAAATGATTATAAAAGAACATTGTATATTTCCAGGATCTGCCCGAGAGGAGAGGCAATTGATATTTTTTGTTACAGACAAATACAAAAATAAAGAGATAGATAATAAAGAAAAAATATACAATATTTTCTCATCTTACTCTGACTTTACACACACTGATGCACATCAGTTCAGTTTTATCAAAACGCAGATAACCCAACCACACATGTACCTACCTACTTGCCTAGGAACATATTCTCACTATGATAACTTAAAAAAAGTGTTGTATCAAATCGTCGGTAAACTTACTCGTACAGTCAGTGTATCACTCGACTTTGGCCTTTTGGCACGGTGGGCCACACATCAAATTAAAAACTTTTGTAGTATCTAAAAAAGCCGTTTATAAACATATATTTTGTGAATTACTTTCTCTTATATGACAAAACACTATTTGCAGACTGATGGTGTATGGTTTTATGCAAGCTCACTGTGAAATTTTCGGCGGGCGGACGAGTAAGGCGGCCCGGACTTTTGTAACTCATTTACATTCGCCTAAATGTATGTAAGGCTGGCTTAGGAAGAACAATAATTTTAATACGTAAGTATATTTAAGTTCTTTTTGTTATTAATTTTGTTTAAAGGTGACTATACGGTTGTGATATTTTAAATAAGTCGTTGGATATACTTTTAATAATGCTTGACCCTGACATGCTGAGTTGAGAGTATAGCTCTACCTCAACACTCCGCTTATGAAGCGTGCAAAAATGGTTGACTTAAAAGTAGACTGGTATAGAGGAAGGGGAAGGCCACTCTTAGTGTGATGGTAGACGCGAAGATATTAAATAGGTCAGGAAAAATAACAGACATTGAGCTAGCCCCAAACTAAGTTTTAAACTTGTATTATGGGATACTTATTAACTTGTATTAGTCCTCGAAGCAATGCTCAGTGAGTTGCATTAGTGCGAGTGTACACAGATAGTGTAAGTAAAGATCGGCTTGAGGCACGGCACGGCCCGCACCTGTTTATACGGGTTTTTGAATTCTGCTGAGTCGCGGCACGACCCTCACGCGTCATTTCCCTGCCGCGTACTTCCCGCCTTTACTTTCACCTTTGCTACCGCTTTGGTCTCGAGACCTGTAACTCAACAATTATTTTATAACAATTACATACAAACATACATAAACATCCAAGACCTAGAAGAAGGGTTGCATCACAATAACGATTAATGATTTGCATTTTCGCCCATTCTCCCGATCGGTTTTATGACCTACGCAGGAAAGTAGCAGCTCGTACATTCTAAGTTTTTGATTATCTTCCTGACCGCGACATTCCATAAGCCTGTTGATTTCGGCCAGGAAGCACATAGGCTTTTAAAGTTAAAATCCGCACTCCAAACGCCAGAGCGTTTCGGCCGGTTTCCCTACCAATTGTAGTGAATATTATCAATCAATTCAGATACAAATGCATGTTGATTTCGGCCAGAAAGCTTACGGGCTTTTGTAGTTAAAGCACACACTCCAAACCCCAAAACATTTCGGCCGGGCCGAATCCTAAAGTTTGTTGGAGTAGGAAAATAGCGTTAATGCAACTACACATCCCCGAATAACGCATCCAGTTCAAGCAGGACTTGTAGCTTACATTCAGAGCTCATCGGTCCGCGTTCGGTCTAATGCAAATAGCAAGCGAAACACGTTACATATGTTATTCAAAGAGATACTGCTATATTCATTGCTTTACTTTTCATATTTAAATATATTTTTTGATAAGGTCTTGTTTTGATTAAAAATAATAATGACTTGTTAATAATGTTTGATTTTTAATAATTAAGTGACTTCTGTTTGATTTATAAAAAGATAACAAACTTTTTATGTATGTAAGTGGCCAACACGGATGACAGATTTTTCAAGGTGCCTAAAGATTGCCATAAAATGATGACAGCTGGGACCAACAGCTTCAAATGCGTTCCAAAGCACGGAGTAGCTTGAAAATTATTACAACACTTGTGGTCACCCATCCAAGAGCGAACCACGCCCGAGTTACTTCGAAATCGCTAGTAATGATGCATTCTATCACAGAGCTACCGAGCTCTTAGTTTATCTTTTTTGTGTTAGTTGTACTGTGTATCAAGTTTTGTGTTAGATTAGATAACAACGTAATTAAATTTCTTTATAATGCCATGAAATGTTCTTTTACTTTTATTTGTAACCAGTATAACTCGATTGATTACTAGTGGCCAAATGGACAGGCATTTAAAATCACTAATTTTCTTTTACCAATAACCTGTATGGCTCGGCCCGGCCAAAACGCTCTGGGCTTTGAACTACAAAAGCTTCTGTGCTTCCTGGCCGAAATCAATATGCATTTGTAATCTCACTTGATTGATATAAGTATCAATCAAGTACCCTAACCCTATTAATAATATAAATAACCGTTGGACCGGCCGAAACGCTCTAGGGTTTGGAGTGCGAATTTTAACAACAAAAACCTATGTGCTTCCTGGTCGAAATCAACCGGCTTATAAAATGTCGCCTTCCTGACCAGCATGGAAGAAAACAAGTACGAGTAATTATTTAGACAAATATTTTTTTAAAACAAACTTTTATCTAAAACACCAAACGAGCCTAAACTATTTGGTTGCATCTTTTCATTACTATGGCCATCTTCCGGCTCCATTATCAGATCAGCTCCATTTCATCATAATATTGTAACACGATATACATATGTGTGCAAAGTTTCAGCTCAATCTGAAACCGGGAAGTGGGTCAAATTGAACTAGCAATTTAAGATTTGATTACAGTCAGACAGACTAACAGACAACGGCAGAGATTAAACTAAATGAAAGCTTGTCAAAATATATATCTAAGCACTATACCTTTTCAGATGGCTAATCATCAAGTAAAAAAGTATTACATACTCAACATATTAGACACCAATCAGCTGGTCGTCACCCCTCAGTCGTGGATATGTCCAAGGGCCGGTGGCACAGTGCTGGTCTTCCTGCCTCTCAACTACCAGGACCACGACATGCTGGCAATGCTGGGGGGGCCGTATTGTAGGAGCTGGGATGAGAAGTATGCGAAGATAGTGTGTGGTTACGGTATGTATTGAAACTAGGGCTCTGTGAGCTGGACCTCGCAGATCTGTCTTTGCATCACACTCCTGACCACTTGAAGTTTCGGGTAAAGAAATTGTTCAGGTAAAAAAGTTGCGTCTTCATAAGTGTACCAATAAGTTAAAAAAAAAAACATTTTTTTTAAATAAAATTTTTTATGGGACGCCTTAAGATAAATTTGATTAGCCGAAATAGCTCGATGGGGTTGCGTTCGTTTTATGACAGGGTTCCTACGGCTACCATCTGATTCCATCATAAGATCAGCTTCGTGCCAAAATAATATTGCATTCTCATCTGATTTACATTAGTATACAATATTTCATTTCAATCAGAAACCGATTTGTGAATTAAATTTAACTTGCAAGGTTTGATTTCAGACTGTCTGACAGACAGACACAAGACAGGTGAAACTAAATAAAAGCTTGTAAATAGCCTTATGACATTTTTAATGGTGTTTAGACGGTCCCGAGATAGGTGAAACGCAATTAAAGCTTGGAATATTAAAAACTTACTGAAATTGTTCTTCAAAATTATAAAACTTTACTTTTTTTGTTGCAGATACGTACGCTGAAGCTAAGTCTTATTTAAAACAATTAAACACAAGAATGTTCAGTAAGTAAATATTAATTTAGCATGCATAAGTAGTAGAAAACTAGGTAATAATACAATGGAGTGAAATAGCCATTTTTGTTTCTATAATCACTTACCTTTGTATTTATAACAACAAATACAAAATAGATGTAATTGGCATATTCACCTTATACTCCGGACGTCGTGGGTAAAAATACCACTGGGAAACATAGTAAAAGTTGTTTTCAGTCTAGTTAGGATATGGCAGCCTTGAATCACCTGATTATCCGTAAAGAAAGATGACTGATGACAAAGAAGCCGACCTCGGGTTCTGAGGTGCTACTGTAGTGGTCACATAAGACATGTAGAAAACGATCACACGACCATAAAGATGGTTTGTTATGTACCTAAGATTTTTTTTGCGAAGACGAGGGCGTTATGAGAGATTGTAAAAAAAAAATTGGAATGTTTGCGGAGCTGCACAGCTGTTTTGACTTGGTAAAATTTTGCGTGAAAAATAAGTGTAATTATGCAATATTAAATGGTTTATATTTACGCCGTGTTGTGTAAATGCGAGTTTATACTCTGTCATATCTTTAGAACGGCTTTTCTGGTCTAAATTTTCGCTGATTACACGGACAGAGGTCGGGTAGTACTAATGCTTAGATACTTCCTGAAAAATCGAATTCTATACATAGACATATTTATAATTGTACATTCAAATATATACAAGGGTGAGGTTGCGTCTATTTACTCATATACTATAGGTACACATGAAATCACAAGATACAGTTGATTCATATATCTTGTTACATTCGTCAATTAAATAAATTATAAATATGTCATATTATTCGATAGAATGACGATTGCGGAAGATCTCTATGTGAATGTAAATATATTAAGTTATCTTAGATGGACACGCTATTGCATGCATGTAAATGGAGATCGGGATGCAATATTTTTTTTGCACGGTAGTAGGTCGTCGCGTCAAGATTCGGGGGTCAGACGAAGCTAATAAAAGTAACGCGGGGCAAGAGGTAGGGGATCAGTCCTTTCGCGTCCTTTGCCTGACATACAAGTTTCGAGTTTAGAATCGAGTGTGTGTAATTTTGTGTTATAAATTTCATTCACCGATTTGAGCTTGTTGCTTTGTGTTCGGGTAAATTACTGTGAAGTGACGGGTCTAGAATTCTAGACTTCCTAAATATTTTATCTATACCTTTCTCACAAACCCCAAAATTCCGCTGGAGCGTTAGATAAGTACTGAATAGGTAATTTATACCGGATGTTGAGACTGGCATTCGGGCGCTTCAGGTCTTCCATTTTCCTTTCACCTAGGTATCCTAGGTCAACCTGTAGGTTTACAGAGGGTTGACCTTATCCTAATATATCCCTAGATTAGTTCTTATTTGCATATCCTACACAAGTCGCTTTACACACACACACGTTTAACTTCTCACACAACTGTTATGAGCGTGGTGGCTAATAACAGACCCTAGGTTCACACTAGGTCTTACAATAGACTAGAGTTAGGTTAGGCAAGCGGTTGCGGCTGCTTTTAGGTCAGTTTAGACGTAGGTTCGTGATTAGGTTCGTTATCGGAATATAGTGAGGTTTTGCGTACGGTTAAATTAATAAATCTGCTAAAGATAGATACGATAGATCGAACAGATAATATATATAACGAAGATTACTTGAATTTCTATAGTTGGGTTAAATGTAGTATTATCATTGTTGCTGTTAATTGAGAGACACATATGTTTCATTTGTTACCTTAGATCTACATAATTGAAAGATATAGGATCCGATCAATTTAGTCCTATGTATGATAGTGAATATCTAAAGGTTATCAGATTATGATATTTGATAGTTATGTGTTTATTGAGATTATAGAGATCTATGGTAACTAGTATATCAAACATCTATTCACCAGAGAAAGGTTAGAAGGTTAGAAGTTAGGTATAGAACTTATGATCTAAATTAACGTCTCAAATATATTTGCTCTCAGGATCTTGACACGCCAACCGTTGCGAGCATGTTAAACTAGAAAATAAGTAAAAGAATAGAATTTACGTGGAAGCTCTGGTAATTACAGAGCAGATAGGATTAGGATTCTTTGTTAGGATAGCCGGGTAGGGTTGTTTTGTTTTGTTTGGCTCAAGATCATTTAGATCTTGATTGCTTTCCTACATAGTAATATTAGAGTCGCGAAAAGGTTAATAAGTGGTAAGAATTATCAAATTTCATCGGGAAATTTGGTTCTTCCGAGGCTATTAAGGGTTGGCAAAATTATGCCTGAGTGACCGAGAGGCCAAACAGACATACTTTCGCTGGAAGTGGACTTATTAACCAAAACTATATATGTTTCTTATGCATGTTAGTGCAAAAGGTGTCAAACCGTGACATCTTTCTCCTAAAGAGGAAACCTGCTGTCCATGACGATATAATATCTCATTCCTCGCAACACAGCAAACCAGATATATTGACTTTGTATCGCCAAGATGTATCGAGTTTACTCGAAATAATTAGAGTCTTGTGAAAATACTATTATTATAAGAGCTCTTCGCGATTGTCATCGCGACCTAAATACCTGTTTCGCGTAAGCGAATTTATAAAATTACATTGGTTAACCAAATATCCAAGACTCTCAACGCCTGTTATCGTACTTTGTACGACATTACCACATATAATTAAGCTATAGCAAACCTATGACCTAACTGATTACAAATATGGATCGATCCGCCTGATTTTTCAGGAATGGCGTATATTCCTTCGCTTTATGAAGTCAATTATTTGAATGATATAAACCATAACAGATACGGAAGAGCAATTCTGTTATACGACTTTTTCAATAAGGGATTAAATTACGTTATAAATAATATCTAGTACAGATATAATCATTTTAAGCTTTTAAAATAATTCAGAGTAGAGTGAACAGCTTGGAATATCTTATTATGTACAATACTTAAGGTTTTAAATAGACGATCATAGCTCAGGTGATTTGGAATAACCGCAGAAGCCGCGGCATCTTACTGTGTATATTATATACATAAGTAAGGGTTCCATCACAGAATTGGTGCCGTGACCAGGATAGTATCTTGTTTGTATATTTTATATACAACGGAACTATTCAAAAGAACTCAGGCTTATTGGGTTATATAATTTAAATACACAACGTAGAAATATACAACAAATTATTGAGTCTCAGAATAATTATCCATTTTACTTAAAGAAAACTGCAGCGTTAAAAGAAAATTGCATTGTTTATAAAAGCATTGTTAGCAGTTCGGGCAATTGAACAATAGATAGGGTCGTTACGCAGGTAGTCGGGTGCGTAGACCTTTGTAGCGTTTCGTAGAGTTTCGTAGTGAAAGTCGTAGGCGATTACGTATAGTTATAATTATAATTAATTGGTTTCTTTAATAATTTAATTAATTAAGTTTTAACTATGGTTCGTGGAAGGCGGCCGAATCGTGTACCGACTCGTAGGACACAGGCGGAAGAATCAAATATTGGAAATATGGGAAGTGAAACACCGGGACAAATAATTGAATTATTAACTACGATTATGCGTAGATAATATTGAGAAAGCCAGTACATCATCAAGCGAGGTAGCGGGACCTTCGCAGGCTTTAGAGAGAATAGAAACCAATGAACGTTCTACTTGTATAGTAAAGTTAACACAAAAGTTACCAACTTTCGATGGCCGAAGTTCTGTTAATCCGATGGAATTCTTACGAGATTTAAAGAATTACATTAAGGTATCGGGTGATAACAGCAGAGCACTTGCGTGGGCTATCGATAGTTTAACGGGTAACGCTAAAAGTAGAATGAACATTTACCGAGAAAGCTGGCGTACGTTTACAGATTTTGAGAATGATTTCATTCAGGTATTTTGGGGGAGTAGTGAGCAGGAAATGATAAAGCAGAGGTTTATAACGGCGAAGTACGATTCTAAGAAGGGTCAAAGCTTAGAAGAATATTTTGCTGCACAGCTGAATAGTATATATGGATTGTCTATTCCATTTACGGAAGGTGAACGGGTGAACACTATATTCAGGCAGATGCCTAGAGAAATACAAATCGCTTACTTTACGAAAAGTGAGACCATGACTATACGAAGTGCTATGGAGTTCCTACGTCAGTTAGAAAGGAATGTTGAAAGGCCGCTTGTAAAAGAGGCCAAACCCGGGTTTAGCAGTGTGACACATAACTCGAACGATAGTAGAGGACAATATATGAGAACTCAGAACAGAACGTTGAGAGTAAATACCATACGGTATAATAACTCAACGAATCGTAATAGTCAACAATTCCGAGGAATTTCTCGCGGTTATTATAACCGAGGTCGTGGTTCTTTTCGTGGATATGCGAGAACGCAACGGCCAGGTTTTAAAGCTGTAGCGTTTCAGCCAGCGTCAGAAGATAAACCATCTTCACAGCAAGGAAATAATGAGATTATTTCAAAAAACTTGCAGTCGAGCGCGACAGGGACTTCGGGCTAAATTACTTATAAAGGTGTGGAAGGACGGTTATTGATTCACTAAGAAATCATAATTTATATGATTTATGTAATTTAAATGCTGAAGTGGGAGTAAATGAGTGTTCTCAATTCTTGTCTCACAAATCAAACGGATATTCCGTATATTTCAGCAATGAGTTACAAGTAAATCAGTCAAGCCGACATAGATCACGGATAATATGTGGTAGGTTGTTAGGAAAGCAAGCTGAAATCCCTATTCCTAGCGTTAGAGCTACGGGCGCTTTAGGCGCAAGCAGAGAAAAGTTAGGCAAATTAGTTTCTTTGCCATTTAAGACTGGAGAATGTATAATATGCACTCCGACTTTAGTGCTTAACAAGTTACCTAAAGACCTGATTTTATTTTAGAGTTCGTTTTATTCAGTTAGCCATTTTGACGAGCATATTCGACAAATAGATACGTTTTGAATAAATTGCGAACGGCAGGTTTCACGGTATCCTTAAAAAAAAAATGTGGTATCGCTGAAAAAAAAGGTCAAGCTCTTGGGACATGTGTTGTCAACTTATGGCGTTGGACCTCGACAAGATGAAGTCAGTTCGAGAATATTCTATTCCAAAAAACTTTAAACACTTGCGGGCATTCTTGGGATTTGTAAATTATTTTAGGATGTTTACAAAAAAATTATGGGACACTTGTTCAGCCGTTGTACAATTTATTGCGTGCCAATGTCAAGTTTGAAGTGGAATTTATTGGCTCAGACAACTTTTGAAGAGATAAAGAAAGCTTTTGTATCAAGTGTTGTTTAAGTGCAGCCAGATTTCACGTCGCCATTTTTTGTGCAAGTTTTGTTGGGATCGGGGCATATGTTTACCAAAAAAATAAGTCGGGTCATTTAAGATGGTCGGTATCTGAACAAAAATAAAAATGTATGCAATAATTTACGCGGTAAGGAAGTTTGAAATATATTTACAGGGTGCTAAGGATCAAAACGGATCATGAGAGCTTAACGTTCATCAAATCGTGGACTCTGTTGGGAGCTCGCGTAACAAGGTGGATTATGTTCTTAGATCGATTTGATTACACTATACAATACGTACCCATAGATAGTAAAATTGCAGACACATACGTCTGCTCAAGACGTATATCTGGATGTGAGGGAGAAAATACTATCAGAGCAAACCAACCACCTATTTATTGGTTTAAAGCGACAAATCACGATAGTATAATTTTAAATTTGCGAGATATTTCAAAATTGCAAAACGAAGACGAGTTATTAAGTGAGATTATAGGTTGTATTAAAGGCGGGATTATAGAATCTAATATACGATACAGTTTTTTTTTATTACTAATAAATTAATGATACATTATATTTCTCGGTTACGAAACGTGATATCAATTTATTAGTCATTCCATTACGACTCCAGGAAGAATTGATTTCGCATATACGTGAAGAGATTGGACATTATGGTAGATATAAAATATTAGCATTTATAAAAGATAGGTATTATTCTCCGTAAATGAGTAAGATAGTTAACACGGTGGTAAAGAGTTGTGACGTCTGTCAGAAGGTTAAACCTTGTAGTATAAACACTGTTGGTCCTTGTAATTCAGTTTTGGCGGAAAATTTAGGTGAAAAAGTGTTTGCCGATTTGTACGGACCTTTACCAGTAGGGAAATTTGTTGTCAATATATATATGTAATGCAGGATGTGTACAGTAAAGTTATTAGGTTATATCCGATGCGTAAAGCTACTGGTCGGACGGTATTTGCGTGTACAAGAAAATTTCATAACGAAATACCTATTAAAACTATCATTACGGATAACGGACCTCAGTTCACATCTAGAGTTTGGGAAAATGGATTGAGAGAACTTGGTATTCGAGTCACACATACTTCTGTATATTGTCCGAATTCCAATTCTGTAGAAAGGGTTAATCGTGAGCTTGGAAGATTGATAAGGACATATTGTAATCAGAATAATAGAGGATGGATGGATATTTTATCAGAGATAGAATCATGTTATAACAATGTCAAACATAGTTCAACAGGTTTTGCGCCAAATGAATTAGCGTTTGGAAAACGTGAATCATTGTCGACAGATAAAATATGGATGGTCAGAAGATAGGTGCGATGAATTGAGCTGGTGCAACATGTGTTAATAAAAACTAAATATGATTTTTGTAAATTTAATGTAACCTGTGTAATGAGTTAACGATTGTTTAGTATACTTAGTAATTTAGATAAAGAGATTTATAGGCTGTAGAGATAGGTTAGATGTAATTGAATTTAATTAGTTGATTTATTTAGTTATCAAATTACATACAGCATTGTTATGTATGGTTTACATTATTAGGAAAAAATAGATAAAAAAATAATAAAAATAAATTAATTATAAATGAATAAGATAGACTTAAGCAAGTGAGTTAGGCAATGGATAATTATTCTGAACCAACTAAATAATAGGTTGTAACAAAAAGTTAAATGGCGATTTTTTTTTTAAACTGAGACTTGCTTCATGCTTGAAAAACAAACATTGTCACAAGTCTGGGGGGGGTCTGTAGTGGTCACATAAGACATGTAGAAAACGATCACACGACCATAAAGATGGTTTGTTATGTACCTAAGATTTTTTTTGCGAAGACGAGGGCGTTATGAGAGATTGTAAAAAAAAAATTGGAATGTTTGCGGAGCTGCACAGCTGTTTTGACTTGGTAAAATTTTGCGTGAAAAATAAGTGTAATTATGCAATATTAAATGGTTTATATTTACGCCGTGTTGTGTAAATGCGAGTTTATACTCTGTCATATCTTTAGAACGGCTTTTCTGGTCTAAATTTTCGCTGATTACACGGACAGAGGTCGGGTAGTACTAATGCTTAGATACTTCCTGAAAAATCGAATTCTATACATAGACATATTTATAATTGTACATTCAAATATATACAAGGGTGAGGTTGCGTCTATTTACTCATATACTATAGGTACACATGAAATCACAAGATACAGTTGATTCATATATCTTGTTACATTCGTCAATTAAATAAATTATAAATATGTCATATTATTCGATAGAATGACGATTGCGGAAGATCTCTATGTGAATGTAAATATATTAAGTTATCTTAGATGGACACGCTATTGCATGCATGTAAATGGAGATCGGGATGCAATATTTTTTTTGCACGGTAGTAGGTCGTCGCGTCAAGATTCGGGGGTCAGACGAAGCTAATAAAAGTAACGCGGGGCAAGAGGTAGGGGATCAGTCCTTTCGCGTCCTTTGCCTGACATACAAGTTTCGAGTTTAGAATCGAGTGTGTGTAATTTTGTGTTATAAATTTCATTCACCGATTTGAGCTTGTTGCTTTGTGTTCGGGTAAATTACTGTGAAGTGACGGGTCTAGAATTCTAGACTTCCTAAATATTTTATCTATACCTTTCTCACAAACCCCAAAATTCCGCTGGAGCGTTAGATAAGTACTGAATAGGTAATTTATACCGGATGTTGAGACTGGCATTCGGGCGCTTCAGGTCTTCCATTTTCCTTTCACCTAGGTATCCTAGGTCAACCTGTAGGTTTACAGAGGGTTGACCTTATCCTAATATATCCCTAGATTAGTTCTTATTTGCATATCCTACACAAGTCGCTTTACACACACACACGTTTAACTTCTCACACAACTGTTATGAGCGTGGTGGCTAATAACAGACCCTAGGTTCACACTAGGTCTTACAATAGACTAGAGTTAGGTTAGGCAAGCGGTTGCGGCTGCTTTTAGGTCAGTTTAGACGTAGGTTCGTGATTAGGTTCGTTATCGGAATATAGTGAGGTTTTGCGTACGGTTAAATTAATAAATCTGCTAAAGATAGATACGATAGATCGAACAGATAATATATATAACGAAGATTACTTGAATTTCTATAGTTGGGTTAAATGTAGTATTATCATTGTTGCTGTTAATTGAGAGACACATATGTTTCATTTGTTACCTTAGATCTACATAATTGAAAGATATAGGATCCGATCAATTTAGTCCTATGTATGATAGTGAATATCTAAAGGTTATCAGATTATGATATTTGATAGTTATGTGTTTATTGAGATTATAGAGATCTATGGTAACTAGTATATCAAACATCTATTCACCAGAGAAAGGTTAGAAGGTTAGAAGTTAGGTATAGAACTTATGATCTAAATTAACGTCTCAAATATATTTGCTCTCAGGATCTTGACACGCCAACCGTTGCGAGCATGTTAAACTAGAAAATAAGTAAAAGAATAGAATTTACGTGGAAGCTCTGGTAATTACAGAGCAGATAGGATTAGGATTCTTTGTTAGGATAGCCGGGTAGGGTTGTTTTGTTTTGTTTGGCTCAAGATCATTTAGATCTTGATTGCTTTCCTACATAGTAATATTAGAGTCGCGAAAAGGTTAATAAGTGGTAAGAATTATCAAATTTCATCGGGAAATTTGGTTCTTCCGAGGCTATTAAGGGTTGGCAAAATTATGCCTGAGTGACCGAGAGGCCAAACAGACATACTTTCGCTGGAAGTGGACTTATTAACCAAAACTATATATGTTTCTTATGCATGTTAGTGCAAAAGGTGTCAAACCGTGACATCTTTCTCCTAAAGAGGAAACCTGCTGTCCATGACGATATAATATCTCATTCCTCGCAACACAGCAAACCAGATATATTGACTTTGTATCGCCAAGATGTATCGAGTTTACTCGAAATAATTAGAGTCTTGTGAAAATACTATTATTATAAGAGCTCTTCGCGATTGTCATCGCGACCTAAATACCTGTTTCGCGTAAGCGAATTTATAAAATTACATTGGTTAACCAAATATCCAAGACTCTCAACGCCTGTTATCGTACTTTGTACGACATTACCACATATAATTAAGCTATAGCAAACCTATGACCTAACTGATTACAAATATGGATCGATCCGCCTGATTTTTCAGGAATGGCGTATATTCCTTCGCTTTATGAAGTCAATTATTTGAATGATATAAACCATAACAGATACGGAAGAGCAATTCTGTTATACGACTTTTTCAATAAGGGATTAAATTACGTTATAAATAATATCTAGTACAGATATAATCATTTTAAGCTTTTAAAATAATTCAGAGTAGAGTGAACAGCTTGGAATATCTTATTATGTACAATACTTAAGGTTTTAAATAGACGATCATAGCTCAGGTGATTTGGAATAACCGCAGAAGCCGCGGCATCTTACTGTGTATATTATATACATAAGTAAGGGTTCCATCACACTACCGCTGAGGGTGCAACCGGAAATATGCTCGGATGATGATGAGGTGTTATTAGTATATATGAGTTACCAAACATATTCTTTAAATTTTTATTTCTTACAGAGCACACAGCAGTTAGAAACCCATTTGAGAAACCTGACCGAGAACAGGCTGCTGAAATCAATGAAAACGAAAATCGGAATAAAACTCAACTAGAAATATTACTTACAAGTAAAAGTTCTCTAGAAACTTTACTCACCGCTCCTCAACCACCTGCAAAACCACCTGCAATGCCATCGACCGATAAAAATACTGTATCTCGCCATACAAACCTAGATATGAGTGCAACAACTAGTGTCTTCCGAAGTAGAAATGAACAAGACCGAAACAAAGGGTTAGGTTTGGTTTCATTTAGAGGAGAGGAAACCTTCAACCCAATTCTTTTGTCCCATGTTATAAACTCAGCTGTGACGGCTACATTAAACCCAGAATATAAACAAATGAATAACATTCATAAGCAGCCTGCGATGGCTTTAGAGGGCCCAAATCAGCAGCAAAACAAACATAAAATCGTGACTACATTGGGCCCAGGCAATCAAACGAAGATTGTTCATAATAAGCTAGAATTAGCTAAAGTAAGCCCAGATAATAAGAAAACAAATAGAAATCTTTCTAATCATGACGAGAAAGAAAAGCCTCAGCTTTCCCGGAGACGTTCAGAGCCTCTGAAGGCTGCGGACCCTGTCAATTCTCCTCGGGTGGCTCGCGTCGCCCCACTGAATAACACATCAGTCATCGTCTTTAATAAATTTGCAATTTCAAGTACGTCCATGATGATAAGTTATAACTTTTTCTTTAGCCTTTTAAAGGGAATTTAACACTTTAGTTGCAAAACGCTCGCGTGACTGAGACGCTCTTGTCAGAGAGTATTATATTCTTTGCTGAGACACCATTGACAACTAAAGTGGTAGAAATTGTATTATTTTTACTAGGCTTTGCGTCGGGGGAAAAGTAACGTAAAGATTGAACTAGTCGCGGGCTTCAAGTCACACGTGGGAGCGGCCTAAAAGAATGCTGTCTCACTTAACATTGTGGGTGAGTGAGGTGAATTAACGATGATTCATAGTAAATCGAGCGCGTAAAAACATACGTAAAGTCCTTTGGGAAAGGGGTTTTATGCAATAACATTTAATCCAATTTTTGACAATTAAACCGTGACGGCGTGGATTTTGTTTTGGAGACTTTATAGTTTCACAATAAGCAATATAAACAAATCTTTGATGGCTCATAACTTTTAAATGGCTTTTTATTTTACTATTCTGTATCAGTACAGACAAAACTTATAGTGGGACAAAACGGTATCATGTTAAACTTTGCATGTGCAAACAGTGGAGGAATAACCCTCCAAAATTTGCATAGAAAAGTATCGACTAGTTCAACCTGGCGTAACAAGTGCTGGCATGCAATAGGCTAACTTTATTACCATGCTATCGAAATAGTTTAAAGTGCAGTCAGGCTTTAAAAATGGAGTCATAATTTCTCATACAATGAGCATGACAGATTATGACTTTATTTTTGAAGCGTACCGTACATATAATATAGTCTCTACTAATAAACTAAGTAGCTACCCGTCGTGTATGCAAGTACATACCTATGCTTTTATCTTAAAGCTACTAACGTATCGGATTTTAATGTAGTTAAATTAGTAGAGCCTCTTAAATCCAGAGGGACCCGGGACCGTAGATTGGTATAAGAGGAAGATTCACATGATTCAAATACACGCGTGAGAAGCCGTGGATAGCCGCAAGTCTTTTTAGACGTTTGCTGAAGACATAATGTTATTGCCGTAGTGTTGTTAGTTACTTTTAGTTATCGATGCTAAACAAATGCAGGTAATAATATCGGCGCTGTAACAGCCTCGTGACGTTTCTGGTGCAATGTTACCCAAAATACTTATATATACTTTATAGCGGTGGTACCGTGTTATGATTAATATTAATGGCCATATTTTGTACCAAATACAAGTGAAAATTTATAAATATTAATTCTTAGTAATGTTACAGAACCTGACTCTGAACGCACTAGCAATGTGATGACAGGGAAACCAATTGATGCAACTAAGGATACAAGCGTGGAGCAAGGAGATGTGATAGAGATCCGTAAGTTATGTGTTTTACCCAACAAATTGGTCATATGTTGTAAGTACATAATTAATTGTAAACCAAAGGCGGTGAAATTAATAATGTCACAAATCTTAGTAAGTACTAATTTTCCTTCTAACATCTTTAATTAGCCATCCAACCTGGCATAAGGTTTTCTAAAAGGGTCTAAAAAGCAAATATGAGCGGAAAAGTGGGTTCTACAAGCCCGAACCATCTCAACATTCCTTTCTCAATTTTTGTTACTACATCTTTTAGTCCACACCGCTCCCTTATGACATAATTTCTAATCTGATCTTTAAAAGTAACACCACACATACCTTAATTCCTCTTCGCTCTCATCTCAACTGCATTTATTTTACTTTAGTGGCTTTTCTGCCATACACGAGGGTCGGTATCAGCACTCAATTATGAACAGCCAGACGTGCTATGTTTGACACTTTCGTGTTGTTTATAAAGGAACGCAGTGCCCCTTTCCCTTGATTTCCCGCTTTCTATATCACTCTCGTGCTTTCTATCCTTCACTTGTAAACTTACATCCCAAGTAAACAAACTCTTCCACTTGCTCCACTGTACACCCATTTACCACAATATTGCATTCTGTTACACGTTCATCCCTCTCGAACACCATTACTTTCATAGTTGTAGTAAATAAATATTTATATATATAATTCTATTCTAACAGTATCCGACTCTGATAACACTGACGTTAATGAAATACAACAGTGCATTTCAAGTGGCAAAGAAAATACAGAAGTAAAAGGACAGGCAGATGCAATTGGAAAAAGTGAGTAAATTTTTAATACTCAAATAACGACTATAAAATATCTGTCTAATGAGTCATCATCATCATTTTTCGAGCGTATTCCCGGTTGTATCCTCAGCGGTAACGCTTCAAAACCCGGGGTCCACTACCTAACCTAGGTGATTTGACGAGGTTACTGGATTTTCAATCTGTCTGATGAGTACCTACTTTTTATTTTTGTACTATTAGTATTATTTTATTATTAATCTAATGTTACAGAACTTGAATCCGATTGTACTACTATTTTGAACAAAGGAAAACCAATTAATGCATCTAAAAATAAAAGCGAGCAAAAAGGAGATGTAATAGAAATTCGTAAGTTATTTGTTTTATTCGCTTCGAGTTTACACAAAATTTCACTATTTGTCCGAAATTCATAAAAGTAAGTCGGCAATTTATAAGTTTGCTGTCCACAATTAAGTCTCGTCACACACAAAGTTGACGTTTTGTTTCTAGACCATGCGAGTCATCGCTTGTTTCTATTTAATTGAATGGTTAATAACTTGCAGTGTGTAAATGGAATTTTAGTTTAACTACATCGTATCTTATTCTCTTACAGTATCAGACTCTGACAGTACCCCTGACTTAAATGAAGTACAACAATGCAGTTCAAATGGAAATGAAAATGTAGAAGTAGAAGAAGCACAGGCGGAAATGATAGAAATACGTAAGTAATTTATTTTGCTAACTAAACATTTGAAGTTAGAGGACATCTACTATAAGATGGAAACCAAAGAAGCTGTGGAGGGAATGCGTTAAAGAGGACATGATTTCCTATTCATATCTTCTTAGGGAGTAATGGATAATTTGACTAGGGATAAAATAAGATGGAAAATACAAGGCAGAAGAAGAGACAGCAACAACTATGTATTGCACGTAGGTTACTACAAAAGTTTTGAGATACTCGGAGTTTACTGATGGAACGTGTTCTCAAGATCTATCTTGCATCTTTAGAAAAATATTGTTACAGATTCTCGTACAGACGATTCTATGCTACGCGTGCAACCTTGTGTAACTGAAAATGAAAATAAAGATGTCGAAGGAAGAATTGCTGTGGAAACATGTAAGTTTAAAATTGATAATTTTTCTCATTTCATTATCTACTTATAATTTTTAACCCCGGACAAAAAGAGGGGTGTTATAAGGTTGATGCTGACGTCTGTCAGTCTGTGTGTCTGTATTTCTGTCGGTCTGCGGCATCATAGTGCTCAAACGGATAGACTGATTTCAATGCATTTTTATTTTTTACGTGAAAGCAACTTCTCAAGTCGGGGTTTGTAATTTACTTGTCAAATTATTGATGTTGCTACCGTTCCGCCACTTATCACTAGATGGTGTATTCGGGTCTTTTTGTTAAATTGCGTAGCAAATAATCTTGTTATTTTTGTTTTTTTTTTTTGATAATGATAAAACGAATAATTCATTTCAGGCGGTTTGATACAAGAATCTTTGAAACCCCTTACTGAAGAACATTCAAGTAAATCGGTAAAAGTTGGTAAAACTAAGTTAGTAGACCATTCCATACATGGCATACATGCGTTGGATAATAAGATACTCGAAAACTTCAATTTGATAGAGACTACTGATAACTTTATAAACCAGACTTGCGATACCAACAATGCTTCCGAAAAAAATTGTCAAATAAGTGACAATTTTAATTCTTCTGAACTGAACATAAGCGCCAAAACTCAAAAGGCTGCTGGTGACACTTCTGATTTTGAACACAACAATTTTATCGCAAAAATTTCTATGCTAGATAAATTACTATTTACACCAATGTATGAAAATTTTAAAATCGGTTTTGCTACTAGCCAAAAATTAAGAAAACTAAGTGAAAGTTTGACAACAAAATTTGAAGAAATGCTAATCATTAAACAATCTAACGAAGAGGGGTCAAATGAGCAACAACAGACTAAAACCAATGATTTTATTCCTTGTCATGACCAACCAAAGAAATCAAATGAATTAATTGATACGTGCTCACAAGAGTCTCAAATTGCAACTGATGCGACGCCTGATAATAAAACTGATTTTGAAAATAGACGTTCACGTCGACTGATGAAGAAACAAAGGAAACCAACGATTTCAAACCCACCTGAAGATAGTACGTGGACTTTAAAACATCCGATTCAAGAACCAAGAACGGATTTTTCTAACCTAATGGAGCTATTGCCTGATTCCAAAATTTTTGTTAGTGTACGAGGTTTTACATATTCCAAAGCTGCTGCTACGAGTAGTACAGATTTCATCCAATTATTGCTGCGCGAAGTCTTCAACGAGAAAGCTTTAAAAAAGTGTACTATAAGCGACAAGCCAAGAAAAAACGGTCGTCCTAGGTTGAACAGGAATGGAGTAAATACTTTATGCGACTATGTAGTGCATTACAGTGCGACGGTTGATGGGTGGGATCGTGTCGATGCAGAGACTGTAAGGAGAATCATTGCAAATTGTTTACCACGCAGTAAGAGTAAGGCAGGCGCTACTGACTCTAAGGTGATCAATAGTGGTCACGTATAATATGATCTCACTGACAGCAGTCGCTTATCCTATGGTTTCTTATATGTTTTTTTTTTTATTGAGTAAATATGTATCTTTCCAATTATATAACCCATAAATCCACCTTATACTCAAATATCAAGTACTATTATCTTTATTGTAAAAGGTAAATAAATTAAAAAGTATAGTTATGGATAAATATTTAATTTCAAACAAAACTACCGACGTTTACATTTTATAGATGTGGAAATTTATTATCTAAATACGAGTACGTATGATGCAAGTACATTACCAAACGCCCCATGTCTTTTAGCGTGTGAGTATTGTACAACCTATCACCCATCTTTTGCCCCCCTGGTTTCTTATTTGATTGACTGGAAGAAATCCCCTGCAAGCAAAAGTCCGCCTTTTATTTGTATTAGGTATAAGTTTTATATTTTAATGTTATTAATTTTAACTGTTTCTTTTTATAACATAAACAATTTACCTCTATACTTAAATACTTGTCAAGCATATGTAAGTAGATAGTGGGATCAAATAGATAAACTTAATTTTTTTGAAAAATTGTTCATTATCTATGTCTAGGTACCTACTTAATTATATTTCGTCAAAGCACTGTTTAATAAGAAGTTAAAATTAATATAAGGTACGTACCCTACCTATGTTTTTGCTTTCATGACCTTATATCTTTCTGTCTTTTTAGCATTATATTTTGTTAACATTACTTTTAAAGGAAAGGAAATTTACTTATAACTGTAATTTCTTTAGATAACTCTTTGACTGCATACCTTTTTAAATACTTAAATAGATGTGTTTTAAAATACATATCTATATGTACTTACTATTATAGTAATAAACTGAAATATATTTTTATTGTAATATGTGTACTTACTTTTTATCGATTCACTACAGATCCATCTGACTTCGTCGATCACTTGGTGAATCGCTGAATCGATCTCGAAAGAATGCTGCACTTAAATATGGCATCATAAAACCGCAGACCTCTAAAAAAAATTGTACCTAACTTCAAGTATTTGCCCGCGCTGGGAATCGAACCCAGCACCTCTAGAAAGTAACATGTAGAGTGTAAAGGGGTGTCTCAGTGTCTGTCAATCTAAAAAGTTATCGTCAAATCACACAAACGCCGTAATACAAAAAAAATCAAATATCAAGTATCTGTAGTTCTTTCGCTAAATTGGTGTCAATACTGACTGCGAGCCGGTGTCGCCTTTTTGCACACCGGCAGTATATCAATCATTTAAACGAATAAACTGTACCTGTATATTCACTTGACCCTTTCCCTACTCGGGCCATTTGAGGGCTAACCCTTGAAATGCGCTACAACGATAGGTGAATCCCAGAAATCGTCAGTTGTTCTCCGACTACATTTTAAACTAACTAGGTAAGTGTACAGTTTGAATGCACAATACCACTATTCACTCCAAAACCAAAATAAAAGATGTGGGGCAGCCGAGCTCAAGTGGGACTCCGCTGGTGATGTGAGCAGGAGGCACCCGTATAGGTGGGATAAAATAACAACAGATTTGGTTCGATCGAAAAAGCTCGATCACGATGGTCAGACGATATAAGGACATACGAAAAGATCTGGCAAATTATCTCCACTCTCTCTTCCATGCTGGTCGGGGAGAAAAGAAAAAAACTTAGAATGTACCAGCTGCTTCTCATCCCGCGCAAATGGTAAAAGCCGATCGAGGAACAGGGCGAAAATGTGAATCATATTATTAGGCAATGCGGCTAGCAACTCATTACTATTTGATTTCTTGTTCCACCTTCTCGCCCACCATCATGCTAAAAGTGGCCTTTGAGTCTCGCGGCCCTGGACACTGTCTGCTCAGAGCTGCCAGACCCCAAGCCCCAAATGGTCTGCACCATTAGGGATAAAGTCGTGATGGTATGTATGTACTCATGTAATAAACAAGGTAAGTGCAGGTATAAATAAAACAGCCCTGTAGGTTACACAAAGTAGAAACTCTATTTAATAGTAAAATAGTAAAAAAAGACAAAACTATAACTCTATGATGTATAAGGTAAGTATATTTAAAAGTAAGTTGAACAGTTCTTAAATGCCATATAATAAATTGGTATCTAAAGTAAAGTTAAACACACACGTCTTCTTTTGATTGAGAACAAATAATTTTTAACAAAAAAAAAAAACTAGAAACAAAACTGCTCTTTTTTGAAATTCCCAAATAAATGTTTACTTAGTCTATCTAAATTACAGATTATGGCAATTACAGATATTGGCAAGTTACTTATGTAGCAAGCTAATCTTAATTACAATACATGTCATATGTGTATCTAAGTTTGAATCAATGAAGATTTGATTCGTTAATAATGAGGGCCCACCACTCCTTCGTTGCCCCAGGGCTAGGGTGTTCATGTGTCCGGCTTTAGCCGGACATGTGTGGCTTTTTCGGGTCGCGCCCGGCCAAATATTTGTGTGTCCAGCTCGTCCAGCTTCTATTAGGCTTTTTAGGCCTCTCTACCACTTTCTTACATCTTACACATAACAGCAGTATCCCTGTCCGGCTTTTGGTAGGCTTTTTAGCAAAACGTATGAGCTCTTTTAGGCCTCACCATAACTATCTTACACAAAAACCCTACCTAGGGCCTCTATCTTATCTACAGTCTACACCTCCAAATCTGGCGCTGAGTACATTTTTGATTTTTACATTTCATCCAAGAAATAACCCATTTACCCAATTTTTTCACCTAAGTATAGAGAGCTTCGTTATCAGCGAGAAACATCGGCCATATTTTATCTTTCAAAACGCAGGCAAGGCCGCGAGAAACAGCTTATATATAGTATAAAATCGCCCTTTCTGCTTTTAAGCTGAGTTTACATATACCGCACTCTATACTTAGTAGAGTATATTTATATTTATTATTGATAGGATTTTACACAAAATGCTCTAAATTCGAACTCAAACGTTTCGGGCGATTTAGAACAAAGGTATCTGCTATGGGAGTGATGTTTTATTCCTACCGGATACACTAATTACTAAAACTGTATTTTAATTATTAATTACACTTAACCTTATTAAGTAACTAAATACTACCTCAGCACACATAAAAAAACCTTATACATAGGTAAAGTAAATGCATCTAAAAGCTATGCAGACTGCCGCTTTAAAACAAGCCTAAAAACTAGTAGTAGTAGTAAACGCACGAGCGCGTCACATTCGCCCTGATGAAGACCTCCGGATGAGGTCGAAACATGTCTTCCAGTAGCTGACTCTCTACGTGAGTAACCCGTGCTTTATTAATAATATACATAGTCATAGTAATTAACAAATGCTTGCTGAATATTTTTGTAAAATTATGATCTCTCTTTTCAATAATGAGACATTGCGAGTGGTCCAAAGAGAATTCAAATACTACGTAAGAAGAGACGGGACTGCCATAGAGAAAGAAAAAACATGAAACGTCAAAACAGGGTAATGGCAGAATAGGTAACATTCCGATATTATGTCAAGTAGTTCTACCAACTAAAGAAAAAAATAGTGATGTGCCAGTTATACCAATATTCGATATCGATAAATAGCCTGAACTGCTGAACCTACAGTCAGGCTCAATTTACACTGCGGCGGAATAGAAGCGAAGCGACGAAATCGTACATAGCATAATGAACTTTATGTCAACCGTATAATGTTCAAACTATGGCGTTGCCGGTGGCAACGCACCGAGTCGCTCGACTTCGGCACGTCTCTGCGAGTCGCCGCCGGCAACGCCATACAAGTTCGTTGCCTCGCTTCGATTCCGCCGCTGTGTGAATTAAGCCTAAAAATATATATTTTATTATGTTTTTTGCGTCTAGAGCATGCTTATGATAGCAGATAGTCATAAGCATGCTTTTAACGCCTTTTGGCTGTCTAATTATTTAAATAAAAGTAATGGGGAATGCAAAAATCTTTTATTTATGTTCGTAACACGTTAATCTTACTACCTGTATTATCTCTAGATTAGTACTACTAGATTTTAAACAGCGTTACAACGCTCGGATATAAAATATTATACTATAATAACAATAATAAAACTTACACTAATAATTACTTTAATATAAACTAGCTGAAGCTCACGCTTTTACATGTAGTATTTTTATCTGACCCCTTTTGCAGTCACATCACGTACAATTTAATATTGATAATTATTTAATTTCTAGTTTATTTATTAGGAAGATTCGTGAAAAGGTGGCAGTTTAATTTTAACACGTAATGATGTGAAATGTAAAGAACATAAGTATATCGTGAGCCTGTCGGAGAAAGTATTGTTGAATTGTCCTATTTCTATTCTGCCAGCAGCACTAAGCAAAATATTAGAAAAGTTAATTTTTAACCACTTATCAGTATTTTTTACAAAAATATATTTTTCCATAGTGAACAGTGTAAATTTACTAAGGGTTGACCAACAAAAGATGCAGGTGTTGCACTTTTACAAAACATCTATTATGCTCGGGAGAGTTGTCAGAACGGAATTATTGTGTTTTGTGATCTTTCCAGGCATTTGATTGTGTAGACCTCCAAGGCATTTGATCCTGTCATTTTCACCCATTGCTTACAGCTGAGAAAAAAATATCGACAAATTAAAGATTTTGTTTCCCCTCACTATTTCCTTTGTAAAAAGATACCAGATTATTTTTGAATGAAAATTAATATATATGAATGAACAAGTATAAAATAACAGTTTAATAAGAAAATTTTAACTTACCGAAGTTCATCTAGGGGATATCTGGACATAAGATAAAGTTTCTTGCCATCTTTCCGCTCTGATTTAAAACCGCATATTTCACGTTTTCTGTACGTCATGCTTAATTCTGACTTATCACAAAATTGGAAACAAGGTTTTGGAACACTAATGGCAACCAGCCACAGCAAACTAAACAATCTTTTATTCAAAATTAATTTAAATGAAACTGGAGTTAACTATTAATCAACAAAGTGATATGATAACACACATGACATGACATGACAGATCATAGAGAATTCACACACACATTCACAGATATTAAGCTAAAGGACTCGTTTCCAGACCCGTAAACCTACCAAAAAAAAAACAAAAGACAGAAGAGCGAGATACACAGAGGAAGTGAGTGAAACAAATATAGTCTCCATAAAAATTCTGCCCTGCTCCATACAAATTTTTCCTTTTTCTAAGTTGCGACAGACTGGAGTGGTCTTTCTGTTTTGGTCTGATAATTCGATATTCTTAATCTTTGACTTTCCAATAACTCAAATAAGATATTTTTGTCTAAACGTCAAAATAAACATTTTTTGGGATTTGTATGAAATACAGGCTAATGACGTCATAGTTTCTCTGAATCAAATAGCGCTCTTAATATCAGTTTTCTGCAATAATAAATCTAAAATCACTGAAAATGGACATAATTAATGACAAGTGACATTAGCTTGTGACGTTTTATTTTCTTAACAATGCCAAATAATTTTTTTCAACCCAGAAAAGTATCCAATTTATTAAAGACGAATTTTCACCAAACCAAGTTTGGCAAACGTGGTTTATTTTTATGGAGATCCATCAAATGCAAGACAATCCATAGTAAAAGTAAATAGCAAAATAATAAGGCATGTAATATAATAAACTTATCTTAATCCTATTACTTTAACTGAAAAGTTTAATAAAAATATGCCACTATTAAAATATTAACATTACACAAACTGACTTAACCTAAGTATTTTAGAAAACATAGATCTTTTTGACATCTTCCTCCATACATGCGAAGATCATACGTGAGATATTTACTTTACTCTTTGGAAGTGAGCGACACCAACAAAATTTTAATTCAAAAGTCTAGTAAGTCTTGTGTGTGCTATAGGAACGTCAGTTATTTAGTCAGTCAACGTGTGTTTATCCTTCTGCTGGCGATATCTAACCAAATGAGCTGAAATAACTTTTCTCAGCAGATTCTTATCTACTGGTCCCCAGCCAGCTGAGCTGTTGCCTTTTAAAGTGCTGTAGGATGTCACGAACCGAAACAGCGCTCGCAGTCCAGGTCCATCTAGACCAGGTCGCGCACTTTTCGACGGGCCAAAACGCACCTTCCTACCCGACACTGAGCATTCCGTCAAAGCGGACTCAGTAAAAATTTCATGCACCAGCAATCGAGCTAAATGCCTCCAATTGTAAGCGGTCTGCTTGACTGTCTTCAGAAAATGTTTATCTACATAAATATCGGAATTACCCAGTTTCGCAGTTACTCCTTGAATTGGATTTTGATATTTTAAAGTGGATTTGTTTTTCACGTTGAAATACTGAGCCTTTCTAAATTGGCCGCGCTCAGTCCTATGATTTTGAACAACATCTTGATCTAGACTGTTTTCTTCCAAAATATTATTTCTTTTACATGATGTTGAATCTAAATATTCGTCAATGAATCTATAGCTTTCTTTGCATTTGTTTTGATATTCTTTTACTAATTTAGATAGGCGTTCTATCGAAACTTTAATATTTTGTAAAGCGATGTTATTTTCTTTAAGTTTATTTTTCTGAAGAACGGCATCACTATCTTGCTTTTTACTTTGATATGCGAAACAATTATTTAACGCAGAAAGCCTTTGTGGCAAATGGTTGGTTACATCCTGCAAGGTTTCATCGAAATTTCCATTTCTTCCTTGTTCATCACTGTCACCGTTAGCTAGTGCGTGAAAAGGTTTAGCAACAACAGGATTTTCAAAAGTTGAAAGTAAGCTATTCTTAAATAATGTTCCTGAGAAAATATCGACTTCATTCATTTTTTGAGTAATTTGGGAACATATTTCATTGTGTTGATTGGGTAAAGTATTTATCAATGGTTTGATGACAGCTTCATTTGAATTAATATTATCTACTTCTCCTGGGAATGTAAATTTCAATTCAGGTATTTTTCCTGTTTGTCCATTTAAAATATTTGTTTTATCACCAAGAATATGTTGTTTCTGCATTATTTCAGTAACTTTTTCTATTTCTGTTTCTGAAACAAGTATAACTAATCAATCATCCCTCTCATCACAGATTGTATTTAGATTTTAAAATTAAAAAGTAGAGGGAGACCTTGAACCATACATATATTTGTAAACATACAAATTATGTATACACTAGGTAAGCCCGCGGGCTCCGATCCCCGTGGGAATTTTGGGATTAAAACAGCTATCTTATGTCCTTCCCCGGGTCCTAAACTATATCCATACGTAACATCTAAATCGGTATTTTTAATAAAATGTAGTATCATAGCGTTAGTATCCCATAGCACAAGACGTCTCGAACTTACTTTGGCGCTAGCTCAATCTGTGTGATTTTCCGTAAGTATAATATTTTATTTGGTCATCTGTCAACCCTTCATAGCTATGAATAGTAGGGCAAATATTAGAGTGACACTACATTTAAAAATACATGTTTACCTACTTCATCAGTTGTACACACCCCCAAGCAAATAGCTGACCCCCCAAGCACCTGGGGTCAGAGGGTCAGTTATTTGCTTAGCAAGAAGATTGAGATCAGATTCAGGTCCAGTGCAAATATTACATTAAATTCAGACAGAAAATGTATCGTTATAAGTACAGATTTGGTACCTGAATATAGATTTCAGTATTTGTAGTCCTTTATGCTACTTTTTCTTGTGATATTGAGTCATATTATCTGACATACTTTTTCTCAACCTATACATGTCGACAGGTCCCCAGCCCTGACCTCTTTTTGCCCTGCTGTACTTCATTACAAAGCTATACAACGCTCGTATTCCAGGCCCATCCAAGGGAGGACGCTTCCTGCAGTTTGAACGTACAACACCCGACACTGAGCATCTCTTGAGAGCGGACACAGTAAAGATTTCCCTCAACAATAACCGACTCGATTCCCTCCAGTTACGAGCTCGTTTCTTGATTTCCTTCAAAGATTTTTCATTGACGTAAATGTGAGAATCATCTTCAAGTTCCACTGTTACACCTTGTATTGGTGTTTGATATTTCAAAGTGGATTTATTTTGCACGTTACCTGCATCCCTGTGATTTTTAATAATATAATTATTTGAATTGATTACTTCCACATTATTTTTTCTCTTGGATGATATTGAATCTAAATATTCGTCAATTAATATTTGGATTTCTCTGCATTTGCTCTGATTTTCGGTAACTGATCTAAATACGCATTTTATCATAGTACTCGTATTTTTCATATTTTCTAAAGTAAATCGATTTTGTTTAAGAGTATTGAAGATTTTACTGGGGAATTTGCGTTTCAGTTCAGAAACTACGAGTAGTCTTGTGTTTAATGCTTTTGTTTTATCACCAAAAATGTGTTGGTTCTGTGGTATTTTAGTATTTTTATCCATTGGAATATCAGTTTCTGAAACAAGCATCTTTTTTCAGTTATCCACATTACGAAATATTTTCAGAGCTAATAGGCGTCTGAAATATTAAATACACTTAAGTACATTTTTTTTTACGATTATGTTTATATTACTCCAAAATTAAAATGCTACTTCTGGAATTGTAAAATTAGCGTTTAACACTACTACACCAACTCAAATAAGGCATCGCATTATGAAACGTATAGATTTTTCTAATTAAAATATGGAACCCACCAGGGGTAATTTTGCGTATCTCACGCATACGCGCAATCCTTGATTGTAGTTGTATAATGTATGCATATGTAATCTGGTAAAGTTGAATAGTTTCGGTTGTAACATTCATTTTGTTTTTCGTGTATGTAAGTGGCCAGCACTCAAGATGCCATGAAGTATCTGGCAAATATTGACGCATGTAATCTAATAAAGTTAGCCGGGAAGTCAGAGCGTAGTAGTATAGAGTGGAAATACTTTGTACAAACTATTCTAACTCTATGAGAAAGAGTTCACACTGAAAATTTTACATATATAGGTAAGTATAACAATACGTATCTGACTAAATTGGTATTAATGATAATAAATAACATAGGTACAAAATTAGAAAGTTAAGACCAGGGAGGGACAGAGAGTTAGCCCAGCAGTGGGACATGAACAGCTAATAAAAAAATTAAATAATAATCAATACATCAATATACACATAATAAAACAGTAGAAACCGCGTGTCTGTACATTTGATAAAATTAACAAAAAATGGGTGTGGGCGATAAGAAAAGAGTAACAGAACACAAAAAAGATTTTTTTTGTCGGTCTGTCAGTCTGTATGTACTCGCAAATCTTTAAAACTACTAAACAGATTTTTACGCGGTTTTCACTTAAAGATTAAGCTCATCCCTAAGCAACATATAGGCTTGTTTCATCGAAATCTGATGTCAGATAAAAAAGTTATCGTCATTTAAAGTTTAAAGATAATTTTTATATAGGCGATTTTATAGTTACTTTTGTAACTATAAAATCGCCTATATAAAAATTATAGCAACAGATGACGACTCAAGAAATTTTAAAACGCGCTGTGGTTGATTTTGTGAAAAAGTATTTTACAAGTTGATTGTTTTGTACGTAAGATCTTTTGATTCTTTTGTGATTTGGTTAGTTACTGTTGTTGAATTGTTGAATTTGTTGATTTTATACTGATATTTGGCTATACTTGGCTTTGTGGGTTGGTTAGTTAATATAGTTGATTTATTTATAATTTGACACTTGGCTATAGAAATACGGACTTCTGATCTTGCTTTGTGGATTAGTTACTTAATTGGTGAGTTAATATTTCGGACAATATTGTTGATTTATAATTTTATAATTTGACACTTGGCTATGAAAATACAGACTTTCTGATCTTGTTTTGTTGATTAGTTAGATAGGTATTTCGTATATCTTCAAAAGCTTCTTGGCTTTATAGATTTATTGAAATTAGTTTGACATTTGGCTATAGCAATACGGATTTTGTGATCTTGCTTTGTGGTTTGGTTAGGAATTTAGGATATTATGTTTAAAAATTTCTTGGTTACATAGATTTATTGAATTAAATATTTATATTATTGTATCTTGTGCTTTACTTTAAAAAATGCTCCGAAGAAAGTCAAATCTATCTCAGAATACTAGACAAGCGAAAAGACAGCGGATGAGTAGATCTCAAGACTCCAATAACAAAAGACAGGCACGACTAAGTGTTAATCGAGAACGAAATCATTGACACGCGCCTCGGAGAGTTCCACTAATAAGGGAGTCTCGACTAAGTGCTGATCGTGAACGTCATTCGCTATCTTGAGATCTTTTACAGATAGGGAGTTACGTTTAACTGCTGACTTCGTCTGCGTACCTATATATTTATACACAAAGGTTATGATTATTATTGTAAGGGTTCATTAAATTCCATTCATAAGTTGTTGTATGAATGTGTAACTGATATCCATACATCTATGGATCCTTATAAACTTTTACATTTGCAATATTAAAAGTATACCGCAGCACAATAAAAAATCGAACTGTAAATATACAGACTAATGACAAAAAAATTTAATTTGTTATGTCATCAACAAGGGTGTGTAAGAAAACTGAATTTCACACGGGCGAAGTCGCGGTTACAAATACAGATAATAAAGTATGTATTCGTGAGCAAGATATACATATAAGAAGTTATAGAACACTAAAAAGATTTTTAAGATTTTTGTTTGTATGTCAGTGTCTGTATGCACACTGTACACCCGAATGTTCGAAACTGCTGAATGGATTTTCACGCGGACGAAGTCGCGGGCACAGCTAGTAAATAAATAAAAATAATGATATTATGAATAAAACAGATATTATAAGTGACCAATTAAATGGTTTTTATAAGTCCTTAAATTTCAATAACCTTAAAGGTAACCATACTATATATTGGGTTGTTTTATCGAATCGAATCGAAGTTTTCAGAAGATTAGTTCATTTTAGTTTTATTTGACATCTGGGCAACTTTGTTCGAAATAAAGCTTTTTAGATGTTTCTTTTTTATTGATCCCCAGCCTCTATGTAGAGGGCGCTCCAGGCTCTTACTGAACGCTGTCACAAATTCGCACAGCGTTTGTAACCCTTGCGCATGCAGCCCAGGACGACAGCTTTTCGTGCCATCACGTCTATAGCCGATCGCGCCAGACATCGTACATTGCTGCAGAGCCTTTTTAGTAAAGATTTCGCGTAACAACATTAGAGTCAAATCTTTCCAGTTGCTCGCCATCTGCTTGCTTGCCCTCAGAACATTTCTATCGACATAAATTTGAGAACCAGGAATCAGTTCTACAGTTTTACCTAATATTGGTTCCGAATATTTTAATGTCCATTTATTACTTGTATTCACTAAAGACTCACCATCACTAGGTATAGGACGGTTAAATTTAGGTTTTGGACTAGCTTCTTTCACAATCTTTTTTTTATTCGATTCTGAATCCAACGCCTGATCAATCAACATCTTGGTCTCCCCAATCGTGTGCAATATCTGTCTCACTAATGTCGACGCATTTGTATTTAACTTTTTCATGTTTTCAAACTGAGCGTGATTGTTAATGCATACTTCGAAAAGAGCTTTGTGCATATGCTCTTTGGAATTCAAAAAATTATGTTGTCTCTTTACAAAATATGTTGGCTCGATTTTCGTAATCGTAGAAGTTCTGGAGATAGTCGTGTTATTAATTCGCTGATGATTGATTTCATCTATTATTTTGGGACGTTTTATATGACTACACTCATCATCATCCTTGTTTTCATTTCTAACATTTATAATCGCAGATGGGCAATGAGGTAGTGCACTAAATGGAATAGACACTTTAGGCTGTTCACTTGTAGGAAGCAGGTTCATTTTAGAAAATAATTTTGACATTGATATATTTTCTTTTAATTCATTCTCTGAACTTTCTTCACCACCAAAATTATATACTTTTTGAGTTGTTACTTTTTCCATTGATATTTTAGTTTCTGAAACAAGTAAGTACATCGGTTTTCAATACTATTTTATTGCATGCAATAATTTTTGTTCTAAATCTGTATATTTATTTCATTCGGGTTCGACTTGAATGGTCTTTAGTGCAAATAGACTACGTAGAAACTCGTCTAAAACGCAACTCGGAACTTGTTTAAATAACATCTCGTCTCGGTTACAAGTAGTCTCAAATATTATTTTGATTAAATTGCGGGTAGTCTCCTATATTATTAAGTCTTCTGCTACAAGTGGTCTAAATATCAGTAAACTAAATGCAAGTACTCCAAAATATTACTTAGCCTAAACTGCAGCTAGTCTAAGATGTTTATTAGCCTACTCCTGCAACTGGTCAATTCGAGTTTTACTCATTTTGTTTGTTAGGTATTAGTTTCTGTCTACACTTATATGTAAAAATAGACTGTTGTTAAGTTATTATCCTTTTATACAAGTACAAACCTTTGGGGTTAGCTTCATCTGTGTGATTGTCCTATTTATTCATTAACAAGGGTCCCATTGAAAATTTCGCACTTTGAATAATTAATGCATGGCAATTTTATGAATGTTTTCTTTTCCATGAAGGCTTAGAAAAGCATTTTACTTATTAATACTTGACTAGCTGGGTGACCAAGCTTTGCTCTTTTTAACCGACTTCCAAAAAAGGAGGAGGTTATCAATTCGTCGCGATCCTTTATTTTTTTTAATGTATGTTAACCGATTGTTCAAATACGCCTGGACCGATTAAAAAAATTCTTATTTTGTTTGAAAGGGTATACTTTCCAGGTGGTAGGTACCATGGAAATTTTATCAAAATGGGTTGTGTAGTTTGGGGGTGAAGTCGGTTTTTAATTTTGAAAAATTATACTTTTTTATGAAATCAATTTATGGCCTCGTCACTCCCTAAATGCCGAGTTTCATCAAAATCGTTTGTTTAACTAAGTGTCGTTTTTATTAAAAAATATATGAAAAATAAATTATAGAAACCTAGCACAACAATTATATTATTGTTATTCTGAACTGTCTTTACACAGAAAAAACACACGAATTTAGATTAACTTACTTCTTTACTTGTATTTTTCGTTTATCATGCACTTTTTGCTAGTATGTAGTTAACTTTACCTAATATACTTGTATTAGAGTTAGGTACCTAGGTTAGGTTTATCAAAAATTCTGATTCGTGTGTCAATAAATATTTCAGCAAACATTAAAATTGAGGTACGGTTGTTTTAAAATTTTCTGTTTTTAACTTTTCGCGAAGTAGTTATATAATTTGTAATATAGTGTCTTAATTTGTTTTCATCTACATCCCAGTCAGGATCATCTATCGTCTCGCTGTACGATATAACAAAGTCAAACAATGCTTGTATCCCAACCCTATTCAACGGCGGATTTTTTCCAACTACGAGCCATCTGTTTGCATCTTTCCAAACCATTTTTATCGACATAGATGTGCGAATCAGGCATCAATTCTAAAGTCTTTCCTGATATTGGTTTTCCATATTTTAGTGTCCATAAGGTTTTATCTATATTTAAAAACCATCAACTTCGTTTCGGCCCATTAACTCGATGAATTCGAACAATATCTGAACTTGAATTAAACTCTTCCACAACTTTTGTCTTAGATGATTTCAATTCCAACGATCTGTCAATAAATTTTCTTGTTTCTCTGATTGTATGCAACATATCTTTCATTAATTTTGCAGAGCCATCCGTCAAGATTTTCAACTTGAAAATAATTATGCTGATTTCGACTTGTGGAGTATAATGTTTCAACAATGGAATTGCTGCGACAAAAAGAACGGCGTTGTGTTTGAAGCGTACGAACTCGCAGATCGAAAGGTTTCTTATACTTGAAGAGTAAGCTTATTTCAGAATTGGAAGGTTCTGGAGAAAACTGGATTCGTTTTGGCTTTTGTGGTTTTATATTAACGGTATCCTACGTTTTCTATGCGTTTTGGCAGCTTCTCTTGGAACAATATGATCTATTGTTCTGGGCTTCTCGTTTTTTTTCAATTGATACATTCAACGCATTTATTTGATCATCAAGATCACGTTCACTTTTTATTGTTTCAGTAACTTTTTTTGCTGACACTTCCGTTTCTGAAACAAGTATCAATTTTTCAATAACCTTCACTTTTCAAAAGCTTTTTATTTTACTCAAAGCCTGGTTATTCTTGATTTTGCATAATATAGATGATATCCTCAAGGTAGTTTTGATTTAAACGAGAGTGGACATTTATAGGTAATTTGAATTAGGATTTGTTTAGGGCTGTTATATATATATACATATATCATATCCGAATCTTATAAAACATAAATATCGCAATTTCTCAGAAAAAAAAAAATATCAGACCTAAAGTCTTCAGAAAGGAAAGACGAAGAGAAGAAATATTTTTCAGCTAAATATTTAAAGACGGTATTACTCACTTAGTGAAGTCGGATACTTAAGAGCAGACTCTCATCACCACCCAGCTCACTTAGTCACGATTCCACGGACTTTGATAATATAGAGCCCTACGCTTGTGCGATGCACAATATATTAATACGGAATTACAACATGTCCGAAGGGTCCTGGATTTTTCGGCCCTAAACAAAGGTAAGAAGCTTGATACGCTCGCCCCAAGATAGTGATCCGCTGAGTGTGCCTGGTGTATACAAGATTCCGTGTGAGTGTGGCAAAAGGTATATCGGGGAAACGGGGCGCAATGTTTCAACATGGATGAAAAACTTGTAGGCGAGGAGCCACCAATCCTGAAAGCTCTGTGATCACGGATTCTAATATTTTTAATCTATAATATAATAAAAGAGTAAAAAAAATGTGTCTGTACATTGAAAATTAAAAAAAAAAATATTTGGGGCGATGGAGATATAGTAATAGAGTAGGAAAATAAAAAAAAAATGGTCCAGCTAAACTGTAAGAAATATTAAAATGCCGCCTAAGCAAAAGTTGTTAAGTCTGATGAGAACTTTTTGTTGAGTTATAATACAACTGGCCAAGCGCGAGTCGGACGCGCGCGAAGGTTTCCGTACCATAATCTATGAAAAATCACGTTTGTAGTATGGGAGCCCCCGATAAATACTTATTTTATTCGATTTTCAGGGTTCCTTACCCAAATGGGTAGAAACGGGACCCTATTACATAGACCGTCCGACTGTTTGTCTGTCTGTCACCAGGCTGTATCTCATGAACCATTATAGCTAGACAGTTGAAATTTTTATATATGATGTTTTTTTGTTGCCGCTGAACAAAAACATACTAAATCTATACTATAATAAAACTTATAAGTTCAGTATTTGCGGACCTTCAGAGCATAACACACCAGAAAAATTCTTGGTTATGTGAACGCGCCATATTGACACCAAACAATTAAAAATCAATTAATAAAGAACTTATGACGCAATTTATTGTTAATTTCTTGGATAGTGTTGTTGACAACGCCACCAATTATCCAGTTTAGTTTCTTAATTCACTTGCAGCAAATGGACTCTCGGCTCACAAAATAAGTCTTAATGTTGGAGGGCCAATAATGCTGATACGAAATTTGACTTCGCCGAAACTGTGTAACGGAACCCAACTTAATGTCTCAGCACTGTATGCCAAAGTTCAGCGGCTGAATTTCAGCCAGTGCATGCCTGCAATGTTATTTGCATTACTAGCAACACATAATGCCGAACTTCCGATGTTTTTGCCGTACCCGTACCCGTACCCGTACCCACCCGTACCCGTACCCGTACCCGTACCCGTACCCGTTGCCGTACCCGTACCCGTACCCACCCGTACCCGTACCCGTACCCGTACCCGTACCCGTTGCCGTACCCGTACCCGTACCCGTACCCGTACCCGTACCCGTACCCGTACCCGTACCCGTACCCGTACCCGTACCCGTACCCGTTCCTCTCCCGCTCCCGCCGCCGCCGGCGCCGCCGCCGCCGCTGCCGCCGTCACTGCCGCAGCCGCTTTCGCCGACACCACCGCCGCCGCTTCCGCCGCCGCCGCTGCCGCCGCCGCCGTCGCCACCGCTGCCACCGCCGCCGCCGCCGCCGCCAATGCCTCCGCCACCGCCGCCGCCGACACTTCCGCCGACGCCGCCGCCGCCGCTTCCGCCGCCGCCGCCGCCACCGCTGCTCCCGCCGCCGCCGCCGCCGCTCCCGCCGCCGCCGCCGCTGCCGCCACCGCCGACGCCGCCGCCGCCGCTTTCGCCGCCGCCGCCACCACCGCTGCCACCGCCGCCGCCGCCGTCGCCGATGCCTCCGCCGCCACCGCCGCAGCCGACGCGTCCGCCGCCGCCGCCGCCGCCGCTCCCGCCGCCGCTGCCGCTGCCGCCGCCGATGCCTCCGCCGCCGCTGCCGCCGCCGCTTCCGCCAACGCCGCCGCCGCCACTTCCGCCACCGCCACCGCCGCCGCTGCCACCGCCGCCGCCGATGCCGCCTATACCGCCGCCGCCACCGCCACCGCCGCCGCCGCTCCCGCTGCTGCTTCCGCTCCCGCTCCCGCTTACGCTCCCGCTTCCGCTTCCACTCCCGTTCCCACTTCCACTTCCGTTCCCTCTTCCGCTCCCGTTTCCGTTCGCCGCAGACGCGCCAAAGACGGAAGATTGAATTCTCATATCGGCACATCACTACTGTCCGGCGTTTCCACCGAACTTCAGCGGTTGAACTTCAGCTTATTTAGTGTGTCATCCCCACCGAACTTTAGACACTGAACTTTACCCGCTAAACTTCGGCATAGTCTGCTGAGACACTTAAAGTTTACTATGAGTGGTGCCAGTGAAACTGTATTTATTCCGAGTATGCTACTCATCCCCAACAATTTTCCTTTTGAAAATACACAGTTCCATGTGTTTACTTGCTTTGCTATGAAAATAAGTCACAGTTTTAGAAGCTTAAAGCTGCTTATGTCGATCTAAGTACTGGTTTTTCGCATGGCTAACTTAATGTGGCTTTCTCCAGGATTAGTAACGCTTCAGCACTTTTCATATTGGCTCCCGAAGGAAAGAATTAAAATAATATTGACTTTTAACTCCTAACACTGTTACAAGTACTTTCTTATCTCTCTCTCTTTCTCTCATTAGTTTTTATTTATATTAATACGCCGGAGTCATAAAGTCCACGCGAACGAAGTCGCGGGCATCAGCTAGTAAAAAATAAAAGTTAACGTTTACACGAACAAGATTTGCTTGGTCGGCGTGGATTTGATTGGCCGGAAATATTTTAATTAAATTATTTATTATTAAATTTCCATAATTTTTTTCCGTCATCACGGATTTTGATCAATCTTATATAGAATTTTGTGAAAAATTTAAGTTCAACAAGAAAAAATCCGGCCGACCAATGATTTTTAGCCGGAAAGGTCACGCATACCTATTTGAATGGTGTGATAAGGCGTAAAATTTATCCATTATCACGGAAACCTTTAGTTTTTTTTTAATTCACGCGTTTTTACGTAACATTACATTTATAATTATCTTGGTATGCTTGCTTACAAACTGCCGAAAGTATCGCGCATACCAAATTTTAACTCTTCGCTTTTCAACGGTTTCTATATTTCTGTAAAGAGTGAGTGAGGCAGATTTTTGGTTCAAGTTGAAACCTTGCATGAGTTCGTCTCTTTCTATTCCCTACGAATTTAACATTTACCTGCCTCAAAGATACACAATACCGTAAAGTGAGGTTGTTCTACGACAGGGCTGCATAGTGTTATCTCTCTTACTCCGGTTTCTTTTCAAGTCCATAAGACTGCTCCAAGAGTAAGTGAGATAAGAGTAACATCGAATTTATGTTAAAGTTCCATAGGTCTTTCTCTCTTACTCCGAAAAGGTCACAGCATACCTACAATGTCCTACAGCATTTTGAGGGTTCAGATCATTTCGACATTTCAGTCTGCTGTTTTCCTAGCTGTCAAAAGTGTCGTTATTTTGTATAGCTTACTACGCATCAGCATTCTAAATATATTTTTTGGATACTTTTTTGGAATTGGATGCAAACTGTAAGTAAATATTTGTGTAGTATTTCAGCTTTTGGTGTAATAATAAACTAAAAATATAATAAAAAGTAAATGAATTCAGTAAACTCGAACCATTGTGGTACATTGGCCCATCGGCACCGTTAAAGGTTGAGGAAATATTAAGTTGCCAACAGTATGAGGAAGAAAGCGAAGAATCAGAAGAAGAGAGAAATGATAATTTTGATGATAATGATGTAGACGATTATTAATTAATAAACTTGAATTAAACACATTTTTTGTATCAACCTTCATTTATTATATAATCAACCCAAATAATAATTTTCCTGTATTTCCTCTTTTCCATATTAATTAGTATAATAAATAGTTAAAAACTTAAGGAAGAGACCAGAGGTAGAAGAAAGACTCTAAAAGAAATGTCATCAAGTAAGTGAAATTTATAACAGTATAATCCTCACTCACACAATACTCAATACTCAATCCTTTATTGCTTCCTTAATGTTGTACATACATGTGGTGTTTAATATAAAATGAGAACCAATTAAGGACCCTGACGGGCGCTGCAATAGGAGAGGGGCTATTTTATCTTAAAATTGTTATATATTAAATCATGCAAATAAATTATTCTATTATATTTTGGATGCTAATGGATATGATTAATTTTATTATAATATTTTAATTATATTGTCAGGTGTATTTTAATAGTCAAGTTCAAGATAGGTGTTTGTATTTTATTTAATTATTGATTTATTCATTGATTATGTATATATTTTATTTGGTAAAATATTTATAACATTTATTAATCAGTACTTCCTTAATGAGCTGCAGTTTTTATTTGTCATTTTCTATATATTTTTAATGTCTTCAGGGAGTTTATTGTAAATTTTTACGGAATAAAATTTGGTAACATTTGGTATGCGCGATACTTTCGGCAGTTTGTAAGCACGCATACATAGACATAACACTGCAACATAGACATAACAGTATTTGGTCGTTGAAAACACGTCCTCACCATCGGCTTTCTGTTAAAAATGGCCTTATGCTTTGGTCATAACTGAAAACTATGATAAGCGCCTAGTTATGGCAGAATCATTTGTGTGAACGATTAATAAAAACTCGAATAAAATCACAGCTTAATACTTTGGCTTCGGGTTCAGCTTACGCCAAAGATTATTAAATTTGTGACGTAGGTAAGTTAAGTAAAGAGGAATGCGGTCGATTATCTCGTCTACTCACCACTTTAATGATGCATGGACGATGAGAAACGAGGTATTAAATTTTCGCAACGCTTCAACTAAGTTGCCTTGCCTCAATAATACGAAATAATTTTGAAAATAATTCTGGCAAATTAAATGAGTTTATTTATTTACGCTTGTTTTTCTTCACAACGTGATATCTAAAGTCACATTAGTTCAGTCAAGACAATAATGTCAGATATGCCTCTTAAAAATAATATCTAAATGGTCACTAATTGGAATAGCAAAAGTCTTAACTTAAAACAAATGATCAATGTTATTTACATGTTTTGATTTTATATTTTGATTATGCAAAATTTTCAGTGTGGCCTTCATTAATTTAAGCTTCGCTGGAAGGTTGCCTACTGAGCCTTTATCATAAAAGCTGCACGATATCAACACGTAGTCAAGTAACATTAAGCACTATACAAACGATGATACTCGTAAAGCTGGATTTGGTCTAGTGTTGCAGTGAAGGTAAAGGTAATTATAGCACGGCGATGGCTGTGTTATTTTTCGGATTGAGACCTTACGATCTCTGAAAATAGCTCTACTTCCATCCTGGTCTAGGAGAAAAAATCGTAGGAGCTACTCTCATTGCCTCTATCGTTAGATCTGATCGAAGAAATAATCAATATGTCGAGGATTGTGATGTTAATAACATTGTTATTACATAGAAAATCTTACCTGTATCCATTGGCTCTCCGTCTATTACTTTATTGTTTATATTACCACTTTTTGCACACGGTTGCGCTGAGTTTGAGTTGATTCTATAATCCTTGGAGGTAGAAGGTTCTGTAATATAATAAAGTATTTTGATTTTAATATATTTATTGAATAATAATGAAAACGGTTCAAAATATTAAGTAACAGTAAGGTTATCACAACACAACAAAGAAAATTAGTATTTGTTTTACAAGTTTTGAGTATTACTTGTCCCGGTGTCAAGTTTTTCAAAAAATCTTGCAATAAATTGATCACGCTTCAAGAAAAGAAAGATGTAAGTCACTTCGTTCACCGGTCTCTATTCTTTTTATTTAAATAAATAATGTTTCTTTTAATTTACTTAAATTGTTGATTTGCGAATCACGTAAAATGAGACGCACAATTTACGCTGCGTCAAGTTTCATCCGAAATTCCTATATGTATTTCGTTCATGCCACACGGCAACGAAGAACGTAAATTGCGCGATTCATTTTACCAAGCTCAAAAAAATACAGTAGTTGGCATGGGGTCATAGCAAGACGGAGGAAGATATTTAGCTACTATGTACTTATATTGACCAAATAAAACGTAAATTATATATACCTGGATTTGAATAGTGTACTGCAGGAGGACACACTGGTGTATTTTGAGCAGAGCTTACACATTTTTGGCCTGTATATTCATCCAGTCGAAAACGCAATGTGGTGTTTTGAGTAGAGCTGGCAGTTTTTCGAATCACATTTCCATGTCCACTACCATCTACCGGTCGAAGAACTAATGTAGGGATAGGATTTGTAGACTTAAGCATTTCAGGTTTGTGTTCTGCAGGAGGATTAAATGATGCATTTTGTGTAGGGTTCGCGGGCTTACAAACTGGATTTCCATTTTCTTTCGTACGAGGACACAATTGTGTATTTTGAGCGGGATTAACAGATTTGCGAATAACATTTCCATTTCCATCCAGTCGAAGAACCAACGTGGGTATAGGATTCGCTGACTTGAGTATATCAGTTCTGTGTTCTTCAGCAGAAGGATTAAATGATGCATTTTTTGTTTGGTTTGCAGGCTTGCCAACAGGATTTTCATTTTTTTTCGCATTAGAATATGATGGTGTATTTTGAGCAGGCTTATCAGATTTTTGACTCACGTTTCCATTTCCATCCAGTCGAAGAATCAACGGGGGTATAGGACTTACATACTTTAGCATATCAGTTTCGTGTGCTACTGCAGAAAAATTAAATGATGTATTTTGTGTTGGGCTCACAAACTCGCGAATTGGATGTTCTTCCACACGTGGAAATGATACATTTTGAGTGGGGCTAACGGACTTCAGAATAATATTTTCATTTTCTTCTGTTCGCTGAAACAACGGTGAATTTCGACCAGGGCTTACCGATTTTTTAATTACATTTCCATTTCCATTTCCATCCAGTCGTAAAACCAATTTAGGATGTAGACTCACAGGCTTAAGTATCGCAGTATTGTGTTCTACTATAGGAGGATAAAGCAATGCGTTTTGTGTAAGGTTCGCTGGCTTACAAACTGGATTTTCATTTTCTGTCGCACAGTGATATAATAGTGCATTTTGACCAGGACTTACAGATTTTGTAATCGCATTTTGATTTTCTTCTGTATCAATATAAAGTGGTTTATTTAGAGCAGGATTCACAAAATTCCTATTAGTATTTTGTTCTACTACTAGAGGATACAATGGCGTATTTGGAGCAGGGCTCATATACTTTGCATCTGCATTTTTATTACCTTCTGTGCGAGTATAAAATAGTGCATTTTGACCAGAGCTCACAGATTTGGGAAGTGTAAGTTCTTCTGCAGGAGGACAAATCGGTTCATTTTGAGTAGGTTTCACAGATCTGGGAATTGCCAGTTCTACTGCCGGAGGATAAATTGCTACATTTTGAGTAGGGCGTACAGATTTGGAAATTGTAAGTTTTTCTGCAGGAGGACAAATCGATATATTTTGAACAGAGCTCACAGATTTGAGAATTGTGAGTTTTTCTGCAGGAGGACCAATCGGTTTATTTTGAGTAGGGCTCACAGATTTGGGACTCGCAAGTTCTTCTGCAGGAGGACAAATCTGCATATTTTGAGCACAGCTTACAGATTTGGGTATTATAATTTCTTCTGCAAGAGGACAATTCGGTACATTTTCAATAGGGCTCACAGATTTGGGAATTATAAGTTCATTCTGAGTAGGGTTTACAGATCTGGGAACTGCAAGTTCTTCTGCAAGAGGACAAATAGGTATATTTTGATTAGGGCTCACAGATTTGGGAATCACAAGTTCATTCTGAGTAGGGTTCACAGATCTGGGAACTGCAAGTTCTTCGGCAGGAGGACAAATAGGTATATTTTGATTAGGGCTCACAGATTTGGGAATCACAAGTTCTTCTGCAGAAGGACATATTGGCACATTTTGAGCAGGGCTCGATTTGGGATTTGCAAGTTCTAATTCAAGAGGACAAATCTGCATATTTTGAGCACAGCTTACAGATTTGAGTATTATAAGTTCTTCTGCAAGTGGACATATCGGTACATTTTCAGTAAGGCTCACAGATTTGGGAATCACAAGTTCATTCTGAGTAAGATTCACAGATCTGGAAACGGCAAGTTCTTCTGCAGGAGGACAAATAGGTACATTTTGAGTAGGGCAGACAGATTTGGGAATCAGAAGTTCTTCTACAGAAGGACAAATCGGCACATTTTGAGCGGGGCTCACAGATTTTCTGATCGTATTCTCATATACTTCCATATGAGGATTCGATTGTGGACTTCGAGCAGGGTTGACGGACTTTCGAGCAGTTTTTTTATTTCCTTCTTGATACAACGGAGCACTCTGACTTGCTTCCGTACTAATAAACGATGGTGTATTTTGAGCATCGATCATGGATTCTTGTACTTCAAGAGGATACAATGATTCATTTAGTACAGGGCTCACTGACTCTTGAACCAGTTTTCCATTTTCTTTAAAACTGGGATACAACGGTGCATTTTGATTTTCTTCCGTTCCAATATACGATGGTGTATTGAGAGTAGGACTCACAGATTTGGGAATTGGTATATTTTGAGAAGTACTATCAGATTTTGAAACAGCTATTTTATTTTCTTCCTTACGTGGATACAGTGGTGTATTTAGAATAGGACTCATAGATTTACGAGGCGTTGGTAAAGGCACAAGATCTGGAATTTTCTTCTTTTGCTGAATTTCAGGGCTCATTCGAGTCGACGAAGCTGGTTTGACGACCTGATTGCCTAATATAATGAGGTTTGGGTTTGGCTTCTTTTCCGGTTCCTTTGAGGTCGAGGGCTTTGGAGTGAGTGCTGACAGAGCTTGATTTTTTGTAAAAAGAAGCTTTAGTGTAATTTGGTTTTTAACAGCAGTTTCTAGTTCATGAGTCCGTATTTCTGATATTCCTTCTGACGCCGTGGATTCTGTAAGTTTTGTTAAATCTTTCAAAAATAGAATATAGTGTAGAAATTATCGCTATTCCAACTTTTATCCTATCCTGATCCTATCTTCCTGACTATTATTATAAAGGCGAACGTGAGTTTGTATATTTGTTTGTTACACTTCACGCTTCAATCATTAAACTCATTTACATGGAATTTGGTATGTATATAGATTGTATCTCGAAATTCCCACGGGGAGCGAAGCCCACGGGCATAGCTAGTATACTATAGTCGTTTTGTTTGCCCTGAACTATGAACTTGCGAAGTACATATCTCGGTAAACTCTTGACCGATTTGGCTCATGTTTGAACTAAAAAAAAACAATTGGCCCTATCTACACGCCTACCAACTAAATTTGTTTTTCTTCCATACTAGTAAATTGTGATGCTCCGACCAAAGATATAATAATAATAATAAATAGATTTATTTTTCTCATCACAATTTACAGTTTAGGTACTTTAAATCTATAAAAAATCATGATAAATTGTAAAAGAGTGGTGTCTATGATACGAGTAGATTTCAGACGAAATCTGTAATACAGATCACCACGAGATCACACAAAACATTCAAGATGAAGGTAGACCAATTAAATAGTTATTAGACAATATGCCCAAGAAAAAGTGAAGCTGAATAATATGAAATAAAAGGATTAACATAAAAAAAACAGATTGCATAAAAAATGAAACAAAATAACTTACTATGGCTAAACTTAATTAAAACAGAAATCAAAATAGGCTTACAGACTCAAAATAAATAGTGTGAAGTGAAGTGTAACTGTAAATGATTATAAAAGAAATTCGAGTTATCGACAAAAAAAAAAACAAGCGGTGGATTGTTCAAGTGTCTTGTCTCTGAGAACTTTGCTCGCACGTTTCAATAGGTTTTACAGGGCAAGGCGAATCAGTTTTATCGTTTTGACGTACAGAACTTTCACACATCACCCGGTTGGCTGACTGGCAGATAAGGCCCTACAAAACCCTTAAAATAAGCAAGTTCAGAGCGTCTAATATCTTCATATCACTCGGCTTACATCGGAATTAATCGAAATGTATGGAAAGCGATGATTACTGAGTGACATCAAGGGAGGAAGTAGCTAGCGTACTTACGGTTTTGGTGATGCTTTATCTGTTCCAAATAATCATAAGCGCTGGAGCAATGATCTGAAATGGTACAAATACCATCATTAGTAAATCGTAGAAGAAAACTACATTTACCTTCCTACAATAGGTATTACATTTTATTGTTATTTGTTACAAAAAATAATACCTATTAAGTAGGTGGAATAAATTAAGGTGGCTTAACAGCGAAACCACATATGCGAGTAACATAAAATACTTAATAATCTCGTTTGGAGGGCGAAAAATATTTTTTTACTACCATATGATTTTTTGTGATTTCAGTTTACGGACAGTATTGTAAATGTTATTCGTCGAACTTCCTTCATTTGTCACGATCTTCTGCCAATGCCTCAGAGATCTTGGTGTTCAGTAGTTATTTTTCCTTACCGGTCACTATAAGTTTCTTCAGGTTACTTGAGGTTTTTCTGCATATATGACCAAAGTATTTGAAGTATTCTCTGATACTGAGTCACGAGAAACCTCTGGTCAATGCTAAGTTCTTTCAGGATGGAAACGTTTGTCCTGCATGCTGTCCAGGGTATTCGCAACATGTCTATCCGTTATATACTGAAAGTTATATTGCTACCTAGCTTAACGTTTAACGATGGCTGATCCGTGAGTTAACCCTTGAATTTGACTGTTCAGCTCGGCTTCGTTTTTTCGACTACTTAGTATTTATCTATTATTAGGTACGTAATTTATGTTTGTCAACTTGTTGCAACGCGTTACATATAATAATGTGTCAAAATAGTATTATATTATAAGTATTAATTAATTAAAAGACATAATAACATGACAAAGCCCTCCTGGCGAGTAGGCGACCAATACTGTCTACTGATTCTTTTGGCATTTCTTCCCAGCAGTGGTCGTTGCGAAGCGCTGGTATCGGTAGCTTTTCTTTAAAAATCTATTACATTTTAATATACACTACATACATATATATTATATAAAATACTGAAAACATTTTTTTTTAATTTTATAGACTTACACAGGTACTTACCAAAACCCTTTTCTAATATCAAAGTAGTCTTCTTCCACGTAAGGCTGTGTGGTCCACTCTCCTGCACTAATTCCCTGGTGATGTCTTCAGGTAAGGCCGCTGTCGCTGTTTCCCCCACCATATTCATGATCCAGGTTCGAGGAATGACCAAATATTCATCCGAGACATAGTATTTCATCACGTAGAAGTCGTGCCGTGGAGTTGAAGCCATCTAAAAAACAATATGTTTATTTTTAGTACTTTATTAGTTATTAAAACTATACTATACAATATGAAATTCTTCAGATAAGTAGATTTCTTTAGTATCGGCTAAGTTTATTAGTTTAGTGTCGAAAGTGAGTATATATGATTGTTCTTTTGGCAAATGTGCCAAGAATAGCTTCACGTTCTCCCTTTGAACTATGGACAGTAGTTCATAAAATAGTTTCAAGAGTTGTCTAGGGTTTGATCAAGACACAATTTTTATCCACGTTGCCTTTGAAATAATTAACAAATATGGGCAACACTGGACCCCGAAAATTTAATATATCCTCAATTGAATTAACATATAGGATTCTTTTTATTTCGGGAAAATCCGAAGTTTTCGGTGTATATAAGTATTGTCAAAACTTCGACCACGCTGGCAACGCCACGGACAGCAGTTTGTGCTTCTTTTGGTGTCGTTTTGGTATTTTTATCTTCTTTGCTGAGCAACAGTACATATGTGATGTAATTTTAATAACTAGCCTAGGTTTGTTTGTAGTTTTCAGGCCCTATGGTTATATGAAGATGTTCCTTCTAATGTCTTTATCTCTTGATAGCCATTTTTTATTAATTTAATTTTATCTTATTAGAAACTACATTCAAAACCACGTATAATTACACATTATTTGTTATATGGCAAACTGAACATAATAATATAATTATTGAGACTCTGTACAGACAGAGCCTATAGGTACACTGGACATTAATACTAATATCAAGACTCTATGCAGACAGGAGCATAGGGCCGCAAAGGCTACCTTTAGTGTGATGGTGGGCGAGCAGGTAGAATAAGGATCCAAAATAGTAACCGCATCACCTATTAAGTAACATGATTCGCATTTTCACTCAAATTATTATGGCTAAAAGCTGTAATCAAAGAAAAAAATTCGGATAAGGTAAGGTGAGTATGCAACCCATATACACTCTGTAAGTTTTTGAAGACAAAGAAAGTAATATTTACAAAACTTCAACTTATTTATCATAGTTTACTATGGTAGTCAACTCTTTTAGTTATTTTTTTGAAAAAACTAAGATTATTTGTTCTCAGGTATTATGTTGTAAGTAATAAGTAAGTATATTCAAAAACTAATTACTAAAAAATCAAATAAATATAAATATATAGGGACAAATTACACAGATTGAGCCAGCCTCAAAGTAAGCTTAAGCTTGTGTTATGGGATACTAACCCAACGATAGTTACTATATTTTTATGATAAACACCCAAGACCCAGGACAAATTGATAAAGTCAAGACAATTTGTCAAAGATATGGATACTTTCTTTTAGAAGGTATAAGTGAAACTAAGTTTAGTTAAAACATATTATCAATTGTTTTATTGCAATATCGACTTGAAAATCATATAATTTTATAGCTAAAGAAAGGAATAAATTATTCCATAACTACCTACCTACCTTAATTTACAAAACGTTTCTGAAACTGCACAGCGCAAACACGCATAGAGCATAGAGAAGGTAGAGCTCTATTTAAATGGAGCCTTAGTCATTGATTTTCTTCCAAAGTTTTCCTAAGATTTAACAAGTCATTACTATTATTTATTTATTTATGTGGTAAAAAAAATATAATAAATTAATTCCTAATAAAATTTATAAATACTGAACCATCAGCAAATTTTCTTTCCGCTATCAGCTTCTGAGCTCAAGTTCCTAATAAAATCAGAAACACAATATTATAATTATAAAATATATAAATGTAGAAAATATATAAAAGGTAAAAGATTTTGCAAACGGCTAACTTCACGTAGCTACTCGTGACCACCTAAATTAGTTGACAGTGGTTTCCTTTGTCTATGTGGACCATATGTCGACTAACTTCGCTTGTATATCTATGGTCTATATATCCACTTTTACATGCACTAAAACGCATTGCTTTATTGTTGTGTCTGGTATTAATACAAATGGATACCATTCAACATATTAGTACTTCAGTAAATATGTAAATACATTGTAATGTTAATGTGTGAGTGAAAAGTGAACCCGTGAAAAAATAACGCGCCCGCGCCGCCCCTGGCTTTCATCCCTAGTGGTCGCATTTCTAATTTCTTGTGGCCGTAAACATTAATAAATAGAAGAAAACGAAGTATAGAACAAACGAACAAACACAAGTAGAAGTTCAAGGCTTTCTACCAAAAAGATGGGCCGATGGACCTCATGGATTTTCACCTCTAAAATCATTTACGTAAGTAGTATTTACACCATTTTATTAAAAAGCCACTGTATACTTATATTTTCTAAAAAAAAGTGAAATATTTACATTTTATCGAAAATAGGTACTACTAATATGTCACATTGTATCCGCATTACGCGCACACGCCATCTTGTTTTCTTCACAACGATGTAACAAAGATATTTTGCTATTAATATGTATAACCCTATATTTGCCTGTTTCTAGTTAGGTATGTTATCTAAACACACAACAATATACACTAAATATACTTGATAGGTACACTTTATCAAATTAAATGAAATTATAGTCAAAATCTCACCCATTCAATGACAAGTATCACGCCCAAGCATCTATTTCAAAAGGAAACTCAAATGCGAAAAAAAAACTCAGTTAATCGTCGTTTCATTCAACGTTTCAATAACTTCAATATATTCACTTCTTTTTTTTAAATACGTTATAAATTATATTTGCGAGCAAGAGCCGCCCGCCCAAACTTGCCCGCCCTAACCTATTTCGTATAACTAACTAGTTCTAAGTACTCGTATAATTTAATTTAAAAGTAACAGTCAGTTAAGAGGGTTTTAGGAATTGCACTATATTTGGATTTAAAATAAACCGTTCAAATAAAAAAATAATAAAAAGAATATAAATGTTAAAAAAGATTCAAATATACAGATTTATTTTCATTTGTTCGTCCCTAACGGGGTATATATTTTTAACAAAAAAAAGTAGGTAACGTCAAAGAAAAAAAATCCGTGCCGAATCTATTGACATCTAATCCAAAATCCGTAGCGCTGTGGTCGGTATTTCGTAGTATAGAATCTATGAAATCCACACATGACTGAAATATTTACGTGGACAAATATCACTAAATGTTGTGACGTCACTTTGTTTCAAAAATATACGAGTAAAATTAGGTCAGAAATCTTTAAAAAATCAACACAAAGAAATATACAAATGTAAGTAATGTAAATTTCTTGTTGCTAAAAAAGGGTAGTTACCGTGACGTCATCTTTTCATAAAATTACAGAATAAAATAAATAAGTAGAAAAAAAATTATAAAAATATTTAGAATTTAAATCCACGAATGTAATACGTGCCTAGCGTAGATAAGAGCTTATTGCATATATATTTATGGTCTTAAAATATCATAACACTATTAAAACGTAGTTTGTTATCTATAGAAACGCACTAAAGATGAAAGTACCTACTAAGTAAAGCACAAAGTCCAAGTACTTATGTAGTTACATAATAGTATTTAATATAAAAAACTCTAAACTAATTAAAACTCTATGGAGTATGCTACACGTGAAACGTAAACCTCCGCTCCGGAGCAGTAGGATAAAAAACACAATAAACGCCGCATGTACTGCGGCCGTAACCACGCCCTGTTTTTCAAGGAGCACGAAATCTCTTTATAAAAATAACTCAACACAAAATTTAAAACCGGTTCAGCCGTCTAAGATCTACAAGGCCAAAGTTAAATTCATAACACCACTCTTTTTGACGGGGGTTAAAGTGAAGAGCAACGCCATTTAAAAAACTAATTAAAAAATAAAACATACATAAGTAAATCTTGAGATTTCCCTATATATTTTTTTCAAAAGCGTAGGCTCACTATGACCACACCTATCTCTTTTAAGCACCTATATTAAAAAGTCTAATATTTCAGTATCAAAATGTGTTGCTTCCCGATTGGCGAAGAATATTATAGCCAACCAGCGAAACTTGCTGATATCCTTTTGTATGACGCAACACGATAAAAAAAATTAAACGCCTGTTGCTTCGTAGATAAATAGCTGTATTTCTTATATATGTCAATAGAATTCAGGCGCTAGGAGACAGAGTAGGCATCGTAACAAACGATTTGACGCGTATTCACAAATTTGGTAGAATCAATTAATGTTCTGTTGACACACCCAAATCAATAAAGATCGACACTAAGATTTAGTTAATCATTTTAGAATGACACTTTAAAAATATGGACATAAACTACTAAGTATTTGTTCAGCGTTCTTTTATTGTCACCTTATTCGCTAAAATGCCAGCAATCCGCCAATAAGTGTTCGAGTTTCGCTCACATTGAACTTTGATCTTTTTTAGATAAGTATTTATTAAATATCCACTTACCGTTCCATGAAATGTAATCTATCCACGGGTTTCCTTTAATTGGTTTCCAATTGCAATTTTTTTCAAAAATTCTTTATTTAGTTCAATTAAATGTCAGATTCAAGCACCAGATTCAAAAGACGACGACATGAACCAGACTGAAGTACACAGTATGGCCACATTTCGATCTGCGTCGAGCGGGACGGACGTTATCGGTCCTCTCAACGTATGAGGTCATCTAGGCTAAGAGACGGCGCAAAAACTGGCACCACGACCTTGGTGAGTGCAAATCCCGATAAATGTGTAGTTTCAATGTTTATATTTTAAATTTTGAGTAATTCTACACACTTATTCGTAACGGAGCAGACAGGGCCCCAGGCTTATATCCAAATAAAGTTGGGTTGCTAGCTAGCTAGTAAGTACAGTTACTTTCACCCATTCTCTCGATTGGCTTTTACGATCTGTGCGGAAGGAAAATCAGCCCGTATATTCTTAGTTTTACAACTGGGAAGATTGATTCAAAAAAAAATATTAGGTACAGTTCATAAAATAAAATGTCAAAAATAGTGTCACATTTCATTGATCATATCCATTTTCAACAAGATTTTAGATTAATTAATGCGGAAGAAGTAATATTAAGAGCGCCAAAAAAGCATGACGTCCCGCTTTCGTATTTCATACAAAATCCCATACAAAATGTTTGTTTTGACGTTTAGAAAAACGTGTCTGATTTGACTTGTTGTCATCTAGCGGACAATACGAATCATATTCGTTGTTGACGCGACCAGCAATTTACCCATCACTAGTTTCTATTCTCACTTTAAGTGATCTGGGGGGTTACTCTTATTCCAAAAGCAGTACGCAAGATGGACGTTACTGCGTATCCGCGTTTCAGTGTTAACATTGAGCAATAATGTATGATTATAAAGTATAGTTGGTTTTGACATAGAAATTGGACGTGGCTATCGTATAACTAATTATTTTATAGAGTAACCTCCCTGTCCGCTCTTACCGTTCTAGGTTATGTCTACCCCGTAAAGTGCAAAGGCGTGTATATGTTGTTGCAGAATCTGAATACATTTTTTTTTTTTTGGAATCTCTAATGTGGATTTTGAAAATATTTTTTCCTAGCGTCACACTGGGACTTCCAAATAGCCAGATATTGTCTGGCCAATCAGACTCTCTTTAAAATGTTCCAAAGTAGTATTAATTATACAGGCTTACTTTTTAACCACCCACCAAATTTTTGGAGCCAATCTGTCTATGGTACTAAACTAGGTACTTGCCATAAAAATGATTTGTGAAATACGATTTTTTTTGCGTAGTTAAGTTTACAAAACCGGCGCTAAATTGCATGGGAAGACATTATTGATAAAAAAAAATACTGACTGCCTTTTTATATACCCATGTGTCACTGGGCTGGACTTTTGAGAGAGTCACTCTCAGAATTAAGACGAATCTAATGACACAGACACCTCTCAAGCTTTAATCCATCGAGTCGTTCAGGCTGCGGAGCGCGCCAAACATTAGAATTTGGCGCCAAAAATCTGCCATTTTGTTTTTATTTTATAATTATTTTACGGCGCTGGATACTAGTCCTTTAGAGCCTATCTTTATTTTATCACTTCTTTATTCCTAACCCTAACCCTAACTATGCAATCAAAGGTTGGTGCAGGTCTTTTGATTGCTTCAAGGGAGCTTCTGGCGGCAAATCTATACGAGTCCACTGGTTTTCATAGCCGATTGACTGGCGGACGGCGCCTAAAGACCACAGTCCGCAAATAAATATCACTACAGCCGCACTATGAGTGTCCACTTTAACCATTTCACATATTGTCCATGAGCATGAGCATTTATAACACTAAACTACACCGATTTCTAAATATATATAACTCAAAGGTGACTGACTGACTGACATAGTGATCTATCAACGCACAGCCCAAACCAATAGACGGATCGGGCTAAAATTTGGCATGCAGGTAGATGTTATGACGTAGGCATCCGCTAAGAAAGGATTTTGATCAATTCTACCCCCAAGGGGATAAAATAGAGGATGAAAGTTTATATGAAACTTTGTCAATTTTAAACCGATCCGGCTGAGACTTTGCATGCATAAAGCTACTATGACGTAGGCATCCCCTAAGAAAGGATTTTGATAAATTACACCCCTACGCGAGCGAAGCCGCGGGAAAAAGCTAGTCATATTATAAAGTTCACTAGAATCAATTTGCAAAACAATTTAAAGCAAACTCCAACTGAACCCCTTGACTTCCCACCAAAAACTCTTTGTTTTTATTTTTATTTTGATATACCCAGTGTCACTCTTACAGTAAATACAAATCTATCGAGCCTTTCAAGCTGCAAAGCGTGCCAAACAATCATACATACTCTTTCTGGCGTAGTCGGGTAAAAAGTTGAATTATGTTACATCGAGACGAGTCTTTTAGAGCCTATCTTAATTTTATTTATTTCTTTATTCTTAACAAATTTCAATCAAAGGTTCGTGTAGGTTATTTGATTGCATTAATGGATCTTTTGGCGACAAATCTATTCGATCGAGTCCACTGGATTTCATAGCCGATTGAGTGGGTATCATAGTATCACCGTAGTTGCTACAACTGTCCATTTTAACTAATTCACGTAATTGTTTATGAGCTTGAACATTAACGACACCAAACTACACTAAAGTCTACTTAAATCAATTTGCTAAATCATTTAAAGCAAACCCCAACTGAACCCCTTGACTTCCCACCAAAATACGTTTACCTAATACTAGTCAACAAGATTCTGCCACAAGCAAACCAAACCAACTGCAGATCACAAAATGCTTTCTTGGCTACGAGAACGCTTTTTAGACAATAAATATCTAGTTAATGTCCAAAATTAAATATATAAACATTTTTTTAGGATTTTTACAAATATAAAAAGATTTAATTTATTTATTTTTAAATACAAACTTGCGATTCTGGATTCTAATAGAGCGATCTTGAAGAGTGACCCTTTTTGCTGTGAAAACGTTTGCAAGTGGAAAGATGTATGATTTTAATAGCAAAACGCCTATGAGATATGTATATTTTATTACATATCGGCATTTTTTTTACTGGTAAGGAGGGATCTTACTTAAATGAATGATGAAATGTTAAACTTTTTGTATATAAGAAAAAGAAATTATCGTAAATCTCTTAGGTAAATCCAAACGTAACAACGAAAAATGAATTATGTCATAACGAACGAGGATTGATCCTACCTGAACATAATATATGACTGTTAATACACTGTAGAGAATGTTATACAGCGAGTAAATATCATCAAATGGGTTACATTCATTTGGAATTAGTAATTGAAGACTACTTCTTTCTTCCATCGAGTACATCCTTTTCGCAATTAGGTAAGGCCGGAATTGACCGTTCCCGATTTGTGTGGGGAGCTGATGCAAGCTAAGGATACCTACACGCTTCCGCCATGGTTCCCGGGTGTTCTTTCTATGTGTGCGACCTTCTTCTTATGTGTGCGACAACATCGCACTCCACGACGAGATGACTCGCAGTTTCTTCAGCCTCCATTCATACCCTTCACAGAGGACTGCCTGTAATACCTACCTAGGGTGAAAAGGTGTTTGTTTAGTGCACAATAATGACCAGTAATGATGTCAATCATACGGCGTAGGTTCCTCCGTAGCATCGCTAGCAGACGTTGGGATAAGTGGCTATCCCATTGAGGTAGCGTCTCCTTAGCCTATCGGCACGTCCGAAGGGTTTGCCATGATTGAGCTTGTTCTGCGATTTCTGAAACTGTGCGAAGGGAATCGGAGCCATCAGCAGGGATCCCACCGGTGTCATGCTCGATCCACGTCGCGCCAGCTTGTCCGCTGCATCGCTCGTTACGTCGTGTGTCGTTTCCTTTGATCCATTGAAGAGTGACTTTGTAATAGGTACATATAAAGTTCTTCCCGAGATCTGTGACAATCTTGTACTGTGGCGAAGTCTACGGTTGAAGACTAAATGATATCTAAGGGATATATAATAAAGATAAAATTAAGGAAAGTACAAATATAAAGAAAAGTCTTTCTTACCTATCATTCGTCTGAAATATCTTATCGAAAATATTGAATGATACTCGATCACTGCAGCTGATACTTTATTCAGTGTTGAAAAAATTCAAGCGTTTTCAATAGGTTATTCATTTATTTAACGTAGGTATATTTCAGCAGTTTCGGCGGTTTGCATCAAGTAAATAGGCTATTTGACTTAGTCTGAACAAGAAGCCGTTTTCCGAAAACAGATAGTAAATTGGTAAATAAATGAGGCAGCAATTATTATTTTAAATATAAGAGTGGGAGCGTGGTGGGGACATCTCGCTATCTCTTTAGTAGGCGTGCTGCGTGACACCTAATGACAGTGACGTCACGCGGGTGTATGTGCATCCTTTTTCTGTTAAGTATTTGACAGTTTCCTCTTCCACCGAATTCAAAAGGCTTATAACTTGCTTATTTTTGCGCGGAGTAAAAATATTATTCATGTTTTCGGTTTCGTATCATGTTACTTTTAGATATGAATAAGTACAAAAATCGAGTCAAATACCAAAGTCTGTACAACACACCTGCGTGCGTTTAGGGATGTGGACTGGGAAACAAAAATGTTATATTATTTAGACCGTCAACTAGATTATCCAAAAATAATGCATTGATATTTTTTCGTTTAGCAAAGTACCTAGTAAAAATGTACAAAGATACAGCGCATCGAAGTTTCGGAGGGGGGCAATTTACGTCATCATCTGTTGAAAATTGTACCTGATCGTGACGTAACACGAAATTTTAATGCGCTGTATTTTCGTCATTATTAGCTAATCAGAGAAAATAATACATACGTACACCATACTTTTTAATAATCTACGTAATGAGCCAAAAACGTTTTTTTAGTATACATTCGTATTTGCTTGGATCTTGGACCTTTTGAATCGAAGTGAGCATGTAGGAAAATTATCATTATTTTATTATCAGTTTCATATAGTCAGTGTGTAAGTTATAACTTGAAAGATTTTATTTAAAACAAGTTAAACAGAGATCAATACATTTCAATTAATAATTAAACTATAAACTGAATAACCTACAGGTACTTACATCAAACGAAAACTATAAACTAAAAATATATCTAATCAAAAATAAAACATTATATTATATAAAAAATAGTGAAACATTATATTATATGTATAGAAACATTGCTGGTATCAGATTTAAAATTTTGTCAATTCTAAGCTAGATCTAGAGACGAGGAAGTAATAGGAGTTCGTTCTGACATTAACAAATTGCACCGAGTTCCTAAAATGTAAAGTTTTTTCGACGTTTATTGGTAGATATACACTATCACGCCATTATCACTAACGGGGTAGACAGAGCTCAGGGCCGTAAGACCCAAAGGCCACGTACCGTGATGGTGTGCGTTAAGATGGAAGAAAAGAATTCAAAATAATAGCCATCTCTGTTATGATTCACTTTTTCAAACTTCACGCCTACCGTCTCGCTAAACGTGGCCTTTGGGTCTAACGGCCCTGGGCTCTGTTCCCCGTTAGGGATAAAGACGTGATTACTTATCTGTATCCATTATCTATGTATCTAACAAACGTCTGACTTTGACGGTGTTCACGAAAAAGTGCCGCAAAATAGGAAGGTTATATATATATGTGTACTTAAACTGCAACGCATTTTCATTTTATTTTCTTGGCTCAGTGGATTGTCTCGGCTATTGTACCTGTGTAAATGTGCTATGACGGTCAATTTTGAATATTAGCGAGGTGTCATCAGCAAACAGCACTATGCCTGCCTGTTTCTCAACCATGTAAGGCAAGTCATTTACATAAACTAAGAAAAGGAAAGGTCCTAGAATAGAACCTTGTGGTACGCCGATTTTAACATTAGATCCGTGCGACACCTACCTTATGTAACGAACTGCCTGCGGAACTTGTGAACAAAGCAGCATCCAAAAAACACCTTGAAAACATGCTCTGTAAGCAATGAAAAAGCATTTTTTATCAATGTGTTCGTAAATAGAAAACTGTAAAATTTATGAATGTTACACAAAATAAAAGGATCACACTAATATTATAAAGGCGAAAGTTTGTAAGTGTGTGTGTGTGTGTGTATGTTTGTTACTTCTTCACGCGCAAACGGTGTGATTTTTGGTACGCAGGAGGCTGATAGTGTACTTTTTCCGCAGGTTACACCGCGGGCGCGGGTCGCAGCTACTTGTTTATATATTTCTTAAAATGGTGGTGCGAGGTGTGTATGGTCTTCAAGCAAGTAGCTAATTATTATCGGCTATATGTATGAGAAGTGGGCGTGCTATTGTATAGTAATCGTATATTATGTAGTGATCATTTACTTTGCGATTATTTACACAATTGCTATATATAGCTCTATATAGCTATATAAATTATTTATTATTTTAAGTATAATACATACTCTAGATTAGTATTACTTTGCCTATAAACTGCATGGCAGTTTGGCAAAATAAATTAAACTGTAAATTAGATTTAAGTTTTTGGAGAAAAATAAATTAAAAAAAAAATTGTAATGGTTCGACCCTTTACAAAATTGTTCTTGGGCGATTCGGACCGCGGTCCGAGTAGACACGGACTACGGTGGGCACCAAAACAGTTCCCTTGTGGATTGATTTTTTTTTGTAGGAAGACGGTTAGTTTGTACTCAAGTTGTGATTATACCAATGATTACATTATAAAAAGTACAGAAATGCAATAAATAAATTGAAATAGTAACAGCTGTTACTTCGTCATATTTTTTGTACCTAAGAACTTAATTAAAATTAATTTATTACGTTCCGTAATAATAACGTGAAAAAAGTGACAGTCATATACATACATGTCATTTATCTTTAATAAGTTCACTTTGCTGTCGTCAATCGTACCTAATGAACTAATGACTAATTACACGACTGCGGCAAAAGGAGGATTATGTTTTTCGAGTGTAGTTATGTGTATATTTCTTTGACACGCTCTCCAGCCTAAACAGCTCAATAGATTTTTAAGCTTGAGAGGTGTCATTAAATTCGTATTCTGAGAGTGATACAAGGTATAATAAACTTTTAAAAAAATTGCGGATTTTTGGCTCAAAACATTTTCTGTCCCACTGCTGGGTCACCCCCATCTCCTTCCAAATATGTGATCGTGTGTGTGTGCCACTTCTAACTATTCCCTCTCAAACTGTCGCAACTCGTCACTCCAACTAACTTTAATAACAAAACAAAAACATTAGAAACTTGGATTAACTGATCGGCTTGTATGGGAGGTCAGAAAATATTTTTTATTTTATTTTATTTTAATTTTTTTTTTCTTTTTTTCTTTCAATATATGAAATGGATAAACCAGCTGCTTTTCTTTTGGTAATAAATAGTCATCATCATCATCATTTCAGCCGCATAACGTCCACTGCTGGACATAGGCCTCTCCCAAGGATTTCCAAAATGACCGATCTAGAGCGGCCTGCATCCAGCGGTTTTCAGTGACCTTATTCAGGTCATCAGACCACCTTGTGGGTGGGCGTCCTACGCTTCGCTTGCCAGTACGTGGTCGCCATTCGAGAAACTTTCTGCCCCATCGGCCATCGGTTCGTCGCGCTATGTGTCCCGCCCACTGCCACTTTAACGAACTAATCCGCTGGGCTATGTCGGTGGCTTTTGTTCTCCTACGAATTTCCTCATTTCTGATTCGATCACGTAGAGAAGCACCAAGCGTAGCCCTCTCCATAGCGCGGTGAGTGACCTTGAGCCTTCTTATAAGACCCATAGTAAGGGACCACGTTTCAGAGCCATAAGTCATCACTGGTAACACACATTGATTAAACACTTTCGTCTTGAGGCACTGAGGTATTTCTGACGAGAAGATTAATAAATAGAAGTATTTAAATAAAAATAAAACGGTGACATTCTCCTTGACTATGTAGGTACGTATGTAATAATATATATTTAAATTACGAACATGCATGACCTTGGCGTGTCGTCGACTGTGGAGAGGCGTCGATCGATAAACCGGCAAAAGTTAAAAACAACTCGCCTCTTGATAAAACACAAAATGTCTGGATTTTTCCAGGACTTCCGCCGCCGCCGTTTGATTTTTACAAGAAAGAAGTGTAATGTTTTTTATGTATCGCATAAGATGTAGTATAAGGGTAAAGGTATCAGTGTATGTAATTTGTCCTTCTCAAAATAATAATGTATAATATACATACGTTTATTACGTCTTTATCCCTAATACGGTAGACAGAGTGATAGAGCCGAGAGCTCAGGGCCATAAGACCCCAAGGCCATGGTTAGAAAAAAGAAATCACAATAGTGATGGGTTGCTAGCCGCATTCTCGGCATTCTCGCCTATCCCTTCGATCGGCTTTTACGATCTGAAGGGAAGTAATTAAAAGGCAAATTTGTCTATGCTAGTATGTATGTTTTTTCTTTTCCCTCACACAAAAATTGTAAAGTCAGCGAAACTAGCGCCATCTTGTAACGAACTTATGAACTAACAACAAAAGTACTTGCTTGAGCATAGCACCAGCTGCACGTGCGCGCTGTGTATTTATGGAACTATACTGTTGGCAGCACCGTACAAACATTATCTAAATTATATTTCTTTTGAGGAGCTTTTAAATTGGCTTGTTAACCTACATAAATTTTCCGGGATCCAGTGCTGCCCCCATTTTAAATAAATCATTTGCAAGAAAACGGAGATATCATTTAAAATTGTGTCTTGATCAGACCCTAGATAACCCTTCAAACTATTTTATGAACTACTGTTTTTGTTTATGAACTATAGTTTAAAGTGAGAATATGTAGCTTTTCTACGCACATACGCCAAAAGTGGCCGTTTTTCGCAATTGTGCGTAGAAAAGCTTTATGTTCTCACTTTTAACTGTAAACATTGACGACACACAGCAATCTAAGCTTACATTTCTCCTATGCCTGCACAAAAAAAACAACATGCCATCTGCCATCTGCCAATGTTACCTGTGTGGGATTTTGGCGGGAAGTCAAGGGGTTCAGTTGGAGTTCGCTTTAAATTGTTTTGCAAATTGATTCTAGTGGACTTTATAATATGAAATTGGTGTAGTTTAGTGTTATAAATGCGCATGCTCATGGACAATATGTAAAATGTTTAAAGTGGACACTCATAGTGCGGTTGTAGCTAAGGGTTGTAGTTATATTTATTTGCGGACTGTGGTGGGCATCTTTGTCTTTAGGCGCCGTCCGCCACTCAATCAGCTATGAAAACCAGTGGACTCGTACAGATTTGTTGCCAGAAGCTCCCTTGAAGCAATCAAAGGACCTACAACCTTTGATTGTATAGTTAGGGTTAGGGTTATGCTTCGGCCGCACTTGTGCCTATAGTCTAGAAGCAATTCGCGGCGAATCTTCGTGCGTTTTGTAGACTAAAAAGTTATCGCGATAAAGCGCTGGACACACTAGCGGCTTCGTTATTTTTCACGAACTATCTGGCAATAATCCAAGATGGATTCATCTACGTGTTTTAAATATGGACGACGACTTTTTTTCTTTAACATGTGTTCTAACAATTACATAATGCATTTATTGAAACTTAAAAAGAAACCTAGAAAGAAAAAGCTAAAAAATGTTAACACCATTTTTTCGTTCCACTTCATTTTAACGCATTAACAACTGTGACACAGCGCGCGTCTGAACAAGTTAAAATCAAACGTCAAAATGAATAACGCAAGTGCGACCACGCAGAGCGAATGGTTAGCGTGCCTAAATCCTTTGATGTATCGCCACCCGCGCGATAACCAACACGAAGTCCGAATATTTGGGACGATACCCGATAACGGCCGGTCACATTTGCGTGTATCGTGTAATAGCACGAAGCTTCGTGACGATAGGCGCAGGTCATGCCCAAGCATAAGAATAAAGAAGTGAATAAATAAAGATAGGCTCTAAAGGACTAGTATCCAGAGCCGCAAATTAATTATTAAAAAAAAATGTTACCTGCATAAATTACTTTCGTTGGTTTTAATATTTATTGTTGTAGGTTGACAATAACTTTCTAATTTGTGGTTGTAGGGAGATGACAGTGACAGCTACAGTATAGTACTAAAGGGGAAATTGCTTCAAATAAACTTGACCTCGCTTGAAAATAAAGGTCATTGGGATTTTTGCAAATATTTAAATAAATAAAACCTTATTTTAAAATCTGATTAAAGAAAGCTTAAAAGGTTTGCGAATTAGATTTTTTTTTAATTACTTCACAAGCGTATTCGTCATAGCATGGCGTATTTTGTAATATTGTGCCCCGCGGTAATAATAACATTACTGCCCACTTCAGAAAAACAAGTAAATCTTTTGTCATTAATAGTGGTGGCATATTTTGTTATATTGTGCGCTGGAGTAATATGATTTTTAGATCATATATAATTTGGATCATATATAATGTCTAATATTTGCCGTCCCCTTCAAAAAAACTTGTAATATATGATTTTTCAAATATTTTGTTTCCGTAACTGCGTCGAGGCGGCCTTGCGCTGCCGCTGTCTGGGCCTTTCTGTTTTGCTTGTGGCCTTCTCACTAGCAGTCGCCAGAACACACATATGATTACAGATTTTAGACTTTGTTTTGACCGGTCGCGCCGCCGCGCCGCTCGCCGCCTTCTCGCTGCGTCGTCGCGCTAACTTGTGCCAATCGTGGCGGAGCCATGGACCAGACGCCAACTTCGTGCGTGGCCAAGTCGCAACGTAGTACCGCCTACTTGAATGTACTTTTGATGCGGTAACTGTTCCGCTCGAGGCCAAACTATTGATTAATGCTACGCTTGCTTAAAGGGGTTATCATTATCACACTGTCCGATTTGTAGAAATTCTACTTAGCATCGTTCCTAGGTGATTACACTATCCTTACTCGCATCCTAAATAGTAACATCCTATATTGTAAGGAGGTCATTCGCACCGCAGGGGTTGCAGCGGTGCGAATGGCCCAAGGTATCTTTTGGAATGGGTCAATTCGGGTGAAACTACCCAATGCTTTTTTCGTAAGTCCGATTTGGACCAATTAATTATTAATTTGTATAGTGGAACAGCGGTTGATGAAAAAAACGTAATACAATACTCAATTATCATATGTGTATTATCATATATATGTGTAATGAAACTACATACAAATAATGTGGGAATATGCATGAAAAAATATGAGTTGTCTAATCAGTTTATCCATAAATATTAAAAAGTAAAGTACTAACAGTGAAAACAGAATTAAAATTGATTGAAAAAACGAACAAGATATAACGATTTTACGAAAATATGTCTATCTCGCTCGTAAAAACGCTATTTTCTATGGCAAATGTATAGATGATATGGACTTTGACGTCACCAGTCCATATCGGACTTCTCTTTCTAATTGAAACTTTAAAGAGTCACATGTTTGCCGCTAATTAAGATATTATATAAATTCTTTCATATTTGTTTACTGTCGTAAATAAGGATTTTCATAAGCAAATAAAAAAAAATACGTGAATATTCTCTATTAATCGACCCATTACAAAATAATACTTGGGCGATTAGAAAATAACCCATTTTAAAAGAGCTCTTAGATGATTCACATCGCGGTCCGATCCACTCGGGGTCCGAGACGCCCAACAACCCTTTTCAAATGCGGATCCACTAAATGAACAGTTTTTTGTATGTAAAAACGATTCGTATATGTGACTCCGCGTTTCAAAAATGGCACCACAGATGACGTTAACTCAACGGCCATTTGCGTCTTTTGTTAACTGTCACACTGGACATAAAATTACCATATAATTAAGTTTTTCAAAGTCCTAAGATGTAAAGTTTAATCGACATAGCTTTTGTTGCGATTGCATTGATAAATGAAAAAAATACTATATTTGTTTGGTCACCAATTAATAATGCTTTTCAACTCAAAATCTCCTTTTTGTAATTTTTTTTCTGTTTTGTATTATTTATGTCATATTAAGTCTAAAAATAAGAAAATTTTCAGCGGAAGCTGTTTTCAAGGTCAAAAGCTATTATCATCTATATAAACGGGTTTTTAATGTGAAACCTCTTTTTATTAAAATTGTTATTGAATGTTAATCTCATTCAAAATTTAAAGACGTAAATATTTTCTGGAATAGGTATTTGTACGGTCTACAATCAATAATGGTTTTCAACTTAAAATTTTAGTTGTGTATTTTTTTACTGTTTTGTATTATTTAAGACATACTGAGTCTAATAGTACAAAGAAAAACAAATAAAGTTGTTTTCAAGGTCAAAAAAACTACTACTTAGTAGTTTTTGATTTGAAATCAATATAGGTGCCCGAGAGATAGAGGGAAATTGGTATAGATCTATTTATTTATAACTGTTTAGTAGCTAAGGCGCATTGAAACAGAGACCGGACATTGTCCAAATTTCCTTTTATACTAGTACAATATGACATCCAGTGGCGACTACTTGAACTACTTATTTACAGGGATGCTACAAGCATCAAACATTTATACAATATTCAATATTAGAGTACTTAATACCTACTTAATGCAATGCAAGCCATATAGATGGCGCTTGTGTTTAACAGTCATTGAAGATATACGACCTATTTCTGAAAATATGTCGTATATGACATATTTTCAGGAATACGTATTTGTACGGTCAACAATAATTAATGGTTTCCGACTCAAACCCTCCTATTTGTATTATTTTCCTTTTTTGGATTACTTATGACATTCTGGATACAAAAATATAAATATTTTCAGCAGAAGTTGTTTAAGTGCAGCGCTACAATATAGGATGCCTTAGTGCGTTTCGTTAACATAAAATATATTTTTTTACAAATTATATTTCATTATCAATTATAATTCATGGTTTATAAAGTCATTCATCAATATAATCGCAACATGCTATGTCGATTAAACTTCACATCTTATAACTGTAGAATAACTTAGGACATTTCCAGGCGAGTATTTTTTACGCCCGTTTGTATCGATACAAACGCAAGTTGAACGCGAGTTAGTGAGTCAGTATAGTATAGCAGAGCCAAAACCTTACAAAGCCTAAAAAGTTTGATCAAAATCATGGAAGTAGTATATAAGCTTAGTATAACAAAATTATCTGAGTTTGAAATTATTATAGATTTTTTTCTAAAAAAGTCACTTGTATGCGATGCCGATCACTAATGAGTTAATAGTTATTAACTCATTAGTGATCGGCATCGCATACAAGTGACACAAGTTTGTGACATCACTATCGTACACGAACTCAGTTAGGCTTTGTGTGATTTCAAAACTATCTTTTACACACCTGACACCTGTGGCTCAGTACTCGGCCCGTGGGCGATTGAAGTTGAGTTGGTGTCAGATTTCGTCAGCGCGATCTGGCCGACCGAGCCTGGAAGAGGGTTTCCTGTCAAAAGATACGGCCGTTTATGCCGCAAAACCGTTCAGCCGCAAATTCAATTTCTAGACTCTCTCGGAAATCAAAAACTACCCACTTTCCGTTGATGTTACGAGACAGAACTAAAAAAATTACAGGACATTTCAAGAATATCGTTTGCAGGTAAGGTAAGAGTAGTTTTTGTTGATGACAAATTGGTTGTACAAAATTGGGTGAAGGTATGTACCAGGTACATAGATATCTGTGGATATATCTAAGTCATAACAAGTCCATTATTAATGGATTCTCATATGATTCCTTTAAGATTCTCAAACATATCTAAGATTCCTTAATGAGTCTCAAACAAATCTCATCAGATTCCTTTATGCATGATTCTCAAACAAATCGGCTGAGCTAAAACTGACTGTACCTGTGAACTGGCGCCTACGTCCGTATCATAGTGGTAAGGGCCGTTTGTCTTTGACAGCAAAAGTGATGGCAAATATAAATCTTTGCAACCAAAAAGAGAAACTTGGTTTTGTGCGTGGTTTCCTAATCTTCGTGTATGTAGATTCCTTGTGGTTTAATCCAATTTCAATTCAATGATGACTATCATGTTGAACCTATAGTTTTGTGCACTATACCTATTCTGCAAGATTTTATGGTAAGGTTATAAGGTACAAATTAGGTAGGTATCCATCCATAGTTGAATAATGTGTTCGGAATAGAAAACGAAACAGAACGAATCTACCTACACGAAGATTAGGAAACCACGCACACAACCAAGTGTCTCTATTTGGCTGCAAAGATTTATATTTTGCTATCGCCCTCGCGGTCAATGACAAATGGGCGGCGTTGGGCACTAAAGCAGGGCCCGCAGGGGCCCTTACTAGTATGGTACGGACACTACGGACGTAGGCGCCGGTTCACAGGTGCAGTCAGTTTTAGCTCAGCCGATTTGTTTGAGAATCTCAAAGGAATCTTAGATTTGTTTGAGAATCTCAAAGAAATCATATGAGAATCCAATAATAATGGACTAGTTGAGACTTAGATATATCGCCACAGATATCTATATACCTGGTACATATCTTCACCTGCTTTTGTACATTCCATTTCTCATCAACAAATACCTACTGGTACCTTACCTACAAACGGTTTTCTTGAAATCTCCTAGTATTTCGGTCGGCCGGATCGCGCTGACGAAATCCGACACCAACTTCTATCGCCCACGGGCCGAGTACTGAGCCACACGTGTCACGTGTGTAAAAGAAAGTTGCGAAATCACACAAAGCCTAATTGAGTTCGTGTACGATAGTGAAGTCACAAGTTATTAGTGATCGGCATCGCATACAAGTGACTTTTAGAAAAAAATCTTTATAAATTTCAAACTGACTGACTAACTCAAAGATACTATCGATAGTATCTAAATTCAATGGTACTGATACTATCGATAGTTTTACCTTTCATCAATAGTATTGAAAACTAATAACAATCGATATTGTGACTGTTTTTCGAGGTCAACTATAGATAGTCACACTGTCGAGTGTCGATTGTTATGCAACGCTACTTGACTCGTATGGCACCCACCCTCTGCGCCCTGCGCCCAAGTCCGTAATGCCTGGCCCCTGGGCCCTGTCTTACTGTGACTGCACAACGCCGCCCATTCGACTTGACATTGACAGCGAGGGAGATAGCAAAATATAAATCTTTGCAGCTAAAAAGAGAGACTTTGGTTGTATGCGTGGTTTCCTAATCTTCGTGTAGATTCCTTTTGGTTCAATTCAATTTCAATCAAGTGATGTCTTCGACTAAAGTGATTAGACTACAATCATGTTGAACTTATAGTTTTGTGCATTATACCTGGATTCTGCAAGATTTCATGGTAAGGTTAAAAGGTACAAATGAGGTATTCATATCCATTCATACTATGTTCGATAATGTGTTCGGAATAGAAAACAAACCAAATGTTTGCATAGGTACAGTTTGATAAATTTGAAATCATGCCTAACTGCGGCCACGAGTAAAGATAAATTGGTTTGAGTTTCCTTTTGCAACATATTTGATTTATCATATTCTTGGTACATGGTAATTATGTACCTGCCTGAGCTACTTGCTTGCTTGATTACATTACAGAGCATGTATTCATAGTTACAGGGAAATAAAAATACGAAATACAAACAATGACGTCGTGTTAACACAGAAAAAGACTAAATTAGTTTTGAGAGGTTATAAGTGTTATAACTAATAACTTTGTTTGCTTTTCAGATGAATAACATACAAACAGAATACAATTATTATGTCATAAAGTTTACCAACTTGCCTCATCCCTCAGTTCCCCAAGTGGCCTTTGTGCCAAATTCTTGGGTACGGACCAAGCCAGCTGAAGCCACAATTTCAATACCTGTGTCCTACCCTACAGAACAATATGTAGCTACTGAGGGACGAATCCTCTCTGGGGAAGTTTACAAACAAGAATGGCCAATTTTTGTGTGTGATTTTATAGCTGGTTGTGGTATGTATTTTTTCTCTATGGTTTTTGCCTAGGCCTTGCTTATTAACTTTTTTGTACATATGCTTATAACAACTTCTGCTGAAAATATTCTATATCCAGAAAGTCATAAACAGTGCAAAAAACAAAAAAAGCACAAAAAGGAGATTTTGAGTTGAATTATTGTTGACCGTATCATTGACCTATTTCCTGATACATTATGTATTTTTAAATATTTTAAAACAGCTTCAGCTGAAAATTTTTTTATTGTTAGACTTAGTATGATATAAATAATATTAAACAGAAAAAAAATATGGAAATGAGATTTTGAGTTATAAGCATAATTGATTGTGGACCGTACAAATACCTTTTCTTGAAAATATTTATTTCTTTAAAGTCTGGATGACATTTACATTCAATAACATAACATTTTAAATTAAAAACTGCTGAGTAGAAGATAGCATGGTATAATAAAACAAGGTATTCTGTTCCCGAGTTGGAACAAGACCATGTCAAGATAAGTGTTGCCACTGATAGATAAATAGATAGATAATAGATGTTATTTTCAGTAAATTTAAGGACTTTCTCAATTAGTTCATGAATATTAAATAAAATATTAACCAAAGTATGTAGCTAGTTGTCAAGTGTCATACTGACAGTTCGCCCTTTCAAGTTATCGTTGTCTCGCTCACACATATAGTGTTATTTCATTTGGTAAAGAAATTACTGTGGTTTCCAAACTTAAAAATTATTTATTAAAAATGAGCTGTCATGTAAATTAATATTTATCAGATCCAAATTCTTGGAAACGGACTGAAAATTTTAATTCTATTTTGAAAATGTTAAATATATTGTAAGGTAAAGGTTAGGATGTAAATCTGCATTGTAATTTGTACCATAGCCCAACAATGGGCTGTGTAGAACCATAATGGATAAGGACCATACTGAACTGGGTTTCTTTCATCATTATCTTTCCATCAGTGGTCATTCTGAAACGACAAATAGGACAAATTAAATAAAATGATAAAAAGTTCTACCTACTAACTGTATTGTTTTTATCTATCATCTTTTTCCCCACAATAAAAGTTTGAGAACCGTTTTGCAACTGATGACGTATTATTGTTCCAATTACGTCACCAGCTGTCACGGGAAGAGAATACCAGACGAAATATATTATTATACCACGGAAGATAGTAGTTTTTGACCTTGAAAACCACTTTCACTGAAAATATTATATTTTTAGATTCAGTATTTCATAAATAACCAAATAACAAAATGGAGATTTTGAGTTGAAAAGCATTATTGATTGTTGACGGTATAAATACCTATTTCTGAAAATATTTATATCTTTAAATTCAGAATAACATTAATATTCAAAAACATATATACCAATTTTTACAAAAAGGAGATTTCGAATTAAAAACTGCTGAGTAGAAGATAGTAGTTTTTGACCTTGAAAACCACTTTCACTGAAAATATTTATATTTTTATATTCAGTTTGTCATAAAATAATCTAAAAACAAAATAGAAATACAAAAAGGAGATTTTGAGTTAAAAAGCATTATTGATTGTTGACGGTATTAATCCTGAAAATATTTATATCTTTAAATTCAGAATAACATTAAAATTCCAAAACATTTTTACCAATTTTTACAAAAAGGAGATTTCAAATTAAAACTAATGTGTGGAAGATAGTAGTTTTTAACCTTGAAAACCACTTCCGCTAAAAATATTTATATTTTTAGATTCAGTATGTCATAAATAAACCAAAAATAAAAATAAAATATAAAAAGGAGATTTTGAGTTGAAAACCATTATTAATTGTTGACTATACAAACCTATTGCTAAAAATACTCGAGCTTATGCAAAGTCATTTGCTGTCATGGCTGCTCATTTATGGAATAAACTACTAAATTAGTATTGAAGTATTAAAGAGTCAACTACCTTGTATTCCTTTAAAGCTAGGGTCAAAAACTTTTATGAAGATTCCTGACTAGGATTGTGTATATATATTTATGTTTATTTATTTATAAGATTGATTGTATTTTTGGCTGTAAGTAAGTGTTGTACAATGTTCCACCCTACTAAATGTCATTCTTTTCTCTAGTTTTGGGTTGTCTGGAAGATATCTCTTAAAGGGATAAGTCCGCCTTTTTATTGTTTTCTTTTGTATTTGTGTTGTGTCCTTGTTGTACAATAAAGAATTTACATAACATGACATAACACTTATTTAGGTACTTATTTTAAAATCAGAATGACAGCATAAAGGACATTTAAATTAAAGCTGATATTTAAATCTTGTTAGATTGAGAATATAATAAAAAATCCAGAACAGAAAAAAAAATTGAAGAAAAAGGATATTTTTAATTAACACTGTGTTTCCGCTTCGCCACCCATGTCATTAAAAACCAGCCAAGTGCGAGTCTGACTCGCGCACCCATTATCTAGAAAGTATGTAAGAATGTGAGTCAAACTTAAATATTTGTTTTTCTGTTTTTTGTATTTGTTGTTATAGCGGCAAACAAAAATACATGACTGTGAAATAGACTGTCATGGTTCATGGTCTTAGGAATAGGGCCTGTTTTTACTCTTTGGATATGGAACCCTAAAAAATTAAGCAAATGAAAGACCCCCACCCACTTTTGATACAGATACATTTTCACGTCTTTATCCCTGACGGGGTAGACAGGACCCAGGGCCGTAAAACCCGAAGCCACGCTAAGCATGATGATACCCCCCCCCCGCTTTTGGACATACGTTATCCTTGAACGATCCCTTATTGAAAAATATTAGCTTGCAATGAATAACGATTTAACACTTAGGGATTTGCCCTTTATGTAACAGTGTTACATAAGAGGGTGTTATAGTATACTGGGAACAAACAATATTGTGATAATTATAAATTATTGTTTTTTTAACAGCATTTTAATGCTCGGGTCATTAATTTTTCATTGGTAAATTAATTGTTTTGAATTTGGATAAATAATTAAATAATAAATAAATATATAGGGACAAATTACACTGATTGAGCTAGCTCTAAAGTAAGTTCGTGACTTGTGTTATGGGATACTAACCCAACGATACTTTATTTACATATATAGAAAAAGGTCATTTTCCAACTTACCCTGACCGGGGATCGAACCCGGGACCTCTGGGTGGCGGACTAGCATGGTGACCACTACGCCACGGAGATTATTATAAATGTTGTTTTTTTTTTGAGTTTTGATAAACAAATCTTTTAAAAATATATACTTATTTAAAAATATTATTTTTCTGTGATGACATCATTATCATCATCTCTCGATGATTTTGATTTCGTCTTTTCAGATACTATAGACGAAGCTAAGCGTTGTATAGCAAATCTCCAATCTTCACCACAACATCAAGCAACGGGGGATGAAGACGAATTTGACGATGAAGAAGCTTATGAGGCTGAATATGGACTAGGTAGGTATGCATATTATTCCAGTGTGGCCAATACGTAATATACAATGTCCTTTTTTATTTACTACAAATATTTCAAGGGGTGATTCAGTCAATCATTTTAAACAACTTTTCCCAAAAAATGGATACCAAAATACGAAAAAAAAAAATTCCGTAAAAACGACATCACGTGACTATTTCGATTTGTATGAGACCCTTACATTTTTTGGTATACATTTCTTGGGAAAATACGTTCAAAATGATGGACTGAATCACCCCTTAAAATATTTGTAGTTAATAAAAAAATGACAATGTATACATGTCTGTATATCTCTATGTATTTTATAGGTAGAGAAAGCGACTAAATGCTTCAGCATGGCCTTTGCTGAAACGTTCATAGCTTTCTCTCGCTTTAGCAAATGACAGTTCTGAGCGACAGAAAAGGATAGCAGCATGCGAAACTGCTGTTCCGTGCTGCCAGATGTAGCCTAACCCTTACTGTCTATTTCCAATCCTTCACGAAACCTTTTAATTCGTCCGACCCTTCCTAGGTCCCGCCACTGTAACTTTTACAATATGTATTAAAAACCTTGTCCGATCCTTGTAGGAGCAACTCAGACCGTCAATGTGAACCACTTTTCCTATGAGACCAATGCTTGAAACTCGAAAAAAAATCGTCATTTTCAAACAAGTGTTCGGCGGCCCGGCAATTTGTATGAAAATGTCAATTTTTTCTTCGAGTTTCAAGCATTGATCCATTGGTCAGAGTTGCTCTTGCAAGGATCGGACAGAATTTTTGTTACATATTGTATTACTTATTTCCAGAGCTAAATAAAATAATGCATACTTAGGTACCTATTTAAATAGAAATCATGTCTTTTTTAGAGCCACAACGAAAGAGAGTAAGCTTTTCTGGATTACATACGAGAACACCAACCCCTGACAAAAAATTCCTCCTTCAAGTTAACTCTAATCCGGTTGTCTACTCGCGGGCTTGCCATCCGCCAAAACGAAGACTATCGGCGACACAACCCTCCACATCGGCTCAGGCAATGGCAGAACTACAGAACTCAAGACTAGACATGTTATTTAATTCTACGAGTAGAGAACTAGAACCTAATAATAAGAAAATGCGGCTAAGTAGAGATATCAAATTCATTAACCGAACGTTCGAGAACATTCACGATCAATTTGAAGATTTAAATAACGTGATGAATCGAATTAGATCTTCGCTGATTGATGTGCAGTCAGCGTTCTCTACCATAGTGAAAACATTGAATGTTGTTACTGAAGGTGTAAATGACGATGTACAACCAATTGAACATAGCGATGTTAATATACCAATTCGTTCTTACGTTCCGGGGATACTGAAGCCTACGTCAACCAAAGTAGAGATACCCCAGCTGTCGTCAAAACAAGTGACGAATCCGCAAGATTCCAAATGGACGTTGAGGTACCGTGATAAAATTCCGGGAGTGACGGAACTTGTGCCAGGTTCTGGTGTGTATTTGTCTGAATATGGTTTGAAACGTGCTACTAAGGATGCGACTGACGCAAAAACTCTTGGCCGGATGCTTTTGAAAGAAATTTTCTCTGATTACGCTTTAAGTGTATGTTCATTGGCTGGAGGAAAGAACGGTATGTCGGATCGCGTTCGACCTGGTTTGGACAAAAAAGCTCGAGCCTTTTTGATAGAGTTTGTCGCGGAGTACAGTAGAAAAAGGAATTGGGAAGTTAACGAGCATTCAGTATTGATGTCCCTTCGCAACAAGCTGTTAGAAATGAGACGAAATAGCAAGTCTGCTTCGAGCAGGCCATTCCATCTTTGATGGTTTGAGATTACAAAGAGACTATTGATGATGATTGTGACAAGTGTGATTGTTTTGCCAAAAGTCTTATTGCAATGCAGAAAATGATCTCAGTGTGAATAATAGCATCTTAAGGCTCAGAATACTGTCGCTCTCATATAAAATGAAATATCTTAAGGCGCTCTTATTCGAAAAATGCGTATTTTTAAACAAGTAGAAGTATTAATTATAGATTAAAAATTAAAAAAAAAAAATTTGACACCCTTTTTTTTAAAGGTCTTCCACGCATGTGTTACACTATAAGATAAACTTTGCTCGAAAGAAATATCTCGCGAACACAGCATATTTTAAATCTTCCAAATCTTGACCATCTTCATAATTCCAATCTTTTAATAACGAAATATATCTTAAAGGTAATATTCCTCTTTAAATTTCCTAGCGCGTCCAAACATTTAGGTTTTAATCCGTTTCATCCTTTTTTTAAACAATTTTAAAACCCATGAAATCTACGATTTCCGAGCGGTCTAATTGCTCCTTTTGCGCTTTCCGCTACCCTGTCAGTCGCAAGCGTGAATAGCGTGCGGGGCTGTCATTGCGAGATAAGAGCGCCTTAATTTTGTAAACACCAGGATAAAACCCATACATAAAGTAAAACTAGATGGACTACAAGTAATAATGACAATGAAAACATAACCTCATATGCATAAAAAATCTGCCTTACTAAATCAGTCATATACATAAATATTTAGTGAGTATGCTGCCAATATTAAAGCGCAGTAAAGCAATTTTCTTGATCGAGTGATTTATTAAGGTACACCTTGAAGTTGAGCGGCAGGCGGCAAGTGATAAGCTCAGATTAGTTCACTGTGCGCCGTGAGGGTGTAACTTGCTACGTGCCGTACGTTTCTTTTTCGAAAGCGAAGAACATAAAAATGTTTGCCTACATTTATCCTTGTGGACGACAATATGTATTCCAAATTTGAAAAATCAATTCGTCTGTGCCATTTATTTTATATTTTAAAATAAAATTCTTTTTTTTTTTGCTGGACTGGCAACATTATTTTAGATTCTACATAGATACACTCATGTTCAGTTTTCAAATTGGTTTTAATCCCTAGGGATTTTCTTTTTCACGTTTTAGTCCCGAGGGAATAACCAGTAACTTTAGCTCCAAATGTTTTGGGATGAAAACATCGTTTTTCGAGTAGATGAGATGAAAAATATTTTTAGCCCATCAGTTAGATTAATTAAAAAAATATTGTATACGTATTTTTACTTTTCCCTGAGATAGATACAGCGCATTGAAATTTCGCATGACGTCACGGCTACGTTCGATTTTTACGTAGAGGTGACGTCGCAAGCCCCCACTCTCGAACTTTGATGTTTCGTATTTTTGTTTTTACATTTTTGGGAAACTGAAAAATATTGATTTATTAGTTTTGGATAATCTAATAGACGGAATAATTTCTCTGTCGTGATCTCTATTGCGACTTCAAAGTGTATCTTTACAGGAACAGTGCTGCAACTTAGATTTTTGTATATATTTAATACACGTGTGTTTAGCCGACAAGATTATTCTAAATATGGGAAAGTTGTTTTTAAGTTTCCCAGCATTGTTCCTATAAGAAAAATTATTCATAGAGTCTGGCCAACAAAATATTTCCATGAAGAACCGCCGCAGAATCTAAGAATATTTTTTTCTTTAATTTTTGCCCCAATAATTTTTTACTATTAATGTTATTTTAAACAGTATTTGTTATGTTATTTCTAATTTTACATTTATTATATAGTGACTGCAACTTTCCAATGTACTATGGATAATTTGTTGCGAGGTTTGCAAGGAATTAGTTTGACCTACTTAGGTGACATCATAATATTCTCAAGGACATTAAATCAACTCGTAAAAAACCTAATAATCGTTCTTAAAACTTTAAAAAAAGCAAACTTAAATGTTCAGTTAGGTAATTCAGAATTTCTAAAAAAGGAAGTGCTTTATTTAGGACATACAATAATTAAAGATGGATTAAAACCAGTCCAGGATAAAATCTTAGCAATAATTAATTATCCAATAACTAAAACAGCTAATGAAATTTAAAAAAAAATGGGATTAATAGGTTATTCTAGGAGAATTAGTAAAGATTTTGCAAAAATGTCTAAACCTTTAATATAATAAATATATGAAACCCTTTGAAAGTTGTAAAAAACTCAATTTATTCAAACAACAGACGCATCAAATTTTGCGTTAGGGGCTGTCTTATAGCAATTAACAATAGGTCAAGATAAACTTTAATTGTATATTGTAATTTCGATACAAAGTAAAGTACACTAGAGGATGAACTTTTAGCCGTAGTATGTGCTACGAAATATTTTAGACCATATGTGTACAGACGTTAGTTTCAGATCTACAGTGATCATAGACCTCTAGTTTGTTTTTACTCTTTACGAGAGGTTCAGTCCAGACGGCAAGAATATAATTTTGAAATAATACATAGAAGTGGAAAGCAAAATTCAAATGCAGATGCCTTTTCGCGAATTAACTTCATCACTGATGTTTATGATCAGACAGATAAAATTTCTATTCACGCAAAAATAGACGAATTGGAGTAACAGTATCACGAATTAAAAGAAATTAATTTTGGGATAATTTGGAACAAACAGTTGCTTCTGTAATAAATTCCTGTGATTAATGTAAACGCATGAAACATGATTGACATCCCACTCGCGAGACCGAGATCTGCTAAGATCATTCTTCCCTTGACTGATATAAGAAGCACAGTAAGCTCTCGTCTACTGGGCACAATTTGCAAAAGTATTTTACTTAATATTTTAACTTGTTATATTTTGAGGTGAATATTTTAATCAGTAAATTAAAGAGTGTTTAAGCGTCGCGTCTTTTTCTTTTACGAAATCCTCTCTCACGTTGCCACAAATGATTATATGAAATAGGATTCAAATTAAATAAAAATATTGTGTATTTTTTATTTGCCGCAGTTTTTTATGGAGCAGCTATCGTTGGCCAGGGTAATGACGGGCTGAGTCATCCTTTATATATTTACACCCAGTATATCTGTTTTTCATTTTCATTTATTAGGTCCAATAACAATTTTACAGTATAATTTGACCAGAATGTTAGTACATATTTAATTCTGTATTTATTTTAAGTTTACTACGTATATTGAACTTTAAGTGCAGTTTAAGCTACAATATTCGCTTTACTAAGTCTGTGGTATGGATTTCGAACCTTTTATAAGCAGCAATTCGTGTTGAGAATATATCTAACTGGTTAAACTATTTATTATGTTCATAAATATATAAATACATAATAAATAATATGGTTTTAGTTAAATAAAAAAACAGAAGACGCTACCGTAAGACTATCTATAAGCCTGTTAAATCTTAGAATATATACAATGTCCTTTTTAATTAAGTACAAATATTTTAAGGGGTTATTCAGTCCATCATTTTGAACAACTTTTCCCAATAAATGTATATCGAAATACGAAAAAAAATAATTAGGTTCTCATACAGATCGAAGTAGTCACGTGATATCGTTACTATGAAAAATGCAAAAAAAATTTTCGTATTTCGATATATATTTATTGGGAAAAGTTGTTCAAAATGATGGACTGAATCACCTCTTAAAATATTTGTACTTAATTAAAAAGGACATTGTATATCACGTTGTACATAGTTGTGTTAGAAATGTAAAATATGTATATTGTGTATATAAAGTGTATGTAAAGTAGATAAGATTTAAAATACCTATGATGAAAATGTGATAAAAATCCAAAATAGCTAGGTAAGTATTTTGTAATATACTTACATTGTTACCTTGTTTTAGTCATTGGCTTATTAAGGTCTGAATGCATAATGTTGCGTGAGGGTGGCCCAAGGGCCGTTCTGCCGAAACTGTTACCTAGGTATTGTTACATCATTCCCATTCTCCTTTCAAGCTTTCAACCTCCCGTTGCAGCTGGAAATAGCCCTTTCTCAATCAATTATATCTATTAGTTTTATCATCATCATCTTCCTCGCCCCTTCTCTATTTGGGGTCGGCTCGGTATGTCAACTGTTTCCATTTCTTTCCATCATTCACTATATTTGCACTAGCCCCTCGTTCCTTCATATCTGTCCCCACACATTTGGACCATCCTCATAGCCAGATGATGATTAGTTTATAATTAATTAATTGATATTTTAAAAATTGTTTTATTGTTTTTTTTTTACATTTTACAATACTTAACGGGGTACATGAATTTTTCGGGTTCCAGTGTAGAAGCTCCCATTTTAAATAAATTATTTGAAAGAGAACAAAGATAATAATTTCAATTGAACTATTGTTTATAGTTTAAAGTGTAAACGTGAAGCTTTTCTTCGCACATTTGCGAAATACGGCCACATAAGATAAAACTTTAAATCAAATCTCCGTTTCGTTGTTTCTCCGACCCCGAAAATTCATAAGTTCATTAAGTATTTACATAAAAAAACAGTATGTCATCTCTAGGCCAAACATATAGCTCATACATATAATAATTATGACTAACACATTATGCCTTAAAAATTATGCGTTCAGACCTGATCCCGACTATGACGATATGATATCAGCACGATTGGCAAAGGTTTCGACGCTTCCAATTAAGATATACTTATTAAAATCTAAGCTAAGAATTAAAAATAAATGAATGGTTTTTGGATTTTTTGGTTAATGCTCTGTCAGAAAGAATCCCTTTATGGCCCTATAGCAGGCCTGTATCGAAAATATACCTACATTATTACAAACGAAGGAGGATTAGGAAAGAGACACTTAGAAAACCAGGGGACATTTTGGGAAAGGGACATTATGGACCTGAATGATGTGAAAAACTTTTACTGTGAAACCATCCCTGATTTCGTAAATAAAAAATCTTCACCTCCAAACAAAATTAAAAACCGTACGATTTCTGGGATGGTCCCGTAGTAAAGTTGTGCACATTGATTAGTATGTTTACTCCCTTTCGGTTTGATACCCCCTTTCGTTACACGTGATATACTCAGTCGTGTCGTGTTCTAATTCCACGAAACATCACGATAACCTTTCACACATGTTTCACACCAATATGATATCGTTGCACTAATACCCATATGTTTTTATGATAACTAGTGTTATTTATATACAAATGTAATCTAACACGACGATTTTGACGATCTCCGTGGCGTAGTGGTCACCATGCTAGTCCGCCACCCAGAGGTTCTGTGTTCGATCCCCGGTCAGGGCAAGTTTGAAAATTGCCTTTTTCAAATAGTCCTGGGTCTTGGATGTTAATCTTTATACAATATGCAGCAAAAACCCTGTCCGATCCTTGAAGGCGTAACTTAGACCGTCAAAATGAACAACTTTTCCTATGGGACCAATGCTAGGAACTCGAAAATAATTGACATTCTCATACAAATTGCCGGGCCAGACGAAAACTTTTGTACGAAAATCTCGATTTTTTTGGGTTTCGAGCATTGGTCCCATAGGAAAAGTTGTTTATATTGACGGACTGAGTTGCTCCTACAAGGATCGGGTTTTTGTTACATATTGTATGTATGTGTTATAAAATATAGTATCGTTGAGTTAGTATGCCATAACACAAGTCTCGAACTTACTTTAGGACCAGCTTAACCAGTGTAAGCCCAGTCAAAGTTGTAAACAATGACATAAAAAGATTAAAGTGCTCCTCGAGACGAACCAATCGCTCCCAAACTCGGAGGGGTTATGTTGTTTTGTCACAGAGATCACATGACCACCTTCCGGCTCCATCATCAGATCAGCTCCATGTCATCATAATATTGCACTGTAACGCGATATACGTATGCGTGCAAAATTTTAGCTCAACCGGAAATTTTGAAGTGGGTCAAATCAACTTTGCAAGATTTTATTACAGACAGACAGACAGACAACGCGACAGGTGAAACTAAATAAAAGCTTGTAAAAACGGGGCCTGTTTTAAACTGACTTCAAAAAGGGGGACTTTATCAATACGTATTTGTGCGCGTTGAGCATTTTGTTGAGATGGGCAGAAACCATTGAACTTGCGACACTGTTACCGTTACCGTAACCGACACCAAGTTTTTACTAAACAGAGCGAGTGCCAAGCTCTTTTTTTTGTATGTTTGTTACACGATATCTTTGCCATTGTGAACCGATTTTGATATTCTATATTTTTTTGGTGAATGTGAAAGAACTTTGGAGATATGGAAGAAACTCCTGAAAGAAAATGAAGTCTGTTGTATTTTTTTTTTGTTAAAAAAATATTATGAGTTTGAAATAAAATTTTAACAATAATTTAAGTATTTTTGTTATTTCATTTCTTTTAAACCTCGACGACTGCGTAGTAAATAGTACATGGAATTATATTTGACCATCATTGAAAAAAGTCCAGACGTGCAATATTTATTTATTACCCGACTGCGTCAGAAAGAGGGCTATATTTTTCGAGAGTATGTATGTATGTATAATTGTTTGGCAAGCTCTGCGGCTTGAACAGTTTGATGGATTTTAGCTTGAGAGGTGTCGTTAGATTTGTATTTACTGTGAGTGACAATGGGTTATAGCAAAATATAAATAAGTTAAATGGCGGATTTTGGCGCCAAATTCAAATGTTTGGCACGATCTGCAGCCTGAACGGCTCAATGGGTTTTAGCTTGAGAGGTGTCGTTAGATTCGTATTTACTGTGAGAGTGACAATTGGTAGGTATATCACAATAAAAACAAATAAAAACAGCAGTCGGGTTTTTTGTTTTTGTAATAGGCGGCACTTAACCGATTTAGATGAAATTTTGTATGGATATAGTTGGAGACCTGAGGAAAGACATTAGGACATATAGGTACAGGATATCCTAAAAATCATCCATTAAGGGAATGAAAAGGGGAGTGGAACAGTGAACACAAAGAGAATATAATGTAATCACCACTTATACGCCAGTATAATAATAAAGTACTCTGTGCTTATACGACAGACTGAAGCACGACTTGATTCTTTTAGATAAAGATACTTATGTGTGTATTTCAACGCCACCTATCAAAATTTGTGCAAAACATCCAGTAGGTTTGGTTTTGCATGTTGTACGCCGTTGTTGATAACGCCATCTATTGTAATACGGGAATACTATTGAGATACGATAAAATGCAAGTTTCGTAAGAAATAAGTAGATGTCGCTTTTTGCATTTTTTTATTTCATGCCTTGTTGTAAACGTCCGCTCAAAAAAATCATGCAATGACTATTTTCTAAGTGATCAACGGTTACGGTAAAGAAAACGCTTATTGTCACTAGTCCTTAATTATTGGACTTAACAAAATTTTAAAAGCCGTCTCGTTGATTTGGGATGTGAAAAACATCGGAAAAATTGAGTGCAAGAACTGCAAGTGCGAGTTACTGAAGGTTTCAGAATTCTGTTTATTATAGTACTCTATGAATTCAGTACTATTAAACAATCTTAGCGGGACAATATACCCGTAATAAATCGTATCACGGGATATACTAGATCACTGTAGTAGGTATAATGAAATTAAAATAACAGTCAAAAAACCAAAATCGAAATTCGACATTCCGATATAAAGTGTACGAGCCCGGGCGGCTGCACACTTTTGTATGGAAGCGCCAATTTTTTTTTAGTTTTTTGACTGATATTAAATTTTATTGTTCTATACTGATCCAGTATAGCCTGTGGTTTGATTTATTACGGGTATGTCAATTCCACGTTGTATAATTATGTGCCGAATGTGGTGAATGTCTGACGCCTGTAACAACAGGCCTGACTTACCCCCGTTGCATACTGTGTAATTTTTTTACTCTCTTTAATGCACCTCGTGTTGGTCTCCCACCACTGTATTGGCTGTATCACGATGTCCTTAATAACTCGACCATCAGGTTGACATCTGAAGTGAAAGCGCAGAACTAGACGATTTCTTTGATAAAAGCGTCAGGCGCCAACAGTGTGTGTGGTTTCAATATCCGTCGTGTCATAGCTTGGACGAGAATTGTTGTGTGCTGGTTGTCACTGTTACCTTAGATACTACCCTAATTATGGCGTAAGAGGCGACTAAAGCATTGAGCATAAATATATCGTGCAATAAAGAAAGAAAGGAAATCTTTATTCGGCAAACAAAAATTTTATGTAGGTACTAGACTAATCTATTATCTAAGTGTGCCGTAAAGGCGGCCAGCTCAGCTCTGTGCTGCGGTGTGAACCGCATTTCAAAGGAGGGTTGACGTCAGGCGGTAGCTTGTGTTAAACTTTTGACGTACAGAGATGCTTTCCGATGATGTCTACCCTCATCGGAAATCATCATCATTAGTAGATACCTACCTTCTCTTATTATTCTCTTTAATAGAAGCCTAACGATTGGATGTCACTTGTAAGCACTGAACAGCACTTCACTATGCTGCTACTCTTTTCTGTCGATCAAAACCGCCTTTTGACAGAGCGAGAGACGGCGACGGAACGCTATAGCATGCCCGTAAGTCGCTGTCTCTCGCTCTAATCCTTTTCTGTCACTCTTCTGAGCGACAGAAAAGGATGACAAGTGAGATGCAACCCTAAGTATCTACTTACTTTAGTTTTAAATTGGTGCTGTCCGTCTATATATACAACGTGGAAGGAACATAACCGTAATAAATCGGAGCATGGGCTATACTAGATCACTACAGTATAATGAAATTAAAATAAGGCAAATACAAAAAAAGCGACATTCCCATAAAAATTGACACTTTAGAATGAAAACGCCGAATTGGTTTTTTGTTTTTTGACCGTTATTTTAATTTCAGTCGCGACACTGGGAGTCCACAAAGTGGTATAAAACATTCTCGAGCACCTCCGTGCTTCGGAAGGCTGTGTCCGATGTCTTTAGACATCCGACTTCAGTGTTGGCCACTTACACGAAAAAACAAAAGAAAAATAAAAAAGAAAAAATGCTTAGCCACAACGGGAACCCACCGGGAAATAGTATGACATCGAATAGTGGGACATGGAAATAGAGTTCATTCTCACTGCGTGGAATTTATAGGCCGGGGACTTGAGTGACTTTTGTGTGGCGAGAACTGTGTGAGTAGATGACAATGGTAGACGTGTTGGGTGTAATTTATTGAATCGTTGCTTACTGATTTCGTTTCGTTGACAGGAATGTATTCCGTTATATACCTACATAGTTGTTGAGATAAGTACTATGTGACAAATGTCATTTACATCGCACTGGTGTAAATAGAGAAGATGCATAATGAGTAGATTTTGCTAAATGTCTTTACAATTATATTTTTTTGTCGATTCAATAACTTTGGTTTTTAGTTTATCGAAAAAGTCAATTTCATAAGTAATAAAAAGTATAAAAATAATATTACCATAAGATTTTTTTAAAAAAATATATAGCTTCTTTGTGACGTTATGATTTATTTAAAAGAAACAATATTAAGAGTAACAAACTTTTTAATTCAGATTTTAACAATTTATAACTTTAATAAAAGAGCACTGAGACTAGTCACAAATAGGGTCGTTGGGTTAGCAGGCCACGAGATTCGTCGATCCGGGAGAAATAGAAGTACTCAGCTTTTGTATGCTGCGACACGGCTTCACGAGTAGACCAAAGAGGATGAGTGAGACTCGCAATCGCTTTTATATGGGCGTCGCGGGGCGCGGTGCGGTGAGATGTGGTTCCGTCGTCACAACTTTTGTTATGAGGCCAATCCTGTAAAAGCAATATTTAACATAGCACCCGAACAAATTTTATTACATCACGCCTACAAATATGACATAGTGACTTCACTCCTGCCCGGTCTATCTAAGGCGCTCCGAGACGCCGTCCAAAGACGGATGTAACTTTGTAACTTTTTATATCTTTAAGAGATGTTGGGTTAGCAAGGTAGTTTTTACTTGGACCTGCCTATTTTTAGGAACTCTTTCCATAGCATAAAGAAAAAAATAATGCATCTTCTCTATTATGTATAATTTTTCAAAACTAACAACCGACTTCATCCACAAACTTACAACCGATTTTGATAAACTTATTGAAATACATATATGGGACCAAGTGACAAGCACGCCTTTTAAATAAAAAAAAAATTCTAATCGATCCAGGCGTCTTCAATCAATCGGTTTGTTTGTTTGTGTGTGTAAATGGCCAAAACTTGTGTCAGATTTTTCAGGCTGCCTAATGGTATCAGACATAGCTTGACGACTGCCAAACAATGATGACAGCCGGGACCAAATGAGATTTTTTATGCCACTTTTGGTCACCCATCCAAATGCGGACCACGCCCAGTGTCGCTTCACTTGCGAAAGCGCTACTAATGCGCACTCCCGCCGGGCCACCGAGCTCCACAGTCGATCAATCGGTCAATCAATCAATCAAACAATCAATCGGTGAACATACGGATAGAGGTATATTTAAAAAATCCCTTATTTTTGGAAGTCGGTTAAAATAGGTAGGTACTTTTGAGCCATCCAAAGTTAATTCATCAATTTGATTAAGTTTAATAGGACTAATTTTTCACACTGGGACTGGTCAGCTCGGAGTCGATTTTTTGACTACTTATTATTTATTCTTATTACGTAATTTATGTTTGTTAACACGTTCACAAGCATTACATGTAATAATGTATCAACATTGTATTATATTAAAAGTATTTATTATTTAAAAAAAGGCATTATAATATGACAAAGCCCTTCTGGCGAACAGGCGACCAATAGTGTGAAAATGATTCTTCCCAGCCCCAGCAGTGGTCGTTACGAAGCGCTGGTATTGGTATCTTTTCTTTACAATATATATATATATATATATCCTTATCGAAAACGAGGACTATATATATATATGGGCCTCGTTTTCGATAATGGCGACCACGGACAAGAATATTAATGGCGGGTAGAACAGTTTCTAGAGTGAGCTTTTTTTTTTTTACGGAGGAAAGATCCCTGTCAGCCTGCGGGGGAGGCTGTCGGGTTATGTGGGACTCCACGCCAGAGCGACGTGCCTACCCACTAAAAAACCTCCGGAGTTCCATCTCAACCGCTTTTGCCGAGGACACGGGAACGGAAATACATCCGCGAACCCCGTTGCGGCTGGCCGCCAAAGCGGCCCCTCCTCGGGGGCGTCACAGCGCCCCCCCACTCACCAAGTCGGCGCGTCCGGAACTCACGGATGCGCCGTACCTCCTCGGCCCAATTGAGAGGCGGCAAACTCCCACGCAGTCCACCGCCTGTGGACCCATTGGAGCCAGATAAACCGGCTCCCAGCGGCGGAGAAGATGAAAGGCTCCGCCGCTTGCCTCTCGCCGCAAACGCGGTGCGGCACCGCTCGGTCGCGGAGGATAGGGAGAGCGGCAACGTAACACCGACACTCCTCCTCCTCCGCGACCGATCCCCAACCACAGCCACGGCGGTGTGGCCCCGCCTGAAGCGCCGGGAGGGCAATGAAACATTCCCCTCCCGGCGGCCCCACCCCGGGTGGGGGGAGAACTTCCCACTCCCCCGCTGCCCCATTGGGCGCATCCCTACAGGCTCAAGGCCGAAGCCGAGCCCGCGGGAGCGCCCCTACCCGGGTGGGGGGAGATCTTCCCACTCCCCCGCCGCCCCAATGTGGGCGCTCACTGCTGGTTGACGTCAGCAGGAGCGCCCCCTCGCGGGTTCCTCTTAGCTTCCCCGTGGCTCTAGGCTACCACGGGTACTGAGCCCCCCCGGTACGACAAACCGGGAACCCATTGGGGGGGTTCTAGCGTGAGCCCTAACGTGACTCGCTAGACCAAATTGACGTGTGCCTGTTAAAGGTCTAATTACTGAAGAAACATTTGAATTTTTGAATTTAAATTTTTGATACTAACAGGTCTTTATCAAGAGACAGAGCATTTTTAATTTGGTTGCTATAAACAGACAGAGAAGCCAGGGCAAAAAAAAAAAAACTCACAGGCCACTTTTAGCGTGATGATAAGCGAGAAGGTGGAAAAAGAAACCAAACATTAATGGGTTGCCAGCCCCATCGAATATCAACATGATTCGCATTTTATGATTTGCGCGGGAAGAGAAGCAGCTGCTGCAGTAAGATTCAAAAGTGGAGTCAATTTCTCACACAATTAGTATGAGAAATGGGGACCTCACTTCTGAGGCGTACCGTACATTTAAAGTTTTTTCCTTTCTCCCAAACCAGCATTGGGAATCGCGAAAAATATAATCCTCCCACTTCTGCGAAAAAGGTTCTGTAGTTCTATTAATGAGACATTTAATACATACTCGTTGAAGTGGCAGTGGGCAGAACACATAGCGCGACAAACTGATGGCCGATGGGGCAAAAAGGTTTTCGAATGGCGACCGCGTAATGGCATGGTAGTTAGATGACCTGACCAAGATTGACGGAAAGCGCTGGATGCAGATCGCTCGTTGATCGGTCATTTTGGAAATCTTTGGGAGAGGCCTATGTCCAGCAGTGGACGTTGTGCGGCTGAAATGATAATGATTAGTACATACATATTTTACGCCTATTTCCCATAGGAGTAGGCTGATGGACCTCCACTTCCTACGATTCTGACAGACCTCTTTCGCTTCATCTACACTCATCACTCTCTTCATACATGAGACATGTAATGTCATTTATTGTCACATTCATCCACTCCTGTTATTCTTCAACCAGCAATCTTTCTGCTAACTACCTTAAAGTACCATAAAGTAAAAGGCCAGTGGCTCACTAAATTGTTCAGCATTATCACCTTCATCCGGCCGGATTCCCGGTGCGGTGGCATCCTTAGCGGTAACGTCAGAGCCCGGGATCTGCTACCTAACTTTTTTGATTACTTGTTTTTACACACTGCCGTCTGACCTCCGCAATCCAAAGGGTAGACCAGAATCAATCCTTGGATAGTTTTGAGCAAACGCTAGATGTTAGTAAATCCACAGTTTCAACGTGCAACGTGCAACTGAAACATGGAATTATCTTTCTTTTGTCTCACTACCTCCGGATCACAAGGCAAACGCCTTGATTTCTGGACCACGGAAGCAGTCCATTGCTAAGCACGTGCAATTATAAAACCCGGCAATATCTTCCGATCTCCTGAACATGAAAGCAAAACTAACAGCTGTTCGTGCCATTGTGCTTTTAACGGTCGCTATCGCGAGCGCCATCTTTGCTTCGCTTCATCACAGAGTAGATACTGCATGCAGATATCAAGCCACACGGTGAGCTTGTACGCGACGTAATTTTTAAACCCAGACAAAAAGAAGGGTGTAATAAGTTTGACCCTTATGTCTGTCTGCAGCATGGCCCAGTTTCGATGCGGCTTTTTACGTGAAAGGGACCCTTGCGGTGGTTCTTAGCTATGTTTGATGAAAATCGGTTAAGCCGTTTAAAGTTTTTGGGGTTAACGCTTGGAAGTCTGAGTTTTCCATAGGAAATAATAGATGGCGCTATGGATATCAATCAAATCACTAGAATGTGTTCTTGACGTCGGGGCCTTTTTTAATTTGCCTAGCATATAAACTTATTATCTATGTCGCTAGATTAGACATTGTTTTGCAAAACAAGAAAAGTAAGTGTGTGTATTTTTATCTTTAATGTACTATGTACCAAAAACAGAGTTAAAAATATTAATTACTATGAATATTAATTTAAAATTTAACTAAACAATTGGTTGCAGGTTGAACTTCACTGGATAAGTGGAAGGATGGGAGACCTTTGTCCAGCAATGGGACAAATACATAGTTAAGCAATAATAATCCAAATTTGAAATTCTTAGATTTTTAAATTGCATTTAGAACTGGTTGTAGATGACAAGCAGACGATCTCACCTGTCAATCTCATGGTTATAAGCAAAGCTTAAGAGATAATCCCTATGACATGTGCTCGTAGTAAATTATTAGAAGGCATGTGACTTTGTCTCTGCATATTCTGCTCTATAGCCTCAATGCAGCAAAAGTAATGTTTATGCGCTAACACTACGTTCACAATAAAGCAACAATGTATTTAGATAAGGACTTTTTTGAGCAGAAGAAATGTGTTAATGGGGCAGTTTATGCTAATGTAAATTTATCGCATGGAAACTCTAGGATATGCATAAAAGCTGAGTATTTTAACCGACTTCAAAAGAGGAAGAGGTCATCGATTCGACCCATATGTGTTTCTTTTTTATTTATATTACGCGATATCTTTGCCAATTTGTAACCGAGTTGGATGATTATTTTTTATTTGAAAGCCTTTAGCACTGAGCTGGTTCTATATTAATAAGGTGAAGATATGATGAAGTACTTTGAAGATACCTATGGTAGAAACTCTTGAAAGAAAACGAAGTATTTTTGTTCAAAACATTGTAAAAAACTAGGACACGTGTAAGTACTTATCGAAGGGATTTTTTTGCCAGTACGCAATTTATAGAGACAAGTAATTTGTAAGCATTAAAAAAAACTGCAATTTAATTTTAATTATAAATGTTGCATATTTCCCTCTCGGGAAGCAACTTATGTTGAAACCCTGAAAACATTACACTCCTCTTTTGGGACAGTCGTGTAAAAAGGAGGGTGCTAATCAATCCCGTCTCAAAATTGATAAAGCACTATATTATTCACCCCAATTAAGTTGATAGAGACAAAGAGACCGTGACATTTGCGAGAGCTCTTCTTGTTTTCGGTGGTTAATGGTTTCAACTAAGTCACATTGTATAGACGGTAAATATCTAAGAACAAGGTAAATGTATACTGACTTTTAGTGTACTACGTGTAGGTACTTAGCTACTTTTCGAGGATCAGTACGAACTAAAAGAACGCCAAACTCGCGTCGCATTGAGTGCCTTTTAAAGCACGGTAAATAAGACAAAGAAACTATAGGTGTTAAAAGCGTCGCCGTTCCGTTCCAACTTCGAGGAGCACTTTCACACGATTTGGCGCTCTCTAAAATGTAACACGTGGAACGGAACGAAATAAGCTGTACGGAGAAGTATTGTTTTATAGTTACCTTCGGTTTTCCGTGTTCCTTTTCGTATGAAGTGTTATTTTAGCAAGGAAATAAAATAAATACGTATACAGAACAAATAATTATTGAGTAAGGCTCAACTCACATTGGCGAGTCGAAGCGAAAGCGAAGCAACGCGTCAAGTTAAACTACTTTCAACGCATATTGTTGCGTGCGTGACGAGGATGACGCACGCATTATCGCGCCCGGATCACGGTGCTGAAGTTCTATTTTAGAAACGCCCAAATGAATGGATTTTCCATACAAACAATCGTTCGTTTAGTGACTCCGCGTTTTCAAAATGGTCACCACTGGACCAGTTCAGAGACTTTGATCATAGAATGGCGTTCGTACTTGACAGTTTACAATGGTGATATCGATCTTATTATGATTGCTCTTATATCAGAAGCTGAAGAGGAAGAAAGTAAAGGGAATTTATTCTAAAAACTGTCAGCGTCTGTCACTGTCTGTCTGCGCCTGAGTAACACGCGGCTACGCGTGAAACCGCTCGACTTTAGCCAATAAATAGACAGCGTGTGGCTATTGGACCTCGCCATATTGTAAAAAAATCGTTACTTACAGCGCCACCGTCTTTATCACAGATACAATACAATACAAATCAACTTTATTGCACCATAATAGACACACAAAAATTACAAAACAACAAGAAACAATATAGGCACAAAGGCGGACTTATCGCTATAAATGCAATTTCTTCCAGCCAACCTTTGGGTGGAGGAAAAATTTATTTGAAACAAGGTGGGCGCAGTACTAATTCTATTTTACCTACTTACATATGAATATATACCTAAATACATATACACACATATATAATACATAATAAATATATATATACATAAGCATACATAATACATACTTATATGATACATAAAAATATTTACATAAATACATATAGTAACACTGAACAGAACTGATTATATCGTCAGGTAATATTTATAAAGGCGATTTTTAAAGATTGTTTTAGTCTTAGCAGTCCGAATTTCAACAGGGAGAGCATTCCAGAGATAGACAGCTTGTACTGTAAAAGATTTGGAGTAGAATCCGGTCGAATGAATAGGAATGTTTAAACGTAAGGCATTAATACTCCGCGTGGGACGGTTATTATCCTGATGGAGAAACGTAAAACGCTCCTTTAGATAAGGAGGAGAAGATGGTATAAAAAGTACGGAGTATAAAAGTGTGAGAACGTGATAGTTACGTCGAAGTCGGATAGGGAGCCACTTGAGCTGTGCACGGAAGATGGAAACGTGGTCATATTTGCGTAGTCTAAATATAAACCTGATACAAAAGTTTTGAAGGCGCTCAAGCTTATCCAATTGCTCCTCCGTGATATTGAGGTAGCAAGAGTCGGCGTAATCTAGGATGGGAAGAAGTAATGACTGTGCAAGCGAAATTTTAGTTGCAACAGGTAAGAAATTTTTGAGTCTTCTAAGAGATGCAGCGGACGCAAATAACTTTCGACTTACTTCGGCAATTTGCGGAATCCAAGATAAATTTCTGTCAAAGAATACCCCAAGATTTTTTACTTTCTTACCATAGTCTACTTTGACACCATCAAAGACAATGGGTGGTAAGGACTGCCAATCTATTCGAGATATATACCATCGACTCCCTATTATTATGGCTTGTGTTTTAGCAGGATTAACTATAAGTCCATGGGCTCTGCTCCAGTTAGATATTAGAGACAAATCACTGTTAATTGTGCTAATACTATTAGGCAGATCATCCAATGTTGCGTGACTGTAAATTTACAGATCATCTGCATATAAATGATAGGAAGTGCGGAGCTGAAGAGTTATGGAATTTATAAATAGTGCGAATAACATTGGGGATAGCACACCACCTTGTGGTACACCAGAAGACGTGTGGCACCAAGAAGAAAAATCATTCTCAGTGTGCACTCGCTGCCGGCTACCATGTAGATAAGAATGAAACCAGTTAATGACTGAAGGAGATATGTTCAGAGAGTGCATCAGGCCTAAGAGGACGTCGAAATCCACAGTATTGAAGGCGTTACTAAAGTCAAGAAGACCCACAACCGTAACTTTCGAATCGTCCATTCCATGACGGATATCATTTGTGATTTTTACTAATGCGGTAGTCGTACTATGTCCTTCCAGATTTAAATCATTCGGAGGCGCCATTATATAAAAAAAGTCTGGATCCAGTGCTGCCTACATTTTCAAATAAATTATTTGAAAGAAGACGGAGATATTATTTAAAATGTTGTCTTAAGTAGGTATGTGATGCCCTAGATATTCCTTCAAACTATTTCATAAATACTTACTGAGAAAGCTTTTCTTCGCACATTAGCGAAAAACTTTTGGCAAATGTGTGAAGAAAAGCTTCATTAACTCCCTGTAGATAGTTAGTACGTAGACCTAAGCGGCTAATCATGTGGGACTGAATTATTAGTGGTTTCGATGCGGTAGCTTTGGACAAGCGGTGGCAGTGCAGTCACTAGTGGTCGCTGCAGAACACAGGGCGCACCGCAATGGATGACAATTACCTAGTTGGTATTTGTATTTATATAAGATTGCATTGGTACATATATGATCTGAGCCACAGAATAAGTACAGTACTCACGTATCTGAGCTGATGGGTGTGTTCGAAGATAGTGTTTATGTGTCTGTACCGTCATTTAAAAATTTGTGCATGGTTAAATTGTTAATTTATTATTTTTAAATCTCAGTAATCTAAAGTAAAAAAATGTTAACTTTAGATTACAGAGCCAGTACTTAGACTACACCAAAATTTTTATAGTAAACAAATGCCATACTTATACATAGGTACTCATGTCTAGAATTTAAACGTTTTTATTAAGTTAATACTAAAATTGAAAAGAAAAATAATGCCTCATATAATAGTGTGTCTATATCGTAGAAATAAGCAATATTTTTAAAATTATTTTCATAAAAGTTGGTAGGTAACTAAATTGTTTAAGTAATTTACGTAAAATAACAAATACACTACTTTATTATTTTTGTTAATAACACTTATGCACAGAAAATGTCAGACGAACTAAACGCATTTCTGCTGGACCTATAGTGATGTGACATGTTGCTCTCATTAGAAGCCCCCACATTTTTCCACACGGAATCTGTTTCAGTCGGAAATTGCTAAATTTATATATATCTAAGCAAGTTCCACCTTAGCAAACAAAGATACTTATTGAAATAAAACCTGACATTCATGAAATTTAATTAAATAACAATTAAAACTGTATGTTTGTACTGATTTTTTATGAGCAGATAGAGACCAACAATGCAAATTTCAATATCCTGATATGTAAGAAAATGTACTTATCCATATAAAAAAATATGTAAGTAGGGACAAATCACACAGATTGGGGTACCCCAGTAAGCTTAAGGGTACGCTAGTCAGGTGTTTCGCCATACAAATTCTTCATTGTTCGGTATCGTCTGTTTAAAGTTTTTAATTCTATCGATTCGTCTTGTCGTTATCTATGCTTGTATGGAATCATAATTGTAAAATGATAAGTACTTTAAAAGTTACGAGTCTATAAACATTCAGTCTCAACACGTAATTTTAACGCAACTTTGGGTACAATTAAATACCGGAAGGAGTATAAAATCTCTGAAACAAAATTCGTACAAGCATAGTTTGGTTATTAAAAAATTTAAATAACTTTACTTTCAATTAAAACATTCAGCTGTTTTATCACAAGAACACTTCTCCCAAAGGCATACTCGTGAATTTTTTGACGTGTAACGTAACGTTTTTGTGCGGTAAGTCGGATACAACACACTAGACAAGAGATTCCGAAACTTATTTTGTCAAACGCCCACTTTAAAAAATCTGTTATTTTGTAGCGCCCCCCATTTTTTTCACCATAAAAACCTGAATCACATATTTGTCTTGCCTGTAGTTTAATTCAACCTATATTCTAAACTAGACTTTTTTACAAGAGAGAGCATAATAATAATACATACACCAGTACATTAGAGTATCTTTTATAAAAAAAAAACCATAATCAACATTGTTAATTTTAAATTAAAAAATAGCAATAATAATACAATTTTACAATAATAAAGAGTATCGGAAGTGGGGACCTCACCTGCGAAACTTTAAAACACGAAATTTTTTCAGTGTTTGATTCCTTTAACGATATAAATAGCGTTGTGAACGCATTAAAATAATAAATATTAATTACATTTTTAGTTTATATATTTGTACAATAAAAAAGGATATAAATATGAACTAATAAATGGATGTTGTGTAGTAAGAGGATTTTAATTTCAGTTAATTTTAATATATGAAATAGCTGAAGTTATAAATCACTCATTGCTTAAATCACATCAGTGCCCCCCAACTTTATTCTGGGCCCGTTACCGCCCCCCTTAAAGCCCCCAGCGCCCACAAGGGGGCGTTATCGCCCACTTTGGGAAAGACTGCACTAGACTGTAGTTTCGATGTGCGTATAAATCGGTGTAAATAGTTCCGCATTGTTCATAACCGAGTTTATCCCTTTCTCAGCAAAATAGCACGCAAATTAGCCACGTGCGCCGACGAGTTCGAGTTCCGAACTAGCGCATCCTTAAGCTTGTGAAATAAGAATACTAAACTAACGATATAATTTTTAAACGAATATAACTAGTTAAACAATAAATCTCCGCATTAATTTTAAATTATGGAATACAATCTGTTGAGCTTACCACCTTTGCATTTAAATAATTCAAATTTAATCCTCATTCAAGTGCAATCAGCGATTCATTCCGAATCGATTAAAACATAAATCCGGAAAATACCCCTCACTACACTGTAGCGAGCAATGCAAAATACGTGATTATACGAATCCCTAGGACATCAGAGTAGCCCAACGGTACATCTCAACAACAGCTACTGCAATGCAAATTGCCAGAATAATACGTAAATTGAAATATTTCGCAACGACGCGCTCACGAAACTCGACCTTAAACTTTACCTGTCAAAGTACAAATTTTGAGGTTAGCAAATGTTGCCAGTATATTATTTGATGAGTGTTGAATAAATTTGCAAGTGGTTTACACGTTATGGAAAAGGTATGCTTTTAACGGCGGTTCCTTGTTTTAAATTAGTAACGTGGATCTGAAATGGAGACTGGTTTGGAGGTTTCTGCCTTTGTCATAAGAGTATTATGTTTTAATTAAGACGCTGTAATACCTGCCAACAGATAGGTACGGGAACGGTTGAGATAATGAGCTGATGTATTAAATTAGGGGTTATGTGATGTATTTGGTTTTAATGAGATAACTATAGGTTTTGTTTTAGATAATTAATATATGTACTTATGTCGTATGGTACCTACTCGTATGGTATCGGTCATTTCCAACTACCACCCTTCCTTCCGGTGAAGGAAAAGGTAGTGAAAAAACCCGCACGCTTTAGGGCCGTAACAGACGCGGCGCAAGTTGTGCCGCGTAACAGCTAGTGATGGGCGATGCATAAGTACTCAATCAACCCATTTGAGTATTTACTCAGTAGATTGAGTAAATACCCGATAAATATCCTTATTTATCCATTTGGTGGGTAGATTGATTTATATGAGTTGCGACTCATATTTATATTCATATTCATTATTTCATGTTTTCATGACAATTTTGAAAATTAAATCTAGTATACACTTACAATTCTTGGCGGAAAGTGTGTGCGTACGCCATAATATGCTTAAAATGTAAGTAAACGTTATATGCAACGCTAAATAATATGAAAATACCATACTAATCATACACTGAAAGTAGACTTCTTTGACTAATTATCATTTTTTGGTGGGAGGTGTGCATAGACGTAGTTTTACGTATAAATAAGTAAACAGATGTCAATACATGAGCACGCTCTATTTACTCTATTTATTAAATCTAGTGAGTAAATACTCAAATGGGTAGATTTAGTACTATCCACTGCCCATCTCTAGCTTATTTAAATAAAACGCGACGCAACTTGCGTCCCGTCTAGTCCGGCACTTAACTAGCATCCTTTCTGGAGCAATTTCAGTCCATGATACTGAACATGAATACTTTCCTTACAAATCAGATTAATGATAGTAAGCTAGCCGCATAGTCAATTGACATAAAATAAATTTTAATAAAATAATAATAGAGTGGTAGTTTCTTGGCGAGTTTATAATTTCATTAGGTACCTTAACCTTGTTGCTAAAATGTTGAAAGGGCAACGTATTTTCAAGTTGAATATCTATTGTTCTCCGTTGACGGTGTATGGAAATTTTATTAGAAAGAACGACGTATCCCGGTCACGTAGCGACGTCAGAACACAATTCTGGGCATTATCAAAATTTATTCCTCACTTTTTTTTCTGTTTCGCGAATGAAACACGTTTCTAATCAAGTTTTCGTCAAGGAAGCATTTACTTTAGCATGTTCCCTATCCCATGAATTGTATGTGAACAAATCAATTGTTAAACTGGTGTTTTTAATTAATGATTTTGGCATATTTATTGTTTCAACTCTATTATGATCATCTTTTATTTGAAGTCTACCTTATAAATCGGTTAAAATAATTTAAGGCAAACTTTGTAAGAATCACAAGTTGGCGGGGCCTAGCCTATACATATATATATATATATATATATATATGTATATATATAGGTACACTATCAAGTCTTTTTGCCAAATTACAATTTTCTATTACATATAGGTATAGTCTCATATAGGTATAGTATAGTCGCAGACGGACATAAAGAGAGACATGGCAAAACTATAAGGGTTCCTCGTTTACCAGCGGAACACTAAAACTGTCAATATTACATTTAAAAGTCTCAAGCAGACAAGTATCTCTCCAGCAGAGTAAATACAGGTGGGCCACTACAAAGCATACAGTGGATCTAAAGGCTTTCTCGACACGCGAAGAAGCATAATGTAGTTGTTTTATTCTTAGATAACATTCTTGTGCACTTTACGAGGCGTAAATCGATAGAAAACTCAGAATAAGATCACCTGTGATATACGGCGCTGGAAGGAGCCTTATAAATATATATACGTATAGGGATCAATATATACATATAGGGACGAATAACACTGATTGAGCTAGCTCCAAAGTAAGTTCGAGACTTGTGTTATGCGATACTAACTCAACGATACTATATTTTATAACAAATACATATAAAGATAAACATCCAAGACCCAGGACAATTTGAAAAAGGCCATTTTCCAACTTACCCTGATCGGGGATCGAACCCGGGACCTCTGAGTGGCGGACTAGCATGGTGACCATTACGCCACGGAGGTCGTTAAGCACTTAAAGCTAGGCTTATAGTAAACTGCTAAACGTAACAAGTATTTAATTCATCCCTTTTATGGTAGGTACCTAGCTTTAAGTGTTCTTGTGCTTAGTACGTAACTGGGAACAACTATGGCTTGGCGTATTATGGATTTTACAGACTAGCAACAGTATTTATTTCACTTTATGTAAGTAAATGGCGGACTTAGGGCCGTAATAGACGGGGCGCACGTTGAGCCGCATAACAGCTAGTGATGGGAGTTGCATAAATACTCAATCAACCCATTTGAATATTTACTCAGTAGATTGAGTAATTACCCGATAAATATCCTAATTTATCCATTTGGTGAGTAGATTGATTTATATGAGTTGAGACTTATATTTATATTCATATTCATTATTTCATGTTTTCATGACAATTTTGGAACTTAAATCTAGTATACACTTGCAATTCTTTTTGGAAAGTGTGTGCATACGTCATAATATGCTTAAAATGTCGGTAAACGTTAAATGCGACGCTAAAATATATGAAAATATCATACTAATCATACACAGAAAGTAGGCTTCTTTGACAAATTATCATTTTTGCTGGGAGGTGTGCAAAGACGTTATTTTATGTTAAAATAAGTAAACAGACATCAAATGCGATGTCAATATATGAGCACGCTCTATTTACTCTATTTATTAAATCTAGTGAGTGAATACTCAAATGGGTAGATTGAGTACTATCCACTGCCCATCTCTAGCGGTTACCTACTTACTACCTACTGCCGCAACAGACGGGACGCAACTTGCGTCCCGTCTGTTGCGGCACTTAAGGCCAGAGGCCTTTTCTACCAGTCAACCAACAGGTGATGCTGAGAAAGTAATCTTTTGGGGTAAGTAAAAATATAGGCGATCATAGTGTCGTGAACTGCTGCGTGTCTGTCGTCGTCCGTCTCGTGACGTTCGTCGACTGTCACCTGCAACCTGGGGGGTTACTCTAAAAGCGTTCCGCAAGACGGACGTAACTGCATATTCGCGTTTCAAGCAACATTGAGCAGCGTATGATGATAATGTGTATAGTCCATTTGTTTAGGTATTTTAAAAAGTGTAAAAAATCTTGACATGTCTTTTTATTGAAATATACACTTTATATAATATTCAATATTTTTGCGGACAACAAAAAAAAAAACGTAATTTATGATTTATAATATAAATAATTTGTGATTTGCAAAGGTATTGATTTATATTTATAAAGTGTTTATTTCAATAAAAAGGCTTGTCCAGATTGTTAACACTCTTTTAAATACCTAAACAAATGGACTATAAGTTGATTTGATATAGAAATAGGACGTCACTATCGTGCGACATAACGTACTATTTTAAAGTAACCCCCCAGCACTGATGTCGCAAACTGTTGCGACAGCAGTGAAAGTAACCAACCGACGTCGACGGTCGCGAAATGTCGCTGGTACGTTGTCGGTCGTCTGTCTGAACCCGTAGCGTGAAATCGCACACGTCCCACGCAGCTGAAGAATAAAGAGAATAAATAAGAATTAATTCCTGTCTTGTTATTTTAACAAGAATGTGTGATGTTGAGACACTCTTCTAGGAATAATACGTCTTTTATAGTAAGTCGTAGGTAGCCTTCTAAAAGTGCGGCGTGCCGTACCGTGAAATTGCGCCGCGGCTCGGGGACCACGCGACACGCTGCGCGCGCCAAGTCCTGCAGCCTTTATTCATTTCGCTTCATCTCCCGGGACTGCATGTCCCGCTGTCCAATTCTGTCTCGGGATCCTATATATAATACTACGAATTCTGTCAAATGAGATATCATTTACGACTTTTATTGAATGAAGAAGAATATTGCACATTAGGTACTTTTAATGGACTTAATTTTATTTTACAGGTTTGAAGCTACATAAAACTTAAATTAATAGGTGACCTATTTAAATTAGCTTCATTATATTTCCGTTGTTGATGTTAATGTACTAAAACTATATCAAATGATTAGAAAAGTGTATGTGTTAGGGGCTTTTAAATTTATGTTTAAAATCGATTTTCGCGCTACAAATTAACCACATCTCTGTTATTATTTTTTTGTGGGTGGTTATCAATTTTATATTGTACTTAAGTTTTAATAAAATATTGGGTAATGTTGTTTTACTATAACAAAATCTTATAGAAATAAATCAATCCCATTATAAAATGTGCAAAGCTTAGCAAAACACAAGACAAATAACTCAGTAATATAAGTTCAAAAGATTTTGAAGTCGATAACATTTTATGTCAGCAACACAACAAGACAAAAAGGAAGCTAGAAAAAAAAAACTACATTTTCATACAAAAGTGTTTGGCCGGCCCAGCAGTTCGTATGAAAATGTCGATTTTTCTTCGAGTTTCAAGCATTGGTCTCATAGGAAAAGTTGTTGATATTGACGGTCTGAGTTGCTCCTACAAGAATCGGTCAGGGTTTTTGTTACATATTGTATAGGTTGAATTTGTAATTAGAATTCTGTTTCATTTTTGACCGGGAAACATGTAATTGCTTTTCTCTATTCTGAGATTCCACTGATATAAATTGGACCGCTGAAAAAATTGCAATTCATTATTCAAAAAAGCGGCCAAGTGTGAGTCTGACTCACCCATGAAGTAGTTCGTTGTAACTTTAATCGATGTTTTAATAAACGTATTAAAAAAAATACTTACTAGATCTCGTTCAAACCAATTTTTGGTGGAAGTTGCATGGTAATGTACATTATTTATTTTTTTTAGTTTTATCATTCTCTTATTTTAGAAGTGACAGGGGAGGGGGGGCACATTTTACTACTTTGATGAAAAAAATTTTTGAGTTTCAGTTCTAAGTATGGGGACCCGACGAAATGACGACCTCCGTGGCGTAGTGGTCACAATGCTAGTCCGCCACCCAGAGGTCCCGGGTTCTATCCCCGGTCAGGGCAAGTTGGAAAATGGCCTTTTTCAAATTGTCCTGGGTCTTGGATGTTTATCTATATATGTATTTGTTATATAATATAGTATCGTTGAGTAAGTATTCCATAACACAAGTTTTGAAATTACTTTGGGGCTAGCTCAATCAGTGTTGTTTGTTCCTATATATTTATATTTATTTATTTATAACCCCAAAAATGTATTTTTTTTTTCTATTTTTGTATGAAAATCGTAATGCCGTTCACAGAATACATCTATTTACCAAGTTTCAACAGTATAGTTGTTATAGTTTCGGAAAAAAGTGGCTGTGACATACGGACGGACAGACAGACATGACGAATACATAAGGGTTCCGTTTTTTGCCATTTGGATACGGAACCCTAAAAAGAACATTTCCATACATATTACCCAACCGATTTGAATGCTAAAAGCACTAAACAATATTATAATTCTCTAGTATTGGTATTCCATTAAAGTGGCTATGCAAATTAATAAGGTATTTCGTATTCATGATAGAACAAGCTAGGAGAAATAAATGGATACTATATTTAGGTACACTTAGTCCACGTAGCTCAATGTCAATTTATCAGAGGTTAAGGCTTCGTGACGCACATAAAATTAAGGTTAACCCCTTCCCTCTCTGTGTTGTAATTTATTTAGCTGAAAAACTTTAAGGAAATTTTACACTTTTGTTTTCATTTTTTTTTTAATAATGTTGTTCACCTCGACATATCACATTTTCTCAACCGATTCTCGTGAAATATTGTGTATGAGCGTTCGATACATTATATGTTCTTTTTCTGTCGATATAGTTTTTTTCAGCAATAAACTTTAATTTCATTGTTTTTTTTTCAGTCTACGGTTCACAGAGCCAAAGATAAAACAATAAGTTTTGTTTTAGCAAAATCTCATTTCTTCTCCACTAAATTTTTAATTTTTTTTGGCATTTTATACGTTTGGATTTAATTAGGTATCTAGGTAAATATACAATTGTTACACACTATGCTTTTTGCATTTACATCGTATGACTTTCCTTTAAGAACAAGACTACTTATATCTTTCTATGGATGTCGTAACTGGCGACGAAAAAAACTAAGCATAAACATTTAGTGCTACTTACAACAAAGACTTACAATGAAGACCCTCAAACCAAGTACAGATTTGTATTTGGTCTGAGGTTATAGAACAGTTTTCACAAATGAAGGTATTTCTAAAGAGAGTTGGTAGACTGACAACTGATCTAAAAATAAAATAAATTGATTATTGTGAATTACATAAATGAATCACAATTTCTGCGTTCCGTTTCGCTCTTTGGCATTTCCCCGCCGGTTATTCCTTATTTCCACGTTGATTCTTGTTTTCCGTCGTAATTCGTCTTCATTCCGTCTGAAGAGCACCTACTCATCCCTCTAGCTCCATCGACTCGTAATTGGATTGTTTTCAAGAGAATTGTGTCTATTGTTATGTCTTACATTGTATCATAACAGATAGGTATGCTTGGCTCCTTTAATCCACCTCTCAATCTAAAAAACAAAGACTGTGCGCTATCAAAGTCGATTTGTTTTACTCGTGGCAATGCCCGCATCCCGCATTGTATATTTTTTGTCAAATACACAGATACCTCTTTTTTCCGGAATAAACAGTATCCTATGTATTAATTGACATAGAATACAAATAATATATATATATATATATATATATATATATATATATATATATATATATATATATATATATATATGTGGTATATGTATTGAATTGTATTGGTTATTATATCTTATATCTATGTATATTTTGGAAGAAAGTTTATTCGCATAGTTATATTGTTATTTTAATAAATATATGTTAATATCTTTTACTATTATTATTAACATATCTTTCAAAATTTCATATTTTGCACCCTCTTTTAAAGAATTCTTTTCGACGTCACCAGTGGCTTGACTGGTAGGTAAAGCCTACGGCTTTAAATCCGCCTATAAAAATTGTAATATAAAGTTAAATAAACAAACCAATATGATATTATGGAGCGATACGTTGCCGACTGATCTACGGGAGATGGAAGTTGTCAGCTGGCAAGACATCGCTCAGAACAGAAAATTGTGGCGCTCTTTCGTTTCAAAGGCCAAGGATTCACATCGAGTCGTTGAGCCAGTGACAGGTAGTAGAAGTAAGATGTGTTTATTACGGTAACTAGCTATCCACATGTTAAATATCATTCCAATCCGTTGAGCCGTTTCGGCGTGAAAACGGAACAAACATCCAGACATCCAGAGTAACCCAGACATCTATTACATCCATATAAACTTTCGCATTAAATCATAATGAACAGGATTTAGTCCATTTTGACTATCTGCGTGGATCGAAAAGCAGCCTTATGCAATTATAATTTGTATATTCGATGTTTTTAGGGCTCCGTACAAAAAATTATATGACTGAACCCTTATAGGATTACTCGTGCGACTGCCTGTCTGTCCGTCCGTTTGTCACAGCCAATTTGCTCCAAATCTACTGGATCAAATCAGGTAAAATTTGGTAGGATGGTGAATTTCTATGACAAAAACACAGATGTGCAAAGTAAATATTTTTTTTTTCAAAATAAGTGTCACTTTTAATGTTCAATGTCAATAAGTACACGGAAGCCTCTCCACACGAGTCCAACTCGCACTTGGGCTTTTTTGTCACACCACATATTTTTGATTTCTCACAATTTTGATTCCCTTTTATTTTTAAAAGGGAATCGAAACGTCACGACTATTGGCTCCCGCTGCGGGAGCCAAGTGATCCCAAGGACTATAGGCTTTTAGCCTTTTTTTGAAGCCTAGATTACCTTGACAGGCTAAAAGCCTATAAAGGCTTTTAGTCCTTTAGGCTAGGGCTGTTGAATAGGCCGAGCCTAAAGGTCTTTATAGGCTTTTGGTTCGATGTTGTTTTGGCGATATTTAAGTAAAATATAAATTTTATTTTCTTTTTTCAATATTAATTAAAAATAAAATAAATCCTTTATTAATAATTATTATGTCTTACTTAGGCTGATAAAAAAATGGCTTTCGCCTAAATACATACAGCCTAATACTAGCTTTTTAGGCTTATAGGCTTTTAAAAATGACATAGCCATAAAAAAGGACCGATAGGCTTAAATTTAGGGCTAAAAGCCTATAGTCCTCGGGAACACTACTCCCGCAAGCAGCAAAAAAAAAATGAACTGCGCTCCGTCTTATCTTTAATATGGCCGCCCCTTAACGTCCATATTGTAGGAAACGTTACACCGGATCCTTTTACAAAGACGAGATATAATCTTCAAGGCAGCTACCTACATTGAGTTCTCTCTAATTAACGTTCGGTAATATAAATAGGCATTTTCAGGATTCGATAAGCCGTAACGCACATTTATAAAGGTATATTAATTATGCGCTGCCTTTCCGTCTTGTTGATTTGAATGTTAATCGAAAATTACTCATAAATTGGGATGATTAATTCGATAATATTTCATGGGACGGGAAAATTATGGGAATTGAAAGGTAAGCACCGTGTCATTGTATCTTATGTCAGAGCCCGTCACTATGAACAATTTTTCGTATAAGAATATAATATTTTCAATTTAACTAATAATAAATAACTAAACGAAACTAAAACTAAGTTACTATTTTTAAGCATAACTTATTATTACACGAAATAATAATTGTTAAGGGGGAAGGGGGAGGGGTAATTTTCGAACGGATCTCTAGAGCATGACAAGACCAAACTTTCCAGAATATCTTGGTTTCCTTTCAAATAATTCATTTCAAATGCAAATGGCATTTGAAATACATTATGCGCAAAAAAGGCAAATGTGGAAGCCATTTGCCTTTTTTTGCGAATAAATCAATTAATTTTTTTTCACGGATGTGCGTAGAAAACTTCACGTTCTTACTTTAAACTGTAAGAAGTAGTTCGTCAAATAGCATTATGAGACCAAAATTGTAAATGATATCTTCGTTTACTTTCAAAATTTATTTCAAAGTTGGGCAGCACTGGACCCCGGACAATTCACATATCCCCTTAATGCGGAGGTAGAAAAAAATTGTCAGGTTCGGTGAAACACTTTTGAAGGATTCAGTTGAAAATTTTGTTAGATATATCTAGATTAGCTATAGATAGGTGATATCGAAACTTCAAAGTTGAGTAAAGTATGGCCTGTAGAGAATAAGTTGTCAAGTTATGTAATTGCGTGAGTTTTTACGGCGTGATTCTTTTAATACCCCTCTTTTTGCCAATCGGGTGTTAAAGACCTTCCCCGAAAACAGAGTGGAGCAGGGTCAAACGACAATCCCTGCAGTCCCTATCTCGTTATCAGCCCGATCGGCTCTTCACAAAAGGCACCCTTTGGAGCAGACGGACCCACATCCCTAAATCCTCGGTAATCGTTCAAGCTCTATTTTTGGTTTGGGATAAATGAACACTACTGGTATGAAAACCGAGCTTGATATAAGTTTAAAACAGTTTGCCTTGCTAAATCAGTTTTTAAGTGATTATTTTATTTTATTTGGAAAATCAATACAGTTCTAATAAGCAATAGTACTTACATATCTAGGAACATAGAAAGAAGGTTTCGCATGTTGATATTGAAACTTGCTTACAATAATAGAAGTACATACATAAGACAATTAGAAATTAGTGATTAGGGAACCTAGTCAAACCACTTTTTAGGGTTCACACAGGTACAAGGAACCCTTATAGTTTCGCTATGTCTGTCTGTATGTCTGTCCGTCCGAGGTTTTACTCAGAGGGTATTAGTACTAGAAAGCTATAATTTGGTACGGATATTTATTTTAATCATGCCAAAAATGTGGTAAAATAAAATACTAAAAAAAAATTTCGTAGGGTAGCTGCCATACAAGTAAAGTAGGAGTCATTTTTTTTCTTCACTGTCCCATTGTGTGGGTTATCGTTGAATAGGTCTTTCAAAAATATAGTAAGTTTGCAAATATCATTTTTCGATTAAGGGATCCGTTTCTGAAATGTTTGGTTTTATATTGCAATTTTTTGTTAGAGTCAAGTGCCCTATTTATCTATTAAACGGTTATTAAATACATGGGCATGTGAAAAAAATCACAGCAGTAGTACCTATAACAAAGTTTAAAGAAAAACAATCAGAGCTAAGAAGGGTTTACAAATTAAAAAGTTATAGTGACTGACTTATAAAATGTACTCGGAAAAGGAAAAGTTTATACAAATTCTATAGAAAATTAGTTTTTAGACGTTTTTAGTGGCGTGAACTCAAAGTGAGCATTCGCAACTACGGAACCCTATACTGCGCGTGGCCCGACACGCACTTGGCCGGTTAATTTACTCGTAACTAAGAGCATCGACTATCTTATTCAGATGCTATCAATTAATGTGTATTTGGCAGTCAAACTCAGTACTCATAAAATTACTGGCATGGAACTTCACAGTTTTTAGAGATCCGTACAAAAAAAGAACCCACATAGGATCACTCGTGCATTTGTCTGTCCGTCCGTCTGTCACAGTCAATTTGCTTCGAATCAACTGGACCAAATGAAGTGAAATTTGGTAGGATGGTGTAATCTTATGAACCAAATACAGATATGAAAATTAAATAATATTTTTTTTAAATAAGGGTCATTTTAGGGAGACAAATTAAAAGATTAAAAATAAAAGTTCTGCAAACCTTAATTCGCCTTGAGACTTAATTGATTTATTGCTGGTCGAGAAGGTGGAAAAAGGAATCAAAACAGTGATGGGTTGCTAGCTGCATTGCCTTTTAAAATGATAAGCATTTTCGCCCAGCCCTTCCCCGGCCGGCCGGACCGGCTTCTACGATCTGCGTGAGGAAGAAACAGCTGGCTTATTCTTAGTTTTTTCTTTCCTCCCGGACCAGCAAGGAAGATATGCTTACGATAACCACTTACCTAAAGTCTTGAAGTCCGTGAGCCTGTTTTGTTAAATAAATATATACTTATTTTGATTATAATTTTTTACACTTTGTAGTGTCCCATTTTTGGACCAACCCCTTCTTGCTTCCTCTACTCACGATCCAAGACAGCTTGCTGCCATCCACTCATGTCCATCCATCAATGTTGTTCCTCTATTTTTTCTTTCTCCTTCCTCTATGTAAACGTCATTCTGGAACCCGGCCCTAACGTCGCTTTTTCTGCCCATCTTTCCGGTCTCATACGACACACATGTCCGGTCTACTCCCACTTCAGCTTTTCTGTTTCGACGCCTACATAGACAATTTTGGTCTTGCTTGGAGCGTAGTTCGGTGTTTCTTACCAGGGTTTGGACGGTTTAGGTTAACCTAACCGAAATAATCTGTTATTAATCCAATTGGAAATGGGTTAGCATATATTTTGGTTACCCGAAATAGCCTGTTAACCTATAATTGCGGTTAACTTTAACCGAATCGACATATAGATTTCTGCACGATACTTCACTTTTTTCATTCCTCGTCACGTGGTCACTGTACTTATTCCTACAAAAGCGCTTGCATGACTCAACCAAACGGTTGTGCATCCCCGAAAACCTAATTAACCTATTCAGATAACGGTTACTGTTACCCATTGTGTGGGTTAACCGAAAAAGGGTTAACTGATATAACCGCTTTACCGTTATGAATGGCTTTTCCTAACACTGTTTCTTACTCTATCGATTAGGCGAACGTCGCGCTGTGCGTTTGCGCTCCATGGAACGTTGGCAAACCTTGAGTCAAATTCAAAAAAGCCAAAAATAATTTATTTATCTTTCGAGATTTGTACCACTTGATAACTCTCAGTTTTTTCTTTCGATTTCATAATAGGTTGTGTAGTTGTTGACGTCAGATCATTTACTTATAGCTAAGTTTACTGCCACTTCCTAAGCGCAAGTCTGTTTTCAATCGAGAATGGTATTTATAATAACACTAGCTGACCCGGCAAACGTTGTTTTGCCATAAAAAAATTTAGGGGTGGACTACCCCTAACATTAAGGGGGATGAAAAATAGATGTTGGCCGATTCTCATAGATACCGGATAAGCACAAAAAATTTCATCAAAATCGGTCAAGCCGTTTCGGAGGAGTATGGCAACGAAAACTGTGACACGAGAATTATATTAGATAAACAAAAAAAAAAAGCACTGCTGCGATATTTATTTAAATAGTTTCACGTCCAATTCCACATTTAAAGAGGCAGCAATAAAAAATAATTGAGCCATTTAACCCTCTTTTTAATTACTCAAAACTTAATGATGAATGATGACGCGCGTCAGTCGCACGTCGCAGTCGCTGTGAATATTTTAAATCGTCATTTGCGCAAATAGCCTTACCCGTTTGTAAGCCCATACTGTTTCGGTAATTATTTAAAATGTCCGATTCAATCAATATGCATGAAACATCGGGTTAAATGCGAATTTATTGTGAGGTTACAGTAATAATTACTGTTTAAATTTTGAGAGGAATGTAGAAGAAATATTGGTGCATTTACTTGCAAAAAAGACTAAATGCTAACAACTGTTTGTTTGGTGATTAACGCTACGCTTGTAAGCAGAGATTACTTATAAGCGACTTACGTGACTTTGGCAAAAATGAGTCCGCAGTCCAAACTTGCCATAAATCGTAGCAACTTCTAGAAAATTTTAAATAAGGATCTAGAATTTTAGACTTTAGGTTCGCGCCTCTAATACGTCTCTAATATAGTCCTGTGTTCAAATGTATTTTTTTGTGTATTTTTAGTATTCATCGATTAATCCGTCAATTGTTGATCGATTTTCAAAATTCTCTTTTTATTCAAAAGAATGTAATAACGAGGAGGTTATTTTTTTTAAGTTTTTTGTGAGTTTCTTGTTTTATATTTGATGTTGGTTTAATTTTTGTCTATTAATTACCTATAATTACCTATTTTTAACTTCTTCCCACTCCTATAACAATCGCGCTAGCGATAATTTTGTAAATCATCTCAATAGGCGTGATGACTAAAACGAACGAAGATATACAGAAGAAGTCCAATCCGAACCGGTCGCTTATTCCAGATTTTTGTCCGTTCATTAATGAGTAGTCACATTTCGCCGGATTGCAATCGGCTCGTTAGCGCGTACTATCGCTTACGAAAGTGTTTTCACTTGAATTAGTCGATGATACCGACATATGTGTTATTATGTTGTAAATTTTTATAATGGCAAATTTGCTAGAACGAGAAACGAGAGGATGTTTTTACAAGCTTTTATTTAGTTTCACTGGTCCCGTCTGTCCCTGGTGTATGTCGGTCTGTCTGTCTATCTGTCTGTAATCAAATCTTGCAAGTTAAATTTGACCCACTTTCCGGTTTTAGATCGAACTGAAATTTTGCACCCATACATACAATCGCGTGACAAGGCAATATTATGATGACATGAAGTTTATCTGATAATGGAGCCGAAAGGTGGCCATAGGAACTCTGTAATGAAACGACGCAATCCGCAAGGAGCACTTTAGATAAAAGCTTGCTCTAAAAAATATTTTTTTTTAAATAGTTACTTGTTTTTAAATAGAGTCGTTTTCAAACTGCTGAAAGTTTGAAAATGACTACCAAAGTGAATAAAGACTGGTTTACTCAGACGAGGAAGATGCGATGAACACATTTTAATAGTGAGTAAAAATATGCTTCAATGGATTATGACTCACGGCTAAGATATTTTGATATTAAGATGTCTACGATGCAGCGTTATTACATCTTTAGATGATTAATTATATAGTTTGATATTAAGATGCGTAATAGGTAAATATGAACATTGCATCTCAGTCTTAAGAGGCTATAATATCGCATCTGAGTGATCTTAAGATCATATAAAACGAATTATTAGCAACCTTGTCGAATGAACCGCACGCAACGCAAGATGCGCGACGCAACTTGCGTCGCATTACGCGCCTACATGACGTTTCATAGAATTGCTACCCACTGTTTAAACCACGCGCAAGTTGCGCGGATAAAAATTGTATGAACGACGTGTTGTGTCGAAACTCGAATCACACTAAAAATGTTCGCAATGTTATATGCGAAATTTAAAATTAATGAACGCATAAACTCGTTTGCGTAGCGCTTTTGTCGACGAGTGTTCTGCCGGTCAAACAGTCGCAATCAGTGGGACTCGTGTTTGCGATGCTGCTGCAAATTGGGGCTCCCGTGCTGCCAGTGTCACTTCACGTGTCACGCAGAACCTTTTGGATGCTGGATTTTCAAAGATCGTTATCACTCGTTGTTCGCCACGCTCTAGTTGTTCGACACGGACATTTTATTTTCGAGTCGAAATTGTACTGTACAATTTTTTTGTACAAAGTCAGTAGTTAGGGACATTAAATGACAAATTATACAAGAATAGGAAATACAATGGGCTCCTGGGTCTGCTGGAGGAGATTTCTCATAATAAGATGTACCTATGTACTCAATGTTTTTACTTTTATGTTTCTGTGTCTGTATTTTATGAACATGAATTTTGTTAATAAATAAACAAATACAACTAGATAGCCTACATAACATGTCTATTAGAGCACAAATTAAGTTATGAAACAATTAACTAGTAAAAATAATAAATTTGAAAGAATGGGTTATGTTATAATTTTGAATGATCTTTTTGACCAGTATTTAGCCACAGACTAAATATGTAAAAGTATAAATAAATATGTTTAGCTTCATAGATAAAACTTATGTATATTTAGAATGATCACGAATCCAGGAGAGCTCTGGAGAACTGTTGTACAGGCACTGCCTCCATCAGTCTCCAGTCTCTCCCAATTTAATGGATAATCATAACCATTATTGTTTTCTAATATGTATTCGCGTATTTTCTGTATACTTATTTATAGGAGAGCAATAAATACATTTTTGTCTTATCTTATAGACTGTGAACTTGCCGCCACTTAAAACACCATATTTTGGCCCTAACCGATTCGGTTTAGGTTTTTTCCAAATTTCTTGAATTCGAATATAGGGGTCACCTGAATTTTTCGAGGTCTAGTGCTGCTCCCATTTGACATAAATTATATGAAAGGAAGCGGAGATATCATTTAAAATGTTGTGTTGATCAGACGCTAGATAACACTTCAAACTATTTTATTTTTTAAACTTTTCAACGCTTATTAGGGACGACCACTTTTGGCTAATGTGCGTAGAAAAGCTTCACGTTCTTAAAAGTTTATAAAATAGTTTAAAGGGTTATCTACGGTCTGATCAAGACATAATTTAAAATGATATCTCCGTTTCCTTTCAAATGCTTTATTTCAATTGGACCCCGAAAAATTTAGGTAGCCCCTTAAAGACTGTCGGAGAATTTTGCTTGCTTCGCTCACTCGTTATCCAAAAAAATTACACGATGAACTCAAAATCTGCACATGAAGATAAGAAGTAGAATATATTATAGGTAACATTTAGAATATACATGATTTTCAAATTCAAGCAAGTACAATGCGACACTAATAAGTTGACCAAAAATGGCGGACTTCAAAGCATTTTTGTACAAATTCCCCGACACGTAAATTGAACCAAAATGGCGGTCGTCGGCGCATTATTTGTACCTGCGCCGATAACCGCCATTTCGGTTAAACCTAAGTGCGGGGAATTTGTACAAAATGCTTTGAAGTCCGCCATTTTTGTTCAACTTATTTGTGTCGCATTGTAAGTGCTTTTGTGTGTCTAGTAGCTAAGAAAGGTGTCAGATTGACGACTGCCATACAACGTTGACAGCCGGGAACAACGGCTTAACATATGCTTAGCCACTCGGTATCGCTTAACTTACGAAAGCGCTAGCAAAAGGTACTCCCGCAGGCCCATCGAGCTCCACCTACATTATAAATACAACTAGCCGTGTCCGTGTACTCCGCTCTCCGTTACGTATAGACTATTCTTTACGACCTATTCTCAAACTTACCAAATACACATAAAAATCGGTTGAGCTGTTTCGGAGGAGTATGAAAACAAACACCGTAACATGAGAATTTTATAATATTATATATAGAAGATCACACTAAAATTTCAAGGTAGACAAGAGTAACTAATAGAGTAACTAATAGTAAATAATATAGGGTTTTAAAAAAGCGGCCAAGTTTGAGTCGGCCTCGCACACGAAGGGTTCCATATCGGTAAAAGAAATACATCATCTGTAAAAATTTCAACTGTCTAGCTATCTCGGTTCATGAGATACAGTCTGGTGACAGACAGACGGACAGACGGACGGACTAACTTGACTCAAGGTCCTAAGGCCCCTAGGTGGGGCAGAGGCTTCAACAGTCTTTCTCCATCGCGAACGGTCTTAGGCTACGCGCTTTACTTCGGGCCAGGTTAGCCCGATTGTCTTCATCTCCGCCGCAACTGTGCGCCGCCAGGTCTGCTTGGGACGGCCAACTTTTCGGACGGACTAACAAGCAGAGTCTTATTAATATAGTCCCATTTTTACCCTTTGGGTGCAGAATCCTAAAAACAGCGCCATCAAAAAAAGCTATATTATTTTTCGGAGATCCTACGAAAAAACAATCTCGTCAACCGATAAAGAATGTGATGAAAAACAATATTTTTCTAGGTTAGATATTTTATGCGGACGCCGTATGGCCTTTGATTGCAAATAACCCGGCCAACTTTACCCTTTGGGGCAAACTTTTGTCAGCGGTTTCGACGGAATCACGTATAAAATATCATACGTCTACATTCTACATCACTAGCGCGGATTTTCATATTTTATAGTCAAGAGAAATAGAATTCGTATGAAAATTTTTATTTTATTGTATTCATAATTTCAGCTAGATTTACGAGTTATTTTGAATTTAAAGTACCTCATATTTTTATGAGACATCAAAATTTAAGCTACAATTTTACCCAACTGCTCTAGAAGGAGGGTTATGTTTTTCGAGGGTATGTATGTATAATTGCTTGGCTCGCTTTGTAGCCTTATCGGCTCGATGGATTATAGCTTGAGAGGTGTCGATAGATGGTATTTAATTTGAGCGTGACACAGGGTACACACATATATATATATATATATATATATATATATATATATTCGGGTTTTTTAAAATAATAATTACTTGTAAGTATTGTTATTGGTTTTCTGGAACTTCAATTGTTACTTACCTGACGGACAGCAAAGGACATTGTGTTTTATGTATATTCTCTTTGAGCGAAGGTGCAAAACACCTGAAAAAAGATCTTCAAAGGCCTGCAACAGGTAAAAGATAAATTAACCCTTTCACCGCGAGACTTTATATCAGTTGCCGTGCCTCCAGCGTGAGAAGTAGTAAATCCTAAATCAATACCTACAACCAAAAAGGGATCAGGGTACTTAAGTTATGTGCAATACGTACATTTTTTTTTGGCGGAAATATCCGTCGCTCGCGAAATGGGCAGGACAATGATTGTCGGATAAATCCGACGTTCGCGGTGGACGGGTGAGAAATTTCAGAGGTTGGATATTCACGTCACGACACAGGGAAAAAGAAATCTGGACTGTTGAAGAAAGAATAGGTAATTTTCGTGAGGTACATATTTTATTTATTTTATTTTATTATCCCGTTTAAAAGTGCGGCTAATAACTCTGTAAGGAATCGATGAACTTTGCATTTTATATATAAGATAAAGGTTTCGACTATTTGGCCTTAAATTGGTATTAAGCTAACAATGGGAGTTCTAGTCTGAATAGCTCATAAAACAACAAAAAATTTTTTTAATACACTTCCGATATTTAATATACCCAGTACAGTTCTCTGCAAACAAAACGTGACATTCGCACTCGACAAGTCAACGAAAAATCCGAATATTTTTATAAAGGGCCGCCTTGTCAAAATGAAAAATTGTATCAATGGTGTCACAAAGAGTTAAAAAAAAAAGTGGTCGTATTACCCTGGAGTTAGATGAGTGGACGTTAGAACAAAATGGATATGCATAATTAAAAAAATAAATAGTAAATATAGTGATAATTAAAACTCGGCATGCCAACAATTAAATTATCATTTTGTTCAAAAGTAACCGTTAAAAAATTAGGTTAGTTCGACTCATAAAAAGGTGCAAGATATGAGTATTTTGCTACAATTTGTGTAACTTTATATAAAATGTAAACAAAAATACTTAATTAACACTGTAAAAAAATCTAGATCTACGGTCAAACTAACTTTAAAATGCGTTTTAAGACTGACAAACTAAGTGACAGATCAAGTACTTTCAACTATTCATAAAATAATTTGAAGAGCTATCTAAATCCTGTCAGACCTGTGTCACTCCCCGTTTAGGTATTGAAAATATATCTACATTATTACTATGCGCGCGGCAACCACTCCGGAGTGGGAAATTCAGTTAAATGAATCGTTTTTATAAAGTAACAAGAATGAAATTGGCTTGCAATGGATTTCTAGGTATCTAGCGCGAGCTAAATTAAACCATATCACTAACCACATTGGGTAGATATTTCTTTGCTGAAGAAGACTTCTATACATACTATATCCCCCGATTACAATTTTCATGTTTTAAAGGTATAAATACATAATAAATATATACGAACAAATTACACAGATTGAGCTAGCTCCAAAGTAATTTCAAGACTTGTGTAATGGGATACTAACTCAAGGATACTATATTTTATAACAGATACATATATAGATAAACATCCAAGACCCGGGCCAATCTAAAAAAGATAAAAAACATACAAATAGTAAAGCGAATTAGCATACCACGAGAGTTCAGTTTTCAGTAGCTGTATTTTTAAAAGTGCCTTTTGAATATTCATCGAGTCTATAAAATTACGCTTTGTGAAATACAGTGAGTGGGTGAAGTGAAATGAAGTGGAATTCGATAGTCTCGTGCGGTGGTTGTTATTCACGATAACTTTATGGTAATTTTTTTTCTAACACATCTACTATTTGATATTTTCGTAAGTAGATTAGACCAATGTGAATAGTAGAGGCAAAGATAATATATTTACTACCGTAACAGGTACCCAACGCCATAGAAACGATTGGAGATCCCACAAGCAGGCAAAACTAGATTAGCCGGTAGACACAGAGATGGCAGCACACACGAATAGCAAAAATGATAAAGAAAGTGAATTGGTTTTAAAATATTTATTGCATTTGGTATAAGTCATTTTTAATTAATTATAATACTACTTTATTTAAATAACATTAATAAAATATTTTAATGTTTTAATAAATAGCTGTAGCACCATCTAGTGGCAAGAAAGAGAAAAAATAATGTTTATAAGGCGATGGGTAGGCATTGTAGAGGGAATCAGCATACCACGAGAGCTTAGTTTTCAGTATCTGTATTTTTAACCGCCGACTAAAAAAGGGGTGTTATTAGTTTGGCGTGTCAGTATGTCTGTCTGTAACATCGTAGCGCCTACACGAATTGAATGCGGTTTTGTTTAAAGCTGACTTGATTGCGTAAGATGTTTCTTAGCTATGTTTGATGGAAATTAGTTCAGCGGTTTGAAAGTTATGGGGGTAAACGCTGGAAAGTCGTTTTTTTAATTCACATGGTAAATATTTTTTTGTTAAAGTGGCTTTTGAATATTTATCGATTCGATGTGGCTGTGTATCCAAAACATCTTTAAGTTTAAAATCATTTAAGTTTTTATAAGTACACTGAGAAAAAAATACTGTTGAATTAACAATAAAACTTTAATCCCTGAGAGCCGTCCATAGTGAATTGTTACCATATAAAAGTTTTTATTGCTAAATGAAATTGATAATTGGGTTGATTCGGCAACAATAATACATCGCTAAAGAAGCAAGGTGTAATCTTGTCATATCAAATACTACTATTAGTTTCCCTAACAATTTAACTTTGTTCCCATACATATTTCCGTTTGCTGTGCTAACAACTTTTGTTTCCAAACCTGTTTCGGTTTTGCTTTCCTGGCAATCTGACTTTATTCCCAGATGCATTCCCGATTGTCCCCTACCTATTTCCGTTTGTTCCAATACCTATTTCATTTTGTTCCCATACCCATTCCGGCTTTGTTACAGTAACTATTCCCCATTTGTTTCCCTAAAAATGTAACTTTGTGCCTGTAGCTATCTTCTTTTTGCTGCCTCAGCAATTTAACCATCCCCTTTCATGACCGTTCTTAAATCTGCCACTTTTGTAAATTATCTTTTCTTTCTTTTAAATTCGTTGACATAAGCAATACAAAAGTAAGTTGTGTTTGACCGTGATCAATATCATGGGTATGGGTTGTTATTGGTGCCTTTAATCCTTTGAGCATTTTTAAGGAATGTTACAATTACTTTTAATATTCATTGCTGTAGTATTACACAGCATATTTTTGTAGTACTTATTTATGTCAACGAATGTAAAAGCAAGAAAAGATATTTTACAATTAGTGACCAGATTTAAGAACGGACATGAAAACGGTTGGGTAAATCACATTAACGAAATAGCAAAAGAAAAATAGGAAGAGCTTCAAATTGAAATAGGCTAATAATATGTATATCTACTCTGCCTAATTATGGATGGCGAAACAGGTAAAGTTAAAATCTCAAAACTGACATTTTGTAGCAAAAAATGGGTCTTATGTACAATAAGGGTCGCAAGACAAGTATATAACTATATAAAACATTTTAACTTGCATTTTATTTACCTTTTTCGCCATCCTTGTATAGACACGGTCTTCTCATAAACCTTATATAGGTAGGAAACAAACATCTAGTTTCAAATAAATTTGACTAATGACGTACTTATTTAAATTAATTGATTTGGGGCAACTTATTACCAAACAACGTTAGGACAACTGCTGACTGAAATAAAATTATTTTGACACTATATTTTTATTTGTACTGCAGTATCAAAGTATTAGGTACAATAATAATTATGAAAAATATTTATTTCTCCTCACTAGAAATAGCGAATTCTATCGGGAAAATTGGTGAGGCTGCTGGGGAGTACGACACAAAGTAATAAAATAATCAAATAATCTCACACTTCGACAATATAGAACATAAAAACCTCATGAACCAAAAAGTATATGATGTGTTTTCTTTAATTAGTACACGACCCGTCAAGGTATGAAGGATGAAATTTAGATACCACGACTGCAGTAAACGCAGCCACGCGGTCGAACACTCGCGAACAAACTGATCGAGCGTCTGGCGCCTGAGTCAAAACCAAGTCAAAACGGCACTAGTATTTTATCACGACACATTAGTTTACTTGCTAAACGAACAACCTAATATTTTGTTAGTTTTGAGTATTGTTGACCCAGCGATGCGCTAATTTAACATGACAACAACTTTAGTTTTGTTAGAAGTGATTTTGTTATACTATAAACACATAAGTTAATATTCGAACAACAGTAGCGGTTGTTACCTTAACAACGTTATTCAACATTGTTACACAGTCAGAATTTCCGAAGCCGCAGGTACAATAAATATTTGACCATAAAAAGATTGCCTTGGGCATAATTTGCCCTATGTCAGTGTATGTCAAGTGTTTAGTTGCAGTAACTATAAATATTTAACAACGCTTTTATTGACGCTTTGCCAGCTTATTTTTTTCTCAGTGTATGTAACGACCTCCGTGGCGTAGTGGCCACAATGCTAGTCCGCCACCCAGAGGTTCCGGGTTCGATCCCCGGTCAGGGCAAGTTGAAAAGTGTCCTTTTTCGAATTGAGCTGGGTCTTGGATGTTTATCTATATATGTATGTATTTGTTATAAAATATTGTGTCGTTGAGTTAGTATTCCATAACACAAGTCTCGAACTTACTTTGGGGTTAGCTCAATCAGTGAAATTTGTCCCTATTTATTTATTTATTTATTTAAAAGCTGATAAATTGGACGAGATCAATTTCCTTTCAGAACTTCATAAAATTATTTTGGTAGGTATGTAGGTATATCAATAGTTTAAAGTTCGATTATCAGCTGAATTGGTCAAGTGCCTGTCGAGGTATGTGGTGCAAGAGGTTTTGTGAGTTCCCAGTTCAAAGCGAACTACAATTTTATTAAGTTTCTAGTGAATGACCTAGTAGTTTTTTTTAAAGTGTCATAAAATAAAGCATAGCTTATATAAATAATTATCATCATATTTTTAAAATAATTTATTTCATTTTGCGATAAAAGCAAGTATTTTAATTTTAATTAATAATATGAAATTCGGTTGTGTTAAGAGGATACATGAATTTTTCGGGGTCCAGTGCTGTCCACAATAGAAATAAATTATTTGAAAGGAAACAGAGATATCATTTAATATTTTTGTTATGACCAAGGCCCTTCAAACTATTTTATGATTACTGTTTACAGTTCACAATAAGAACGTGAAGTTTTCTACGCACATTAGCCAAAAGTGACCGTTTTTTGCAAATGTGCTTAGAAAAGCTTTACGTTCTCACTTTAAAATGTAAACAGTAGTTCATGAAATAGTTAGAAGAGTTTCCTAGGGCTTGGTTACGACAAAATTTTAAATGATATCTCCGTTTCCTTTTAAATAATTAATTTCAAATAGAGGCAGCGCTGGATCCCGAAAGTATACCCTTAATACAATAATGGTGCTGAACATTTACAAAAACAGAAAATACTTATATCCCACGTTTATACCTAAGCGCAATACCTACGTTAAACGTTTTAAAGTGGACCCTTTAGTCCCTGAAAAGAACCAAAGATATTATAAGCATGTCTGTAGGCCTACGTAATTAAACTTAACGAACTTCGTATGCAAAAGAGCAGAAAAATAATAAGATTAAAGAAGAATAACTCGTATCTCGAACTGCAAATGTGAGGTGTGTTTTTTTGGCTCTGAATAGGATCACACTATCTTTTCCAGTGGCTTCATTAAGACTCTAAACACAAAAAAATATATATATATTTTCAAAGAGTGCATAAGTGTGAAAGGTTGTACAACTTTTCACACTAATGCATTCCCAAGGTTGTTTAACGGAAGTTAACCTACAGCTATTTGGCTATGTTTTATTTACGGCATTTTTTTCTTCACTTAGCACAGTTTTCAGCATCCATGGGCACATTTTTTTGCATTTTTTTTTGTTCAAAAAGCTTGTTAATGTGTAGATTTTTAAAATTATACAGTGCGGAAGGGACATACCCATAAGAAATCGAACCACGGGATATACTAGATTACTATAGTATAACGATATTAAAATAACAGTTAAAAAACAAATATGAATTAATTAAAAAGAAATATATATATAGGGACAAATTACACTGATTGACCTAGCCCAAAGTAAGTTCGAGGCTTGTGTTATGGAATACGAACTCAACGATACTATATTTTAAAACAAACTAGATTTTGCCCGCGGCTTCGGCGTAGGGGTGAAATTTATCAAAATCCTTTCTTAGGGGATGCCTACGTCATAGTAGCTTTATGCATGCAAAGTCTCAGCCCGATCGGTTTAAAATTGACAAAGTTTCAAACAAACTTTTATCCCCTTGGGGGTAGAATTGATCAAAATCCTTTCTTAGCGGATGCCTACGTCATAACATCTACCTGCATAACATCTGCCTGCCAAATTTCATCTCGATTCGTCCAGTGGTTTGGGCTGTGCGTTGATAGATCACTATGTCAGTCAGTCAGTCACCTTTGAGTTATAGTTTAAATATAGGATGGGGGAAAGTCGGAAAGTGAAACTGAGGTCCGAGTCTTTAAACGCCACGACGGTACCATGAAGACCGACAAACAATTAAAAATCAGTTGTCTCTGCAATGCTGGCACTCAAGGTTTTAAGATGAAATCATTTGGCCGTATTTCCATACAAACGTAGTCCCCAGATTCCTCGCCGGATAGCATGTCCTATATTTTCGTTATTTTCATAATATTGTTTTAAAAGAGATACAAACCTCCATTAACCTGAAAAATTTATAAGATTTTTCACCACATTTCAACATCTAGCAAACATATATGACGAGATTATATTAAAAAAAGAAAACATAGGAATACAACCCAAGCTTTCCTCAATACAAAAAAAAAAAGTTAGGTAAGTTTTGTAAGAGAAATCAGGGGACTACGAAACGTAGACTTTGTGTATTTTCCATAGGAATTTTCGGTCCGGATTTTCCATAGGAATTTTCGGTCCGGACTGCAGACTGCAGTTGTCTCTATCGCACATCGCAAACACCTGTTTCGGGCACATCGCGACAGCAATAGATTTTACAAATACATATTTTTCAATTCTCTTGACCTTAGTGTTTTAAGGATGCAAAATAGCAAATATGCGAAGACGAGGGCATACCCGTTATAAATCATTATAGTATTACGATAATGAAATAACAGTCAGATCAAAACAAAAAAAAAAAAACTCATACGTATTGCCTGGGCGGCTGCACACTTCTTTATGGAAATGCTATTTTTTATACAGTGTTATTTTAATTTCATTAAACTATAGTGATCTAGTATAGCTGGTGGTTCAATTTATTACAGGTATGTCCTTTCCATATTGTATAAACTCATATACATCTAGTGTCAATTCTGTATTGATTTTTATTTTATGAAAAGAGGCTTTATCGTTTCTGGGTTAAGGCATCTTTTATACGACTTTATAAGGAGTCCCTTGCGCTCTATAGAGCAACTCAATTTATAATGAAAGTTAATTTCGGCAAAACCATAGGAGTACTACGCACCTTTTGATAACAATTGCCTGGGGTAAGTGTGTAATTAACGCTCAAAGAATTAAAAGGTTTATGTGCCCTAAAGTAATTACTACGGGATAGTGGTTATCCTAAATGAATGGATTTTAATTAAAGTGCCTTTAGCGACGTTGTTTGTGAAAGCTATATTTTGCTTGTTTGCCAAAATTATTGAAAACGTAGTCGAATAAAAAGAGGATAACAAACAAAGTGAAGAAATTTAATCAGACAACTGCTGCTTCGAGACAAGTAATAAGGTGTAGTTCTTCGTAGAAGTTATCAAAGTCCACAAAACGTGCACTAAGTTTTGTCAAGTCTTGTGAAATATTAAGACTGAAGGAACTCCCGAGATGACGCGTTGAGTCAGTGTATGATAAATGTTAGAAGTGGCGCAGACTGAGTCTACTTGTGGACCTAGTTCACATGGGTCTAGTAACTTGATCAATAATATTGGTCCGGCAAAAAGTTTTTTCGCATATTTTTTTCTTTCCTCGCTTTTTCCCTATTTGGGGTCGGCTCTGTATGTCAAATATAGTATGTTAAAACTTGTAATAAAATCTCTTTGGCTGTACTATTTGTATCTGGCGGGGTAAAGAAAGGTAACCTTTAAAAAAAAAAGATAGTAAAATTCTGTTTTTAGCTATTTTTAATGAATGAATGTTTGTCTATTTTTCTCCACAAAAAAAACTAATCGATGTAAAAAAGGTCCACAGTAGGCTCAGTCACTAGACACTAGATTAAGCTTTCAATTTAAAAAAAATAAGGAAACTTGAAAAAAAAAAAACTACATTAAAGGTTTGGTTACTTGTTTGTAGTTAGTTAAAATCTTTAATGCAACAAACCATAATGTCACATAAAAATGGATAACATAAAACGACGAGATGTCAAAAGGCGGCCTTATCGCAACATATCATAATTAACATATTGTCATATCTTTATTATACTATGAAAACACACATTTACATAAAAAAAAACAACATAAAGTGTAAATTAACAACGGCGGATATATCCCATAATGGAGTCTCTTCCAGTCAACCGGTGAATAAGAAGATAGGACAATTACTCACAAGAAGGGTATAAAAGTTCGTACTTACATAAAATAGGTGAAAGTAACATTATGTCTAACTAAAGTAACTACACATGCATGCTTACTACAAGATATACTCGTACACATACATAAACATTCATAGATATACATAAACACACAAAATCGTACATACATATATACAAACTACCATACAAATTGTACTTGCATAAAAATTCCGAAAAGTAAGCTTAAATGTCTGAAGTAACAACAGAAGATCTAAGGAGTTTCGATTTGAAAGAGTTGAGTGACGTAGCCACTTTCACATCACCAGGCAGGAAGCGAGTTCGATAGTCTGGACGCCATGACCAAAAAGAAACAAAAAAAATACGGTGGAATGTCCAACGGTGGGTTTTTAGAAGCACGAAGATGACCATCTACCTGGCGGAATGAAAATTGTCGTTTCGGAAAGACAGGAGCGGAAGGATCGAAAGTAATTCATTCTACAATAAGAAAAGATAAACAAAAATAAATCTGTTAATAACAGGGCAAGTGCGAGTTGAACTCGCGTGAGAGGGTTCCGTACAATACTTCCGTAATAAAGATTTTCCGTAAGTGAACGTATTATATTGAGTTCACGACTTTATTTTCAATTGATAGAATTCTTATATTATTTTTCCTGTAATCTACAAGGAATAAACTAAATTATGTATTTTTTTCAAAATTTTAGGCTCTGTAGTTTCGAAGATCAAGGGGGATCTTTTTTCGTATCAAAACTATTTATCTTAAAATAATAACAAAAATATACTTGAAATCCTCATTACAAGCCCTTTCATTTGATATATTACACAGTAAGGTTTGCAAAACTTTTTTTTAATTTCCTAATTTGACCCTCGTAAAACACCCTTATTTTAAAAATATGTTTGTTTACTTATTTTTCCTGTAATCTACAAGCAATGAACTACATTTTGAATTCTTTTCGAAATTTTTGGCTTAGAAGTTTCGGAGATGGGGGGAGGATGGTGAATTTTCGTTTTCTTTCACGAATAAAATCAAAACTTTTTATTTTAAAATGATAACATAAATATATTTGAAATTCTCATAATTAGCCCTTTCATTTGATATATGACAAAGTAAGGTTTGCAAAACTTTTTTTTTAATTGCCTAATTTATCCCTCGAAAATTACCCTTATTTAAAAAACATATATTTACTTTATATTTATATATGGTCCATTAGATTCGGTGCAAATTGGCTGTGACAGACGGACGGACAGACAGACGCACGAGTGATCCTATGAGGGTTCCGTTTTTCATTTTTTGTACGGAACCCTAAAAAAGAAGTAAGTTAGTTTTTAATCTTTTTCGATATATACCTAATAGATACGACTTGAGATTTGTAGAATTAATAATATGGTAGAAAGTATTTAATTGATGGTTTAAATATAAGTTACTGCATCTAAATGATAGCGTTACCGAATAATGTATTAAGGGCCGTGCAGTAGTAATTTTAACTCCATATTTTTCCGCAAGCTCTACTAAATTTGTTAACCAATGAATTATTTACTGTGTTTACTAGTGCAGTTGGCATAAGCAAACAATTGCATGTTTTCGAGCAACATAAACGAATTCAAGCATTAACTTTCAATGACGTCATTATTCTGTAAAGTCAAATCTATCTTCTCTTCGGTTGTACTCACCTAATGTGACGTTACGTAGTCCACAGATTTTCTTAATTACCCCTACTTTGTTTTAGCTTTTTACTACTCGACTGTAACCTGCATTTACTGGGGGTAGTCAGGTGTGAAGTTACGGCTTTCCAGCGGTTGCTACAGCTACACTAGAGGGAAAAACTCTTGAATCATTATTTCGAGTATTTTTAACAGAAAATTGTAGCAGTTTTTAGTTTTAAAGTGAAACATTTATTTTAGTTAAACATAATTGAAAGAAAAAAAGAACGTGAGTGTCGTGGAACACTCGGTTGGAACCAAGTTACTTTCGTAGTAAATTATTAATTCGTGACGAAAAGTGACAAAAAATATTACACTTTTTTCACCTAGCCCCCCATCTGTCAAGTCCGTACCGTCCGAAAAGGAACTTTCGTTCCGTTGCCAAGAACGCTGCCTGCATTTTCTCTCTGAATATCTGGCATAGAGTGTATCGCCTTATGGCATGGGATGACAATATTTTTGCTTTCCTGGTCCGCATCAGGCACTTTAGGCCTTCTCATTAGCAGACACAGGGGCTCTATACATCAGTACGAAAGAAAATGCATCAGCCAACAATAATAACAGCATATTAATTATCGTTTATAAAAATTTAATTTAAATTTATTTTTTTTATATATTTATTTTTTATATTTTTATGCAATTAGTTAAATTTCAATTTGAGTTTAGTCACAGAATTAATATATAAGTATAAGTAATACCTACATACAGAACAAATCGGGTCTCGCACAATATACGTCCCCAATTCTCGTCCCCGCACCTTTCCCCCGTTCTTGCCTTATCACATGTGTAAGGGTCACACACATAAATTGACGTGTGCACGGAAGTATAGTTTCTTTCGAAGTAGTAGTAGGCATACATTATAATCCACAGTCAAACAATTGGTGATACTGAGAAAATAATCCTTTCTGGCAAATACAATAGGAACTGACTAAAAAAGACTAAAAAACAATGGTGGGTGAAACATGTTCATATTTTTCATCGCTGCTAGACCAGCATGGAAGTAAAAATACACAATTTTCGAGTAACAGAGAATTACAAACATAGCGCAAGTAACACAATATTGGGTGCAAACACAATCCGATAGCAATATCATACTGTTTTAGTTAGTTAAAATCTTTATTGTATTAAAACATAATGTTATTTAGAAAAATACATTTCAAGAAAATGAAAATTTAATGAAAAATCTACTTTTCCATAAGAACGTTTTGATAAAGATCATTTAGAAAAGGACGTTTTGAGAGAAGGACATCCTGAGAAGGGATTTGCTAAGACGATTCCAAGAAAAAGATAACTCTTCAGTCAAGGATATACAACATAGTAGTAGAACGACAGGCTATCTAGTATAGCCTGTCGTTCGATTTATTACGGGTATGTCCCTTCTATGTTGTATTAACAATATCTATGTCTATATTTTCATCTATGTCTAGTCATCAAAAAATTACAATATTGTGTTTGCTATCGCACAGAGGTTACGTTCGTGTATAGATGTTTTGCGATGTTTTTGGCTGCGCTCGAAAGTGGATTAACAACTGGTGGGTTGTTTGTTTGCTTAAAAATGCATATGGTTGGAGTGGTTTGGGGAAGCGATATTTCAAAATTGTTTTTTTTTTGTGTGTATTCTGGATAAGTCACTGGATAAAATTTTTGACTCGAGAAGAAGAATTGGATGAAATGTGGCACATATACAGGATTAATTTAAAACACACTCTCAACATTTTAGGAGCATGTTTAGTTCATGATACTATACCATTTTCTATAAAAAAATATTGAATATCGTTACAGAAAAATTCATCCTCCGATACGAAATCCATTTGGCAAGGGCTGATTTGTATGGAAAGTCGATATTTTTTCATTATTTCGATAATTGTTTTTATGGAAGGTATTTCAGTTTCACGGACTCAAATTGCTTCAAAAATGTTGCTAGTGTTTTAAGTCACCCTGTTTACATAAACACTCTAATCTTTAAATATTATAAATGTGAAAATTTGTATGTATGTGTGGATACATGAATGTTTGTTCTGTTTTCACGCCAAAACGGCTAAACGGATTGCAATAAAATTTGACATGAAGAATATGAAGATAGCGTAATACCTGCTCTATGTATTTGTACACTTACAATTGTCATAATTTGAGTACAAATGGTACATGTACTTTATTTACAAATTGACATTAATTTCAATTTTGACACCATTCTTAATTAATAATTATGACAACAAAGTATTCTCTGTCCACATATCTAACTTTAATATCAGTATAATTGTAAGGTGACGTTTTTGGAGAAAATGCTGCAGTACAGTTTGTTAAAGCTTCTTCTGTACTTGCGCTTAGGAGGCAGAAGTAAACTTAGTTATAAGTAAATAATCTGACGTCAGCAACTAGCTTTTAAGAAATCGAAAGAAAAAAAAATGACAATTATCAAGTGATACAAACACACAGGATAGGTACATTTTTTCCTGGGGAAATGTAAGGTTTCCGCGAGGTTCACTGAGAAAAAGAAATAGTTAAACCAGTTTTGTTACTTGCGATTTGATTAGTGGATCCCAAACTTTTATTCTAATTAGCAAAACCATGTAGTTTTAATTAAAACACATTTTAACCACTAGTACCCCGAGGTCAGCAGTCACTCGATGTAAGTTGCATGTAGCAAAAAGTTTTGGTACTAACAACTATTCTTTTTACCCGACTGCGCCAGAAGGAGGGTTATGTTTTTCGAGAGTATGTATGTATGTATAATTGTTTGGTACACTGCAGCCTGAACGGCTCGATGGATTTTAGCTTGAGAGGTGACATTAGATTCCTATTAACTGTGAGAGTGACACTGGGTATAAATGATAAAAAAATTAGAGAATATGCACGTATTTCTTTATTTTTCTTAATAAAATCCTCATTAAGCATAGAAAACAAATATAAAAGAATTTGTAAAATATCTTAATCAGCGACGAACATGTGATACTTTAAAGTTTCAATTAGAAAGAGAAGTCCGATATGGACTGGTGACGTCAAAGTCCATATCATCTATACATTTGCCATAGAAAGTAAAGTTTTTGCGAGTGAGATAGACATATTTTCGTTAAATCGTTATATCTCGTTCGGTTTTCAACCAATTATTATTCTGTTTTCACTGCTAGTACTTTACTTTTGAATATTTATGGATAAACTGGTTACATAACACATATTTTTTCGATGCATATTCCCTAGTCGGGCAACGCTGCGGGTAGCAACGAATGTTCCTACAAAATATGGCCTTAGATTGTATCTACTTCCTAAACCCTACTATCATGTTTTTGCCCCTAATGGGGCCGAAAGGGCATTTTGTGTCTCGCAGCTCTAAGCAGACAGAGCCCAAGGCCGCAAGACTCAAAGGCCACTTTCAGCGTGAGTATGGGACAGAAGATGGAAAAAGAAAAAGTGATGGTTTGCATGCCGCATTGATTTTAACATGATTCGCTTTTTCGCTCATTCCCTCGATCGGTATCTACAATCTGCGCGGAAAGAGAAGAACCTGGTACATTTTCTAAGTTTTTTTTCTCCCAGACTTGCATGGATAGAACATTACTTCGTAGGGGATATCATAATCATAAATCATTGTTTGTCAGACACGAGTATAAAAGTTGTTAGTTTACAGTGCAGTGTAGGGCTTCACGCTGCGCAGGCAGGCAGGCAAATTTTGTTTTTTAGAAGTTAGCATTTATACAATAAGTCATTATTTTCATTACAATTGTATAAAATTTTATGAATGTGAATATAAATTATGTTTTTACTAGCCTATAATATCCCACTGCTGGGGCAAAGGCCTCCCCTCTAGTACGCCATTGATCTCTATCTTGCGTGATGGATTTCCAAGTCTTGTCAAAAAACGCCAGATCATCACACCACCTTGTCCTTGGGCGACCTCTTTTGTGACGCCAGTCTACCGGCACCCAATCTGTAGCAATCTTGGCCCAACTATCCCTATAAAGCATCAACACACATGCCCAGCCCAGTCCCATTTGAGTTTGGCTGCTTTTTCCCCCACGTCTACTATGTTAGATTTGGAGCGAATGCTGGTGTTACGTATATGATGTGTTAGTTTAATCCCTAGTTTACTTAGAATATTATTAATAGGAATAAATTGTTAAGGGATTAAAAAATAACTTACCTATATGTTTGCTTGTATTCCTTACGTTGGTGTAATAGACAGAGTCAAAGTCAGAAGGACGATAAGAAATGCTTACTAAGAGTAAAATGGTGACCTTATAAAGAAATAGAAATAAAGACAAGTTGCTAGGTTGAGCTGTGAATTTTCAGTTGTATGAAATTTTCGCAATAAAACATACAGTAGATAATTTTTCGATATTTCTTAGAATGTGCTATGAACTGAAAATTACAGGTTTTCTCTTAAAAAATGATTGAAGTTTTTTATTAAAATGCCAATTTTAAAATTTATATTGTTATGTTTCGAAAAATAATTTTTCGTATTCCCGTAATTTTCACCATTCGTATGATTTTGTAAGTACAAACTTTTTATAGAAGATCTATTTGCTATTCTATGACTATATAGTCATGTCTTATTAATTGATAGTGTACATTAATAAGAAATCGAGAGTGAAGAAAATTGTCGATATTTTTTTTATGACTGGACTAAATTCAGAAGAATGCTTGAGTTTCAAAATTCATTAATATCGATGTTTTGTTCTAAAGTAATGTCAAAGCTACAAGTGCCTGTTTCTAGAGACAACAGAAATACGATTAATGAAGTTTCATCAAAGCTCGTCTTTATGTCTAGTTCAATCCAGTGTCGGAAGTCATAGACCCGCCGCTCTATTGAACATTACAACTTTGTGGCATTCAAACTTATTGGAAGATTCGGAATACTCTTCATACTGTTGTGAGAACATACGGTCGATTATTTTGGGAGTGTACGTTTCTTATTGTTGTTTTGCGTATGTGTACGTGGATGTCAGATTTTTTAAGCTGCCTAAAGGCATCTGACATTGCTAGACGACTGCCATACCATGATGACGGAGGAGCTCAAGTAAATTTTCTGCCACTCGTGGTCCCCCATCCAAGTGCAGACCACGCCTGGTCGTCGCTTTACTTGCGAAAGCGCTAGTAATGCGCACACCGGGCTCCACAATTGTACGTTTCTGTTTTCAGTTTTATAAAGATGTCCGGGCTTTTATAGATAGATTTGACGATCTCCGTGGCGTAGTGGTCACCATGCTATTCCGCCACCCAGAGGTCCTGGGTTCGATCCCCGGTCAGGGCAAGTTGGAAAATGGCTTTTTTCAAATTGTCTTGGGTCTTGGATATTTATGTTTTAATGTATTTGTTATAAAATATGGTATCGTTGATTTAGTATCCCATAACACTAGTCTCGAACTTACTTTGGGCTAACTCAATTAGTGTTATTTATTCCTATATATTTATTTATAGACAAAACTGTTGTAGCTATCTTTACTGAATAAATATAATACCTAACAAAAACATATATAGATAAACATTCAAGACCTAGGACAATTTGAAAAAGGTCATTTTTGAACTTGTCCTGATCAGGGATCGAACCCGGGACGTCTGGGTGGCGGACTAGCAAAAAAAAAACAAACTGACTTCAAGAAGTTACTTTAAGGGGATACCTGAATTTTTCGGGGCCCAGTGCTGCCCCCATTTGAAATAAATCATTTGATAGGAAACGGAGACATCATTTGAAATTTTGTCTTGATCAGGCACTAAATAACCCTTCAAACAAATTTATGAACTACTGTTTACAGTTTAAATTGAGAACGTGAAGATTTTCTACGCACATACGCCAAAAGTGGCCGTTTTTCACAATTGTGCGTAGAAAAGCTTCACGTTCTCACTTTAAACTGTAAACAGTAGTAGTTCATAAAATAGTTAGAAGGGTTATCTAGTGCCTGGTCAAGAAAAAAAATTAAAAGATGTCTTCGTTTCCTATCAAATGATTTATTTCCAATGGGGGCAGCACTGGACCCCGGAAAATTCAGGTATCCCCTTAACAAGTTCTTTCACTACCATGTGGTGCAGTCACAATACAAAAACAATAGCGGTTTATCAAAAATAATATACTAACTTTTTTACGTCTTTATCTCTGAAGAGGTATATATAGAGCAGTAGGTCTGTGGGAGTAAAGATGAAAAAAGGCAATCAAAATAGTGATTGTTTGCTAACCTCGCCTTGATTCAGATTCTCGCCTTTTCCCTCGTTCGGCTTTTACGATCTGCTTGGAAAGAGAAGCAGTTGGTACATTCTACGTTTTTCATTTCTCCCGACCAGAATGAAATATGTAAACCTTCCACTCACAAAAGCTGCGATATCGTATCAGAATTGATCCCGTATGTTGTGTTACATTGAGAGGCATCGGAGCAAGTTGTAATATCCGCTCGCAGCAGATCTGAGCTAAACAACACAGCCCGAGGTGTCCACGATGACATTGTTAGCCGATAGCTCGACTTTAGCCTTTATTTTGAATATAGAACGAGTCTACCAGCGGTGATGTGCGGTAGTTTTTATCCGACTAACGACTTCCAAAAAGGAGGTTTTTTATTCGTCGAGATATATTATATATATTCTTTTATTGCTGTAGGACTGGGTCTAAATGATTACTTAAACTTCGTCTGTATTCTTTATTAAAAAAAAATGCATAGCACAATTTTCCAAGGGCCTGACACGCTTTGATAGAGCGAGTTAGTCTTATTGAGATTTCTAAAATAAGAAAAAGAAAAGAGTGCCGTGTTTTGTCTCTATCACCGACCAAACATTTTTTCATGGTCGGGTTATAGGCACACTTCAAATTGCATATACTTGAAGTGTGCCTATAATCCGACCATGAGAAAAATATACGTAGTATCATTAATATGTCTTTCTCTTACTCCTGGACGCTCGGTGGCAAATCAACACTACTGTATATTCTAACCCTCAAATTCATAAAAAATAAAAAGCGTTTGTTAATCCTCTTTTAGATAAAACATGTTTTGTCCCTTTCCCTCTTTTTAATATTTGACATAGTGAGAACGGGACAAAACATATTTTTACTAAAAGAGGTTTAACTAACGTTTGTATTTTTTTATGTATATGGGGGTAAATGTTTGCAATTTTCACATGCACTTATAATGGCGTGGTCGTGTGAGCGAGAGAGCGATTGAAAAAAACGATCATACAACGGAAGTACACGTTTTGAAACAAAAGAACTATAAAACTATGGTGTCTGTTCAGAAATTCCTACATGTATGTTCACCGACTATTCGAAAACGCATGGAATCATTTGAATAATTTTTTGTTTGATATAGTATTATAGTTGGCGGGTGGTCCCATGGAAAGTTTATCAAAATCGATGGTGTCGTTCGGGGGTGAAGTTGGTTTTTAGTTTCGAAAAATTATATCAATTATTATTGACAAGATATATTTAAATGACAAGCTATAGTTAAAAAAAACTGGAATGCAAATGCGGAAAAAGTGGTTGTAAGCGTGAAACGTGAATTTTATCATCTATATTGCGGCTTATCAGTGGTCCTAAAACATAATACTCTTCAAAATATCTAGTAACGTCTTCGCTGTGAAGAAAGTATGTTTAAATTATCTGAAAATATTTGGTATATCTTCGCTGGTAGATAGCCAAACACAACGATTTAAAAAAGAAAATATTGTGTCCTATATTTTTTATTAATCTAACAGGTGGAATAATTATATTATCATTATTTTTACCCAAGATACTAGTCTATTATTTAACACATTTAATATTTTTATTCACATTGTGACTGGTAGGTCGAGGTCACGAGCATTTGAGCGTGAGAGGCAGTGGAAATGTTTTTCGAAACAGAGTCGTTCGCGACCACATTCTTCGAGTCCACAATCCCTCGAACTTATGAGGCAGTGGAAAAAAAAATTCGCAACTGCGTGCATCGCAACAGCGGCGCCGCTGCTAGCTGTAACTGTAACGCTAAATAGCTAGCTTTGTTAAAGAGTAAAGTAGCAGTCGGATTGTATAAATCTGACTGCGACGTCTGCGAGACATACTTAGCGGAAAAACACAAAATCCTCTTTTTTGGATTGGCTAGTGGCGCTGGCGGGTAATAAAATCGCAGTTAATTTTGCGTTTTTTGTCTTTCATTCTTACTTATACAAACGCGTTTTTATGGAGTGACACCTTAAAATGTGCGAATATTGTAAGGTATGCGATTGAAAATAATTGGCCAGGTGCGTGTCGGGCCACGCGCAGTGTTTTGTTCCGTAGTTACTAATGCCCACTTTGAGTTCATGCCACTAAAAACGTCTAAAAACTAATTTTCTATTGATTTGTGTGAAATTTTCATATTGCGAGTACATTTTATAAGTTGATCGTCGGCAACTTTTTAAATTGTAAACCCTACTTAGCGTGTTTATATATAACCATTTAGCAGATAGAGTGACACTTGACTCAAACTAAAATTTTCACTTTAAAACCAAATATTTCAGAAACGGTACAACCTATTCAACGATACCCAACATGACTGGTTAAACGAGAAAAAAATTGCCTTTTCACTTTACTTGTATGAGAGTTACCCTAATAAAAAATATTTTTCAATATTTTATTTTACCACTTTTTCCGCCTAATTAATATACATATTCATGCCAAGCTTTCTAGTATTAATCGTCGCTGAGTAAAACCGAGGACGGACAGACAGACAGATAGACATGGCGAAACTGTAAGGGTTCCTTTTTTACTACGGAACCCTAACAAAAAGGGGAGGCTTTTGCCTAACTGTGAAATGAATATAGCTAAATATAACGTAGTACTGCTGCCAGCCTCCTGGGCAGTCTTCCGTAGGATTTCCAAAACATTGTTTGTTATATATTTAATTTTCATTTGGCATTTAATGTCTAGTAGTTTTAGTTAAGTTTATGTTTTATGTCTAAATAATGATATTTAGTACTGCATTTTGAATTCCTAAAACTCTATACAACGTGTAACTAAAAGGAGGTATCAATCCGAAAGGGAGTAAACATACTAATCAATGTGAACAAATTTCACTAAGGGACCATCCCTGAAATCGTAAAAAAAAATCACATCCATACAAAATTAAATACCTACCGTGCCCAAATGTATGGAGCTGCAGATTTTTTTTTACGATTTCGGAGCGTAAACATACTTATCAATGGATTAGTATTTTTACTCCCTTTTGGGTTGAAACCCCCTTTCCGTTACACTTTGTATAAGTGCCGCAACAGACGGGACGCAAGTTGCGTCGCGTAACAGCTAGAGATGGGTAGTGGATAGTACTCAATCTACCCATATGAGTATTTACTCACTAGATTTAATAAATAGAGTAAATAGAGCGTGCTCATATATTGACATCGTATTTGATGACTGTTTACTTATTTTAACAAAAATTACGCCTTTGCATACCTCCCAGCAAAAAAATATAATTAGTCAAAGAAGCCTACTTTTAGTGTATGATTAGTATGGTATTTTTATATATTTTTGCGTCGCATTTGACGTTTACCGACATTTTAAGCATATTATGGCGAATGCACACACTTTCCGACAAGAATTGCAAGTGTATACTAGATTTAAGTTTCAAAATTGTCATGAAAACATGAAATAATGAATATGAATATAAATATAAGTCGCAACTCATATAAATCAATCTACTCACCAAATGGATAAATTATGATATTCATCGGGTATTTACTCAATCTACTGAATAAATATTCAAATAGGTTGATTGAGTATTTATGCAACTCCCATCACTAGCTGTTACGCGGCGCAACTTGCGCCCCGTCTGTTACGGCCCTAAGTTCAATGTAAAATCAAGTCATCCCAATAAATTTTAACGAGCATGTACTCATACTTTTAAACTGTTTATCAAAATAACCGTCGACCCTTGTGAGTCTATTAACATAGGTAACTCATTTATTTCATCGCTGCATGATACTTCAAACGAAGGAAAAAGGTCTCAGAAATTAAATAGACCTTTAACGATGGATGTCTCGATGCCGTAGTGGGGACGGCACCAAAATATGAATTTTGCACAAATATTAAAATATTGCTGGTTTAAAATATTAATAATGTGTGACGTACTTTATTTACTGTTGCAGAAGACTACTTTTCTATGCTGCCAGGCAAGCATGGTGTTTTATCTGAGAGGTCTTTACATATCTTCTCTCTGTAAAAATGTACATGACAAGATAAAATTCATGAATGGACACGTAGTAAAAGGAGTCGTCATACGCAGGCAGGTTTTAATCAGTGTTTCCAATGTCTGCGAAGAAAATATAATAATTTTAAATTAAAACACGCGTTTTGTAAGACAATCACAGAAAATAAAAGATATATATAAGAATGTAATAATTCCTAGAAAAATTACTGCAATCAAAGAGTAATAAAAATTATTGAAATGAAAAGATGTCTGCCTACATTTAAATATGTCATATTCATTTTATATGAGTTCAATGGAATAACTGTTTAAAATACGATTGAAAATGCTTTAACTGAGTCTTATGTGGGTCTAGCAAATCAGCGACAAATTTACACGATTTTACGTTGCCAACCGTCAAAATGTCTACTTTGACCTGTCAAAACCATGCTCGCACGGGAGTTGGGCTTGAGATAAAATACGTTTTATGAATGGAAGTTATTTTGTCGCTCAATTTTGTCTATGTTTGTTGCGGTAAATTACGCGAAATGCGATAAATTACAAGGATAAGAATTTGTCGCCATCAGCATGTTTGCTCGGCTGCTATCCTTTCCTGTCGCTCAGAACCGTCATAAGCTAGAGCGAGAGAGAGAGAGTGATAGAACCCTTCAGCACCGGCCATGCTAAAGCGCTACGTCACTCTCTCTCTCGCTCTACTACAAAAACATAGCAGAATGCGAAAGTGCATCTGTAGCCTAACTTCTTGGACTAGCTGCAATTTAGACAATATTACATTTTAGTCAAATTACAACTTAAGGACCAAGAACCGTTGTTACTAGCACTAGCTAGTATTTATTGTGTCCCGTAGGGGTAGCCAGACGCAGTACTGTAGTACACATATGCATACATCGCCGGTCCCAATTAAAAGAGTCGGATCTGCCAAATGGCAATTTTTTATTTATTGCACTAATACCTTTAAAAATCGCTATATTTTATAACTACATTCACAGATTTAAATTTTAGCTATATTTTTCCGAAATATTCAGATTTAAAAAGTCATATCTGCATCAACTTCCATTTAACATCGTCGCAAGAGATGTTCCGACAGTGTTAGCGGGGCGCGGGGAGGGGCTTCCCCGACAGTAGTGCCAGTACCCGCTCTGTTGCACGGACGGGCGGTCATATTGCGCGCTCAGCGCAAAATTTTATTAAAAACTAAATTATTTCTGTGTTATTATAGTCACAATGGCAAGTAACAGATCAAAAAGAATTCTTCAATCAGTTTTGGAGGTCAACACTGATAGTGTACCACGCAAAAAGGAAAAATTAGAATACGTTAATCATTCAAAATCTAACGATTTTTACAAAGGGAGTGGTAAGTACAATATTAATAATGTATAATTCAATATAAATTAGTTAGTGCGTTAGTTGTTGTTGTTGTAGTTAATGTAATTTTATTTTTAAATATGTTTATTAAATAAAAATAGTGCGTCCGTGCAATAATGTCGTATGGGGTAGTTCCGACATTTTTTTACGGAAAATTCTTAAGGGCTATTGTCGTAAGTACCACATCCTACATTATTTTACGGACATAAATTATGTGCAAATGTCATACGTACCACATTCTACATTTTTTTACGGATACATATTACCTGAAAATGTTTTATGTACCACATACTACTTTATTTTACGGATATGTTGTTTTTGTAAAAGTCATAAGTCGCATCTCCTACATTTTTATATGGAAAAAAAATAATCGCTCGTGTCATAAATAACACTTCCGACAATTTTTAGCGGATTTCATATAATATTTTTGTCATTACCGAGAGTTTTAATGGAATAAAGTAACAATTTTAGAAATAAATATAATCTGATTTATTTTTTCTAGCACACCAACTACTGAGCTGATTTTGATGGAACATTATACGGTTGTCTTAATGTACAATATCCAAAAAAACTATTTTTACAGTCTGGCTTATAGCTTTTAAGATAATGCACGTGCAAACATGCATATTCCACGTACATGCATGCGTACTACTTACTTACATACAATGCATACATACAATACATACATACAATATACATACAATACATACATACATAATACATACTTACATCTCTATAAACATACACTTACGATACAATATGGGTTGGGTCGATAATCTTTTTTTTTAATGGATTGAGATATACCTAAATTTTGTTTTTATATTAAATTTCGCACGATAAAGTTGAATAAATATTCATATAATAACTGTAAATAACGAAGTTTTATTTTTTAGGTAAACCAGAATCACCTCTACCTAAAGACTTTGAGGATGAATTGGTCCAACTGCAAGATTTATTGGGAGATGTATTAAATGATGAAAATGAATATAACTGCTGTGACACCATAATAGACGAAGAAAACATTCAGCCGGCTACTGAGAAACTAATCCATCCAATTTCGCCAATATGTGAAAAATCTTTAGCAATAGATAATATGACCCATACATCACCTCTTTCGAACCCTGAATTAACAAAAGCTATTTCATCTCCACCTTCTTTCATAGGTAATGTAGAAAAAAAAAGGTTTTCCAATAGTAGCGTCGCTGCTGTTGCTGTTGACGTAAATAAACATTTGGATATACCACTACAAATATTACCAGAAAACGTGTCAGAGATAGATAACATAAACAATTTATCTGCTCTTGAGGTCGAAGTTGAGACTACCTTAGATTCTCAAAGCACTCAACAAGATACATTAAACACACCTCTTCCTTCTCCAATACATTCTTGTGATGATATTTGCAATAATCAGTTTTGTCCCTGTTGTTCTGCTTTTCAAATCGATGCTGCTTACATTGAATCTGAAGCTCCGACACCATCAACAATAACGTCTATCGGTAGTCCATATACTCCCTCTATAAGTAGACCTCGCAAAAAAACATATAAAATAGACAAAGGTAAGAAAAGAAAGGTGCACAAGGAGAATTGGCTAATTACACAAAGAAAAACGTTGAAGAATACTGGTAGAGGTTTCACTAATTCAAAAGGGAAAATAATTGAAGAAAAAGTTTTGAAAGAACCTTGTAGTAAAAAATGTCGACTGAAATGTTCTGATGTAATTGACGAGAGGCAACGATCAAAGATTTTCAGCAAATTTTGGTCGCTTGGCGAACGTTCCCTACAGTGGAAATACGTCATAAAATATACAGAAAAAATAGAAAAAAGTCGTAAAACTACCAAAGAAATTAAACATAACCGTCAATACACTTATATTTACTATCTTCCTACTGAGGAAAAGAAAAAAACAAAAGTGTGCAAAACTATGTTTTTAAACACAATTTCATGTGGCGAAAGAATTATAAGCACTGCATGGAAAAAAGATACCGGATATGATATTGTTGAACCTGACGGACGTGGTAAGTATGAACACAAGAAAACTGTGATAGATGACGAGATGGTCAGAAGCGTGTGCGATCATGTGAAGTCTTTTCCTTTAGTAGAATCCCACCGAATCCGGAAAGATTCCACTAAACTATACTTGGAAGATGTTATCAGTGTCTCACGAATGTTCAAATTGTATTGTGAATGGGAAGATCTTAATAAATATTGTAACAAAGCTCGGACAAAGAGACAGTACCGAGACATTGTAAATGAAAACTTTAATATAGCAATCCATCGGCCAAAAAAAGATATTTGCGATGTCTGTCATGCGTTTAAAGGCAGAAATAACCCAACAGAAGCCCAAATAAAGGAGCAAGAAATACACTTACAAAGCAAAGAATTAGCTCGTACACAAAAAAGTCAAGATAAACTAGAAGCCTTGCGTAATGATAAATTGGTAGTTGGCATCTTTGACTTTCAGAAAGTATTAACGACTCCTCATGGAGAGGTAAGTATTTTATACTATAAAAGGAAATTACCGACTTTAAATTTTACTATTTACAACGCTGGCAATAAGACTGCAAAATGCTATATGTGGCACGAAGGAATAGCGAAACGTGGTGCTAATGAAGTGTCAAGTTGTTTATACAATTTCATAAAAGAACATGCTGACAAAGGTGTGGAAGAATTTCGTTTCTGGTCGGATAATTGTAGTGGTCAAAACCGTAACCGTATAGTGTTTACTCTTTTTATGCTTGCAGCAAAAGAATTTAACGTTACCATAACTCATAGATTTTTAGAAAAAGGACACACTCAAAATGAGGGCGATAGTGTCCATTCCGTTATAGAAAGAGCCGGTGCTCGTAAGATGATTTACGTTCCAGAGGAGTGGTACTGCCTCGTTCGCTGGGCAAGATCAGAAGGAGAGCCTTACATTGTGCACGAAATGCAAACTGAAGATTTTTACGACGTGAAAAGCTTATTAAAGAACAAAAACTGGGAAAAAAATACATTAAATGAGACAGTGAAGTGGAAACATCTTAGAGAAGTAAAAGTGAATAAGAACCAATATGACAGACTTGAATATAAATATGACTTTAATAAACCTTCGAAAACGATCGTTGTTCTAAGATGTGCAGGCCGCACAAACGCACAGAGGTTTCACAGAGAGTTCCAACTCGTAAATGCCTATAGCGGGCCACTCCCCCTTAGCTACGACAAGCATAAAGATCTTGTAGACATGTGCAGTGCCGGTATAATTCCAGAAAAGTACCATACTTTTTACAAGAATCTCCCTCATCTAGAAAAGGCACAAAAGAAAAAAAATGCTGTCCCTAAAAAGAAGAATGTATCAAAGAAAAAGAAAGTGTCTCACGATACAAGTACAGACACTGATACTGACAGTGAGAAAGAGTAAATGCTGTCTTAGTTGTTTAATACTAGGTAGCTCTACTTTTAAAACTTTAATTTGCATAGTTATAAAAAAATGTGATAACTACATAATAAGTTAGTTATGTGTTTTGATAGATCTTCAATGAGTAGTTACTATCATGCAAGACTGATATTATTATTATATTGTTATTTTCTTTAGTTTCTAATACTTAAAAAGAGTTTTTGCGAAAAAAATTTGGTTGTGTGTTTTGAGGGCTAGCCATAAAAATTCAGTTTGTTTTACTTATATATTTCAAATTATTAAAAAAAAGAAGTTTTATTTTAATGTTGAGCTTTGAAAGCTTATTTTTTATGTGCCTTAATACTACTATGTAAAGTTGTTACATGCAACCTACATAATGAGTGAAGTGTTTTTGATTTATTTAATTTATAAATATATATTTCTTCATTATTAAAATGTTTGATGTCTTCTCTATGTCATTTGAATAAATAAAGATTTAAGTACTTGCAAGAAATAAAATATATTGTTTTATTTTACGACTTTCATTTGAACTCACAACTTTACTTTTATCTCAATATAAAGTTGTGTAAAACTTATGCTGGTATACATTTATATTTGGTTAAAAAATAACAGTGATATTATAAAATAACATTACTTATACATCCAACAAACGCAAGTGACCTACCTCCAGGAAAAACAGTCGCAAGTGGCACTTTCGACAAATGATGGAAATTCGAATCCAGATAAAACAGTCGTAGATGGCTCTTCCGACAAAGGGCCGTGCCACGTGTCCAGGCAAAACAGTCATATATGGTACTTCCGACAAATAAAGATTAATAAATCCCGATAAAAAAAGTAGCAACTGTCATTTCTCCTATTTCCATTGATTTATTTATATATCTGTTTATATATATCTTAAGAGTAAACAAAAAGAATAACATATTCCAAATTTCATAACAATATTCCTTAAATTGACAAAACTATAACCAAAAACGTCTTTTGAAAACTTTGATTGCCTCTCCTGTAAAGTAGCCAATTTGCAGATCCGACTCTTTTAATTGGTACCGGCGACATGTCTCACACGATGTTTAGCAAGTCCGATCGGTCTGGCTGCTTATAGAAAGGATTGAAATAGTTGTGTAAAATCTGCCCTGAGACTCTAAGAGAAGTAAGAATATGGGCCTCTGTACCAGTAAATGGGCCCTGTTTTCAATCTAGTATATGCCAATAAAAGTAAACACTACATAGTTGTACTCAAGTGATTAGAAAGAAAATAAGTAAACTCTGGCAACCTCTACAGCTCTTGGTCCATTAGAAAGTGTTCCGACTTCGACGAGTTGCTTCTTTAGACTGTTTACGTTCGACCATTCTATACTTACTCCCTTGTTTCTTGCATAGCGAACACTGGTGTCAGACTTAAAACTACCTAAAGGCATCTGAAACAGCTTGTCGATACCGTACAATAATGACAGCCGGTACCAACCGAAGCACGGAGGAGCACGATACTTATGGCCGCGTGGCATGCATGTAATATATATTAAGAAACATTGTGTTTATTTATGTAACATCTACCATGCATATGTCTTAGTGTAAAACTGTAAGTCTGTATGTAATGTTTTAATAAACAATAAGCAAAGATAATATAATTACTAACGTACTTCGACGAGGACAGGAGAATTGTGATCGAACTTCACTTCAGGCAAGTTCGTTTGATCATTAAATTATACTTTTCTAATCCTGTCATCGCCCCTATTGGATGGGTATCCAATTGGTGACCACGCTCAGGCCTACTTAACTTGTAAAATGAAGCTCTTTGAGTGAAAAGCAGTCTTCCTCTTGACATGAAGTTACACGTTTATAATCTAACATAAGCCAGGGCACCCTCAATGCAAATGATGGACACCCTGATCCCATGTTCGGATTTATTCAAATCAAAATGATGTTACGTGTTGTGATTATGACATAACTCCCCGACCTTTCGTGCATTGAATATTAATTTATGAGTTGTTTTTGTATATTTATCTTCTATATGCTTCTTAGTGCCTTATAAATACTAGTGAGTTGTAGACCTCGCGAGTCACCCCGGCCCATTAAAATTTATCGGATTAAAAAGATGTTCATGAAAATTGCGTCTTAATAAGGGAAACAAAAAAGTTTGATGATTTTTTTTTATTTGGCTAAATATGATATTTTAAGAGTTTTAACCACCATATTTCGGCCATTTTGAAAAATTTCAGAATACTGAATCTAAAAAAAAAACTATATCATTTTCATACCTTCTCAAAAACTTTCACGAGAATCACAAAATAATTTGCACCCCATCTACCATTAAGTTGTACCTTTTGTACTATAAATCTTATGATTTTAAATGCAATGAATTAAATTAAAAAAATAATCGGTAGAGAAATGCGACCTGTAAGCGAGAACAGCCGGAGAGACAGACCACCGGGCAAAAGCATTTTTGGCCAATTTCGAAACTGGACGCTTCGCTCGCTTGGACAATAAATATACGAATATATATTGAGCTGGTCCCAAACTAAGTTAAAGCCTGTATTGTGGGACTAACTCATTAATACAAAGTTTTATCATCATCATCATCATCAGCAGCCCTTATATATCCATTTCTGGATGTAGGCCTCCTCCATTCTTCTCCAACATTGGCGGTCTCTGGCTTTTGCCATCCAATTTGGGCCCGCTTGTCTCCGGAAATAGTCGACCCATCTTATCGGTGGCCGTCTTCTGGGTCTGGTGTCTGGCTCATTCGAGCAATGTGTCCCGCCAATCTCCACTTGCGCTCCGTCATTATTGTTTTTTATTAAATACTTATCTAACATGTAACTAAATTTACTGGAACTACTTTAAGGGTAAATTAATGAACAACTTTTCCCAAGGCATACATCTTCAGAATCCCCTTAAGACGAAGTGGTAGCTAAAGTGGCGCCCTCATTTGAAATAAATTGTTTAAAACTAAATATGGTGATCATTAAAAATTTGATTTGTATCACTGTCTAGCCTTTAAACTATTTTATGCATAATCTTTGAAATTATTACTAATAGTCCGTCTAGTTTTAAAACGGGTTGTTTGCCAAAAGTGGCCACTTTTGGCGAAAACCCGTTTTAAACCTACACGGACTACCAATATTACTTTCAAAGGTTATTCATAAAATAGTTTAAAGGTCTTTCTAGACAGGGATACAAATCAAATTTTTAATTATCACCATATTTAGTTTTAAACAATTTATTTCAAATGAGGGCGCCACTTTAGCTACCACTTCGTCCTAAACGTAGTCTAGCTTTTATTTTGAAATGACATGTGAGATTTCGGCTGTATTTTGTAATTTTAAAGAAATTGTATATATCTAAGTATATAACTAGTTTTCGACAGTCAAATATGAACTTGAAAGAAAATATGAGAGTGTAGAAGTTTTCTATACTGATGGTCAAATATGATATGATACATTATGTTCTCTTTTAAGTTCATCTTTTGACTGTGAAAACTAGTTATATGCCTAAATAAAAGCAATTTCCTTCAAATTACATAATTTCGCCAATATCTGACATGCCTTTTAAAATAAAAGCTATACTACGTTTGTATGGGAAAGTCTGATTCTGTCTAGGGTAAGGGGAATCTTAATCAAAGTTGCAGGAAAGCGCTGGATTCAGGCCGCTTCCGATCGGTCCTTTTGGAAATCCTTGGGGGAGGCCTATGTCCAGCAGTGGACTTCCTGTTGCTGATATAGAGATGACGATACATCTTAATATGAAAAAACTTCTTGATTTTACTTACAAACTCGGATCAGCTGGTGATTTATATGGGAGGTTAAAAATTATTTTTCATATCACGATAAATATAATGTTCCCTCGGAAAATTACATTAATCCACCCTTAAAATAGTGTTCGGACCATAAGGTTTAGATTGGCCTTTTTATCTGGGATTTTAAATAAAATAGCACACGTCTTGCTCTGACTGGGTTTATTGCGAACTAAATACATTTTCACATGCACGTCGTTTATAAGGCTTGTCCGTTGTCATAGATATAGGTACATGCATAACATTTTATAGGAAATAGCTGTAAAAGGCGCAACAAATAGTTTCAGTATATTATGTTAGACCATGTATAAGTAAAGGTTCTTGACCCAGGACAATTTGAAATAAGCCATTTTGCAAGTTGCATTGCTCCAGATCGAACCCACAACCTGTGGAGTGGCGGACTGGCGTGCTAACTCCCTTGACCAAGAGAAGCAAGGTACTAACGTACCTTAATATACAAAGATAATACCAGCCAAGTGTGAGTTAGACACGCGCACGGAGGGTTCCGTACTATTATCTATACAAGTAACATTTGTTGTATGGGAGCACCAACTTATATTTATTTAGTCTGTTTTTTTGTATTCGTGTTATAGCGGCAACAGAAATACATCATCTGTGAAATTTCAACTGTCTAGCTATCACAGTTCATGAGATACAGCCTAGTGACAGACAGACAGACGGACAGACGGACTCCGGAGTTTTAGTAATATCCTAATAGGATCCCGTTTTTACTCTTTGGGTACGGGACCCTAAAAAAGGATCACGAAATATATTTCACATAAAATACAAGTATATGTATAATATAAGTAAGTACCTAACTCCCGTAGTTTCACCCGAGACGAAATCCCATTACAGTTTCTTGACTTGCCAATTTCAGAAAATATGTTTTTAAATAACAAAAATACAAACTTATATTTTGTTAACAGACATTTTCCAATTACATTGAGATATCAAGCTTTTGACTTTCAGCATCTTTCGGTATTCTTTCAAATACTTTCCAACGTAATCTTGTCTCGAAACCATAATGAGGTAGACGTCCTTCACGGGTCGAGCGTTAGCACGTCTGGAGTTAATAATGTTGCCATATGCAAAATATTAATGATGAATCTTGAGACAATTTTCAGGCTTAAGTTATCGAATAAGCGAACATGTTTTTAACTTCTGGTAATTTTGTTTTACAAAATGAATAGCACTCTCATAAGACGATTTTTAATTTAAATAAAAGTAAAGTTAATACATATATGGATAAACATGTGTTTGACAACATGTTTATCCATATATGTATTTGTATATCGTTGAGTAAAGCAATTCACACACCGCTCTGCACCCATGTATGCAGCTGATGCAAGTATCTCAATTTGTATAGAAAACATGCATAGGACAACACACTGACACTGCGTCTACGCGCGTCGTTTTTGTATGGCGGCCCCGCGCTACGCAGCGGGAGCGGAGCAGTGTGCCAATCGCCTTAGTATTCCATAACACAATAACACAAGTATCGAACTTACTTTGGGGCTTGCTCAATTTGTGTGATTTGTTCGAATATACCTATTTATTTATTTATGTCGACCTCTGTGGCGTAGTAGTAAGCACGCCTAGTCCACCGTTCAGAGGTCCCGGGTTCGATATCCGGTTGGGGTAAGCTGAAAAATGGCCATTTTTAAATTTTCTTATGTCTTGTGTGTTTATATCCATATAATATTTTTTATCATAAATATAGAATCTGCCGTTGAGTAAGTATCCTATAACACAAGATAGGGCGCGGCCTAAAAGCATGCTGTCTCACCTAACATCGTGTTCGGGCGAAAAATTACAATCAGACAAAACAATATCATTTTAAATTTCGAATGTACAATGTCAGATAGTGGAGGAAATCCCTTCCGAAATTTGCATAGAAAAGTATCGACTAGTTCGCTCATAAGCTTACTGTAGGGCAAGCTCAATCAGTATGATTTGTTCCTTTATAAAAATTTAATACTTTTTTTAGGAGGTTTAAAAGACAAAGAGACATAGGAAACACTTCACCGACATGGGTATGCAAGAAGTATAGACCTAGATTTTTTAAAAGATAGGAATCCGCAGGTCTCATGAAGTCACATCTAGCTTGTATCGTAAATATTAATTCAAATATTTACCTACATGAGTTCACAAATGAATTCCAGGCTGGTCTGGCAGAACAGAAAAAAGCCAGTCAACTGCGAGTCGGACGCGTACATGAAGGGTTCCGTACCTCCATACAATGTTTTAATTTTAATTTTTACTCTTTGTTATTATAGCGGCCGCAGGATTATATAATCGGTGAAAATTTCAAGTATCTATTTAATGTCTTTGTAAAGATCGAGTTAAAAACGCTATAAAAATAGGTTTCTGGTATTACGAACTCTTACTTTTTTAATCTTATCTTATTTTTAATATTTGTTGTTATAGCGGCCACAGTAATACAATACCCGGCACGTAAGTTAAACAAAAATGGCGATCGTTGTTGTACGTTGTTGGTCCGTTTAGAATCACATTTCTATCCGAACTTCAGATAGAAATGATTTCAGCTTTGAAGAAAGACCAAAAAATCTCTTTTAACACTTTTATCTCCAATTAAACATGCGCCGACGGCCGCCATTTTTGTTTGACTTACGTGCTGAGTATTGTACATAAGGTGGGTGTACCATGGAAGGCCACTCTAACAAATAAACAGTTATTATTCGTTTATTTACTGGATAAATAAAACTAATAAATATTTAAGTGATACTTTGTTTTATTACGTAACATATAAACCACTTTTTTGAATTGCAGATTTAATCAATATTGATTGAACTTAAGTTTCATTGAACTCTTCCAAATGGCCTTGCTAGGAACAAGGCTCTTTAGAAGGCCATCATAATAAATCAGTCATTTATCACTAAAAGTTACTGAACAGCGATTAAATCTACAATAAAAAGAAGTGGTTTATATGTTACGTAATAAAACAAAGTATTACTTAAATATTTGTTAGTTTCATTTATACAATAAATAAACGAATAATAACTGTTTATTTGTTAGAGTGGCCTTCCATGGTACACCCACCTTATTTTAACGTCGTCGATTCCCGATATCAAAGAAGCGAGGGACCGTACTGCCAAAATAGTAGCGCGAGCGATTCGCCGCCGCGTCTGTGATATCCAGTTCGATGGATGTTTGTGTAAATAGAAGGAATTTGTCATCACATGGCAATAACTACGAAATTTTAATAATTGGCCTTCGAAGGAGCATGGCCTTCCATGGTCCACCCACCTTAATCGATGAAAATTTCAAGTGCATATTGCTCGGGACCCTACATGTTTCCGTTCTGTATTAATTACTTATATATTAATTCTGTAATACAACACTACTCTTACCTCTCACGGCCAACACATGTAATGCTTTGTTAAAAAAAAAAAAAACATTGAATCAGGTACTATCTCAAGCGGGGATCTAAACCTTTATCTGCCAAGCGTCGTTCACGACGAAATGAATGAGGAGGATTAGCATTCTGCATATTTATACGCACATATTAACCTACATTAGTAATAACTCATTCAAAGGATCATGCTACGTATAACAACACCTTTAAACCAGAAACCATCTCGGGGATCTAAATCTTTATCTTCCAATCGTCGTTTACGAGGATAACTTTTAAAAGTCAAGTAAAACAGTAAAATTCAATAAATGCGCTTTTGTATTGGCATGGCTGGGAGCAGTCTCCGGATATTGCGGCTTTGGCTGCGCGGAGCCGGGCGGAGACACGTCTCAGACCATGTACTTATTCGGAATATTAAGTTTGCTGGACGATTTAGATCAACACGCGGACTTATTTTAACAACGATATCATTATTAAATTATACGACACATACATACAATCCTACATACTATCACGTCTTTATCTCTAATGGAGCAGACAAAACATTTACCGTCTTATTATAAAACTCAGACTAACTTTGTTACTAGGTTTAAACCATTATCCGACCAAATCAAGTTGACATCTAGTAATGTCACACATCTCACCTGTCAATGTCAACTTCATTTTAGGCGGATAATGGTTTAAACCTGGTAACAAAGTTAGTCCTGTTTTTATAATAAGATGGTTAGGGTCTTGCGAATCCAAGACGGCACGTTATTAGATAGACATCTTCTTGTTAGCGTGTCGATGTTCATGTGATTAAATATTTCTCTGGGCCCAGTACTGGTCGACAAAATTCTACTTATTTCTTTTTCTCACTGGAACAAGACTAATTGTCTTCCAGATTTTTGTATAGTGTGTATGAACATAATTAAATTTTATTTCTAGGAGGTCAAAAATTGGGACTAATGTTATATCAAAAATCCGTTTTTCCCAAATTCTGATATTTTTAATTATTTATAGTAAATAACTAATAGTGCAGGCTATTCAATTTTATAACTTAAAATGATGTAATCAGCCTTTAAAAATCAAAACAAAATCTGTTTTACCTTTATACCTTTTTTATGTATAGAGATATAGAAAGATTTAAGTTACCATAATATTTCCCATACATTGTATACTGCGCGCATTGTATGGCGTTATACCGACCCTCAAAAAATCTGTAATAAGTGTATTTTTTTATATAATTTAGCAATGATGTAAAACATATTATAAAATGTAAGGTTTGCACAGTGTTAAAATGGTATACACCTAACTGAATTTATGGTATAATTTTAGAATTTTTGACGTGTTATAGGTATTTGAAATTTTAGACGTCCTACACATTTTTTATAGCTAGATTCATGTTTTGTGTACTGAATTCTTTTAGAAATCGCTGCAAGTATGTTTGTGACAAAATCTTGTTGTCCAATCAGCGACCTGAACTGCGTTAGGGCTTACATTTTACAGGTCCTCCAGCGTGCAGGTGTAGGGGCACGCTGGGCAACTCAACAAGTGAGCCACAGTCTGTGGAGATGCACCACAGCCGCAAACGTTGCGGTCTCTGTGTATATATTTCCATCTGACTAAATTAGATAGACATGATGAGTATTTAAAGTAATATTGGAGGGAAAATAAAAGGAAGAAGAAGTGTGCCTCTAAATCTAAGGTTGAAGACCTAGAGATAATTTTATGAACCAACTGAAAGATTAATTCCATGTTTCAATCTACAGAGACTTTAATTAGTTGGCTATGGATAGAGAAAGATGGAAGGGATTGGTTGCGCCGCAGACAAGAGTTTTGGCTCTTTGGGCCACGCACTGTCTAGGGTTCCGTAGTTGTGAATGCCCACTTTGAGTTCACGCCACTGAAAACGTCAAAAAACTATTTTTCTATTGAATTTGTATGAACTTTACCTTTTCCGAGTACATTTTATAAGTTGGTCGCCTATAAATTTTTAATTTGTAAACCATACTTAGCTTGATAGTTTTCCTTTAAACTTTGTTACACATACTACTACTTCGTTATATATACTACTGCTGTGATTTTTTTCACCATTTAATAGAAAAGGGGGGGGGGACAGTTGACTCTAACAAAAATTTGCAATATAAAACCAAATATTTCAGAAATAGATCCCTAAATCGAAAAATGATGTTCACAAGCTCACAATATTTTTAAAAAACCTATTAAATGATAACCCTTACGATGGGTTAGTTGAGAAAAAACAATGACTCCTACTTTACTTGTATGGGAGCTAACTTAATTTTTTTTCAATATTTTATTTAACATTTTTTTTTGGCATGATTAATATACATACCTATATTAAATTACACCTTTCTAGTAATGATAGTCTGTGAGTAAAACGGCGGACAAACAGACAGACAGACATGGCAAAACTATAAGGGTTCCTTGTTTACTATGGATCCCTAAAAATGGCTCCAAGCAGACCGTGCCCAAGGCTGGTCTGCTCAAAGGCCACTTTCAGCGTGATGGTAGGCAAGCAAGTAGAAAAAGGAATTCTAATACTGGGAAGTTGTTAGCCGCATCGCCCATTGACATGATTTGCATTCCCCATTCCCTCAATCGGCTTCTATGATCTGCGTAGGAGAAGCAGTTTTTTCTTTTCTTCTAGACCAGCGCGGAAGTTATGTTAATTTTATATATAAATTAAAAAATCTGTCTATAACGGTCCATGACATGTATCACAAGTCTGTCTGTCACTTTGCTGTGTGATGGACAGACGGGCAGACAGACACACGGACGGACAGACGTACAGCATAGTCTTAGTAATAGGGTCCCGTTTTTACCCGGTACAGATCACTAAAAACTAAGTTTCAACTGTAACAATCGTACCAGTCAGTCCTCCACTGGACGCTCAGTGAATCAAATAAACAAATTAGTTCATCGTACGATACAAATAGCCTGGACGAACTTTATCAATCTGCTCTTGTTTAAAATGCAGCTGTTTTATGTATCTTGTATTACCGAGTTTATTATAATTGGCTGTAATTTTGATACAGGCATATACATACATATTGCAAGTTATATAAAAGCTTACATAAACTGAGTTTTATACCGTAAAAATAGTACCAGTTAGTACTCGACTGGACGCTCAGTGAATCAACTAAAAAAATTGTTTCATCGTACGATACAAATAGCCTGGACTAACTTTATCAATCGGCTGTTTTAAAATATGTATCTTGCACTGAGTTTATTATAATTGGCTGTAATTTTGATACAGGCATATAAATATATCCGTCAGCCTGCGGGGGAGGCTGTCGGGTTATGTGGGACTCCACGCCAGAGCGACGTGCCTATCCACTAAAAAACCTCCGGAGTTCCATCTCAACCGCTTTTGCCGGGGACACGGGAACGGAAATACAACCGCGAACCCCGGCGCGGCTGGCCGCCAAAGCGGCCCCTCATCGGGGACGTCTAAGCGCCCCCCCACTCACCAAGTCGGCGCGTCCGGAACTCACGGACGCGCCGTACCTCCTCGGACCAATTGAAAGGCGGCAGACTCCCACGCAGTCCACCGCCTGTGGACCCATGGGAGCCAGATAAACCGGCTCCCAGCGGCGGAGAAGATGATAGGCTCCGCCGCCTGCCTCTCGCCGCAAACGCGGTGCGGCACCGCTCGGTCGCGGAGGATAGGGAGAGCGGCAACGTAACACCGACACTCCTCCTCCTCCGCGACCGATCTCCAACCACAGCCACGGCGGTGTGGCCCCGCCTGAAGCGCCGGGAGAGCAATGAAACATTCCTCTCCCGGCGGCCCCACCACGGGTGGGGGGAGAACTTCCCACTCCCCCGCCGCCCCATTGGGCGCATCCCTACAGGCTCAAGGCCGAAGCCGAGCCCGCGGGAGCGCCCCTCCCCGGGTGGGGGGAGATCTTCCCACTCCCCCGCCGCCCCAATGTGGGCGCTCACTGCTGGTTGACGACAACAGGAGCGCCCCCTCGCGGGTTCCTCTTAGCTTCCCCGTGGCTCGAGGCTACCACGGGTACTGAGCCCCCCCGGTACGACAAACCGGGAACCCATTGGGGGGGACGCTACAAATACCCTGGACTAACTTTATCCATCGACTCTTGTTTAAAATGCAACTGTTTCATTTATCTTGCACTGAGTTTATTTTAATTCGCTCGCATTAAGATACGGTTTCCTTCAAACATAATTATATAAAAAAGAGCTACACTTTTATAAGAGTTGACTTTCGTTTAGATTCATTCATATTAGCATCCCATAATATCTCGGTAGCATTTTGATCTATTTGGCTCATGTTTAAACTTTAACATTATATTGGTCTCATCTAATCGCAAACCATAATAAGTATTGTTTCGATTTAAAGACACTGCAGTTGTAGTCGAACAAACGCTGCCAAATTGTATTGTCTAAGTAGACTCGGAAATCATAACCTGCTTCTTTCGCTCTCGAAATTATTTTTCTTAAAGAAACAAACATGAAAATCAAATTTTAATCCGAAAGTGAATGTTTAGATCATTCATCAACATTTCAGCCGCATAACGTCCACTGCTGGACATATGTCCTCCCAAGGATTTACAAAATGACAGATCAAGAGCGGCCTGCATCCAACCCTTTCCAGTGACCTTGGTCAAATCGTCTGACCACCTTGTGGGTGTGTCCTACGCTTCACTTGCCAGTACGCGGTCGCCATTCGAGAACCTTTTTGCCCCATCGGTCATCGGTTCTTCGCGCTATGTGTCCCGCCCACCGCCACTTTAACGAGCTTATCCGCTGGGCTATGTCAGTGACTTTTGTTCTTCTACGAATTTCCTCATTTCTGTACGTAGAGAAACACCGCGCATTGCTCTCTCCATAGTGCGCTGAATGTTTAGATAACCATTTGAATTATAATTCTGAACAATATATTATAACTACTTGTTAAACATAAAATTTTTAGTGTAAACTAAACTAAAAAAGTTACTTTTTTTATTATGCTCTCAATAGGGGTGACGCCAGGATCAGAAAAGTATGATTGTAATTAGTCCGTCTTTTAGATTATTCAAAATTAATGGTCAATTTTTTTCTATTTACCAAAAAAATAGAAATTCGCAAAGATACGGAGCATCAAAGTTCCGGAATACGTCACCTCTATGTAAAGATCGTAAGTAGCTGTGACGTAATGCGAATTTTTTAATGCGCCGTATCTTTGTTATTATTTGTTTATCAGAGAAATGAATAAATACGTCTTCAATTTTAATTAATAATCTAATGGGCTAAAAATATTTTTCCATTGGTCATGCATATTAAAGTGTTTAACACGCTTGTGTTAAACACGTTTTTGGGTCTCAATCTAGAGCAGTGTCTGTAAATTCTTAAATTTAAGCATAAAACTGTTGTCCCCTGTTTTGTTGTGTATGCCATAATAAACAATAAACAAATAGGTACTGCTTTACCATCCAGCACACTATTTTCACATAAGTTGTACCCATTATGATTTTCAATATATGCGTAATATTAATATATATTGTGAAATAGTTTAAAGTGGACAGTTATAGTGCGACTGAAGCATAAGACACAAGTAATTAGGCTTCGGCGTTTTCCATCACTCAATCAGCTATAAAAACCAGCGGTATAGTATATAAATAAATATATACAGACATATCACACAAATTAAGCTAGCCTAAAGTAAGCTTAAGCTTGTGTTATGAGATACTAACCCAACGATACTATATTTTTATGATAAATACATATATAGATAAACACTCAAGACCCAGGACAATTTGAAAAGGGCCATTTTCCAACTTGCCCTGGCTGGGGATCGAACCCAGAGCCTCCAGATTGGCGGTGTAGCGTGTTGATCATTACGCCACGGAGGTCGTCAGAGATATAGATTTGTCACCAGATCCTTGAAGCAATCCAATGACCCTCACCATCCTTTGATTGAGCTTATTTCTAGAACACTACTTAATAAAATGTATTGGGATGTCACAAAAAGATACGAGTATCACAGAATATCAGACCCTCTTCCGGAAACGGGCCGGTTTGGGGCTATTTATAATACAGCCAGGATTTTTATGAGGGCACGAGTTTCCACATAAATCTTCGTTTGCGTCTATTATGGCTACATTATTTTACGTTAGTGCATAATCTGTGTGTTTATTCTCGCTGTTATTGTTTTTTATTATTTTTTATCTATGATGTTCATATTTTTTACCCGAATACGGCGAAGGCAAAATAGGGTTATGTTTTTTGTCGCTATGTATGTACTTGCATGTTTTATTGAGGTAACGTTGATACCTAACAAATGAGGTAACGTTGGAAGCGTCTTGGCTGTATGTTGGTACAGGTTATATGACGTCATAGTTCTTTTTACTGTTATTTTTATGTAATATTATACTTTAGTGATCTAGTATAGGATCGATTTATCATGCATATATCCCTTACACGTATACAATATGTAACAAAAACCCTGTCCAATCCTTGTAGGAGTAACTCAGACCATCACTATGAACAACTTTTCCTATGGGACCAATGTTTGAAACTCGAAAAAAATACCGAAATTTTCATACAAATTGCCGGACCGGCCGAGTTTTGTATGAAAATGTAAATTTTTTTCGAATTTTAAGCATGGGTCCTATAGGAAAAGTTGTTCATAATGACGGTTTGAGTTGTTACAAGGATCGGACAGGGTTTTTGTTACATACTGTATATATAAAGGCGTAAAATGGGTTCAAAGTTAATATTTGTACTAAGTAATTATGGTTTGTTTGGGCTGTGGCGTATTAATGATCTGGACTGAGTAAGAAATATATTATTTTATTTAGTTCGTCAACTAGATTATCCAAAAAAAGGACACATATTTTTTCGTTTACAAAGTAGTTAAAATTCATAGAGATACAGCGCTTCGAAGTTTCGGAGTGGGGGTGATTTACGTCACCTTTGGTTAAAAATCGTAGCTGATCGTGACGTCACGCGAAATTTAAATGCGCTGTATCTTTGTCATTATTTGCTTATCAGAGGAAAGAAAAATACGTATACCATGTTTTTAAATATTTTATTTAAGTTTTTTGCATACAATCTAATGACGGATTGATTACCGTGAGTCAAACTTAATGCTAATGCATTATCTACCAGTTTGCCTTTGGGACATGGTAAGAGATTGGAATAGGGCTGCAAGTGTGGCAAGCCAAATAATCTATCTAATGAGCAAAAAAAAACGACGGGTTGCACTCCGGGATTGCCGGCAGAAGTGAAAACTTGAATATTAACGTTGTGCATTTCCATGGATGCGCGTGGCACGCTGTAACATAAGCATAAAGCGCCCTCCGCCGCCTAAATGAAACAGCAGGCCCAGGCATACATTTTCGCCGCGTCGTAGAAAGAGAGGGGGATACTTCCTCTCCTACGACGGCGCCGCGCCACGCCGGCTGTCTACTCTACATCTGTCTTACGAATTTTCGATTAGGTCACGCGTCCTGACGCCCTGACGTGAGTTTAACATTTTTTACACATTACGTATAAAGTGTACAACGCCGCTAAAGAAGTTTTCACTTCAAAAATTTGTTCATATTCGTATTGTTTGATACACGGTAAAAAATGTGTAAAAGGAAAAACGAATTAAATGAAATAAAATTACCTTGTACAGCATTATTAAAAAACTTTCTATCCGTTGGGTTGACTTGCGAACTGGCCGCTATCAAAATTCTGCAATATATCACACACCCTTTTGTTTTGAAACATTTCCCCGATCCGGAACCGAGCGTATATCGCTAAATTCAATTAAGTTTGCAATGACGGCGCAAGATCCGAGCGAGCAGTGATTTTGCCGACCTCCGTGGCGGAGTGGTCACCATGCCAGTTCGCCACCCAGAGGACCCGGGTTCGATCCCCGGTCACGGCAAATTGGAAAATGGCCTTTTTCAAACTGTCTTGGGTCTTTGGTGTTTATCTATATATATATATTTGTCATAAAATATACTATCGTTGAGTTAGTATAGTTAACTTACTTTGGGCTAGCTTAATCAGTGTAATTTATCCCTATATATTTATATATTTATTTCATTATTGTAACACATTACAAACAAAACCATTACTATAACTATAAATATTCTGATTCCCTTTTTCTATTTACACGCTCACCATCCCGCTAAATGTGGCCTTTGAGTCTAACGGCCTTGGGCTCTGTCTACCGCGTTAGGGAGGAAGACGTGATAATGTATCTGTTAATAACAAAAATTTTAAAGTATAATTTACCTATTGATTGTAACACTTTCACAATAATTATAACTTAGATATTATTCGCATTTTTCCTACAACTCAGATACTTTTTTCTAAACGTCAAAACAATTTCCATTAAATTTGTATGAAATATAGACTAATGACGTCATATTTTTTTGGAGTCAAGTAGCGCTCTCAATTAGTTTTTCTGCAAGATATGTAAATCTAAAATCACATTAAAATAGATATGATTATGACCAGTGACATTATTTTGTCACGTTTTATTTTCTTAAGGGGGTTACTCCATAAAATATTACGATAGCCGTCCGAAAGTGACGTCCCATTTCTATGTTAAACCAAATTAGGCTTTATCATCATACATAAATGCTTAATGTTGCTTGACATTGAACCGCATATACGCAGTGACGTCCGTCTTGCGTACCGCTTTTGGAGTAACCAAATTATTTATTTTTGAGCCAGGAAAGTACACAATCTAAGGGTACCTGTCAGAAAAACCTACACGCTTCAGTATATGACTTGCAGCCGCCGAAAGAGGCAGTGTACCTCGCGTGCCCTCCTCACATAAATCGAACCCGTTAAATCAGGCTGGCAATTCTCACGGGATATTGTTACCTTTGATATTAACTTCAAGAAAAACTCAGTAGTCGTCAGGTGATTCGTTGTGTAAATGAATATTAATTTTGTGTGAAGTTTTAGGTTTTTCCTCAGTTTTCTTGGATTCCCCGATTTTGGTGGTTTCTCCCAATGCTGGTTTAGTAGAAAAGAAAATGTATTATATTCCGACGACATTTTTACGACCTCCGTGGCGTAGTGGTCACAATGTTAATCCGCCACCCAGAGGTCCCGGGTTCGATCCCCGGTCAGGGCAAGTTGGAAAATGGCCTTTTTCAAATTGTCCTGGGTCTCGGATGTTTATCTATATGTGTATTTGTTATAAAATATAGTATCGTTGAGTTAGTATCCGATAACACAAGTCTCGAACTTACTATATATATTTATTAATATATACCAGCTGCTTCTCTTCTTCAAATGTCACTTTTAGCGTCATTGTGGGCGTGAAGGTGGAAAAAAGGGAATAAAAGTAGCAATATACATAGTAAGATACTTGATTTTTTTGGGATCCAGTGCTGCCCCCATATGAAATAAATTATTTGAAAGAAAATGAAGATATTATTGAAAATTTTGGTTTTATCATGCTCTTGATAACCCTTCAAACTTCTTTTTACAGTTAAAACAAATTTTTGAAAATATGCAAGGAATCACGTTCTCATTATAAACTGTAAACGGTAGTTCATCAAATAGTTTGAAGGGCTATCTAGAGCATGATGAGACCAGAAATCTAAATAATATCTCCGTTTCCTTTTAAGTAGTTCATTACAAATGGGCGGGACCCCGAAAAATTCACATGATTTTGTGGATACTCACTACACTCCACATGATATGAGGAACAGCAACGTAGCGAAGAGCTTAAGACAGGTAACACAGAATTACAAACGTTTATTACTGATTTTACTGGTTATGATTACAGCTCTGATAAAAAATTATACAAAGACAATTTAGTACTTTCCTGGGTCATAAATAAATTATTTGGTACTGATAAGGAAATAAAAAGTCATAAAATAATGTCACTTGTCATGATCATATTATCCATTTTCAACTTGATTTTTGACTCCAAGAAACTAGAACGTCATTAGTCTATATTTCATACTAAATGTTTGTTTTGACCATACATTCGGAAGGTATTAAAAAAAATCTAGGTTCATTATTTTGACGATAAGAAAAAAGTATCCGATGTAAGTTGTTGGAAAGAAGCGAATTAATAAGCAAGTTGGTATTCTGAATGGGTTATAAGTATGAGACGTAGTAGAAGAATGCGTCAGAATAATGACGAACGAATGTGTAAAGAATTTAAAAAGTTAAAATGGAATTTACGGACGGAATGAGATGATGGAGAAACGAGGAGGGTAATACAAGCAGGATAGAGTTTTATTGCAACTTCGTTACAATTTTCGTCCATCCCCTTGATCGGCTTTACGATATGCGTGGGAACAGAAGAAAACGGTTAATGTTTCAGTGTTATTTTTTCTTCCACTACTCTCTGCTTAGATCTCTTATAACAATGGAAAGACGTATATCAATGAATGTGACTACCTGGTTCAGGGGCCAAGGCGTTCACCTTGTAATCCGGAGGTCGAGGGTTCGAATCCCACTGGGTAGCCTACTTTGTGCAAAGTTGTATCCAGTCTGGTTAGAATATTGCAGGCATGAATCACCTGATTATCAGAAAAGAAAGAAGATGCTGTTTCTCGATAGGCACGTATAAACTACCCACAGGTCTCGAAGTGAAGTGTGAAGTGTATCTTTGAAGTGGGTTCGAGACCCACAGGTCTCGAACGCCATCTAGCGTTTGCTCAAGTCTGTCGAAGAATTATTTCTAGTTTACCCTTTAGGTTGCGGAGGTCAGAAAATAGTCGCTCTGCGTAAAAACTAGTAACCTCGTCAAATCACGAGGTTAGGTAGCGGACCCCGGGCTCTGAAGCATTACCGCTGAGGATGCAACCGGGAATACGCTCGGAGGATGAAGATGATGACGTATATCAATGAATGTGTTATGGCCAATCTACACTCTCCATTATCTGCTTATTGGATTGCAATCAAATATTATGACATTACTTTTCGAATAACAAACAATAATAGCGCTACGATAACCCAGGGTTAACTTCCGGTAATAAAGTTAACGGCTGGTTAACGGCCGGTTAACCGCTAGTTGCCGACCACCGTTTACGATGTCACAACCCTATCGCTGCAACCTTGATCGCAGTAATAAATGCGAATTTGATGTGTTGCTCGAAGTTATGAGTTTATGGCCCTACTGTTCGCTGGTAGCAGTGATGTGCCGTTCATGAAAATTTCCAGAAATTTTCAAAACAGTCTGGAAAAATTCCGAGAATTCTCATCAGGAAATTTTTCAACTAAAATTCTCGAAAAATTTGAAAATTTCTGAAATTTCCGGAAATTAGCAAGGAAAGAAATTTCTGAGATCAAAAAATTTCTCGGCGGCACATCACTAGCTGGTAGCAGTATTGACTATAATAAATACAAATACAATCTCTTTATAAGCGACTTCGAAAACGGAGGAGGTTGTTAATTGTTCAAAATCTATTTTTAGGGTTCCGTCCGTACCCAACGAGTAAAAAAGGTACCCTATTACTAAGACTCCGCTCTCAGTCTGTCCGTCCGTCTCTCTGTCCGTCTGTCTGTCTGTCCGTCTGGCTGTCTGTCACCAGACTGTATCTCATGAACCGTGATAGCTAGACGGTTGAAATTTTCATAGATGATCTATTTCTGTTGCCGCTTAACAAAAAATACTAAAAACAGAATAAAATAAATATTTAAGTGGGGCTCCCATACAACAAACATGATTTTTATGGATAATGGTAAGGAACCCTTCGTGCGCGATTGCAACTCGCACTTGACCAGTTATTGTTTGTTTGTTTTAACTTTGTATGGCACATTTAAAAATAAATAGTTACAAAACATATGCATTAGAAATAATGTACATTGGATTGTTTATGTATGTTCACCGATTATTCGAAGAACATACATAAACAACTACTTTTTTGTTTAAAAAGACTTACTTATATTTACTTGTCAGGTGGTCCCATAGAAATTTTATCAAAATTGACCGCGTGTCAGTTTATGACAGATTGACATTTGTCACGTGACCACACCACACATGTCGGCGACGGTCGCCGACAGGTGTTGCCGGCATACTGTCACTCGTCTAGAAAGCCCTTAGGTATACGCGTTTAGTAGGCGGACTAAACGCGTATACCTAAGGGCTTTGCCAGACGCCACTTCTACCTGATAAGAAAGTTAAATAAATAAAGTGAAATAATACAGACCGTTAATTTAGTAAGAGAAGGCTCAAGTACGAGACGTAGACGAAGTGCGTACGCCCACTTTGACAGTGAATAACTCGGTAGGTACCTCACATAGATACGCCACGGCTAAAATAAAACCAAGAAACACAGCTCAAGCCAAGATAACGTGCATAAAACAGAAAAACACATAAATTCCAACATTTTCGCGCTGTATTTTGTTACATTAAAATATTATCTTGCAAATTGTTGTCTCTTAAACTTGAAATTAAGATCTTAATTGGTCTTCTGACAAAAGTACGCACTTTAGTTTCGAGACCAAGAATCAGCTATTAATTTCAGTCCTAGATACACAGAATATTTTTTTTAATAAGCTTTTACACGTAGTTTAATCTATCTCTCTCTCTCTCTCTCTCTCTCATCTCAGCGTTTTCCCAGTTGCAACCTCAGCTGCAAGGCTGAAAAGCCTGCCCACTTTCCGACTTTTTCTTCTCCACTTTGCACGGTCTTGAGCATCCTTGGTTGTAAGACAATTATCACGCATATCATCCTTTTCTTGGGTCTACCCCGCCTGCCGGGCCCCGGCGGAGGCGGCATGGCTATACATTTGTTTTCCACGTAACTTGCCGGCTTCCGTAGGACGTGGCCGTACGTAGCATTAGCATCTTCATCTTACGCAATGAACGAAGGTTAATTTATGACATTGATTAAATTCTACCAAAAATACTTACGTCTGATGATCCCAATTTTATATTGGATGTCGAAATATCTACACAACAGTCTAATGGCACAGAAGTAATAATGAAAAATCGTAGGGTCCCGTGCAGTATGCATCCCCGTTTCCCGTCCCCGCACCTTTTCCCCATTCTCGCTTTATCGCGTGTGTTGGGGGGCAAACACACACACTGTTGTGTGCACGGATGTACGAGTATAGTTTTGTTTTTAGTAGTAGCAGGCATAAATGATACTCCGCTGCTATGAAATGCCATACCTGTGCTAATTGTTTCATTATCCACACGTATTCTCGGTTGCATCCTCAGCGGTTATGCTTCAGAGCCCGGGGTCCGCTACCTAACCTAGGTGATTTGACGAGGTTACTGGTTTTTACACCGAACGAATGTCGTCTGACCTCCGCAACTCAAAGGATAGACCAGAATCAATCCTTGGATAGGTTTGAGCAAACGCTATGTGGCGTTCGGGACCCACAGACGTGCCTTCCGAAACACACAATCATCTTTATTTTTTGGATAATCAGGAGATTCAAGCTTGCAATATCCTAACTAGACTGGAAACAAATTTTCACAAAGTTTGATTTTCATACATACAAAAAATATAGCTCTCTGCCTCTGAAATCTTTTCTTCAAAAAAGTCGGCCCTTATTGAAATAAAAATACTCCTGCGCATCGGTGTTAAACCTGGAATTTCCAATAACTTAATAAACGAAAGGTGAATGTAAAATTCCCATCACTATTATTTATACTGGTCTGCATGAAAATAAACAGCTCTTGTACAGATCGTATAACTTAACAAGGAAAGGAATCTAATATATAACAAGTCATTATTAAGAAAGAAAACAAAAAACCCACTGCCTTCTTATATACCCAGTGTCACTCTCAAAATTAAGACGAATCTAATGATACCTCTCAAGCTTAAATCAATAGAGCCGTTCAGGCTGCAGAGCGTGCCAAACATTAGAATTTGGCGTGAAAAATCCGTCATTTTGTTTTATTATTATTTTGATATACCCAGTGTTACTCTTACAATAAATACAAATCTAACGACAACTCTCAAGCAAAAATCCATAAAGCCATTCAGGCTGCAGAGCTTGCCAAACAATTATACATACATACATACTCACTGTAAACATAATTCTCCTTCTGACGCAGTCAGGTAAAATGGCGATGTGGTTAGCAACTCTTCCCTCCTTTGATTCTCTTTTCCACACAAAAGCTTACAAAGACGTTAAACATGGATTTGTAGTGAGTAACTTTTGTAACCTCGTTTACTATCTCGTTCGATTTACCGAAGCTGTACACGTATCGTTTACGATATGCGTAAACGTTACGTTGTCGTAACGTCACGCTAGAGTGAGTGATGGATTTGCAGTATTGGCCGCCCTGGGCTGAATAACACCGGCCACCCGTTTTTCAGATGCCAGTGCCACCATTTCAGTACTAGGTACATTTGAAGCGGTTAGCCTAATAAAGCGCAACCTATAACCGAAAGGTTCATGGTTTGATCTTCGCTCGATTTGTACCTTTGAGTTTTTAGAACAACTAGAAACTCACTTTTGTAAGGAAATTTGCATTAATAATAACTTGCTTTCGGAGAAAGAAAACATAATGAGGAAGCCTGCACACAACTTTACTAGTGTCAATAGTTTACATTATTTAATAAAATTAAAACCGACTTCACCCTCAAACTACACAACTGGATTCTATAAAATTTCTATGAGATCATCGCAAGTACGCTCTTTCAAATAAAATAATAATTTTATTTGAAAGTTTATATAAAAATTTATTTTATATAAAAATTTCTAATCGGTCATCTTCGAATAATCAGTGTAAATACATAAAAAAGATCGCGACGAATTGGTAACCTCCTCTTTTTTAGAAGTCGTTTAAAAATCAAGCGCTACAATTGTTGTCACCACTACTACTCGTACAGTATTTTTTGCTACGATAAGCGGCCCCTTATATTTGGCCGCCCTTGGCCAGAGCTTAACGGGCTTAAGGGCAAATCCGTCGCTGGGTACAGTTTGTACTAGAGTTGCAGCTCAAGCGCGAACTTTATGCCGAGATATATAGTTTACCTTTATGATGCCATTTGCCCTTTTCGCAAGTTGGCTCCCATGTTTTAGCCAATAAAATGTTACAGTGGCTACACTTGCTTTTGTACAGGTAAAGACGTTTCACAATATAGTTCTCAACGACTATCAGAAACAGGCCTTTAAGATTTATGGCCATAGGCTGCATGGAAACCTATTTTATTTTCGATATTCGTATAAACTTCTGCTAAATTCTAAAATCTGGCTCGATTTATCAAAAAAAAAAAAAAAAACTAATCGGCGACTTATTTCATGTAATATGTATAATTTTTCAGAAAAAAGACATTTGTTTTAGATTGTCAAAACAATTTTTTTATGCTTTTGACAGGTATTTTGCTTACAATCATATAAAGTAAGGTATGTATGAAGACATGCTCCGTATGTATGAATGTTGTTTAAAAAGGTGGGACATTCGTTATAATTTACCAGTATTTTATTTTTGCATAATTTATTTTTATATGTTCAGTTCATTATGCGAATTACGAACACTATACTTACAAACATTTTCGACGGCTTATCAAAAGTACCTATAAGAAACTTACCCTATCATATGCTTTAGTCATATCTAATAATAAGCCTATCTAGTAATACGCAATAGGCTTATAACTAGATATGACTTAAGCATATGATAGAGTAAGTCATAAAATATTATTATCGAAATTATATGGTTCAGGAATAAGAGGGCAGGCTTATCAATGGTTTAAGTCATACCTAGAAAATAGGAAACAAATCGTCCAAATAATGTATCAAAATAATAATAATAATGCTGTCCTATCGCCTTGAAAATTATTCATACCTTAGACATACTTTCAAAGATTTGGCATGGTTTTTTTTTATGACCGGCCGCCAACCAGACATCAACCCTCCTCGGGATTCAAATGTGTGTTAATAAATCGAAGGCAGGGAAAAAAGTAATTAATACATATAATAGAATTTATATCAATAAATAAAGGTCAGGAGAGTTGGACGAGTTTGGGAAAGGATAAAGGGTGGGAGAGGATACTACTAACTTGGAAGAGATAAGGAGTGAGTTCGTAGCAGCTCGGGAAGCCGGGATCGCGTACCCGTGTGCCATGCCTATACCGCCGGATAGGATAGTATAGGATGAGCACCCCTGACTGATTATTATTATTATATCAAAATAATAATAATAATGCTGTGCAAACTATTAATTCAGAAGAAACTACTCTATCATGTTCGATACCCCAGGGTAGTGTATTAGGATGCGTTTTATTTATACTATATATAAATGATTTACCTAAAAGTTTAGACAAAGACCATACATCATCCATCTTATTTGCAGTCGATTTATCGATTTTAAAAGGACATAATAACAATAATAGCAGTGATATCAAAACAGTAATCAAAGCTAATTTAGAAACAGCAAAAAGTTGGCTCACGGATCACAATCTTGAAATAAACTATAAAAAAACTAAAATAATACAATTTGCATTACACCAAAAAGCACCAATAGATACAAACATCCAATTTGATTTATTAGGTATACATATAGATTCACATATAAATTGGAAAAGTCATATTGAATACATTAAAACTAAATTAAGTAAATTCACATATGCTCTCTACCAAATAAAACACACCACTAACAACGAAACTGCTATATCTGCCTAATACGCATACGCATACTCCTGGCTGAGGTATGGAGTAATGTTGTGGGGTAATAGTAGTAGTGCACAAGATTTATTTATCATACAAAAAAAGTGTATCAGGATTCTAGCTCAAATTAAAAATAAGCATAGCTGTAGGCCCTTCTTTAATAAGTTTAAAATTTGAACACTTTCTTCAATATAATAGTTTACCAATAGATATAAAAAAAATATAACCAACTTATAAAATAGTGATATATATATATATATATATATATATATATATATATATATATATATATATATATATATATATATATATGTATATATATATATCACCTTATGTAAAACTTTTATGAGCAAATAAAGAATTGAATTGAATTGAATAAGAAGAAATGCCTGTAAAAATATCTAGTACAACCCCTTTGTAATCGAATGTCCCGCAGTACAAATACAACAAATAAATATTACTACCAGCAAAATAAACACACACCGCAATAACTAAATATTTAACAATATCGTCCAATTTCCCACGCGGCTGGAAAACGAATTTAACTTTAATACAAAGCCTTTGGTAGCCACAAAAGTTGTCGAAGTTACCGTAATAGAAAAAGTAGAGTCGGCCTACAACCCGGGGATTCAGTTTTCTGAGTCATTAGTCACACGAGAATTACTTGATACATACGGCAGGGAAGGAGGTAAATAAGGTTTTTTTTGTAAAACGTAAATTTGATTAAGATAAGGTTTTGTACTAATAAACCACTCAAGACTTCATGGCTATGAAAATATTTTTAAAATATATACCTACGGCATAGTAGAAAAAATTATTATTATAGTTACTGATTATTAAGAATGATGTCAAGTTTGAAATTAATGTCAATTTGTCAATTGATAATAATCTTATTTTTAATAGGTTAAATACCTGCTCTTGTTTGATATATTCCTACAGTCATTTTAAAAAGGCCGATGAGGCAAAAAAAAGCCCGAGATGACTATCTGGCTTTTTATTCTTCACAGGTAATATGCACTTGCGAGAATTCGCACCTTGAGCACCATTACTCACACCACTTGTTTATAAAATGGTCTTTACGAAATACTTAAAAAAAAAAAACAAATAAAACGAAATAATTTTTTGTTTGTTTATAAAGCTTTATTGTACATAAGAAAGAACACAGTTACAAATCAGAAAAGTAAACATACAACGGCGGACTTATCCCTTATAGGGATCTCTTCCAGTCAACCGGCCAGTAATTGAGAGGAATGTTTACTTATTATGCGTTTGGGGCTGACGTGGAACAGTACATTATAAAATTACACAATGATACTGTAAAAATAATATATAGAATGTAAACTACATGAATACAACTAAGAATAAACTTACATATAAGTATACATAAATATACATACTAATATACCTAATATATATATATATATATACATATCAAATATTTAAAACAAACTAAAAAAAAAAATTAAGTAATTAGGTAGCTCGGAGAAACTTAGGATTCTGAAAAGTTCAATATTTTGTTTTTAAAGGAACCCAAGGACGATGCCATTTTAGTATCTAAAGGGAGTGAATTCCATAGGTGTGCTGCTATCACAGAGAATGATTTAGAATAAGACTGCGAAGAATGAGGAGGTATATCAAGAAGAATATTGTCAGCGGAGCGTAGGCGGCTGTCAATTTGACGAAAAGAAAATTTTTCGCGAAGGTAATTAGGACAGGAAGGGTTGAAGAGAGCATTGAAAAGGAGAGCGAGAATATGATAGTTACGACGGATACTATAATACATAATAATATGACATATGGCCTTAGTTAGTTGCTGTGTCAGTCCGTGTGTCTCACATACGACAAAGTGACGACAGTCCCACTCTAGAGTCGGATCTCAAAACTAATGCGAGTTGACACTTTCGAGACTCCGCACCGTGAGCACCATTCACTTGCTTATAAAATTATATTTCAATGCTTAGGTACTTAAAAACAAAAAGATAAAACAATGTGAAATAAGGCCTTGTTAGTCGCTGTGTCGGTCCGTGTGTCTCATATGTGACTTGGTGACGACAGTCTCACTTGAGGTGGGTCTCAAAACTAATGCGAGTTTACACTTGCGAGATTCCGCACCTTAAGCGCCATTACTCACAGTACTTGCTTATAAAATTATATTTTAATGCTTAGGTACTTAAAAAATAAAAAAGTAAACAAAGTAATATGAAATAAGACCTTAGTTTGTCGCTGTGTCAATCCGTGTGTCTCTTATGTGACAAGGTGACGATAGTACCATTTTAGAGTCGGGTCTCAAATCTAATGCGAGTTGACACTTGCGAGACTCCGCACCTTAAACACCATTACTCACAGCACTTGTTTATAAAATTATACTTTATTGCTTAGGCACTTAAAAAACAAAAAAGAAAAAGAAATGTGAAATAAGGCCTTAGTTAGTCGCTGAGTTAGTCCGTGTGTCTCATATGTGACAAGGTGACGACAGTCCCACTAGAGGTGGGTCTCAAAACTAATGCGAGTTTACACTTGCGAGACTCCGCACCTTAAACGTCGCTATTACAGCACTTTCTTAAAAAAATATTTTAATGCTTAAGTAACTACATAAAAAACAAAAAAGTTTACAAAACAATGTGAAATAAGGTCTTGTTTAGTCGCTGTGTCCGGCCGTGTGTCTCATATGTGACAAGGTGACGACAGTCCCACTAGAGTCGGGTCTCAAAACTAATGCGAGGTGACACTTGCGAGACTCCGCACTTTAAACATTATTACTCTCAGCACATGCTTACAAAATTATATTTTAATGCTTTTTTTAAATCATTAAAAGAAGACAAAATAATACGTAATATGGCCTTAGTAGATAGACAGATGGAGTCTCAGTAATAGGGGTCCCGTTTTAACCTGTAGTTACGGAACCCTAAAAACAATACAAAGAAGAAAAAATAACGTAAAATATAGCCATAGTTAGTCGCTGTGTCCGGCCGTGTGTCTCATATGTGACAAGGTGACGACAGTCCCACTAGAGTCGGGTCTCAAAACTAATGCGAGTTGACACTTGCGAGACTCCGCACCTTGAGCACCATTACTCACAGCACTTGCTTATAAAATTGTAGTCCCCTGAAATGTTTGCCGCCTGCTCGGGAGGAAGTTGCAATATTTTGGGGACGGAATGTAAATGTGCTTTTTATGATCTGCTGACTGTACTCGACTTCGTAGAGTTGTAATTTTTGATACAATGTTTCTGGAACATAGGGAAGGTACGGTTGGGTACATAGTTACACAGTATTTTGAACTAAATTGTTGAAACTGTTAGACAACTTAAATAACTTTAGTAGTAGTTTTTAATTCGTGAACTTTGTTTAGTTTGTATGTTTGTTTAAGATAATTTTATTACTAATTACATGTCATTACATAAATTTATATTACAATTAAAATTTATATTTACTAAATCAAACGAAAACAAACATAAATACTAAAAGTATGTAAATAAAAAATATCCCTCCCCTGCGGAAGAGTGCCCAGAAGGCTGCCAGCATTGCAACGTTGCATGGCAATTTCTATTCTTTGTGCGAAGTACGAGTAATTACCAGCCCCCTGGTCACCTTGGCTTGTTTAGTTAAAATATTGTTCAAGCTGGTTTCGAGCCACTTCCCCATGCCTAATATGTAAATCGGAAATAAAACCGCAAGGTGAATTCAATAACGAATTTCAAACCCATCAGTTTGTGTCACAAATGTTATGATAATAAAGCCTATCTTAAACTACTTATAACTATCTTAATAAGACAACTCTATAAGTACACAATTCGGTATTTGACTCGATTTTTTTTCTTATTCTTATCAAAAAGTAAAACAATACAAAACCGAAAACATTAATAACTAATTTGTACTCCGCTCAAAAATAAGTTATAAGTTATAAGCCTTTCAAATCCGGTGGAAGAGGAAACTGTCACATAACAGAAAAAGGATGCACATACACCCGCGTGACGTCACTGTCATTAGGTGTCACGCTTACGAAAGAGATAGCGAGATGTCCCCAACACGCTCCGACTCTTATATTTAAAATGATATTTACTGCCTTATTAAATAACCAAATAACTTTCTATTTTCGGAAAACGGCTTCTTGTTAGTGTTTTTTGTTATTCGTAAAATATATTGTCAAAAAAAAAAGTCAAATAGCTTATTGTGCATGTAAGTAATAAGAACCTACATCTGATATTTGCCAATCCCAAAATAATTGAATAATGGTGCATTAAGTATAGAGAAATCGGTTACGTGGTGATCACAAAGGTTATCATGATTTTTTAGGATATTAAACCAAATGGTAGAACAAAACCATTACATTACATTACATTGCGGTCAAACATTCAAAAATGTAGTGCCAAGAAATTCAAGTGTCTGCGTAACTTTGTGAAATTCCTCACCTTTTGAAATATATGAAATGTCAAGTTGGTAAGGATGTCTGCTTTATTACCTGCAAGTTCTTGACTTCTCTTTACGCCGCGATGGTTACTTTTAACACAACGAAGTGTGTATATTTATATCTGTCTTTGTTAGAAAATAATATTAAATATTCGAAACGACAGAGATTTTCAGTCTCATAAAATGATAATTAACTGTGTGTTAGAACTTATGTTATGGGATACTAACTCAACGACTGTATTTACTAGACTTTATGATAATACATTTACGTATATAAATAACCAAAACCTAATATTTTATAAAACAAAAAATACCAACTGAAAAGAAATACTTTTTTGAAAAAATCAAGAAAATTGGTTAGTTAATGAAGTAGTAATTAGCATTTTAAATATAAGAGTGGGAGCGAGGCGGGAACATCTCACTATCTCTTTCTTACGCGTGAGAACTAATACCGTGACGTCAAAAGCGCTGTAGGTGTATCCTTTTTCTGTTATTTGACAATTTTCCCTTCCATCAGATTTTATAAAATTATACCTTAATTAATTTTGGGCAGATAAAAAAAAAATGCATTCGGTTTCGGAATATGTTACTTATTGTTATGTATAACTAGCTGACACGGCAAACGTTGTTTTGCCATAAAAAAATTTAGGGGTGGACTACCCCTAACATTTAGGGGGATGAAAAATAGATGTTGGCCGATTCTCATAGATACCGGATAAGCACAAAAAATTTCATCAAAATCGGTCAAGCCGTTTCGGAGGAGTATGGCAACTAAAACTGTGACACGAGAATTTTATATATTAAAAATAAAAACAATTGAGTAAAAATACCGTATTAAGAAAGGCTATTTTTTAATTTTCAACTTGCCCTGGCTGGGGATCAAACCTAGAACCTACAGATTGGCGAACTAGTGTGTTAAACATTATTCCACGGAGGTCGTCAAAATACAAACTTGAACATTTTTTCAAAAATCGAGCGACGAAAATTTATCATTTACAGCGTTTTACCCTGCACCACGGAGCTCACTTTTTATACAGTTTTTATTGGTTATTTCCTTATTTATTTGATAATTAAAAAAATGGTACAAAATCTGATTCTTTCATAAGGGTTAATATTTATATGGAGATGCATATTTTCCAAGAAGGTTGTTGTGTTGTACTTCTTTATTATACATAAACAGTTACAAACATAGGAACATTTACAGATCATATAATATAACGTTTGGGTACAATGGCGGATCTATCCCATAACGGGATCTCTTTCAGTCGAGTCAGATGTGTTACCTTGTAAAAATACCTGTCCAAACCGTGGCCGTTTTTAACCCCCGACAAAAAAGAGTGTGTTGTAAGTTTGACGCTAACGTCTGTCCATCTGTGGCATCGTAGCGCTCGAACGGATGGATCGATTTCAATGCGGTTTTTTTACTTGAAAGCTACTTCCCTTGCGGTGTGTCTTAGCCATGTTTAATGAAAATCGGTTCAGTCGTTTAAAATTTATTAGGTATTAACGCTTGAAAGCTTGGATTTGTAATTTACCCGAAAAATAATAGATGGCGCTATGGATTAAAATATAATGAAGTTCCGCCACTTATCACTAGATGGTGTCGTCGGGGGTTTTTAATTATATATATTTGTCCTGAGTCTTGGATGTTTATATATATATAGATAAACATCCAAGACTAAGGACAATTTGAAAACGGCCATTTTCCAACTTGCTCTGACCAGGGATCGAACCCGGAACCTCTGGGTGGCGGACTAGCATGGTGACCACTACGCCACGGAGGTCGTCAAAATATATATATTTATTTACCTATTTGTGACAATATTTACACCTAAGATTTGCACTTTACGCAAAATATATACGGCACACAAACCCGGAAAAGCTGAAGCATCGCTATATAAGTACACTTTATAATAAAACGTTGTTGAAAATTGCACTTTCCACCCAACCCTCGATATCCCATACCATCCTATTATCATGCTCAAAAGTGACCCATGTCACAACCACTTATCCTCCTGAATATGTATCAGAATCTGTTTCTTTTCAAAATGTTTGGCCCTTCTCAATAATGCATTCGGGTAGACTTAAAGGCATCAGGGATAACTTTCAATATGGTTCGAAAGAGTTATGGTTAAAAATACATTAAGATTTTCTTTTTATATTTTTCATGGAAATTATTTGATAAAACTGAACAATTTACGTTTTATTGTAACTGGATCTTTTATTATTATTACACACTTAAAAATAAAGCGAAAATCGTTTATTAACAGCATTTCGTAACTACTTAGTGAAAATAAAAATTATACTGTTCATATATTCATATTTCCAGTTTCGTTTTCAAAATTATAAGAATATACTACTACGTATTAATTATCGGCTTAGTTCGGCTTTCTTTTACAATCTACCCGGAATGAGAAGAAACTGGTATATTAAGCTTTTTCCTCACTCCGAGACCAGCATGGCAGGAATAATTACTTAAAATATTATAATTCAATATCTCACAAACCCTCAGTCTTTTGAAAATCCTGTTTTTTTTTCACGAAAGCATTAGTGAAAAATCATAATACATTCAATATGATAATCCAAAAATTTAAAACCGCGTCCGACATAGGTATTCATTGTGCTCAGTCGACTGAAACTAGCGCTAGGTAAGCTGAGATTCAGTATTCATGTCAATGCTTTCTTTAAGGCTCAGCTCTCTTTTAGAATTCTACTGCTAACCGAGGCTTTGGTACAGAGGAAAATACGTTTGGAGGTAAAGGTCGTATGAAGTTTTTGTTATTTTAATGTTATAACATTGTTATGTCCTGTTGCATGCCTGAAAGGGCAAACTGCCGAAACATACCACATTACGCATCAACTTAAAAACACAGTTGTGTTGTGCCCAAGATTTAGAATATATGCACAAGTTGTGAGTTGTGCAATAAATATTTTTGTTTTTGCATTCCGTATCTTCCAATCATTGTTTCTGAAATATAATATAATATAATAAAGAAAAGAAATGGTTTATGGTTCAGTGGAGGAAGTGACTTCAGATCACTACTTTATTCTTAATCTATGCTTCAAATAGCTCGTAAAGTCCTCAATTCTATTTATTGTTGAAACACTCGATGAGATTGTCTTGACGACCTCCCCGTGGCGTGGGGGTAACCACGTTAGTACACCGCCAGGGCAAGTAAGAGTGGTCTTTTTAAAATTGTCTTAAGTCTTGGATGTTTATCTATAAGTATATGTACTTATCATTATCATTGAGATAATATCCCATTAGCTTAAGCTTACTTGGGGATTACCTCAATCTGTATGATTTATATATATATATATATATATTTATTTATGTTTTGTCTGATGTCTTTGGCATATTGTCTCATTCAAAAATCACTTACACACTCAAAAGAAAAACTACCGCCACGATGGAAAAATGGCGTGATTAGTTTTCTTATCTTAAAGGGAAATTTAGACGTTGCAAGTTTCTTGCCTTCTTGAATACCATTTTATTGAGGCAAAAATGATTTGTTTTGGCTGAAGTTTCGCTAAGACCATGTAAGTTATCTATTGCTTCAATAAAATTGTATGCATCAGGTAAAAAACTTGCACGTCTAAATGGACCTTGAAAGTAGTTTATTTCATGTTGTTTACATGCATTGTTCTTTGTTTATTAATTACATTAGCTATGTCAAGATTAACAGTGAGAAATAAATAACACCCAAAAATTTAAAAAATAAATTGTAGTTTGATTACATAGCATAAATCAGTGTCGTAGGTTGAATTTGCTCCAAAAAATGTGGCTAAAATTTGAATTTCTGCCCGTACAGTTTAGTCTCTGTTGTCATCTACTCTGTACCAAGGCTTCGCGCCATCGGTTTTATGGGCATTGACTATGAAAACGACTCAATTAGAATAAACAGCTTTTATTTGTGTTAGTGTAATTCCCGTATTGGGTTTACATAGCAAATGTTCTGTCGCATGTGTATTTGTTCTTTTTTAACGCCCGACGCAAAAAGAGAGGTGTTATAAGTTTGAAAATAATGTCTGTCTGTCGGTCTGTGGCAACAAATGGACCTAATGGGTCGATATCAGATCATCGAAGATAAAAATCCCATTAGACCCATTCTCGACTTCTACGCGGACGAAGTCGCCGGTTAAAGCTAGTTAAACTATACAGATATATTATCACATCTTTATCTCTGACGGAGTCTGCAGGTCACGCAGGCCTGGGCTTTAAGAGCGGCCTGCCCGTCTTACTTTTCATACAAACGCTCGTACTTGATTATGGCGTTGCATATGATCTTTTTTGAAAAATGTTGAACTCACAGGTATCTTGGGCGCTATTTCTAGGTTTCTATCGAAAAAAAAATCAGAATAAGCCTCCAAAAATCTGCAATTTAGCACAAATTTTAGCTGAACTTCGACCGTTCATAAAGTACTCATAAATTGTAAAAGTAAAGAAAATATTTCAATACAAACCTCGCAAATATAATGAAAATTTTGAATACAAAACATTTATTTCATATACTTGAAAGGCTTACTGATGAACACGTATCTCCTGGAACAAGTTTTATGAAATTTCCGCACCTTATGAATAGTTAATATTCGTTCAATGTGTAGTCAATAATAATACTAGTTTCCTTTAATGGAATGCAAACCATTACCCTTAGGCGCTATCTCTCTCTTTTTTGTTTGCCTTTTTTTCTAGCATTGCCCTGGATGAAACACCAAGCTTTTCAAACAATGCTCGCGTTGAAAACAGAGCGGCCGGGAAGGGCCGCCTAAAGATGGGAAAAGGAATCAAAAAAGTGTGGGTAGCTAGCATCGCCGCATTAAAATCGTTATCTGCGCTTAAGTACTGATGTATGTATTTGGTTTTATTAATCTTGAGATTTTGAGAGTCCTTACTCTTGACAGAATCAGACTTTCCCATACAAACGTAGTCTATGTTTTTTTTGGAAACGACATTTCGGATATGGGCACAATTACGTAATTTTGAAGAAATTATAATTATCTAGGGTTTTAATTGGTTGCCGCCGGTAAAATTATGAACTTAAAAGAGAATATCGTGTATTATATTATATTTGACCATCAGTATGGAAAACTTCTACACCCTTATAATTTCTTTCCAGTTCATAATTTTACCGTCAGAAACCAATTATAACCCTAGATAATTGCGATTTCTTTAAAATTACAAATTTTTACCGAAATCTGAATCTGACGTTTCAAAATAAAACGTAGACTACGTTTGTATGGCAAAGTCTAGGGTAAGGGGATTCTTAAGTTGTTGATATCCATAATTACCTCATCATCATCTTTATTGAAGAGCTATGCTCTTATTGGTGGAGTATGAACCTTCTCTCCATTTGTCTCTATTGTTCGTCGGCCGTTGGACTTCTCTGTACGACACGACATTCACCTTCACCTTTATCTGTTTTATGCAGCTATGCCTCGGTGTACTTGGTTCTCTTTTCCCTTCTATCTGCCCTTCAAAGATATTTATACATATATTTATATGTTTTACATATTCACTTATCCTTTATAAACCTAAAATAACCATTTTAACCTCAGCAGCATTTAATTTAAATTCTATAAAGTTTTAAAGTGTGGTTAGCCACAAGCTCGTATAAATGTGAAGTAGCCCGCAATAGAAAAATAGCTTTATCTGACCGCTTGTGAAGGACAGAAATCCACCTTTTCGCTGGAAACCTCTTTGAAGTATCGAGCGCTGAGTAAATATTGTTTTTCCAAGGATAGCTTTACGGCATTTCTTGTACACAGTTATTACTTTCAGTGCGTTTATTTTTATATAAAGTGCTTGTTTAGAGTAGACTGAAATTGCTCTGAAAATTACACAGACTGTTTAATCCGGTCTTATATATAAATGAACTCGCAAACAGTGTGTACAGTAGGCAATAAACTTAGCTGTATGATCTGACGTCTACCACTATTATGAAATGGAAAAAAATCATAGATTTAAAAGTAAAAAAAATTTTGGTCTATGGAAAAAATGGACTGGTATCAAGTTATACAAAAATCCAAAGAATATTAAATGATTTTAATTTTACTTTGGCTTTGAGTTCTCATATCTTCATTTATTTCACCATTTCAATCAGAAAGCTAAATCACCCCGAATCCCAAATAAAGTGTCAAAGAACTGAAACGAGAAAAGTCGTTTTTCTACCGACAAGCTCCTCACACTTAGTTGACCTAGAAAAACCGCACGCTCACCCAAGTGTTGTTAAGTTGTAACGCATCGGAGTAGACCGAGTGTGAAATACATAAAGCCGAGGCAGTACCGACGAGGAGCGGAAAAGTTTGACTTTCCTCTCTCTCTCTCTCTCATATTAACGAGTTCGCTTGTTCATTTTGTTTTTTGCTAGGGTTCCTTACCCAAAGGTTATAAACGGGACCCTATAACTAAGACTCCACTGTCGGTCTGTCTGTCTGTCCCTAGGCTGTATTGTAAACCGTGATGGCTTGACAGTTGAAATTTTCACAGATGATGTACTTATTTTTGTTGCCGCTATAACAACAAATACTAAAAACAGAATAAAGTATATCGAATTCCCAAACAACAAACGTGATTTTGTTATACCCTTCGTGTGCGACCTCGACTCGCACTTGGCCGCTTATTTGTGTATGAGGTCAATACTTATCGACTTACACTGTGCTGACCCCATAAATATATAAGGCGGCATAGCATGTAAGTCGCTTAGTGTTACGCAGTATTTTCATACTTGTAGGGAATGGAAAAAGAGGAAGCGGCCAACACTGGTGTCAGATTTTTCAACTTGTCTGAAGGCCTGACATGGCTTGACGATGGCCACAATGATGACAGAAACTTACCATTCGAAACACGGCAGCTCGAGAAAATTTTGTAGTCACCCAATCAAGTTTCTTCTCTAGACTGCATCGTTATGCCTTTTGGGTTTCCCCTCAATAGGTTGCCCTCTTTTGTCACGGCGTGAATTTGAATTTAGTAGATACTTAAACGTATACTGAAGCGTACACTATTGCTAGTCTCCAAGAAACTTGCTTTCTGTTTCTAACTACCCAATTATTTCCAAGTTATGATGTACTCTTTTTTTCTACTAGTCCATATTAATCCAATGCTATACTAAACGCCTCTCCTGGAAGGATTTGCCCATAATCATCATCCCAATAAACGGAACAAAGTCTTTGCATAGATGATACTGTTGCACGTTTTAGGACGCCTGTGGGATAAGAGGTGATGACAAATCATATTCTTTTTTATGATAAAATGTTATTACCTACTTCTAGTAGATAATTTACCTCGAACTTTGAACTTGCGATCATACTTACCCTATACATATTTGTAATCCAGGAGGATCTTTTAGTTGATTTATACAATATGAACTCGAAAAAAAATTGTCATTTTCATACAAATTGCCGGGCCGGCCGAACACTTTTGTATGAAAATGACTATTTTTTTTCGAGTTTCAAGCATAGGGACCATTCTATGGGACCAACATAGAAAAATTGTTCATATTGACGGTCTGAGTTGCTTCTACAAGGATCGGACAGGGTTTTTGTTACATATTGTACAGCCCTTGTTGCACAGAGGACGCTGTTATCATAACCTTCCTTAGTCGCCTCTTATGACACCCGTGGTGGTGATGACAAAGGGCTGGGCTACATTTGGCTTTCAAAGCTGCTATCCCGAGCGAGAGAGAGCGTCGAGCGCCGCGTAATCGCCGATGATGATGCGTTCCGTCGCTCGTGTTCGCTCTAGCGAATTACGATTCTCAGCAACAGAAAAGTATAGCAGCATAGAAAAGTGCTGTTCCTTGCTGCCAGATGTAGCCCAAGCCTTTGTCACCACCAGCACGGGTTTTGTAAGGGGCGACGAAGGACTGGACTGGACAGATAAAAGGTTAATTCCCGTTGGATTACAAATATGTAGAGGGTTAAAGGTTGTAAGAATGATCGCAGGTTATAGCAGGAAAAGTGCCTTTCCGTGCTGTCCCATGTTTCAACCCAAATTGTGTTCTACGCTACCGTCACCACAGGCAATCCCGCTGTGTCCTTATCGCCAATCATTGCGCCCACCGCTTCAATAAAACATCGGCCTACGCGCTAAGAGAAAACGATAAATATTAAAGCTTACCTCGGACGGTTTATCTCACTGGGAGGCGGCAACCGTGAAAAACGGATAAATGCGAAATCCCCAGAAATCCTACGCCGCGAAAGTTGGTGCGATACTCACGTGTGTACCAGGATTATATTGCGCGGTGTGGTGATCTGGCGGTGATACGTAGTTTTGTAATGAAGGTATAGATATCGGATGGATGGATTTCTGTTGCTTTAGTTGTATCATTAATTTTAAATGAAGATTTATGTTGAATCGAAAAGATCGCAGGAATTGGGCAAAATGCGAATCATGTTCAAAGGCGACGCGGCTAGAAATCGCTCATCGCTATTTACATTTCGTTTTTACTTTTTCGCACAATATTATGCTTAAAGTTGTTTGGGTCTTATGGCTCTAGATTCTGTTTGTTTTAGAGTGTTTTATCCCTGACGGGGTAGACAGGGCCCAGGACCCTAAGGCCACGTTTAGCGTGATGATGGAGTTAAGATGAAAGGAGAAATCAAAATAATGATTGGTTACTAGCCGCATCGCTTATTAACATGATTCAAATCTCGCCCATCCCTCGATCGGCTTTTACGATCGGTGCGGGAAGAGAAGTATCTGGTACATTCTTAGTTTTTTCCTTTCTCTCAGACCAGCATTCAAGATTTATATGGGTAAAATATAGGTACATAGGAAAAAACGTTAGAAGAGGCTTTTTAATTTTCGTCGCGTTTGGCACCAGCTGAGTTCGACACGTTTTCATTACCGATGAGAGGAAAATCCGCCCTGCCTATCTAACGCGGCCATTTTAAAAGCATTTTCAGCACATTTTTCCCGAATTCCGACAATCATCAGCGAGAATGTCCCGTCACGGATTAGCGCGTCATTTCGCGGAGTTAAGCGTATTTTTCACTGTTACCTAGCGGGGCGTATTTCCGCCATAAAACCCCGGGCAGAGTGATAAATAGATAAATAGTTTATTTGTCACTACACTACCGACACACACACAAAATTAAACTATACATACATTAGTTACTTACACAGGCTCAAAAGTTATGACGAAACAATAAATTAGTTGCATGTGTGTGTGCTGCAGAGTATGTGGTTGAGAGGGGCGCTGTGGCGGGATTTTTTTAAGAATGGTTTGCTGTTTTGATAGAGCATTTTCTAGAAAATAAATAGTATGATAATGTTATGTAGCGTGCATCTGAATATAAAATTGTGTGATCTAGGTTCTCTTTATAACATGCCAACTTATGTCATGGTAAACGGAAAAGCTATTATTACTTTGCAATTCTGTAGAGTCCGTTGATGAAAAGAAAAATAGCACGTATCTTATGACACATTATTTTCCATGTAGGCATAAGTCTAAATGAATACCAGCACACATTTGTGAAATATACATTTACTCTTTTTAGGTGCTTATTGGGGTGCAAAATTATAAAGCCCAGGGGAGGGAATTTTAAAATGCGCTGCTACTTAGACCGTCATTCAGGAATGTAACGCTTATTTTTCACAGTTCAATGGAACAGTATTATTCACTGTTCGACTCGTCCGCTTTCATACGTTATGGGAATTAATGGAGGTGACTCGCAGTTTTGTAGATAAATTGGTGCCCTTTTACGAGTTACTGGTATTAAATGGTTCAGACCAGACCTCCGTCTCTTGCTACCGAATTTGTTAATATCGAATTTCAAATAATCAATTTTTTTTATGATTGAATTGTGTAATTTTTAAAATGTTTCTCTTAGCATATAATTTAAGTTAACCTAAAATAACTTTCCCAGTCATATTCTTAAAATGCAAACTAATCTTTCTTCACGTTCATACCCCACAACTGGGCTAACTCATCACCTCTTTCCTTCCATAACTCTCTGTGCCTGGTCTTAACTTTCCAATCCTGTTCGAATGATTTCCAATCCTCTGGCCATCTCATTCTGTGTGTCGTTATAACTTACTACATCAAATCTACTTACAAGAAGATAAAGCACACCCTGATCTGTGGTTACTACCAAGCCACACACGGCTTTCTAGTCTCTAACAGTGAAGTTTAACTTTTAGAGATTATCCAAGTTCGAATGGCAATACCGTGTCCCTGCCAGTTTGCTACTCGCTGCCAGCGATCAGATTATCGGCTTGCAGTTCAATCTGATTGGCGTGGGAAGAAATCAACTTACACTGATTGCTCATAATCGCATTAGGACTTTAAAACAGGCACCTGTGTTAGTACGTTAATATATGAAAGTGCTGTATTAAATAAATAAATATTTATGGAAAAATAACACTGATTGAGCTAGCCCCAAAGTAAGTTCGAGACTTGTATTATGGGATACTAACTCAACGATACTATATTTTATAACAAATACATATATAGATAAACATCTAAGACCCAGGACAATTTGAAAAAGGCCATTTTCCAAATTGCCCTGACCGGGGATCGAACCCGGGACCTCTGGGTGGCGGACTAGCATGGTGACCACTACGCCACGGAGGTGTATTTATTGTAAAATGTAAATTATACAATAAATACAGCATTGTTCGCAGCAATTTTCGTAAATATATGTAGTAAAGTGACTCGAGAGAAATTCTCAAAGTCAACTTGAACAATCCTGCGTTTGAATATATGTGAGTTTATTTGTTACACGATAACTCGAGTATCTTAAAGTATCTCTGATCAAAGCCTCAGGAAATTTAGTAGGCGTTAGTAGATGTGGTCAATATTTTTTTAAATTTAAGCATTATCTAAATCTGTCCAACATTTGCCAAGATATGGGGTTCGCGAGTTCGCTATAAGATTTTGAAGAAGAATAACCCGTAAGATTACTCTTAAATACTCGTGCACTATTTTCGTTGCTAATAGCAAAGTTCAACTTTCAGAGATAATTTAAGTTTGAATGGAATACCGCGTCGCTGAAGGGCGCAGCGATCAGATTATAGGCTTGCAGTTTAATCTGATTGCGTGGGAAGAAATCAACTTACGCTGATTGCTCATAATCGTATTAGCGTGGATGACCACGACAACGGTCTAACGTTGACATTTTTATAGGTACGAAATGCTCATTTCATGCTTCTTATAAAAGAGAAGAGAGAAGATTCTTCTAAATATATTTCAGGATTGTCTACAGAATTTGGCGGCCATTTAGATCTCAATTCTTGTGTCGGATTTGGAACTTGGCTCCCATTTTCACATTTATATTTTTAACCAAACCGTTTTACATAACGCGAAATCCCGGGATTCATGCCTATGCCTATATCTATACGAAAGCCATGGATTTGCAACTGAGAACAGCATGATCATCATCTGTTTTCAAAATAAGTTAAGTAATAAACCATTGGACTGCCTTCGTGGTCTTGTGGTCAAGGCATTTGCCTTGTGATCCAGAGGTCATGGGTTCGAATCCCACTGGAAAGCATACTTTGGAAAAAAATGTTTCCGGTCTGGTAAGGATATTGCAGGCCTTAACCATCTGATTATCCAAAAAAAAAGATGATTCCGTGTTTCAAGGGTAAACCAGAACCATATCCAAGAAATGGTTCTGGTTTACCCTTTGGGTTGCGGAGGAACTAGTAACCTCGTCAAATCTCCTTTATTAGATTCGCTCCAACTAGGAAAATACACTCGGATGATGATGATGAAGGTAGGCGATAAGAAACAAATAATGGACAAGAGAGAGATCTATCTAAGAGAATATCTAACAAAATTATACGATATTAAATTGTAGCGAAGAGATTTAATTATATAAATAAATAAATATATACGGACAAATCACACAGATTGAGCTAGCTCCAAAGTAAGCTTAAGCTTGTGTTATGAGATACTAACCCAACGGTATTATATTTTATGATAAATACATAGGTATATAGATTAACATATAAGACCCAGGAAAATTTGAAAAAGGCTATTTTCCAACTTGCCTTGGCTGGGGGTCGAACCCAGAACCTCCAGATTGGCGGTCTAGCGTGTTGACCATTACGCCACGGAGGTCGTCGAATTAACCATGTAGTTATTAGGCAGAGATATCTAGTGAATAGATTCCAATGACACTAATAAAAAAATTGAATTGAGTTATGTACTATGTCAATTTAGAACTAAGTACGCCAACAGAAACCTTTTTAATACAATGTACGGCTTTAAGGTGCCGCTTTAATCGTCAACGCAAGCATAGTTTGTTGTTTCATCCAGGGCAATGCAAGAAAATGTGGCAAGGCAAAAAGAGAGAGATAGCGCCTGAGGGCTCGGTTCGCATCATATTGAATAAAATTAGTATTATTGTTAAATGTCCATTGAACGAATATTAACTATTCATAAGGTGTTCAAATTTCATAAAACTTGTTTCAGGTAAATCTGTTTTTCAGTAAGCCTTACAAGTGTGTGAAATAAATGAATTATTCAAAATTTTCATTTAAATTTGCGAGGTTTATATCGAAATATTTTTTTTAACCTTTAGAATGTATGAGTACTTCATGGAGGACGGTTCAGGTAAAATTTGAACAAAAAAGCACATTTTTGGAGGCGTATACTGAATTTGTTTTTCCAGATTTGTATTGTTTTTCGTGTAAAACATAGACATAGCGCACAGCATACCTGTTAGTTTAAAAGTTTCAAGAAAGATCAGTTAAGTACAACGCGATAATAACGTACGAGCGTTTGTATGAAAAGTAAGACGGAAGGCCGCTCTTAACAGACAGGCGTAGGCACGCGCTAATTTCTTCCGTCCCCTCCCAAAATAAAGACACTGAAACCCGATACCCTATAAATAACTCGCTAATTTCGCGTAATTACGTTAAAAATTAATTAAGCCGGCGCACGTTGACACAACACTAATGAGCATAATAAATTTTCTTTGTGACAAAAGCCGCCTGTATATTTAATAACCACACTTTTGTTTTTGTATGCGTGTAACAAAGAGTTAATTTTCTTCCCTCTTTCCCTTATGTTCGTCTTACATAATTTATGAGTGGGAAAGAATGAGAGTTGACAAGGATAAGATAGTGTTTGTATTTGCAGCGTGGTTTCTGGTCTAGAATAGGACTAATTCACTTCTGAATAAAGATTAAGCACAAAGTACGTCTCGTGTTTTTTTGTTGAGGGTAGATGTCATTCGAGTCCGGTTGAAAAAAAATTCGGTCCGTGAGATCCCTCAGCCTATAATCTCTTTAAATTCATTTCAAAACGTTTGTTCCAGGTATTTCGTGACCAAAGGGCTGGTAATTATCTGGCTTAAAGAATCAGCATTGCTGAACAACGTGGCAATGCTGCCAGCCTTTTGGTCACGCTGCTGAGGGGTAGTATTTTAGTGGGACTACATCATTTGTAATTTTTTTTAGTTTTTTAGTTTAGTTTAAGTTCTTATTTAATTTCTATTTATATTTTATTAAGTATGTATAGTTATAATAAAATTTAAAATTTTATTATTTCTGCAAACAAAAATTTTTTCAGTGGGATTCCAAAACAAATGCCAATTTTGTTCTGTCCTTATTTTATAAGTTGGTTGACTATGATTTTGTGATGCGGACGGGACGTGATTCAGATTTTATGACGCCACTTATTCGCTGGCACCGCGCCATTCACTAAATTAGTATTAGGTAAATAAAAGGCTAAATTCAGATAAGTACAATTCATTAGTCTGCATAAATTGTCATAAGTAAATAATCATTTTAGCGGGATTAAAATACAAATGCCAATTCTGCTCTATCCTTATTTTACAAGTAGGGCGACCATGATTTTATTATGCGGACGGGACGTAATTTGGATTTTATGACGCCACTCATACGCTGGCACCGCGCCAATCACTAAATTAGTATTAGGTGGGATAAAGAATTTGACTTATGTAGATATTGATCGCGTTGAGGAGCTCGGTGGCCCGGCGGGAGAGCGCACTACTAGCGCTTTCGCAAGTAAAGCGATACCAGGCGTGGTCCGCACTTGGATTTATGACCACAAGTGGCATGAAAATTTCTCAAGCTCCTCCGTGTTTCGGAAGGCACGTATAAGCCGTTGGTCCCAGCTGTCATCATTGTATGGCAGTCGTCAAGCTATGTCGGATTCCTTTAGGCAGCTTGAAAAATCTGACACTAGTGTTGGCCACTTACACACACGAAACGCAAACATTGATCGCGTTTCGTAGTTAAGTGGTTTTCCAGATATTTTTGGATACAGAAAATTCTGTATTGTAAATAGGTAGAAGGGATTCTGGGAAAAAAAATAAATCATTTATTTAAAAGCTAAGAAGTACCTTTAAGTTTACCTTTAGTTTTAGTACGTACCTGTATTTAAAATTTTCATTATTAATATTCATCCATCACATAAACGAATCCTGTTAGTTAACCACAACAAAATTCCATTTTATACCAAAATAAACAGCTAACTAAAATGAGCCATATTGTTTATACGAAATTAGTTCAATTTGTCATTTATCAACTAACCGATAATCATATTACTGCATGCAATTGTGAATTCATTAATGAATTCATTCGATAATTGTGTTTTAGTTAGAATAATAATTTCTATGAAACAGAATTGGTATGTAATATAAACAAATAAATATATTGTTTTGTACGTTTAATGGCAGACCGCCTCGGCATTGCACGGGTATGTATTGAGCATGTAAATAAATCTACCTTTTCAATCATTCTTTGTATTGATGAAAATACTAGTAATGAAATAATAATAAAATATTAAATAATGGCAGACCGGGAGAGAATACTGCCACATGGCATTGGGCCCGCCTTTTGTAAATTTTTTTAAAACTGTGCAATACAGTTCAAATAAATGAAAACTGCAATAAAATCTGTTGCGTAGTTTACAAGATCTAAGTGTACATACATTACAAAGGGACAGAAAGGCGGGAAGCTACTTTTTTGTACTATGTAATGATGTGAGTAAATCTTTTATTTTTACTTAACATGATGAGTGTATTATTACTTATTATTATTACTTATCAATAATTAAGCAGTAGATTTGGTAGATAACACAACGTTTCTGGGAATAACGCTTGATTCCGGGTTGCAATGCCCATATTAAAAAATTTGCTCGAAACCTTAGCTCTGCAGCCTACGCGGTTAGAGCCAGTCCACACGGCGCGTTGCGTTGCGTTGCGTCGTCGCAACGCAAATATTTTGACGCATAGCCGGCCACACGGGCGCTGCAGCGTTACTATGACGCTCCGTCGGCGCAGCGGCGACGCACAGTTTTGAAAAAAATTCGCAGTCAGTCTATAGCAAATCATGGATCGGAAAAGACGTCTAGCATTGCTCCTATTACTACGTCACCGCCGAAATCGACGCAAGATCACAAGACGGTACTGGATCAGTCCTTTAATTTCATTAAGAAATCGTGATGGACAGTTTTTTTTTTTAGAATATCGGGAGTTGCTATTAGACGAAAAGAAGTTTTATAATTTTTTTAGAATGAGTGTATCCAGCTTCGAATGTTTATTGAAGTCCTTAGAACCACACATACGAAAAAACTATACTAATATGAGGAATCCAGTGGAACCAGTAGAAATGCTGGGAATCACTTTAAGGTAACTATATAAATATATTTAAGTAATAAAAATATAACAGTTTTTTTGGTTTGTTTAATTAGTAATCAACTCACAAATAATCAGCAATTGTCATAATTTTAAATTTAGACATTATTTAAGAGAGATATCATCCAGTAATTACAAATTAGAAAAATCGTATTCAGTTTCTTCACTTGCTTGAGATGTTTCTGGAGATGTAATTGAATTATTATAATCAGAAATGTATGTACTTTGAAAATTTGCTGTTTGATACCCATATGGTGGTTGGTGAGACGTTGATGGGCCACTCACATATGATGATGTTTGTCCATACCGCATTTCATCTATAATTTGTATAACTTTACTTTGGAAACGGAGAGTTTCTCGGTCGGAAAATTCTTGAATAGATGGCAATATAGCTCTGAAAAAGGACATATGGCGATTTTCCGGCTCCTTGAGAAGTTTTAGTCCTTCTCTTTCAAACTCATCCATTTGCATTGCCCTTTTGCGCGCGACTGGAACATAGCGCGGAGTGTTGTCTGTGGTAATGTCATCATTTGTAGACGTAGATTCATTGTTGATTTCTCTAGGCGAGTCTAAGCTAGATTCGGTGGCATTTTGTTCCACTTTTCTCAAAAAAAGGAGTTGATTGTATAAATGATACTTCTTCAGTTTCGTAGCGCCCGAGCCCGATTTTGATACTTCTTTTAATTTTTTTGAATATCTGAAGTAATTATCTTTTACACTTCTCCATTTTTTTATTAAATCATTACCTGCAAAACCAATAGTAAACATGATTTAATAATTTATACATAGTGAATTTCTCGATAAAATTTAATGACATATTCAGATATCATTAACAAACACTATGTGACCGACTCTGGAATCGTGAAAATATAACAGCTGTTACATACAAAAAGCAATACCTACTGAATCAAAATGTATGCAACAGCTGCTATTTTTTTCGCGATTCCAGAATTAATTGGTTACATAGAGAAAGTTATTTGCTATCGATGTCTGAATATGTCAGTATTTTTTTTCGGGTATCTATCTATCTCATAAATGCATATTATAATAATTATTTTCTTTTCAGATACCTAGGAAGTGGAAATTCAATAAGTGATTTACATTTCAAATTCAAACGGGGAAAATCTACTATTGCATATATAATACAAAGAGTTTGTCGTGCTATATGGACCAATCTTCTTCGAGACAACATCCCTGAACTGACAACTGAAAGTTTCCAAACAATAGCGAGGGGTTTTGATGTAAAGGCAAATTTTCCTCAATGTGTTGGTGCCATCGACGGCAAACATATCCGCGTGTGTAATCCTGCAAATAGTGGCTCACTTTTTTTTAATTATAAAGCCTTTTTTTCGATTGTGTTGCTAGCTATTGTGGATTCAAATTACAAATTCGTATTTGTCGACATCGGTGCATACGGAAAAGAATGCGATTCAACCATATTACAAAATTCTAAACTGTACGAGCTAATGATTAACAACAACTTACCACTACCTCAACCCCAGCCACTCTCTGGTAGCAATATACCAACCCCGTATGTATTTGTGGGTGACGAAGCTTTTGGACTGAGCAAACATATTATGCGTCCATATGGCGGTCAAAATCTCGACTTACAACAAAAGGTTTTCAATTACCGTCTAAGCAGAGCCAGAAGATATGTCGAATGCGCTTTTGGGATTATGGTCAACAAATGGCGCATTTTTCACAGACCGATAGACGTGTCCTATGACTTCGCTACTGACATTATAAAAGCATGTTGTGTATTACACAATTTTGTCGCTGATCGAGATGGTTTTAGACAAAGAGATAAATTTGCTATAAGTGTTGATGAATTTCTCCCAATACAACCCGTACATGAAGAACAGACAGCACCGAATGTCATAAGACAGCAATATGCGACCTATTTTATGACTAGAGGAACTCTGCCTTGGCAGCTAAATAAGGTATAATTGTATTATGAGGGTTTTCAAGATTTTCTTGCACCGCCAATTCCGCGATCAGTAAAAAAATAATATTTTATACCTACTCAGCGTAGTCTAGGTTAGTTTTGAGCTAAGTAATAAAATAGTACTCACGCTAATCTAAATTCCCTAAGTTTTAAAATTTTAGAGTGTCGAGATATTAATTTTGTACTGATCGCGGAATTGGCGGTGCAAGAAAATCTTGAAAGCCCTCTTAAATAAAAAAAACATAAATATCTGTACTGTGAACTCACCAACTTTGTTTTTTCGTTCAGCTGTGAAATTCTCATAATCAGGAAATAAAACTTTTGATATGTCTTCCCAGGCTTTTGTTTTTAAATTTTTATTTTTAAAATCTACGTTTGACTTGTCCCATATAATTTCCCTTTCCTGTATCAATGTAATCAAGTAATCTATGTCAATTTCTTCAATGGTATTCATTTTACCCTGCAAATAAAACTAATTACCCTGCAAATAAAACTAAATACAAAAACGTAAACGTAAAACGAAATGAACTTCCGTGTATCCTCCCTGTCAACGCACAAACAACTGAGCGCTGACGCTCCGACGTCGCACGAGTACACCCCCTCCCGCTTCGTCTCGGGGGCTGCTGTCCGTCATGTGTGCGTTGCGACGACGCAGCGCGCCGTGTGAACACCTTGGTTATTTGTATGTAAAACAACGCAGTGGTAGCGCTGCGTCGACGCAACGCTGACGCAACGCGCCGTGTGGACTGGCTGTTAGGAGAATTAGGCAGATGACGGACGTTGATACAGCGCGTTTGGTATATTTTAGTTACTTTTATAGTGTTTATATCCTATGGAATATTGCTATGGGATAATGCTGCAGAAATAAATACCATATTTATTTTACAAAAACCGCGCTGTTAGGTCTATGTATAAACTAGGTGCTAGATAGTCACTAAGGAAATTTTTTTAAAGACATAAATATTTTGACTCTCCCTTCGCAATTCATCTGAATTGAACATTATGTACGTGCGTCAGAATATACATTCATAAAAGAAAAAATATAATATTCATTGTATAAACACTAGAAATAAAAATACATTAGCTATCTCTGCTTTTCAGTTAGAAAAAACAAAAAAAATCTTTTGTGGGTCTCAGCTGCTGTCTCTATAATAAAATTTCAGATAATGTAGTAGCGTTACCAATGTTACCATTATCTAAGTTTAAGATTGCGGTTAAAAATGATTTATTATAAAATGCGTATTATCATGTAAATTACTATTTATCTGATTAAAATTTTTGGAAATAGTTGACAGCAAATTTTAATGTTTAAATTATTTAGATTTAGTGTAATCGGTATTGTAACTGAAACATAGCCCACCAGGCTGGGTAGTAACCAATACTAAATTGGGTTTCTTTCGGCGTAATCTTCACAGCAGTGATCGTTCGGAAACGTTAGTAGTTTTTAGCTTTTGCTCTAAAATAATATTAAAAAAATGACCTTCATGAAGAGACAAAATCCTACATTGAATAAATTGTTTTAACTTTGATTTTGTGCATACATTTTACATATGCGGAATTTTTGAACATTTTATGGTTGTAATTAAGGCAAAAGTATGTAATATTGTCAAAACCAAGGTTTTAGAACCTAACTGTGTCTATTCCACTTATTTTTTAATTACCCTGTTAAAAAACAAAAGGGTGGTAAATGGCGTCATATCCACCAAAAAAATTATACACAAAACCATTACATTATATTTTGTCCCTCCAGTGAGTTGCCACTCTCATGCCTCTCTCCGACGCCGAGCTCAGGTATTTTGTACGCTGGTCGGGCAGGATGGGCACGAGATAAGGTGCTGCATGGTCTGATCGCCATAACCACATTGGCCCCGGGCCTCCGATTTTCAATACCTAAATCGCCACTTCGCAAGCTCGTGACCACATCTACCCTTCTCAGTTCGTAGGTGATTTAGGCACCAAGTTGCCCAAGGTAGGATGGCTCAGAACAAACTGGCAGGAATAATCCTGTCACCTTTCCTACTGTTTTGTTTTAGTGTGGTTATTAACCCACGTCATGAACCTAGGCAATGCCCAGCTGGAAGGCAAGAAAGGCACCAGGGCCGGTTTAACCCCTTGTATGCCGGAATATCAGACACAATAATTAAACAATGCATTCTCCGTAGATCTACGCAACGGCACACGAGAGGTTAATCATTTAATGGGATCTTGAAACCGGGCCGCTTCTAGTCTTCGATCAGAGCGTAAAAGAAGGCACTAGGAGACTAGACGACACAAGGGCCCCAAGTAGTTGCATACTATATGGGTCAACTGGGTATGGGTACACTCAAGTTTTTAACACTTAGAGCGGTAGATAGAGCCTAGGGCCATAACACCCAAAAGCCTCGTTTAATGTATTGGTGGGCGTGACGGTGGAAAAAGAGATTATATTAACAACACATTATTTAACCGAATTTAATTTTTAATTATTTTAACCGACTTCCAAAAGGGAGGAGGCTATCAATTCGTCGCGAATGTCACGATCATTTTTTATGTATGTTAACCGATTATTAGAAAACGCCCGAACCGATTGAATTTTTTTTTTGTTTGAAAGGATCCGATGTCCCAACGAAATTTTATCAATATCGGTTGTGTGGTTTGGGAGTGACATCGGTTTTTGTGTTGAAAATAATACTGGTATTTGGAAAACACCCCTGAGCTGACATACACACACGTACACTATTTTAAACCAACTTTTTCTAAAACAAGTCTCACCCATTGGTTTGACGCCAGTATGCTTGTAAATCTTAATGAAATGACTCGGTAATAAGTTTCCCGCCAGACCTCGCAGAATGCTATTATGCTAATGTATTCAAAATCACCGCGTCTGTCTATCTTGCGCTGAAATTGCACAGATATATGCTGTTACTAATATGATATTATAATCTAGTGAATTGAGTCTGACAGTGGGTATAATTTTACATGATAATACCGCGAAATGGTCGACATTGAAGTCCTATGTTACCTCCAATATTTGTTGGTACTTAAAGAATCAAAAAATTTTCTGCTTTCTCTGGATCATCTATCTCTCTTTGCCTAGCCTTATCCCATTTCATTTCGGGTCGGCTCTCCTCGTCATTCTTCGCCAGGCTCCTCGATTTCGGGTCGTCATGCATGACATTTTTTGGGCTTTCTTGGAGTCATAGTTGATAACGAACATCCAAATTTGTAGGAGTCTTCCTGGCTTCTCTGGATCATCAATGTCTATCGCAAAGCATTTGAATCAAATTTCAAAAAACTGAATCAACAAACATATTTTACACCTACACGTATAATTATTTCTCGAGAATCGAATGAGAAATGGGACCTGTAGGCGAAAACCACTGAAATTCTGGACATCCGGACATCCAAGATTTGGACAGACAAATCTTTTCCGCAGCTGAAACGGTGATGCTTAGCTTGATTCATTTGCTCAAATAATAAGTTAGGTAAACTTTTTCTCGGATATACGTTAGTTTACCGATACGGAGCTCCCTAACATTCCTCGGTACCTACATGTAAGAACTGTAACAAGAGTGAAATGTACGTATAATTTCCCGTCCTTTAGTCGCAGGAGGGTATGTCACAGACAAATGACGGCGACTGGCAATTCGTCCTTTGTCCGGCGCTGAGTAATGCCAGCGAGCCTGTAATTTCCAGGACAATATGCATTCTGACTGGTGGCGAGATCTTTAATCTTGTGAGTCGACTGAGGATATATTTGGAGTCAGTGGACAGACAATTATATTATGAATTATGTGACCTATGTCTGATGCGATACGATTTCATAAACAATATCATTGAAGGGAAGATAGAAGGGAAAAGAGGACAAGAAAGAACCAAGACATAGTAACATGAAACAGATAAAGGAGAAGGTGAACGTCGCGTCGTGGCGTACAGAGAAGTAAAACAACTGACGAACGAGAGAGACAATTGAACGAAAATTCATACTGCAACGACAAGAGTATAGCTCTTTAATGTAGATGATGATGACGCTAAGAACAAAAACTTGACTACATTATTTTTATAAGTAGATTTTTTTTGCATAACATATTGTTTGTTTCTGCGTAAAAAATGATTTACTGCATGTAAAATAGTTTGTGGCCTGTAGCTTAGCGGTTTTTTATGTATAGGACTTTGTAACAAATATTTTAGATCTGGCATCATGGGCTTTGAAAGGCACTTTAATCTTTAACTTCCAGCCATCATTATAAGATGGTAGTTGTCAAAATATGTGAAATACTTTACGGCAGCTACGTAATTCAGACACCATTTTTCATATCTTTTCTGTTTTCCGACCGAAAAAATATTTCTCTGATTAAAAAGTTTAAATTTCCAATGATAATTTTTCGTTTTTAGGGTTCCGTATAAACAATGAAAAAACGGAACCACAAATATATAGGATCACTCGTGCGTCTGTCTGTCTGTCCATCAGTTTTGCAAACCATGCTGTGTCATATGCTGTATCAAATGCTTGTTATGAGAATCTCAAAAATATTTTTGTTAATTGTGTAAAATAAAAAAAAAATGATTTAATTCATAAAAAAAAAACAAAAATTGACAATTTACCCTCCCCTTTCCCGATCTCCGAAACTACTGAGACTAAAATTTTGAATAAAAAAATACAATATGTAGTTCATTACTTGTTGATTAAAGGACACCTATAAGAATTCTATCAATTGAAAATAAGATGGTATACTCAATATAATACGTTCACTTCCGGAAAATAATTCAACACTACTAGATAGCGCTAGTAGTAGTTCACTCGCGTTTTACTGTGAGGATTTCAAAAGTGATATTTGTAATATTCTAAAACTTTTTATTCTTTTTTGTCTGTCCATTACGAGTCTATATTGGTCTACTGCCGGACTACACGCCTCTTTCAATAAAAAGATATTATAGATAGTTATTATATGTAAGAGGTCAATGTTGCTTGACACCGAAACGCGGCATACGCAGTTACGTCCGTCTTGCGTTCCAATTTTGGAGTAACTTGTTACTTTCGAAGGAGGCGACTAAGAGAGACCTCCCTTAGTCGCCTCTTTCGATACCCGAACGCCTGTTCGTGTAGCTACAAATTGTAGTCTACTCTGTTGGATTTAAGTACCTTCTTATCTTGAAAATTCTGACACCATTTTCTGGTTGTAGAAATTTTAACCTTTAAAATATAGTTTCAGAGGGAAACACAAAAAGGCAATTTGTTTCCGCTGCGTGTCTACTTGAGTCCGTTTTTGCTGCAATGAATTCCTCGCAGCGTGATGATTAGTCACGCTAGTTACAACTTAGTTAAGTTTTTTCTCGGTTCCTTTTTTGTTTCGTATAACATCATTATTTGATTTGGAAGTAATAAATACTGTTGATCTTACTGTGAAACGCGATTATATAAGTTTAAAATTTCAGCAACCAATTTTTGTTTTATATGTTTTTTGTCTGTCCTTTACCAGTCTACTCGTATACTTATATAATATAAGTCCACTACTAGATTAAAGGTTTATCTCAATAAAAAGACAATCATTACGCTGAGCAGGTGCATGTTATACCTGTCTATAAAGTCATTGCACATAGGAAGCATTCGTTGTAGAAATTTTTACACATAAAACGCAGCTTCAGAGGGACACACAAAAAGGCAATTTGTTTCCGCTGCGTGCCCACTTGAGTCCGTTTTTGCTGCAATGAATTCCTTGCGACGTGATGATTAGTCACGCTAGTTGCAACTTAATTCAGTTTCTTCTCAAAACATTTTGTTTTCATCTAACATAGTTATTTTGATTCGGAACTAATAAATACTGTTGTACTTATTGTGGAACGCGATGAAATGAGTTAATAATTTCGGTAACAACTTTTTTTATATGATTATTTGTCCGTTCTTCACCAGTCTCCTCGTATATCAGTCCACTGTTAGAAAACAGGTTTATCTCAAAAAAAGATCATCATAATGTGAAAACTATCGAAACCGAGAAATTTTTTAAAAATTGTAAAGTATTCTATGTTATTAAACAATACTTTTTTATTTGGTACCGAATACTTCTTGTGTATACTAGATATGTGAAACATCTCTCGTGTTCGCAATCATTATAAAAATAAATAGGTTATTTTTAGGTTAATTCTGCTTCCTTTTAATTTTCAAACAAAAAAAAAAAATAGCAAAGTTAAGTATTTATTGTTATTATTTGTTATTCTACTAAACCGTATTGTCGGCACTTTTTGAACGCTAATTGGAATAGTAAACTGGCCTCCACAGGACAGGCATGTTGCCTAGTGTAGGGCCAACAGTGTAACATTTGTGTAACAATGAGTCAAATAAATTTCATTTCATTTTGTTTCTTTCATTTCATTTCATCACGCTGAGCAAATGCGTTGGTGTTATAACTATGAAATCATTGCATAGAGGCATGCTGCTCGTTCTCTGTTACTTAAATCTCCCTTAGTCGCCTCTTACGACACCATTGGGAGAGGAAAAGAGTAGTGATAAAATATGGTTTACATTGTTGCAGATTCATTTAGGTAGGTATCTTTTCTGATATTCGCTGTAGAAATTGTAACCCATAAAACATAGTTTAAGAGAGATACACAAAAAGGCAATTTGTTTCCGCTGCGTGCCCACTTGAGTCCGTTTTTTCTGCAATGAATTCATCGCGGCATGATGATTAGTCATGCTAGTTGCAACTTAGTTCAGTTCTTCTACAACATTTTGTTTTTATTGCTTTAATTTGAAACAAATAAATAACATCGTATTTATAATCAGAATAATCGCCTTTTTGAAATAACATTTATTTATTTATTATTTTTACCACTTTCAAGGCAGTACTGAACTACCAACTGTTCTAGAAGATTGTATAGTTTCGACATAACTTATCTATTTAAAGATCCGTACCCTATACTTTTACATATGAACGTAGTCTAGCTTTTATTTTGAAATAACATGTGAGATTTCGGCAGTATTTTGTAAATTTAAAGAAATTGAATATATCCAGGCATAAAACTAGTTTTCGACAGTCAAATATGGTATGAACTTGAAAGAAAATATGAGAGTTTAGAAGTTTTCAATACTAAAGGTCAAATACGATATGATCCACTGTATAATCTTTTCAGTTCATATTTTGACTGTGAAAACTAGTTATATGCCTTTATATATGCAATTTCTTTGAAATTACACAATTTCTCCGATATCTGACATACCGTTTCAAAATAAAAACTAGACTACTTTTGTAGGTGAAAGTCTGATTCTGTCTAGGGTAAGGACTCTTCAGCTTAGAACTGATGAAAAACAAATTAAATAAAAAAAAATATATTCTCCTTCGTATATTATTTCACTTGCAACATCATGTATTAAAATAATACTGACTTGACTGTAGCATATATTAAAAGTTTTATTAAGTCACGCATCACATTGCAAAACGAAGCGGCAAACAACGCTCGCATGAAACACTAGATAATGGCTAGCAAATTGCCAGGCGCGTGCTAATTTTCAGAAGCGTGATGTCCATCTCATATGACGATTGTTAAATGCGCTTTTAACTCGACTGCGTCAGAAGGAGGGTTATGTTTTTCGAGTGAATTTGTATGTATAAAAGTAAATTTCTTTAGCACACTTAGCAGCATAATCAGTTTGATGGATTGTCTTGATTTGGCGATGACCTCAGAGGTGCCGTTAGATGTCTGTCAGAGTGATACCTAAACTAGATGGTGGATGTTTCGCCTAATAATTTTTTTTTTAGTTGCAAACAAGCCTCGTATGGAACAAGAGATAATTGTTAGAAAATTACCAGGGACGTGGTAATTTTCAGGAGCGTAAATAATGTCCGTCTCATATGACGCTGGTTGTAAGCAGATTTTTCCCTTACTCGTTACTTTAATTTCAAATTTCATCTTATTTTAATTTAATTTAAAAACAGCAAAATTTAAAAATAAAAATTGTAAAGCATTATCTTGCATAACGAAAGGACAAAATGTTCTCATATGAAACTCTAGTATAATTGCCAGCAAATTGCCAGGCGCGTGCTTATATTCTCTGTCTTGAATCACGTTAGTTATGTACGTCACGTTCTTGAATAGTTTGCCCAGTTTGTTTGGCTTCGTATGTTGTAATTATTTTAAATTGCTTACATGTCCGTCCCTCTGTGAGTTTTAGCTTTCGCCAGGTTTTCCACCCCCTCAGATGACCCCTTGAATTTTATTCGATGAAAAAGTCGTTCGGGCAAAAAAGTTACTTACAAAATCGTGAAGTTTTTAAATATTTTATAAAATGGCTGAAATATGATATTTTAAATTTTTCAATGCCCACTGCCAAATTCTAAACACTAAATTGCTACGACAAAAATTGTCTCAAAATCAAAATAAAAGGATAAAAAAAAATACACCAAATACTTCACACATTAATTTTCAGTGTCACCTAGCTAAGACTAGCTTAATCAGTGTAATTTGTCCTTGTATATTTATTTATTTATTTACCTATAGGTGATAGATCCTTAAAATAAAATTATTTATCCAAATGTTCGTACCTCCACGTTTAATATTTAAAAAAAAGTTTTTTAAGCTCGCTGAGCTTGTTTTCTTTTGATTCCCGAGGGTTTTACACTTTTGTTCTTTTTTCGTGAAAGATGAGTGTAGGGAAGTATCTTATATTATTATACTTTTGTTCTTTTATCGTGAAAGGTGAGTGTACGGAAATATCTTATATTATTATATATCAGATAGTTTAATTTTTGAATAGACCAAAAAAAAAACGGAAATTCCAGAACATTGCTAGTTGCGGCTCCCGCAATTAATCTCACATCACGCGGGGCGCGAATTCATGGCTGCAAAAACACCGAGTTAGCACGCTGTTCGGATAAATGGCTGCAGGTTTTGTGAGAAGTAGTATTGGAGTTTTTAAATTATGATGTGTCAATCTATTTCTACTGCTTTCCTGGTCCAGTAGTCAAATCGCTTGCCTTGTGATCCGGAGGTAGTGGATTCAAAACCGACTGAAAAGTATACTTTGTGAAAGTTGTTTTCAGTCTGGTTAGGAAATTGCGGGCTTGAATCACCTGATAAACCGAAAAGGAAGATGATTCCATGTTAAATAAGCTGTGGGTCTCGAACCCATCCAAGGATTTGTTCTGGTCTACCCTTTGGATTGCGCAGGTCGGCAACCGCAATGTGTAAAAACCAGTAACCTCGTCAAATCACCTAGGTTAGGTAGCGGACGAAGAGTCAATAAAAATACGAAATAGTTATAAGACAAACTATATTGACAGTTCCTCAATAAAACAGAAATATACACACAAAACTAAAAGAAACTCTTGTGACAGACACAGGTCCGGCGCAAAATAGGTAGTTCTGTACAGCAGATACGTTTACAATAACCATTGATATTTGAAAGAAACGCGATGGTCGACGGGTCTCGGTGCGGTACTTAGCTAGTAACTTGGCGGAATGTTAGAATGGACTTCGTCAACACGGTAGTGGCGAGGTCAGCGACACGTCCAGCTGCAATCCACAACAGCAAATTCCTAAACCCAGAGTGGTTTTCCTTTTCCAGGAAATTGTGTTTAGTTAGATAAACTTTATAAAAATCTATCTGAATATGCAGTTTCATGCTAATATTATTTTGAGTTAAGAAGCAAGTTCAAGATATAGGTAGGCCGGCCCAGCTCTTCAAAATAAAAAGCAACAGTGAGAGATAAATATATATGTAGAATATATAAAGATATATATTAGGTTGGGGAAAAAGTCTTTTCGCATATAGTATGTATGAACTTGTAATAAAACCACTTTGGCTATACTATTTGTACCTGGCTGGTTTTGGTATCATTTAAAAGTTTAAATTTTAAAGAAGATAATTCCAAATCCAAATTAGGAAAATGCGTGATTTTCATTTGTTTTTCTTACCGTCAAGATGAGTCTAATGAAGAAATTAGATACATTTTAAAATTTTACTACCAAAAAGGTAAAAAAGCAACGCAAGCCGCGAAAAAAATTTGCTATGTTTATGGACCTAGTGCAGTGTCTGTGAGAGTAGCACTTTGGTTTAAGCGTTTTCAATCCGGAAATTTTGATGTCAAAGATGCACGTCGCTCTGGTCGCCCTGTTACGGATAAAATGGATGCAATTTTTGAAAAATCCTATTCTTGAAACGCTCCGGGTTGGCCCCTTACAAACACAAAAGCAGCATTATATGTATAGAAATGTATAGATTTATTGTAAAATAGGTTTGTCTTTTAAAAAGGGAAACCAAAAATAACAAGCTCGCGTATCCATAAAATACCAATGGTTCAACCATTAATTCTGTTTTCATTATAATTATCTGTTGCCACGGGCTTTAAGTCTGCTTCGAGTAAAATTCATTAATATAAGCTTATTTTATACTAACATAATTTAATTTCGCTTTGGGAATTTTGTTTCAAGCGTTTGTATTTCCTCGTGTAACATTTAATATAAATATTAATTATTAACATTTAATAAAAATATTAAGAATAAACTAATTTATTCATTTTTTTTTTTTCAAATGTCTCGTCATACCCTAACACCTTAGTCACAAGTAATTATTAATGGTAGAAAAACGTTTTCTCTTTTTGTATATTTACGAGTGCGCGCTATACTTCCCTCTTAATACTAGGGTTTACACAAATTTCTATACGATATGATGAGGATTAGTGAGTGTTAAGTTAGGGCGTGTAGAGTTAGGAGCTTGGCACTTGATAACTTGTTCATAGTGCAATTATGTACCTGCCGTCTTGGCATTACATGAAAATATTTTGGTGTGATTTAGATGTACTTATGTTAATAGTCGTCGTCCAATAAAATTGTATACTCACACAAGTATTTCTGGTGATATCTATCCACTAGTCATAGGCTGGCGTAGTATCACTCACGTAATGGATGTCAACATCGCGACTGAGTGATGATGCTGCAAGCCATGTCGTTCTATTGCATTTCTATTGTTTTTTTACTTGAATATAACTCTTAACTGCATATTAATAAGGTTTATATAGAGACATAAAAGGAAACATAAATACTTTCATTATCAAGAACATGCTGGCATTGCTTAGTATCGGCCACTTAATGGATGTCGACGTCACGACTGAGTGATGACGCTACAAGCCATGCAGTTTCATTGCATTTCTGTTGTTTGTTTACTTGAATATAGCTCTTAAAGACCTGTTAATTAAGTTTAAATAAAGATGTTAAATAAAACTCCAATACTTCCAGAAGCAAGTTACAACATGCTGGCGTAGTATCGGTCACGTAATGGATGTCGGTGTCGCAACTGAGTGATGACGCTGCAAACCATGCCGTTTCATTGCATTTCTGTTGTTTGTTTACTTAAATATAGCTCTTAAAGACGTGTTAATGAAGTTTCAATAAAGATATAAAAGAAAACTCAAATACTTTCAGAAACAAGTTACAGGCTAGCGCAGTATCGGTCGCGTAATGGATGTAGGCATCGCAATTGAGTGATGATGCTGCAAGCCATGCCGTTCCATTACATTTCTGTTGTTTGTTTACTTAAATAAAACTCTTAAAGACGTATTAATAAGGTTAATATGAAGAAGTAAAAGGAATCATAAATACTTCCAGTAACAAGTAACATGCTGGCGTTGTATCGGCTACGTAATGAATGTCGACGTCGCGACTGAGTGATGACGCTGCAAGCCACGCCGTTCCATTGCATTTCAGTTTACTTTAATTTGTTTGAAAAATACTTTTAACTTATTTAATTTTCATTTCGTTTTATCAAATTAAGATAACATGTACATACAATCGTAGTTCATTCTAACTTAACTTTAAATTCTCTTTATATAAGGTTCAGATTAAGATTTAAAAGAAAACCTTAATACTTGTGTAGTGGGAGCAAGGTGATATGCTCGATCGCCACAAAGGGAAGATCTTCCCGCCAGGCATGTTGTTGCGCCTGGGGAACCGCGGCTCCGACGGTGTATTGTCGGAAGTTGTATATATGCAGCGAATCGGGCGAACTCTGAGATCGAGATGTAGGATACTGCTGGCGCCATCTCATTTGCTTCTTGTGAACTATATTGTCGGTTGTCTCTTGATCTCGTAGTGGCCGTAGAGGTCGCCACACTTGCAACATTTTTGGAGAAAGTTCAGTCCATAATACTTAAATAGTTACTGAAAAAAATATATGAAAATGGGTAAAAAAAATCATCCTCCCATACAAATTCATTTGGCTGAGCGCTGATATGTATGCAGAGCTAAATTTCTATTCTTTTCGTTAATTGTGTTTATTGAAAGTAGTTTAGTATCATGGACTGAACTGGCTGCAAAAATGTTGCTGGGGTTTAAAAGTAACCCTGTATATGATATAATTATACTATAGTAATATAGGCTATACCAGTTTAACCCTTGGTTCGATTTATTACGCGTTTGTCCCTTCGACGTTGTATGTGCTAGTCTGGAAGGTATTTACTTAAGAATCCCCTTACCCTAGACTTTTCCATACAAACGAAATCTAGCTTTTATTTTGAAATGACATGTGCGGTTTCGGCAGTATTTTGTAATTTTAAAGAAATTGCATATGTCTAGGCATATAACTAGTTTTCTACGGTCTAATTTGAACTTGAAAGAAAATATGAGAGTGTAGAAGTTTCCAATACTAAAGGTCAAATACGATATGAGCCATTATATTATCTTTTAAGTTCATATTTTGACTGTGAAAACTAGTTATATGCCTTAATATATGCAATTTCTTTAAAATTATATTATTTCGCCAATATCTGATATGCTGTTTCAAAATAAAAGCTAGACTACGTTTGTATGGCAAAGTCTGTCTAGGGTAAGGGGACTCTTAAGTAACGTTGTTTGAAATAAAAGGATTTGATTTGAATGGATGTCGGCGTAGTGACTGAGTGACGCTAAAGCCACATGGTTCATTGTACTCTTTAAAATCTTAGTTCATTCTAATACAACTTTAAAGTTTAATAAGGTTCAGATTAAGATTTAAAAGAAAACATAAATACTTCCAGTAACAAGTTACAGGCTGGCGTAGTATCGGTCACGTAATGGATGTCGACGTCGCGACTGAGTGATGACGCTGCAAGCCACGCCGTTCCATTGCACGCTGTGTAGGTAGATAAGTCTTCGTTTTACTATGGTGTTTCTTTCCAAATCTATTTAAATAAGTATATTTTTGTAAATAATGCAACAAATGCAAAGGATTCTAGGTTTTATAAAGGTTTATAAGTCGATTTGTATTGCCAATTTTCGTGTTTTTAATATGTGGGTGTGTGCAATCTAGTCATGCTGCTAGTTTACGGCTTATGAAAAAAGTTAATGGACATTTTAATGTGCGGTGTGCCGATATACGTAGGTCATAATTGTTGTTAGTAATGAATGCGTACATATTAGAAACCCCTAAGGCAACTCAAAGGGATTGGGTTTCTAAAGAGGCTCCGCGACTGATATCCACATACATACATACAATGCACTGCTAAAATCATTACCCTTCCTCTTTCTTGGCTTTGCCGTAATCGGGTAAAAACAGAAAGAAAGACAAACAGTTTTTCTAATTCAATGATCTAAGCTAAGGCAATAAAACCAAAACGTTAATTACTCAAGGAGAAAAATAACACTCAAGCTCCGAGCATCAATTCTACTATGACGTGAACCAATTAATTTCTATAGTTGATTGAGTGAGTCACTTAATGGCCTTTCACAAACTGGTGTAAATGTTGCTAAGGCCTGAAATTAATGATCTTACAACGAAGAATTAGGTCTCGTTCACACTGAGCAAGTTTATTTTTCGTATGTAGAAAATAGATGGTAAGCTATGGAATATACGTCATGGGCTGAGCATGTGAGCATGACATTCGAGGATAAATTTGCCTTTATGCAACAGCCATTGCCATGTATTCATGGACACATTTAGACTGTGCTATACAATGCTTGCTTTAGACTGTCTAAAAATAATTAAGTAGATTCCTAAAAAACGTCTAATACCGAGATGGAATTATTAGTTTTGGTATGCCTAGATCATAATTCTTTTGACTCTGCTGTTAATCTAGCACAGGGCTCTTGAACCGTAAAAGACACTTGAAATTTTCACTAAATATGTATTACTGTGGCCGCTATGACAACAAATACAAAAAGATACATTTTTGAAACATTGTACGGAGGAAGGGTTCCCCTTCATGTAGTAGTCCGACTCGCACTTGACTGGCTTTTATAGACTAACCCTCATATTCATAAAAAAATACAACCGTTTGCTAAACCTATTCTAGCTAAAACATGTTTTGTCCCTTTTCCTCTTCTCAATATTTGACATTGAAAGAACGAGACAAAACATATTTTAACTAAAGTAGATTTAGCAAATGTTTGTTATTTTTTATGAATTTGGGGGTTAGACTATATTCAGTATCTTTCTACACATTTTTTTTTACAGTTGGCACTACCACAGAACAAGTAACAACCTAGTACTCACATAGCACTACTGATTGCCAACTGTAAAGTGAATGCTTTCTGACGCTGGGTCATCTAGCTCCTCCATTACTTCAATCTTAGATTTAACGTAATTAGCTACAAAATAAACTTATTTATTAGATGGAAAAGCGTAGTCTGAACGCTCCTCTAACAGTGTATTTACAAATGAAGTGAGAAGGGAACGAAATATTAAAGGATTCCCGTCTCTTATTAAATCTTGCGTCCTTCAAATAAATCTGATGTCAGATTATTTGATCTTTTCAAGAAACTCAAAAGTCGTAAGGGAATTTAATATAAGTATTAATTTATTGTTAATAAACATTAATTTCGAAGTTTTGTTCGTGTTTGTCTCGTAAAATCAAAGAAAAGTTGTGCATTATAGCATATAATTTCGATGATTTAAGTTTAATTTTATTGAACATTAGAAAATAGCATCATTTTAACCCTTTTTAAACAATTTTAATGCCTATTGGTACTTACAGAGTCAATCATTAAAGTCTTTATTCAGCCAATATTTAATTAATTTCAGACAACTTTTAAAATGGAACCAAAACTACTAGGAACCTCAAAAAAAAAAAAAAAACTCAAATACATGTCTAAAATTTCGAAATCCCAACATCAGTTCTAAAGCATTGGGATCATTCATACTGTTGAGCTGGCCTTTTTTTACGTTAGTAACTACCATATATTTCCACCACACATCTTCTTTACCTTCCCGGTTGCATCCTCAACTGTGATATTTTGGAGCCCGGGGTGGGCCTTCCGGCTTTTTTTTCTTCAAATATAATATATGACGACCACCGTGGCGTGGATGCGAGCCCGTAGGGCGAGCTGCGTGGCAAGCCACTCCCACCAAGCGATGGGTTTTTTTTTTAATTTTTGGAAATCCAAGATGGCCGCCGAAAGTAAACTGCTTCCGATTTGATTGAAAATTGATATCTATATGTATTTTGAGCCGAAAAATCAAAAATTTATTTTTTTGGAATCCAAGATGGCGTCTGGATTTTAGAATTTTAACTTATTTCGTTCATAACGTCTCAATGGGAGGTCGTATCTAGGGGTCTGAAATTTCGTGTGCTGGGGTGAAGCACCCCGCGGAACTCGAAACTGCATTTAGATTTTGGATCCAAGATGGCCGCCCACTCATTTTTTCATGTTTCCTTAACTGACTGCAGTTTTTACGCATTTTCTAAACTGGAAACATATTTAGCCTACCTCAACAGCTCCACGAAAAACCGCGGGCTGCTTTCAGCATGCGCAACGCCCGAAATGCTAGTCTATATATGTATTTGATGTAAAATATGTTATCGTTGAGTGAGTATCCCATAACACAAGTCTCAAACTTAGTTTGGGGCTAGCTCAATAAGTGTTATTTGTCCCTATATATTTATTTATTTATATGTCAATGGTAAGTTGTTCATCCAAGGATTTTGAAGACCTTGTTGAGAAGAAATAGCTGGAAAAGTTTAAACGATTTGGCTAAGTTTTACTACTAGCCGCCTGTCTGACATCAACCCTCTTTGCTAAGCTACCTTAGTTAACGTGAAATATACAGTAGACATGAACTAGCAATATACCATTTTTAGAGCTCACAAAAATAGACCGAATAACCTTGGCCGAGCAACTGTTTAACACAAAACCGTTCTTCATAGCTCTGTTCAAAAAATTACACTTCGACCAGTAACGGTTGGCCGAGAGCACTGTTTTTCCTTTAACGGCCGGCCAAATTTTTCTTCACCAAGTATCTGTTATACAAAATACCGTTGGTCCCTTTATGGTTGAACTAAATTTCCTGCACCAACCAACTGTTCTGCCAAAGAACCCTTCGTCCCTTTATGGTTCTATAATATGCGATTTTTCTGTGGACGACCAAAATTTTTTTTCCCGATTTCGTAATTTTTCTGTTAGTAAAAGTTGTTCGTATAGATGACGACAGCATGTTCTTCAATTTTTTGCTAGTTAATGTCCGAACACATTGTATATGGTACGTTTACCAAGGTACCTACTACCTAAACTTGGTACAGTGGGCCAACGAGATACCTGGGCTGGCCCTCTACTATAGTATCAAGAAATTTTCTCTTAAACTCAAAATAATAACATGAAAATGTCTATTTAGAAAAACTTCATTAAAATCTTTCTGAGTATACTTTTTCATCTTAATACTATTTTGAGTTTTAAGAAAAAAATCAATATAAAGGTAGAGGGCCGGCCCAGGTATCTCGTTGGCCCACTGTACCTACCAAGCTACTTATTAAATGAGCTGGCGTCGTGGATTACCGTCCAAGTCATTAATTATCCAGTTAATATACTAAACTATTCATGCAAACAGAATATACATCTACATAATGAGTTATTGTTCTAGAGTATAGCTGGAGATAGGATATTAATAACTGACGACCTATAATGACGAATAAAAATTACGACCTCCGTTGCGTAATCGACAACTCTGGAGGTTCTGGGTTCGATCCCCAGTCAGGATGATGGCTAAGAAGAAGAAGATGGTTTAAAGTCTTTGCAGAAATAATGCCTTGAAATAAAGGAACACTATACTTGGGTAGAGTTTTTTTTTCTTTCTTAACACACTAAATTCAATATAAATAAGTGCGCTAATAATGTTATAATATAGCCTTATCTTCGTACATATAAGTAATTTTACATTGACCTAGATTTATAATAAAAAAAAAATTAAGATTTATAAATGTAAAGAGGGAATAAAATTGTATAATAACATATATTTTTTGAAAAATTGTATGAACGTACTACAAATATTACTTTCATTTCATCATTCACCACCACATACTATCCGACTCGACCAAGCTCTAGCCAGCTTCAAATCTCAAGTAAAATCTCATTTCCTATCGTTATGAAAGGTAAATAAATATCCTTTCTTTGTTTCCACTTACTTTATTCATCTTGTACTGTTAATTGTTCTGTGTATGTTGTATGTATTTAAGTAAGATGTTTATGTATGTTTACCATAATTATTGTATATTAGAATTTTTAATATATGAATTATTGCTTAGCGATAAGGCCGCGAATTCCCTACTTTTTAAGATAAATATGTCCTGTATTTATATATTTTATCTAGTGAAAGGTATTTTATTGTATTATTCCTCTCTCTTACTTACGACAAGTTCATTTGTATTGTATTGTAAAGAGAAAGGAAAATTGAATAAATACTAAATCTTGTGGGGGAAGCACAGTCTATTCCAATTTAATTACAAAACAGAAACATGCCCATTGAGCACGAAAAAGGAAATTAAGTCCCTCAGAGAATCAATTAACGGCAAACAAATCTGAAATAGGAAACAATCAGCAAACAAAATGAAATTTCGCGTTAAATAAACCTTATAATTCGATACTGAATTGGTAATTTCGAGTGGCCAAGCCACTTCGATGTTTAAAAAGTCGGAATTTAGAAAAAAACTTGGTAATTTACGTCGACGCTACGGTCCGCTGATATGATTATAAATACACATTGGATTTAAAATGTATGTGCTTGAATTTTTCGTGCCTATTTAGTGGCTTTTTGATAAGCAAAGACATTCCATCTTTTCTGCTACGTCCCAAAGGTGAACTGGTAGAAAATGCTTAGCATTAAGTTGTAACTTTTCTACTATAATCTTAAGATTTAATTACAATAAATAAATTCCCTTTCTGTTTTTAACCGACCTTCAAAAAAGTATTCAATTCGTCGCGATCTCTTGGGATTATTTCTTATGTATGTTCACCCATTATACGAAAAATGTTTTTTTTTTGTTTAAAAGGGTATACTTGTCAAGTGGTCCCATAGAAAATTTATCGATTGTGTAGTTTTTGGGTAAAATCGGTTTTTAGTTTTGAAAATTTATAATAATTCTATTCTGTATTATATAAGCTCAGTTAAGTATTTCTGTTATCAAGATCTCTTTTTTTTTCTTTTTTCTCTTTTCTTTCTTTTTTTAAATTCTACCCTACACTACTCTTCACTCATATGATGTGCACAATTTTTTTATTAACTATTTCTGTTCCTATGTTGGACAAAAGTCTCTCCCATCTTCTTCCACTTATCTCTTACACGTGTTAGGCTCGGCCATTTTTAGAATGCATCGAGATCGTTTCAAGAAAAGCCATGAAAGTGCTGGCGAGATGATCTCTACGCATTTCAAAAAGGGTAGTCGAGCCTAACACGAGCAAAAATTTGGGTTTATATCATACAAACAAAAATAAAATCTTAATCTCTAAGAAACAAAAAAACTACGAAGATACAGCGCATTTTAAATTCGCATGACGGCATTACGTTCAGTACGATTTTTAATAGCCGTGACGTCACAAGCCTCGACCCTGGAACTTAGATACTACGTATCTTTGTAAATTTTTACTTTTTGATAAACTAAAAACTATAGGCCCGTATTTTTGAATAATCTAGATATTAAAACCAGAACTATAAGAAAATGCTTTTCTGACCCTGTCACGTATTGCATTTGCAGTCTACTTTATTTTACCTCAATGCTACGTCCCCAAAAAGGGCCTTTGGATAATCCCCTAATTTCATAAGTGTCCGACGCTATCTCTCCGGGTTCTTTACGCTTGTCGCTTTTGAAAGAATTAATTGCTCAAGATGTTGCTTCTCCCGGAAAAAATATAAAAAATAAGGGTTTCATTATCAAGTTGTGGTAGTCTATATTTTTTTTGGTTAGATGATACTCGTATTTGGTTGTACTGTCATTTTTTAAGTAAGTAATTGTTTTGTTTGAAAACAATATAAAACCTTTTTTTCGTTTTTTTAATATTTTTATTTTAATAAGAATAGGTTCAGTTAACAATCGGCAAAAAGTAAAACAAATGGAGGTTATCAATTCAAGATTGAGTTGAGGGTAGTTACAGGAATTTCTCAAATTATTACCACCAGTCGATCTTTCGTAGGTTAATTATTAAAAACTACAATGCGACACAAATAAGTTGAACAAAAATAGAGGATTTTAAAGCATTTTTGTACAAATTTCCAGCACGTAGGTTGAACCAAAATCGCGGTTTTCGGCGCAGGTACAAATAATGTGCCGACGAGCGCCATTTTGGTTCAATTTACATGTCGGGAATTTGTACAAAAATGCTTTGAAGTTCGCCATTTTTTGTTCAACTTATTTGTGTCGCATTATAGGTGGATAGATAATTATTTTATGATATCAAAAGGATAGACATAATTTTGATATAATTCAATATTTTATATAATTTATCATAAACAAAATTTGTACCGACGTAATTTATATATTTTATGTAAAATAGCTTATGTTTACTGTTAATATGGAATTGCGCAACTTTTAAATGTATATACCTAATTTATTAATGACTGAGATTGCCGTTTAGGATTCTGTCTTTTTCTGCGTGAGACTCAGGCAAAAGCCAGTTTATCTTTGTACAGTTTTGGACCCTTGGACCCCCCCTACGTTCTTACGTAGGGGGGGTCCAAGGGTCCAAAACTGTAATAAATATAGCTCTTGCTATAGCTACGCCCGTGGTTGTTAGTCGTCAATTTTCCCATCGGCAAAGGTGTCCATATAATTCTGTTTATTATTTATCTTCTCTAACCCTCCAGCTCTTTTCATGATCTAATCTTTTCATCTCTTCCTTTGTCTACCTCTCTTCTGTTCCCATCACAAAGATATCGTCACGTAGTAATAGACCATTTTTTCTTTTTCTTTATGTGCCATTTCATTCCTGCAGATTCGCAGTCAGTCTTTAAATCTTGTTTTGTCCATGGCAAGCCTGAACAGTTGTTCTACTGTTTTGATATCAGTCCAGCCATGCCATGACATTTTGCGCCCCACCTTGCGCTTTCCGGCAATTTTACCCATCATTACGGTCTGGAGTAGATGATATTGTGGGTTTCTCAACACGTGAACAAGATGATTTTTCTTATTTTAATGGTTCGAACGAGCTCTACCTTTTTTCCAATGCGCCCCAGAACTTCAACATTAGTAAAGTGATCCGTATAGCTCATGTGTAGCATTCTACGGTAAGACCACATCTCAAATGCTTCTTTTAAGGTTCACAGTTCGCAATCATACTACACAAGAGGCCAAACATAGTATTGAAGCAACCTTGTTCACAGTTTGATTTCTCAGTATACCTAATCCATTTTAAATAAATCGAAAGAAATCAGTTGAATGTCAATTGAATCCTATACAAAGATGGGCCAGTCAGTAAGATTAGGAAGTCAACAAAGACCTAATCTCTCAAAGGACATCTAGTTAGGCCGCATCTTCCAGTCTTTGGATTTACCTCGGACGTTTTACGGGTTCAAGATTTCAAATTCAGTCTGTTGTTTTGTAAAGTTACAGGTATAAAAAGAACATTGTCACGTTTCTTACTCTAACGGGATGGCAGTGCCCAGGAACGTCAGTGTCAAAGGCCACGCTTAGCGTGATGGTGGGCGTTAAGATGGAAAAAAAATCTAAATAGTGTTGGGTTGCTAGCCGTATCGACTATTAACATGAGTCAAATCTCGCCAATTCCCTTGATTGGCTTTTACGATCTGCATGGGAACTGAAGCAGTTACATTCTAAGTTCTAGACCACCATGGAACGGGTAGTTCAGATCTTAATGTGACAAATCTTTTTTTTTTGGGCATTAGAGATCTAGATTAGAAGCATTTGAGATGTGGTGCTGGCGGCGAATGGAAGGCATTAGCTGGACAGAAAAGATAACTAATGAAGAGGTATTGGCACTTGTTATAAATAAATAAATATATATATACGGACAAATCACACTGATTGAGCTAGCCCCAAAGTAAGTTCTACACTTGTGTTATGGGGTACTAACTCAACGATACTATATTTTATAATAAATACTTAAATAGATAAACATCCAAGACCCAGGACAATTTGAAAAAGGCCATTTTCCAACTTGCCCTGACCGGGGATCGAACCCGGGACCTCTGGGTGGCGGACTAGCATGGTGACCACTACGCCACGGAGGTCGTCAAACACAAACTACTGCAAACTGTTCATTCTAGGATACGGAAAATTTTAGGAATCCTTTTTTTGTGATAAAAAAGTAAATTCTTTCACCCCAAAGTAAGTTCGAGACTTATGATAAGGGATACTACCTCAAAGATACTACATTATATAACAAATACATATATAGATAAACATCCAAGACTCAGGACAATTTGAAAAATGCCATTTTCTAACTTGCCCTGACCGGGGATCGAACCCGGAACCTCTGGTTGGCGGACTAGCAAGGACTACGCCACGGAGGTCGTCATATTATATTACCTTATTAGACATGATGAATTTTCAAAAGTAATATTGGAGGGAAAATAGAAGGAGGCCGAAGTAAAGGAAAACCTAGAGATATTTTTATAAAACAAAGAAAATATCAAATCAAATTTAACCTATAAGGATGTTAAAGAGTTGACTTTGGACAGAGAGAGCTCAGCTCTTTAATATTAAAAAGAGAGAATGAAATTCTATGAACTTGATTTTTTTAACATTCTCATAATGAAAATCTAAACAGTTTCATCAACCCTGAAGTATTTAAGTAGAAAAAGTAGCGCGAGTGGATTCTATCGAGACAACATTTAATTGACCGAGCGAGCGAAGCCTCTCAGTTTCGAGATTGGCCAAAAATGCTTGTGTCCGGCTTTCTCGTAAAATTTGTGAGAAGGGTCGAAAATTATAAAGAATTTTTTAATCGACTACGTATTTCGAAATTTTCAAAATGGGCGGAATATGGCGGTTGAAAACTTTTTAAATATCACATTTCGAAAAATTAATGAACTTTTTGTTACCCTTATTGAGACGCAACTTTTTTGTCTAAACAACTCTTTTAATCGATAAACTTCAATGGATCGGGATGACTCGCAAAGATTATAGCTCACAGAACATCTAGTTTCATAGGTGTAATCGTCTTCTTTTTAAGAAAGGACACTTTCAAACACTCACAAGATTCCCAACGCATACCTACGTCCCCAAAACAAATAAAACTAAAGATGAGGCCCAATATTATTCCAAAATGAAAGTTTTCCGTGCTCAAACATAGTTAAAGGGTGTCCTAAGAAAACATGGAGCCAATAACTTCATACTGGTTCATTTCCATTCGGCCAGAGGTCGGATAAGCTGCAATGCTAGCGGACTACACAAAAGTTATTTTACATTCGTTCCAAAGTATTTTGTTTTCTTACAAAGCCAGAGAGAGGGGTGTTATAAGTTTTTATTAACCGACTTCACAAAAAGAGGAGTGTATTTGTTTGAATGTAGAAATGACTTTTTAAGTATGTTCTCCAATTACTCGGAGACACTTGGACTAATTTGGAAAATTTTGTTTTTTTTTGTTTGATTTGACGACTGTCATTTGTTTTTTGATTTTTTTTAGAAATTCAAGATGGTCGCCATACAAGGACAATTCCCGAGTGTGAACCGCGAGACCGGAGGCCGAGCTGCGTGGCGAGGGCGAAGCCCGAGCCCCTCCCTCCCCTCCACCCCCTCCCGGAGGACCGCTCACCAAGTAAGTAAGTGAAGCCTGAGGCCGAAGGCCAAAGGCTGAGCCCACCCGCAAAGCCGTAGGCCAAGCCACTCCCACCAAACGCTGAGCGGAATTGTTTTATTTTTTTTTATTCCAAGATGGCCGCCAATTCTCAACTGCAAGCTGAAATTCAATATTCTTGAGGTTTTTCGCTCGCGGAATCCGAATCTAAACTTTTTTTTCATGTTTCCCTTACTGAATGCAGTTTTTACACATTTTTTCAACTGGACATTTTTATCTATATATGCACGAAAAACCGCGGGCTGCTTGCAGCCCGTGCAACGCCCGAAAAGCTAGTTGTTATTGTAAACTGAAAAAAATGTAACCACTCAATAAAAGAGTAATGAAACCAGATGGACGGCTAAAGCGAATTGCAATATACAATGTGAAAAGGACAATGTACCCGTAATAAATCGAACCACAGGCTGCTAGATCACTATAGTATAACGAAATTGAAATAACAGCCAACATGCAACTATGGGACTAATGCTTGAAACTCGAATAAAATTAAAATTGACATCTTCATACTTTTGTATGAAGATGTCGATTTTAATTTCGAGTTTCAAGCATTGGTATTTGGTGCCATAAGAAACTTGTTCAACAACAAGGATTGGACAGACAGGGTTTTTGTATACGGAAAGAAATAGCCAAAGTTTCATATTACTGTAACATTTAACTAACTACTTAACTCATATACTTATCGTTCATTGTGATTGATTTGATTATTTTCTTTCTACACTTCAACTATCCTCACCTTCTCCCATCTTCCACCAGAACACTTCTCAACTCAGCTCTTCAAACTTACGATTAAACTACAACTACCAATCATCTCATCTCAAATTTAACTATACATTACTGTATTTTTAAAAGAATCGCTGTTACAATATTTTATCATCTGGGACTTCCCAAGACCACTTCATAGTCAAAGATAATATGTCTCGATGGAAATAAAAGCACGAGCAAATTTTTTATGGAACAATAAGAAAAACGTGTACTTGTGTTTTACAGAATGTGCCCTCTGGCAGGATGTTCCGCCCGTCCAATAGTATGGCTGCTGACAAAATATTTTGAAATAGTTGCCAGAAGTAATATTATTTCTAAAAAGAGCAAATTATCGATTTTAAGAGTTTTTTTTGAAAAAAAAAAACATGATTAAAGTTAATAGTTTAGATAATAACATTCAAAAATATCTGGTACACTTGTTTGCTAAATGCAACAAATTTGTTACTTTTTACTGATTAGTATGGCATACATAACAGGTAACAATCATTTTTGCTCAAATCTAAGAATTTACAGACCCTAAAAGCGTGTACACGCCGCATGATACGTCAAAAAGTCGTTTGTCTGTCTGGCCGTGTGAGAACTAGCATTGTCGTGGTGCAGGATGATACGGCGTTTACGGTTATTTTTACGGAGTTCGTCAATAACTTCCGGCAAACAAATGGTCGTGTACCAGTCACTATTCACTGTACGACGATTCTCTAAAGCAACAGTAGCCACGTGTCCAGTTTTATTAAAAAAAGAAGCAATCATCCGCTTAGATGCACTTTTCACGCGCGCCACTTTGGTTGGTTTCGGCTCATCTTGAAAGACCCATACGCTCGATTGCTGCTTTGTTTTGGGATCGTAGCAATAAATCCATGTTTCGTCACCTGTTACTATGTCCCACACCAAATTTGACGCACCTTCGTTGAATCTGGTAAGCATGGCACTGCACCAAGTGACGCGGTCCGTTTTTTGAGCCTCGGTCAAGTTGTGTGGGATCCACCGCGAGCACAGCTTTCTCACACCCAAATGTTTGTGTAGGATTAATTGTATTTGACTCATGCCTATTTCTAAGGATGCGCGAATTTCATGGTAGGTCACATGCCTGTCTGTTTCAATCATACGGCGCACAGCATCGATGTTTTTGTTGGTCACAGCGGTGGACTGCCGACCATCGCGAGATTCGTCACTGAGATTGATACGACCACGCTTGAATTCTGCAAACCAGCTATAAACAGTTGTCTTGCATGGTGCTTCATTGCCAAAAGCTGTTTCAAGCCGAGCGATGCTCTGTTGAGCTGTCAATTACACTTAAAATCGTAGAAAATCATACTACGAAAATTTTCCCGAGTTAAATCCATGTTGATGCAGACACACAATTTTTTAAATGGCGCCACAAGGTAAAAACAAAAGACAGTCAGATGAAACAAACTGCATTCTACAGCCAAAGAGTTCTATTTTCAAATGTTGCAATAAATTTTTAAATATTGTTTATGTAAGTGGCCAGTTCCGGAAACTTATAGTGCGCCCTATGTATAAGATACTCACTTAAATTGACAGCTTAATTAAAAAAGTTACTCATGTTTTTTAAAAATCTGCCCTGAGACTTCAAGGGGATACATGAATTTTAGAGGGCCTAAAAATATATGAAAGGAAACGGAGATATTTTTAAAAATTTTGTCTCATACGGATCTAGGTAACCCTTTAAACTATTTTTAATGCCCAACAAAAAGGAAGGGTGTTATAAGTTTTACACTAATGTTTGTTTGTCCAACTGTAGGTATGTCTGCTGTATGATATCCACAGATATACAAACAACTGTATATCTGTGGATGAACCGATTTCGATGCGATTTTTTTCACGTGAAAGTAAACCACCAAGAACCACCGCAAAGTTGCTTTGCGGTGGTTCTTAGCTATGTTTGATGAAAATCGTTTCAGCGTTTTAAAAAATATTGGGGTATACGCTTGAAAGTCGGGGTTTTTAATTACCTAGCCGCTTGAATGCCTAAAATCCCTGCAAAATTACATACATACTATCTTATCCGTAATGGAACAAGCCGAGCACTTTGCTCTGTCTTTACTTATTTTTACTTTTTTATTATTATTTTTTTAATTTGGGAATCAAACAATAGCCTTGTACAGTTAGAAAGAACTAAACTACTTATACATACATCAGTAAAGTCTCCACTAACAATTAACTCATAATGTTTTGAGCAGTGTACAGAAACTGTAAAAAAAGGACACAAAGAGCCTTATAAAAACTAAAGCAAAATAACACATACGAAAATAATAAAGCAACAATTTTTTACACATTTGTTAATAGTATTCTTTTCAGCCCGTTTCTGAATGAAACAGATGAGAGAATGAAGGGTCTTGCGGTACTAGACAGACAGAGCTCGAGGCTAACTTTTTATTTATTTATATTATACACATGCACACAATGAATATTTGAAATGATTAAATCAGACACCACTCCAGATTAATACAATTAGTAAAGCAAAATTTAATTTTGAATTCTGAAATTATTCATAACCGCACTGACCAAACTACTCTTACAACAGCGTGTTTTCAATTCACGCTTTACATTAAACTAGGTTACGTTCAACTAGCTATGAAATGTCTTTCTCCATTCTCTTTGTGGTACTTTTAAGGTTCCGTACTCAAAGGGTGCCAACGAGACCCTATTCCTGAGACTCCACTGTCTGTCCGTCCGTTGGTCACAGGGCTCTATTACTTGAAATTTACCTTTACCAATCTAGACACGCGGTAGCGTGTCAGAGCCAAGTTCAAAAAAAAAGGAACTAGCGACGCAGCAGCCGTGTGTATATTTACATGAACTATTTCGAGCTACTTTTGACCCCTTCACAAGTCGAAACCTATTTAACCTAAATATATGAAATTCAATATTCTCTATAGAACTTGGCGGCCATTTAGATCTTAATTCTTTTGTCGGATTTTGAACTTGGCTCCCATTTTCACATTTATGTTTGGATTATGTATCAGCCGGTATAAAAAATACCAAAAACAAGATAAATAAGAAATTAAAGGGGGTCGTCATGTAAGAACCGTGTTTTTTTCAACGTTTTAACTCGATCTTTATAATGGTATTATAAAGATCGAGTTAAAACGTTGAAACTAACTAAATTTACAAGTCAGACTCGCACTTGACCAGTATATGTGATAAATAGATTACGTGATCTTACTGTGAGAAGTGAAAAAAACTTTTTTACAAGCTTTTATTTAACTTGCAATTTTTCTTGTATTTATGTTTGTTTAGATCAAGTCTTGTAACTCAATTTTCAACCAGTTATTCTCAACCTATTGAGCTGAAATTTTGCATGCTTGTGTAAGTTAGATGACAATACAATATGAGGAGGAGTCAATGAGGTGTTTTGATGATGGAGCCGGAAGATATTCGACGGAACACAGTTATAAAACAACATAACCTCATTTGCTAGGACTCGTTCGATTTGTAGCAAGCATTTTATGGTAGACGATGCCTAGTAATAAAACTTCACAACTCCATCGAGTTTGGTCTTATTTAAATAAAAGCTTGTAAAAAAAGTATTTTATCAAAAACTATTTGTGACGTACTCTCTATTTTGGCTCTTCAACGTTGTATTTAGTAGGTGGCTCCAGTAAAGGCAAACTCAAAAGCTCATAAGTAACTTAAACTAGATCCTTCAAAGTGCAGATATTTCTGCATGTTAGACACAAAACTAAAGTGCCATAGTTCTGGAGAGAAGTCGCACTGACAGATATTCTGCAAACGGTCTATTTCTTGTAAAGTGAGAATTATTGAAATTTAGAGATTTTTGAAGAAAAAATATAAAACATGATTTAAAGTTACTAGTTTAGATAATAATATTCATTAATATATGATATTCTTCTGTGGTAATTGCAACAAATTTGTTATTTGTTACTGTTTAGTATCGCATACACAACAGGTAACAATCATTTTTGCTTAAATCTAAGAATTAACAGACCCTAACAGCGAGTACACGCCGCATGATATAAGATACTGACTTAAATTGACCGCTTAATAAAAAATTACATATATAGTTTACAGCAAAGAGTAGATACTTCGCTACATATATAGTTCACAGCAATTATTTAACAATTTGTGTTACTTTAATCGTTTAGAATAATGATAACATAAATTGATCCAAATTCACATGCACACTATGAAAATACATAATATCTAGAGTATTGAGTGAATTCTAATAGATAAGCGGATTGCCTATCGACTTTGAGCTTGAGGGCTTTTAGCGTCTGCATCGAAGGCATGCTTGTTCCCATGCAATTACAATATAGGGTTGATGCTTGTCAGATTCTAGATTTTAAGTGTTTATACATAATACGCAATATTTGATTGCAAGCCAAAAAGCACATAAGATGTTAACAATACAATTTAAGAATCCTATCACCCTAGACTTCTCATACAAACGTAATCTAGCTTTTATTCTGAAATGACATGTAAGATTTCGGCAGTATTTTGTAATTTTAAAGAAGAGAGCTTTCGATGGTCAAATATAGACTTGAAAGAAAATATGAGAGTGTAGAAGTTTTCCATTCTGATGGTCAAATATGATGTGATACTAACACTATATTCTCTTTTAAGTTCATATGTTGACTGTGAAAACTAGTTATATGACTGTCTTAATATCTAAAAAATTTTAAAATTACATAATTTCGCCAATATCTAACATACCGTTTCAAAATAAAAACTAGACTACGTTTGTATGGGAAAGTCTGATTCTATCTATGGTAAGGGGACCCTTAAAACCATTTATCATAATTTTTCATTTACGACATTTCGTTAGCACACTTGATAAGAGAAAGAAAATTTACCTCTCATCTTAGCTTTTGCCCTGTTGCATGTGTAGCTTCGCTTTCTCATTTAGTGACAGTTAAAAACGAAGAACTTTACGAAAATACGTACTTATATAATGAATAATATCATATCTTTATCCCTTGGGTCGGACTGAGTACTTATATGACTAATATCACATTTTTATCCCTTGGGTCAGACTGAGCATTTTAGGTCTTTCGTCTCCAAGCAGATATAGCCCAGGGCCACAAGACTTAAATGGCATTTAGCGTAATGGTGGGCGTGGCCACTTTTACCCAACGCGTGGGTTCGAATCTCTCTTATTTCGATTATTTTAAATCAAAATTTAAATTCTAGTTAATATCTACAAAAAATTAATAACATTTAATTCAAGGCAGCCCTATTGAAGATTATCATCAGTAATCCTAGAATATTATCTCGAGCCAAGATCTCAGAGTTTGGATTTGATTTAATAACTCAGTTTGTGTGTGTATTGAAAATACATGTAGGGGTACTTGAATAGCTTGACTTAATGTTTGTGTGTACAAATATAGGAAATATATTTTTGTATATATCACTTTCGTATGTTAAAGACAACGCTTTAAGCGATAAGGTCGCCAATTTTCCAGTACAATTTGTATTTGATTGACAGTTTAAACAAAATAAAGAGAGGAGAGGAGAGAGTCGGATCCCCCCCCCCCCTCCCACCCTCCCCCTCCCCCTACATCTTCCCTTCCTGAAAGGCCGGCAACGCTTCTGTTATACCCCTGGTGTTGCAGTTGTCCATGGGCAGCGGTAATCACTTACCAGCAGGTGACCCGTTTGTTCATTTGCCGCCCTATGACATAACAAAAAAAAACCTATGACGCCCATGAAATATGGCATTAAATGTTTGTTTTTAATTTTAGGCATAAGATAGCCCTTTAAATTACTTCATGGATAGTTTTTGAATAAAAATAATGCTAATAAAAAATTTCATTTAGAATAATAGTATATTATGAAATTAGTGAATAAAAGGTGGATGGAAGAGGTGAGTTTTTCAAATAACATTTTTCAACAAGATATTTACTGAAAAACTCAGCTCTCGAAAATAGTTCAGTAAAGCCAAATTTGCTTATGAATTCAGAAATTATTCACAACCGCACTGACCAAATACTCGAATACTATGAAACTATTTGGTACAGTTTGATACTTTGTTGTAGATACTCCAATTGGTTCTGGGAATCAACATTTTAAGTAATTTCAACAATATATTTGGTGCAGTTAGTTACAAATTTTATTTGTGAAATTGTTAATGAGTTATTATAAAATAATAATGCCAGTGGTGGTTTTTTGACTAGTCAACTGTGTGCAAGTTTCCTGAAGATATTTTCCTCTGGAAGCAAGCAGTGGTCGATGAAAATGACCACTTAAGTCAGTCAGTTTGTACTACAAACTTACAGGTACAAGTCAGACCGGGCAGGGATCGAACCTGGGACCTATTGGATATTTTCCGTTGGTCCCGGTGTGTGTGGCAGTCGTTAAGCGTCGTCAGATGACTTTGACCAGCTTGAATAATCTGACACGAGTGCTGGCCACTTACGCTCAGTAAACAAAAAAAACGATATAATTTCAGGTGATTTTACGTTTAAAAATAACACAAATAATTATTAATGACAAAGTGAGAAAGATGTTATCATTGATTAAGCGAGCTTCTCAATTTGAATTGATCATTTTTACCTTATAGGTGTTTCTTATTTCTCGCACTTTAGTAAATCTGAATTAAATAATAAATAACAATACAGTACAATACAATAAACTTTATTGCACCAAAAAACATTTATATATTCGGAATATTTATAAAATAAGGGTAACATATTATATTAAGGTACAAGAGGCGGCCTTCTCAATCTCTTACAGGCAACCAAAAAGAGGAGTGTGAAATATATAATAAGATAACAGGTGGCGCAATTAGAATTTTATACACTAAATTCATATAGTAATAAATACAATAACTACTTCTAATATATATAATTATAAAAATTTACATAGCGTGACACAGTATAAATAAATATAATTTTATTACATACATACAAATAAATAAATATTTAAATATCACAATGATTCAAAACAGTACACGATGCTTAGGCATGAAGAGGGAAAATACTGTAGGGGAAAGAATTAAGAAAGTGATTTTTAGTCCAATTAAAATATATAGTCTGATAGCTTATTTCATAAGGATTTAAATAATATATTTTTTACACTAGTGTTAATACAAAAGTTTTGTGATATCCTATGTTTTCTGCCGCGCGGAAAATTGGCCAAAATCTTCCGCGTCCGCACCACTATTGAGGCTAGCCGCGGAAACGAGCGCTAACTATAATAAAAGGGTTAGGTTTTAAAGTCGTTCAACGTTTTGGCCAATAATAAATGGGAGTGGGACTCGCGCATGAAGGGTCCGTACCATTATCTATAAATAAACACGTGCACATATGGGAGCCCCAATTCGACATTTATTTTATTCTGTTTTAGTAGGTATTTGTTATTCAAGCGGTAACATAAATGCATCATCTGTGAAAATTCAAATGTCTACCTGTCACGGTTTATGAGATACAGCCTGATGACAGACAGACAGACGGACGAACGGACAGCGGAGTCTTAGTAATAGGGTCACGTTTGTACGTAGGCAAAAACGTACGGTAAGGTAGGAGGTAGGGTACGTGGTGTCGTCACTCACCATCAGCTCGCCACAAGCTGCCCTGCGTTGACTGACTGCACTGAGAATCAAGTGGGCGATGGGATCGTCACGTCCCAAAGCCTTTATTGTTTATTATTTACCCTTTAGGTATGGAACTCTAAAATTGTCCTGCGTTCGGATCTTGCTTCACTATCTGTTTTCGTGCAGTATCGTAAAATTATATTTATGTATACGAAAAGTGTGTACAGCTTAGGGAAACCCATGAAATAAAAACGGTTGAACAGCACTATTCACGTTGGTTCCCACATTAAAACATCCGATCAGTAGAGACAGCATCATTGAAATTCAAATTGATACAGCTCCATTCTATAAATATTTATTCATAAAAACACAAAATACTAAACAATTTCTGTATACATAAAAAACTTACTAAAGACTACTAGACTTAAATAGGGTGGGCTCAAATTGTTTCATATTTAATATAATTTTATAATGCCACTGTCTGAATTCAATTCAGTTCAATTCAATTCTTTATTTGCTTAATAAGAGTTTATTACAATATGGTCTTATAAATTAATACAGTGCTCCTTATTGACCTCTTCAGGTATAGCAAATGTTAAAATAAGTAACAATAAGTATTAATTTTACTTGCTACAATTACAATATGAGTATCTACTCTAAACGATTTAAATATATGGTTAACAACACTGTAACATTGTTTTTTTCTTTTTTGTTTATCTCAGCTTAAATACACAATGAAAATGAAAACCCATAGATTTTGAATTGAACTGCAAAAACTGAGAAAAGTCTGAAAATTTTGGGGCATTTCACGCAAGTAGCACAACTATTTTTGCTTGCGAAATGTAGTTTCACACTATTAGCATGAATAGGGATGACTACTGGGTTAGAAAAGTATAATTGTAATTAGTCCGTCTTTTAGATAATCAAAAAATAATGGACCCATACTTTTAGTTCGTCAAAAAAGTAAAAATTCACATAGATACGAAGCATCAAGGTTCCCGAGTGGGGGCTTGCGACGTCACCTTTATGTAAAAATCTTACTTGGTGGTGACGTCCTGCAAAATTTCAATGCGCTGTATCTTTGTCATTTTTTGTTTCTCAGAGAAAAGAAAAAATACGTGTACAATATTTTTTAATAATTTAACCGATGGGCTAAAAGTATTTTCCCATTCATCATGCCTATTAAAGGGGTAACTCATTTAGAGAGTCAGCTAATGGCTGGCATGTTTCGACCTCATCCGGAGGTCTTCATCAAGGCCAATTTGACTAGACTAGATTCACATTTCACACTCTTAGGGGTCCAAATAATATATCAAAAATGCAGCTTTAGGTACATCACGATTCGCACTTTTCATGTTTCCTGTAATATTTCCTGGCCTAACTACAATAACCGGCCAAGTGTGAATCGGATTCATACACGAAGGGTTCCGTACCATTATCTATAACAAAACTCGTTTGTGGTACGGGAGCTCCACTTAAATTATTTTATTGTGTTTTTAGTTCTTTTTTGTTATAACGGCAACAGAAATACATCATCTATGAAGATTTTAACTGTCTAGTTATCACGATTCATGAGATACAGCTTAGTGACAGACAGACAAACAGACGGACGGACGGACAGTGGACATCGGAACCCTAGTAAAAGCGTCCCGTTTTACCCTTAGGGACCTTAAAAGGTAAGCGAAAGATATTTCTATTTATAATGTATTTGTTTTCATTCAATACATTACTACAGTTTTTTTACAAAATTTCTTACAACGTGGCAGCTTAGGGACATACATAATAAATAAAACCACGGGCTATACCAGATAACTATAGCATGAAATTAAAATAGCAGTCAAAGAACTAAAATAATAAAGTTTTCAAGTGCGAGTCGGACTCGCCCATGAAGGGTTCCGTAGCAGCAAGTAACATAATATAAAAAAGTTCTTGTAGTTCGTTGTAACTTTGATCGATGTTTTAATAAATGTATTTAAAAAAAGTACTTACTAGATCTCGTTTAAACCAATTTTCGGTTGAAGTTTGCATGTTAATGTACACCATATATTTTGTGTTATCATTCTCTTATTTTAGAAGTTACGGGACACACACACACACACATACACACACATGTTACCACTTTGGAAGTGTCTCTCGTGCAAACTATTCAGTTTTGAAAAAAAATATACAAAACCTCAATATTATTTTTAAAGCCCTATCCATAGATACACGTATAGGTTCGATGTAAAAAAATTTTTGAGTTTCAGTTCTAAGTATGGGGAATCCCCAAAATTTATCTATTTTTGTGTAAAAATTTTAATGCGGTTCACAGAATACATCTACTTACCAAGTTTCAACAATATCGTTCTTACAGTTTCGGAAAAAAGTGGCTGCGACAAATGGACGGACAGACAGACATGACGAATAAGGGTACCGTTTTTTGCCATTTGGCTACGGAACCCTAATAAAGTTGGCACTTACATACAAAAGTTTTAGGCCGCCCGGGCAATTTGTATGAGAATGTCGAACTTTGTTTTTGTTTTTCGACTTTTGTTCATATCATTATACTATAATGATCTATTAATCCCGTGGTTCGATTTATTAAGGGTATGTCCTGTCCCTTCCGCATTGTATACGATGTTACATAAGCACTCGTACATACCTGTGGTCACCTCTCCACATCCATTATATTTATCTACAAAGGACCAACGTGATCGCACGTACATTTAATTGGATTTCGAAACGGATCATTGGTTTCATTTGTTTGATTTTGCTGGGATAATTTTGGTGATTTAGAGCCCTCATATCTCTGGTTGTTTGCACCTACTGTGATTTTACAGCTAGATGAGATCACACTGTTTGTTTGTTTTTCGTGTGTGTAAAAGGACAACGCTGTGATTTGATATTTGAAGCTGCGTAAAGGCATCGAATTCGGCTTTACGACTGCCATCTAACGATGACAACCGGGGCCAACGGCTTAACGTGCTTTTAAAAGCACGAAGGAATTCGAGAAAAATTGTATGCCACTGTGCTTACCCATCCAAGAGCGGACCACGCTAGCGCTAGAAAAGCATAATGCAAAGCAAAAAACTATCCCACAGAACCACCGAGCTCCGTAATAACTCATCAAACTTTGGTACAAATAACGGATCATCATCATCGACCTCAGGAAACCCACTGCTAGATATCTCCCACAAGAATTCATATACACATATATTTACAAACATATATCAGATAAAACTCTATTAAAAACAATTTTGTGCAGATATTTCTACCATACCGATAACTTTTGACTTGATTTAATCGACATATGTTTGAAGAATGACTTGTTATTCAAACGCTTCGTGTTATTTCTCATACCTCAACCATTTCACTAAAAATATTCCGATGAATTCAGTAATTCTGAACATGTTTCCACAAGGAACATTGTAGAGCAGAATAAAAATATAATGTTTAATGCTTATAAAGAAAAAACGAGACTTGGCAGACAAGGACTTGGCCGCCCAAGAACAATATCTTGTTTGCAACTTGCAACATCAAATCTTTGTCTCCCATTGGACCTCCAGTCATCTATCAATATTTGCCTAGCGATTGTCGGGCATTCGAGTGAGGGTAGCCAGCCCATACCCACTTACTACACAAAAAAGAACAACATATTTTGGCATTTGTTTAAACGGGAACTTTTTGAGTTTCATGGACTAAATGCCCTTTAGTAAAATTTAATTTGTTAGACTCTGTGAGCTGTAGATCTCGCGAGTCACCCCCGACCCGTTAAAGTTTATCAGAAAAAAATGTTGTTCTATATAATTGCGTCTATATAAGAGTAACAAAAAAGTTATGGCATTTTTGTAATTTTTTCTATTGCTAAAATATTATATTTTTAAAGTTGTCAACCCCCATATTCCCTCCAGTATGAAAAATTTCAAAAAACTGAATCGACGAAAAAATTCTATATAATTTTCGAACCTTCTCACAAAATTTCACGAAAATCAGTTGAGAAATGTACCTAGGCGAGAAAAGCCAGACAGGCAAACTGAGAGCCGGACACAAGCAGTTTGGCCAGTCTTGAAACTGACTCGCTTCGCTCGCTCGAGAAAAACGTAGGTACAGTTTACACAACACACGTCCAACTATTCCCAAACCTCCCAAATAAAAAAGCTAGCCGCAAGAAAAATTAAATAACTAAACAAAACCGGGTGCGGCAACGTAATTAAATGGCTTCCCGTGGGAAATCGGTCGTCGGTCGCAGCACGGAAAATGTGATTTCTTCAAGAATTTCTTTTCTGGATATTGTTTCGCGAGATACGTTTCGAGAAAAATGATATTACTTTGGGATTTAGAGACGTATAATTTGAAATGTTCATGAGTGACCTAATGTAAGTGGAATCAACTGGAGAGTTCAAAATAAGTTCCCTTTTTATTATTTTACACGTGCAAGGAGAAAGTTGACATTATTTTCAAATATAACATCATTTTAAATTAATAATTATGATATAACAATGTAGTCTCAGTCCACATATATAATTTAAATATCAATATAATTTTAAGTTGATGTTTTTGGAGAAAATGCTGCAGTACAGTTTGTTACCGCTTCTTCTGTACGTGCGCTTAGGAAATGGCAATAAACTTAGCGTAAACGTAAGCATATCTGACGTCAACCTATGATGAAATCGAAATGAAAAATTGACAATTATCAAGTGATACAAATATCCAAAGACAAATAAATGATTTTGATCTGACTTTTGTTGTTTACTACAGGGCATACGGTTAGATTTTTAACTGTTGAAATGCTTTGCAACGAGTTATAAAACCGGTCACCCTAGCGCTAAGAATCAGTCTAGTTCAAACCGTCGTACCGGATTATTGTAATAGATGTGAGTTGTTAAATCCATTTATTGCAATGCCAATCTATTTCAGCTGGACGGTAAGCCCAAGTGGACACAGAAAACTGTATCAGCCAGAGGGTTCGTTATTGTGTAGTGGTTTCGCAGGGCAGTTACTCATGGTCACGCGCGAGGTGGGGCGCGGACTTCCCGTCATTTTATAAGGCACATGTAAGATCTTTTTCGTTTCTAAACATACAATGAGAACAGAACATTAATATATATACAATAGAGATAAGACGATGAGAGATGTTTGGCCACGTTATACAGCATGACAACTGCTTGTTCATATATAAAGTGAAAGAAAAGGCAAAAGTCGTGTCGTAGATCAAGCATTTAGTCGAAAATAGGAAGACATGGAATATACTCTACTAAAAAGAACCTAGTTCTTAAATTTATTGGTGATGTTACATACATACAATCACGTCTTTATCCCTAATGGAACAAATAGGGTATTTAGGGCTTGTGATTCTAATCAGACAGAGTCCAGGAGCGTAAGAGTTAAATACTGTTAGCGTGACGATGGGAGGGAAGGTGGAAAAAGGTATGACAATGATTGGTTATTAGGCGCGTCGCCTTCAACCTAATATAACTCGATTGGAGCGGAATGAAGGCATCTCAACTTAACTCCAACGACAAGAGAAAACTCCCAAATTAAAAGCAGAAGAATTCGATCGGCTTGGAACTAGGTAGTGATCTGAGAAAAAAATAACTACTTTGTACTGTCAGTGAAAACTGAAATATCAAAATTTCACTTTTTATTAGGCATATTAATTTTCAACTTGATTTTAAATTGATTAACGCTATTTGACTCCTAAAAGAAACGGAATACATTTTGTTCAGAAGAGGGATAATTGACAGGCTAAATAAACAAAAAAAAATACTGCACTACGTCTGTCCTTAGAAAGTGTTAACGTTTAGAAAAAGTATTTATTACATACAAATACACAAAAAGCTAGTTTTTATCGAAACTATAGTCCATTTATTTAGGTATTTAAAAGTAATTTAACAATCTTAACATGTCTTTTTATTGAAATATACACTTTGTAAATCAATACTATTGCAAATTACAAAAATAATGTAATTTATAATTTATATAAAAAAAATGTGATTAGCAAAGGTATTCATTTATAAAAGGTATTTTTTATTTAAAAAGACTTGATAGGATTGTTTACATCCTAATAAAGACCTAACCAAATGGATTATAGATATAATTATTTAAGAACGTTTTGCTTTCATTGCAATTAATGGACGATTTGCTCCCTGGTCTTTCTTCTGTGTGGATATTTTTATTTAGGTACAGACTTTATAGCTTGATGACTTAATGCCCATAAGGACATTTTGCTCTTAGGAAGGACCACCCACTCGGTATTGTTTGATTTGTTGGATATTAGCAGATTTGAATTCAGCAAGTCACATCACATCCCATGTCAACATTTATTTCCATTTACCAGCATGACATGTCATGTGTTTCAGGTGGAATTAAACTCAATCCTCTTCTCGATTGGATCACGTCCACGGGTATTACCGGCCAGTACCTGGCGTAACATACGAGTAATACAGAATTCTGAAATATATGTCACCGGCAAAGTATTTAATTTAGCCATTCTACAAAATGCCTAGGAATTCTATACAATGACGAGATCATCTAGGCAATGTATTGTTTCTTTCGTTCTTAATAATACATAATGCCTGGTCAATGTGGTCAATTCAAGGCCTTGTAGAGAATCCCGGGTGGAGATTAGGTAAAGCATGAAATGAACAAGTTAAAAAGTAACATATAAATGATTTACCGATTCAAACCTATTCAAACACATACTGGTCTACCCTTTGGGTTTCGAAGGTCAGACGGCAGTCGCTCTTTATAAAAAACTGGTAAACTTGTGAAATCATCTAGGTTATGTAGCGGATCGGACCCAAAAGCGTTACCATTTAGGATGCAACCGGGAATACGTTCGAATGCTGATGAGACAGAAGGTTGGTTAGCTTATGGTTGAGCAGTTACCAAGTAGCGCCTCGTTTGTGCTTTTTACACAAACATAAATGTTACCAAATTTATAATTAAGGTTAAACCGGGGATCTCTGAAATAAATAAAATCTCTTTCAAAACATAACACCTGTTTTATCTCAGCACCATTATGTTAGAAAAGGTTGTGTATAAAAATTCAATGTAATACCTGAACCTTTATACATTGCCTCGAGACTCAACAATTTGTCTTTCGATGACATCTACATTCGTGTTGACGCCGAAATTTCGTTTAAATGCAATGTCTCATGCATATAATATTAAAACCTGTTCACAGAAACTTCTTCCATGCTGTTAGAATTATGAAAAAATAGAATGTACCAGCAGACTCTCTTTTAAAATACATCGCAAAAGCCGATCGAAGTAATGGGCGTAAATGCGAATCATGTTAACTAGCAATATGGCAAGCTGATTTTGCTATATCTCTACTCTTCTGATTTTGCTTTTATTGGCTTTATCTGTATGTTTGTTATTTGTAACGAAATCTTAGAACGTGATTTTCACTTCAGAAGTCAGATTAATTTAAAATTTTGCATACCTGTAAAAGCCGATGAGAATACAATAAATAAAATAAGTTTGTCTAATCACCTAAGCAGTTTCCTTTTACTTAAAAACAATAAAGCGCCAAAGCCTACCTGATACTGAGGGGACCTTGAAAGATAAGTTACAAATTAATATTTTTTTTTTGATTTGAGAACTTCTTTAGCGTCGTTGTACACTTTTTTTGTAATTTGTAAAAATGTTAAACTCGCGTCAGGGCGTCAGGGCGTCAGGACACGTGACCTGATCGAAAATTCGTAAGACGGATAGAGAGTAGACAGCCGGCGCGGCGCGGCATAGGAGAGAAAGTATCCTCCTCTCTTTCTACGGCCTGCCTTCCCCTGCTGTTTCGTTTAGGCAGCGCAGGGCGCTTACGCGAATGTTCGTGTGTGTTTATGTTACAGCGTTCCACGTGCATCCATGGGAATGCACAACGTTAATATTCAAGTTTTCACTTCTGCCGGCACTCCCGGAGTGCAACCCGTCGTTTTTTTTTTATCATGTTTATGGTACCTACTTACAGGTTCGTATTTTTTGAGGCAACTTTTTTGTTAACAAGTTTACAATAAGATGTTAATTACTTAATAGACACGAATAGAACGCAATCTACATCGTCGAGCGATTGAACAAACATTCTTGACACGCCACATGTCAGCTTACCCGACTGTACAACAATATATGCGGTGTACATTCACTTGACTGATGACAGATGTTGTCTTTATGAGCATTCCTCTAAGGAGTCACTGTCACTGATTTATAGGGGCACATATCTTCGCAATATATTAGTTACGGCGTCTATAATAGGCGTTTACTGCCGAGTTAACTTGATAGAATGTGGTGGATTATGGGCCATTAAGCTAGTCTAGGTTTTACTTGTGGGGTTTATAACCGACGTCAGCTGAAAGAAGGCTCTATGTTTGTTACTTTTTAAGGAATCCGTTATTCCTTAAAAAGTAAATTATTCCGGAATCTACTATCAATGAGTATTTTTAAACCCCCGGCTGAAAAAGAGGGGTGTTATAAGTTTGACGCTAACGCCTGTCGGTCGGTCTGTCTATTTGTCTGTCTGTCTGTCGGTCTGTGTGTCTGTCTGTGGCATCCTAGCGCTTGAACAGATGCAGCGATTGCGACGCGGTTTTTTTACGTAAAAGCAGGTTTGCTTGCTGTAGTTCTTAGCTACAAGTATGTTTGGTAAGAATCGATCCCATAGTTTAGACAATATCAGATCTTTATCACTATCTAAACCATGTTTTACAACTAGATGGCGCTATCTAGCGCATTAAAGTGAAAGGTAATTTAAAGTATAGTGTAACTCGTCTCTAGCTCAGATGATTTAGCGTATGACTTGTACATAGGGCGCACTATAAGTTTCCGGAACTGGCCACTTACATAAACAATATTTAAAAATTTATTGCAACATTTGAAAATAGAACTCTTTGGCTGTAGAATGCAGTTTGTTTCATCTGACTGTCTTTTGTTTTTGCCTAGTGGCGCCATTTAAAAAATTGTGTGTCTGCATCAACATGGATTTAACTCGGGAAAATTTTCGTAGTATGATTTTCTACGATTTTAAGTGTAATTTGACAGCTCAACAAAGCATCGCTCGGCTTGAAACAGCTTTTGGCAATGAAGCACCATGCAAGACAACTGTTTATAGCTGGTTTGCAGAATTCAAGCGTGGTCGTATCAATCTCAGTGACGAATCTCGCGATGGTCGGCCGTCCACCGCTGTGACCAACAAAAACATCGATGCTGTGCGCCGTATGATTGAAACAGACAGGCATGTGACCTACCATGAAATTCGCGCATCCTTAGAAATAGGCATGAGTCAAATACAATTAATCCTACACAAACATTTGGGTGTGAGAAAGCTGTGCTCGCGGTGGATCCCACACAACTTGACCGAGGCTCAAAAATCGGACCGCGTCACTTGGTGCAGTGCCATGCTTACCAGATTCAACGAAGGTGCGTCAAATTTGGTGTGGGACATAGTAACAGGTGACGAAACATGGATTTATTGCTACGATCCCAAAACAAAGCAGCAATCGAGCGTATGGGTCTTTCAAGATGAGCCGAAACCAACCAAAGTGGCGCGCATGAAAAGTGCATCTAAGGGGATGATTGCTTCTTTTTTTAATAAAACTGGACACGTGGCTACTGTTGCTTTAGAGAATCGTCGTACAGTGAATAGTGACTGGTACACGACCATTTGTTTGCCGGAAGTTATTGACGAACTCCGTAAAAATAACCGTAAACGCCGTATCATCCTGCACCACGACAATGCTAGTTCTCACACGGCCAGACAGACAAACGACTTTTTGAAGGCGAAAAATGTAGAACTCATGAGTCATCCTGCATACAGTCCCGACCTGGCACCTTGTGACTTTTTTCTGTTCCCAAAAATTAAGAACCAATTACGCGGTCAACGATTTTCATCACCAGAAGAGGCTGTCGAGGAGTATGAAAAACACGTTTCAGAGGTCACCACAGAGGAGTGGCACAAAAGTTTTCAAAACTGGTTTCATCGAATGAAAAAGTGCATAGACGCCAAGGGAGATTATTTTGAAAAACAATAAATTAATTTTGTACCTTTAATAGTATTTTTTCATATTCATTCCGGAAACTTATAGTGCGCCCCACGTATGCTTGATATTATTGGTTCAAGTTCCAACACACGCATGTTTTTATATTCTTTTTATTTCTTTTGTTTAATTTATTATTATGTATTTCTTTTATTAATAAAAAAGTGTAAGATTTTCGTCACTTTTTTCCGTCACGAATTAATAATTTACTATGAAAGGTTTCCATAAAAACTCCGTAACAAAAAGTGTCGCTGCAGTCGTAGCTGTATTCAGAGGCATTAGTCTGTACTTGGAATATAATGAGAAAATTATTGCTGGGGGCTTTTATCAACGCAATAAAATACAAAAAATGAAATTTAAAGTTTCATTTGTTTGTCTGTGCATTTGTGCACTCTAAAAATTAGGAATTTCGATAGTTTTGGAGTTTCCTTAAAAATTAGTTTTTTTGTCACCGATAGATGGCGTTGTTTAAAGATTGAACTAATTTTTAACCCCCGATACAAAAAGAGAAGTTATTATAAGATGACGCTAAAAACGTCCGTTGGTCTGTTTGGTTAGAATATTATGTAGTTCCACCACTTATCACCAGATGGTGTCATCGGAGATTTTTAAATTTGCTAAGCAAATAAACTTGCTGCCGTTTTTTTTCAGCAGTGGTCGTTGCAAAGTCTAGTTTAGGTAACTTTTCTTTAAGGGGATACTTTATTAACCGACTTCCAAAAAAGGAGGCGGTTATCAATTCGTCGCGATCCTTTATTTTTTTAATGTATGTTCATCGATTATTCAAAGACGCCTGGACCGATTTAAAAAATTCTTTTTTTGTTTGAAAGAGTATACTTTCCGGGTGGTACCATGGAAATTTTATCAAAATCGGTTGAGGAGTTTGGGGGTGAAGTCGGTTTTCAGTTGTGAAAAATTATTTTTTTAGGGTCCAGTGCTGCCCCCATTTCAAATAAATTTTTTGTAAGGAAACTGAAATATCATTTAAAATGTCTTGACCAAGCCCTACATAACCCTTCAAACCATTTTATGAACTACTGTTTACAATTTAAAGTGAGAACGTGAAGCTTTTCTCCGCACATTATCCAAAAGTAGTCGTGTTTCGCAAATGTACGTAGAAAAGCTTCACGTTTTGTAGTGGTCACATAAGACACGTAGAAACGATCACACTATCATAAAGATGGTTAGTTGTGTACCTAAGATTTTTTTTGCGAAGGCGAGGGCGTTATGAGGATTTGAAAAAAAAAAAGTTTGGAATGTTTGCGGAGCTGCACAGCTGTTTGGACTTGGTGAAATTTTGCGTGTTAAATAAATGTAATTATGCAATATTACATGGTTTATATTTACGCCGTGTTGTGTAAATGCGAGTTTATACTCTGTCATATCTTTAGATCGGCTTATCTGGTCTAAATTTTCGCTGATTACACGGACAGAGGTCGGGTAGTACTAATGCTTAGATACTTCCTGAAAAATCGAATTCTATACATAGACATATTTATAATTGTACATTCAAATATATACAAGGGTGAGGTTGCGTCTATTTACTCATATACTATAGGTACACATGGAATCACAAGATACAGTTGATTCATATATCGTGTTACATTCATCAATTAAATAAATTATAAATATGTCATATTATTCGATAGAATGACGATTGCGGAAGATCTCTATGTGAATGTAAATATATTAAGTTATCTTAGATAGCGACGCTATTGCATGCATGTAAAGGCAAATGGGGATGCAATATTTTTTTGTTGCATGCTAGTTAGTAGGCTCGGTGTCGCGTCAAGATTCGAGGGTCAGACGAAGCTAATAAAACCAAACGCGAGGCAAGAAAGGGGGCAGTCCTTGCGCGTCCTTTGCCTGACATACAAGTTTCGAGTTTAAAATCGAGTGTGTGTGATTTTGTGTTATAAATTTCATTCACCGATTTGAGCTCGTTGCTTTGTGTTCGGGTAAATTACTGTGAAGTGACGGGTCTAGAATTCTAGACTTCCTAAATATTTTTATCTATACCTTTCTCACAAACCCCAAAATTCCGCTGGAGCGTTAGATAAGTACTGAATAGGTAATTTATACTGGGTGCTGAGACTGGCATTCGGGCGCTTCAGGTCTTCCATTTTCCTTTCACCTAGGTATCCTAGGTCAACCTGTAGGTTTACAGAGGGTTGACCTTATCCTAATGTATCCCTAGAGTAGTTCTTATTTGCATATCCTACACAAGTCGCTTTACACACACACACGTTTAACTTCTCACACAACTGTTATGAGCGTGGTGGCTAATAACAGACCCTAGGTTCACACTAGGTCTTACAATAGACTAGAGTTAGGTTAGGCAAGCGGTTGCGGCTGCTTTTAGGTCAGTTTAGACGTAGGTTCGTGATTAGGTTCGTTATCGGAATATAGTGAGGTTTTGCGTACGGTTAAATTAAAAAATCTGCTAAAGATAGATACGATAGATCGAACAGATAATATATATAACGAAGATTACTTGAATTTCTATAGTTGGGTTAAATGTAGTATTATCATTGTTGCTGTTAATTGAGAGTCAAATATGTTTCATTTGTTACCTTAGATCTACATAATTGAAAGATATAGGATCCGATCAATTTAGTCCTATGTATGATAGTGAATATCTAAAGGTTATCAGATTATGATATTTGATAGTTATGTGTTTATTGAGATTATAGAGATCTATGGTAACTAGTATATCAAACATCTATTCACCAGAGAAAGGTTAGAAGGTTAGAAGTTAGGTATAGAACTTATGATCTAAATTAACGTCTCAAATATATTTGCTCTCAGGATCTTGACACGCCAACCGTTGCGAGCATGTTAAACTAGAAAATAAGTAAAAGAATAGAATTTACGTGGAAGCTCTGGTAATTACAGAGCAGATAGGATTAGGACTCTTTGTTAGGATAGCCGGGTAGGATTGTTTTGTTTTGTTTGGCTCAAGATCATTTAGATCTTGATTGCTTTCCTACATAGTAATATTAGAGTCGCGAAAAGGTTAATAAGTGGTAAGAATTATCAAATTTCATCGGGAAATTTGGTTTTTCCGAGGCTATTAAGGGTTGGCAAAATTATGCCTGAGTGACCGAGAGGCCAAACAGACATACTTTCGCTGGAAGTGGACTTATTAACCAAAACCATATATTTTTCTTATGCATGTTAGTGCAAAGGTGTCAAACCGTGACATCTTTCTCCTAAAGAGGAAACCTGCTGTCCATGACGATATAATATCTCATTCCTCGCAACACAGCAAACCAGATATATTGACTTTGTATCGCCAAGATGTATCGAGTTTACTCGAAATAATTAGAGTCTTGTGAAAATACTATTATTATAAGAGCTCTTCGCGATTTTATCGCGACCAACATCTACATACCTGTTTCACGTAAGCGAATTTATAAAATTACATTGGTTAACCAAATATCCAAGACTCTCAACGCCCATTTATCGTACTTTGTACGACATTACCGCATATAATTAAGCTATAGCAAACCTATGACCTAACTGATTACAAATATGGATCGATCCGCCAGATTTTTCAGGAATGGCGTATATTCCTTCGCTTTATGAAGTCAATTATTTGAATGATATAAACCATAACAGCTACAAAGAACAATTCTGTAATACGACTATTTCAATAAGGGATTAAAATACGTAATAAATAATATCTAGTATCGATATACTCATTTTAGACTTTTAAAATAAATTCAGAGTAGAGTGAACAGCTTGGGGTATCTGATAACGTACTCAAGATTTTTAAATAAGACGATCATAGCTCACGTGATTTGGAACTCCTGCAGTAAGCCGCGGGTGTATTTCTATGTATATTATATACATAAGTAAGGGTTCCATCACAGAATTGGTGCCGTAGACCGTGGATAGTATCTTGTTTGTATATTTTATATACAACGGAACTATTCAAAAGAACTCAGGCTTATTGGGTTATATAATTTAAATACACAACGTAGAAATAAACAACAAATTATTGAGTCTCAGAATAATTATCCATATTTACTTTAAGAAAACAGCAGCATTGAAAGAAAATTGCATTGTTTACAAAAGCATTGTTAGCAGTTCGGGCAAGTGAACAATAGATAGGGTCGTTGCGCAGGTAGTCGGGTGCGTAGACCTTTGTAGCGTTTCGTAGAGTTTCGTAGTGAAAGTCGTAGGCGATTACGTATAGGATAATTAGTTTCTTTAATAATTTAATTAATTAAGTTTTAACTATGGTTCGTGGTAGGCATTCGAACCGTATATCGACTCGTAGGACACAGGCGGAAGAATCAAATATTGGAAATATGGAAAGTGAAACACCGGGACAAATAACTGAGTTATTAACTACGATTATGCGTAGATTGGACAATATTGAGAAAGCCAGTACATCTTCAAGCGAGGTAGCGGGACCTTCGCAGGCTTTAGAGAGAATAGAAACCAATGAACGTTCTACTTGTATAGTAAAGTTAACCCAAAAGTTACCAACTTTCGATGGCCGAAGTTCTGTTAATCCGATGGAATTCTTACGAGATTTAAAGAATTATATTAAGGTATCGGCTGATAACAGCAGAGCACTTGCGTGGGCTATCGATAGCTTAACGGGTAACGCTAAAAGTAGAATGAACATTTACCGAGAAAGCTGGCGTACGTTTATAGATTTTGAGAATGATTTCATTCAGGTATTTTGGGGAAGTAGTGAGCAGGAAATGATAAAGCAGAGATTTATAATGGCGAAGTACGATTCTAAGAAAGGTCAAAGCTTAGAAGAATATTTTGCTGCACAGCTGAATAGTATATATGGATTGTCTATTCCATTTACGGAGGGTGAACGGGTGAACACTATATTCAGGCAGATGCCTAGAGAAATACAAATCGCTTACTTTACGAAAAGTGAGACCATGACTATACGAAGTGCTATGGAGTTCTTACGTCAGTTAGAAAGGAATGTTGAAAGGCCGCTTGTAAAAGAGGCCAAACCCGGGTTTAGCAGTGTTACACATAACTCGAACGATAGTAGAGGACAATTTATGAGAACTCAGAACAGAACGTTGAGAGTAAATACCATACGGTATGATAACTCAACGAAACGTAATAGTCAACAATTCCGAGGAAATTCTCGCGGTTATTATAACCGAGGTCGTGGTTCTTTTCGTGGATATGCGAGAACGCAACTGCCAGGTTTTAAGGCTATAGCGTTTCAGCCAGCGTCAGAAGATACAACATCTTCACAGCAAGGAAATAATGAGATTATTTCAAAAAACTTGCAGTCGAGCGCGACAGGGACTTCGGGCTAAATTACTTATAAAGGTGTGGAAGGACGGTTAGTGATTCACAAAAAAATCATAATTTGTATGATTTATGTAATTTAAATGCTGAAGTGGAAGTAAATGAGTTTGTTCAATTATTGACTCACAAAACAAACGGATATTCCGTATATTTCAGCAATGAGTTACAAGTGAATCAGTCAAGCCGACATAGATCACGGATAATATGTAGGTTGTTAGGAAAGCAAGCTAAAATCCCTATTCCTAGCGTTAGAGCTACGGGCGCTTTAGGCACAAGCAAAGAAAGGTTAGATAAATTAGTTTATTTGCCATTTAAGACTGGAGAATGTATAATATACACTCCGACTTTAGTGCTTAGCAAGTTACCTAAAGACCTGATTTTAGAGTTCGGTTTTATTCAGTTAGCCATTTTGACGAGCATATTCGACAAATAGATACGGTTTTGAATAAATTGCGAACGGCAGGTTTCACGGTATCCTTAAAAAAAATGTGGTATCGCTGGAAAAAAAAGGTCAAGCTCTTGGGACATGTGTTGTCAACTTGTGGCGTTGGACCTCGACAAGATGAAGTCAGTTTGAGAATATTCTATTCCAAAAAAACGTTAAACACTTGCGGGCATTCTTGGGACTTGTAAATTATTTTAGGATGTTTACAAAAAAATTATGGGACACTTGTTCAGTCGTTGTACAATTTATTGCGTGCCAATGTCAAGTTTGAAGTGGAATTTATGGGCTCAGACAACTTTTGAAGAGATAAAGATAGCTTTTGTATCAAGTGTTGTTTAAGTGCAGCCAGATTTCACGTCGCCATTTTTTGTGCAATTTGAAGCGATTTTGCAGTTGGGATCGGGGCATATGTTTACCAAAAAAAATAAGTCGGGTCATTAAAGATGGTCGGTATCTGAACAAAAATAAAAATGTATGCAATAATTTACGCGGTAAGGAAGTTTGAAATATATTTACAGGGTGCTAAGGATCAAAACGGATCATAAGAGTTTAACGTTCATTCAATCGTGGACTCTGTTGGGAGCTCGCGTAACAAGGTGGATTATGTTCTTGGATCGATTTGATAACACTATACAATACGTCCCTGGCATAGATAACAAAATCGCAGACATATCGAACAGACATATAGCTGAGTGTGAGGGAGAAAATACTATCAGAGCAAACCAACCACCTATTTATTGGTTTAAAGCGACAAATAACGATAGTATAATTTTAAATTTGCAAGATATTTCAAAATTGCAAAACGAAGACGAGTTATTAAGTGAGATTATAGGTTGTATTAAAGGCTGTATAGAATCCAATATACGACGGGTTTTTTTTATTACAAATAAATTAATAATACAATATATTTCTTGGTTCCGAAACGTGATATCAATTTATTAGTCATTCCATTACGACTCCAGGAAGAATTGATTTCGCATATACATGAAGAGATTGGACATTATGGTAGATATAAAATATTATCATTTATGAAAGTTAGGTATTATTTTCCGAATATGAGTAAGATAGTTAACACAGTGGTAAAGAGTTGTGACGTCTGTCAGAAGGTTAAACCTTGTAGTATAAATACTGTTGGTCCTTGTAATTCAGTTTTGGCGGAAAATTTAGGTGAAAAAGTGTTTGCCGATTTGTACGGACCTTTACCAGTAGGGAAATTTGGTTGTCAATATATATATGTAATGCAGGATGTGTACAGTAAAGTTATTAGGTTATATCCGATGCGTAAAGCCACTGGTCGGGCGTTATTCGCGTGCACAAGAAAATTTCATAACGAAATACCTATTAAAACAATCATTACGGATAACGGACCTCAGTTCACATCTAGAGTTTGGGAAAATGGATTGAAAGAACTTGGTATTCGAGTCACACATACTTCTGTTTATTGTCCAAATTCCAATTCTGTAGAAAGGGTTAATCGTGAGCTTGGAAGATTGATAAGGACATATTGTAATCAGAATAATAAAGGATGGGTGGATATTTTATCAGAGATAGAATCATGTTATAACAATGTCAATCATAGTTCAACAGGTTTTGCGCCGAATGAATTAGCATTTGGAAAACGTGAACCATTGTCGACAGATAAAATATTAGAACCGTTGTGGGTAGACAAGTTGAGAGAACAAGACACAAGAGAGATGCAAGCTAGGGCCATTTCAAATAGTAAAATAGCGAGCGAGCGACGCATAAAACAGACTGATAAAAAAAGATGTAAATTAGAAGTGTATCGAATTGGAGATTACGTTAAAGTTAAAACGATTGTTCGTTCTGATGGGAAACATAAAGTTTCACGAAAATTTTCGTTATTATACAAAGGACCCTTTATGATTACAAAGATACCGTATCCCAATTGTTATACGCTTATGGATCCGATTACAAATAGGGTGTTAGGAAATTATAACACTGTAAATATAGCTAGATATTATATGGGACCTGGTCAGAAGATAGGAGCGATGAATTGAGCTGGTGCAACATGTGTAGATAAAAACTAAATATGATCTGGTAAGTTTAATGTAACTTATGTAATGAGTTAACGATTGTTTAGTATACTTGGAAGTTTAGATAAAGAGATTTATAGGTTGTAGAAATAGGTTAGATGTGATTGACTTTAATTAGTTGATTTATTTAGTTATCAAATAACAGCATTAATATGTACGGTTCACATTATTAGAAAAAAAATAAAAAGTAATAAAAATAAATTAATTATAAATGAATAAGATAGACTTAAGCGAGTGAGTTAGGCAATGGATAATTATTCTGAACCAACTAAATAATAGGTTGTCTGAAAAGTAGTAATCACTGAATGTAATTAATTCGAAATGGAAACATAAAGTTAATTGGCGATTATTTTTTAAAACTGAGACTTGCTTCATGCTTGAAAAACAAACATGGTCACAAGTCTGGGGGGGGGTCTGTAGTGGTCACATAAGACACGTAGAAACGATCACACTATCATAAAGATGGTTAGTTGTGTACCTAAGATTTTTTTTGCGAAGGCGAGGGCGTTATGAGGATTTGAAAAAAAAAAAGTTTGGAATGTTTGCGGAGCTGCACAGCTGTTTGGACTTGGTGAAATTTTGCGTGTTAAATAAATGTAATTATGCAATATTACATGGTTTATATTTACGCCGTGTTGTGTAAATGCGAGTTTATACTCTGTCATATCTTTAGATCGGCTTATCTGGTCTAAATTTTCGCTGATTACACGGACAGAGGTCGGGTAGTACTAATGCTTAGATACTTCCTGAAAAATCGAATTCTATACATAGACATATTTATAATTGTACATTCAAATATATACAAGGGTGAGGTTGCGTCTATTTACTCATATACTATAGGTACACATGGAATCACAAGATACAGTTGATTCATATATCGTGTTACATTCATCAATTAAATAAATTATAAATATGTCATATTATTCGATAGAATGACGATTGCGGAAGATCTCTATGTGAATGTAAATATATTAAGTTATCTTAGATAGCGACGCTATTGCATGCATGTAAAGGCAAATGGGGATGCAATATTTTTTTGTTGCATGCTAGTTAGTAGGCTCGGTGTCGCGTCAAGATTCGAGGGTCAGACGAAGCTAATAAAACCAAACGCGAGGCAAGAAAGGGGGCAGTCCTTGCGCGTCCTTTGCCTGACATACAAGTTTCGAGTTTAAAATCGAGTGTGTGTGATTTTGTGTTATAAATTTCATTCACCGATTTGAGCTCGTTGCTTTGTGTTCGGGTAAATTACTGTGAAGTGACGGGTCTAGAATTCTAGACTTCCTAAATATTTTTATCTATACCTTTCTCACAAACCCCAAAATTCCGCTGGAGCGTTAGATAAGTACTGAATAGGTAATTTATACTGGGTGCTGAGACTGGCATTCGGGCGCTTCAGGTCTTCCATTTTCCTTTCACCTAGGTATCCTAGGTCAACCTGTAGGTTTACAGAGGGTTGACCTTATCCTAATGTATCCCTAGAGTAGTTCTTATTTGCATATCCTACACAAGTCGCTTTACACACACACACGTTTAACTTCTCACACAACTGTTATGAGCGTGGTGGCTAATAACAGACCCTAGGTTCACACTAGGTCTTACAATAGACTAGAGTTAGGTTAGGCAAGCGGTTGCGGCTGCTTTTAGGTCAGTTTAGACGTAGGTTCGTGATTAGGTTCGTTATCGGAATATAGTGAGGTTTTGCGTACGGTTAAATTAAAAAATCTGCTAAAGATAGATACGATAGATCGAACAGATAATATATATAACGAAGATTACTTGAATTTCTATAGTTGGGTTAAATGTAGTATTATCATTGTTGCTGTTAATTGAGAGTCAAATATGTTTCATTTGTTACCTTAGATCTACATAATTGAAAGATATAGGATCCGATCAATTTAGTCCTATGTATGATAGTGAATATCTAAAGGTTATCAGATTATGATATTTGATAGTTATGTGTTTATTGAGATTATAGAGATCTATGGTAACTAGTATATCAAACATCTATTCACCAGAGAAAGGTTAGAAGGTTAGAAGTTAGGTATAGAACTTATGATCTAAATTAACGTCTCAAATATATTTGCTCTCAGGATCTTGACACGCCAACCGTTGCGAGCATGTTAAACTAGAAAATAAGTAAAAGAATAGAATTTACGTGGAAGCTCTGGTAATTACAGAGCAGATAGGATTAGGACTCTTTGTTAGGATAGCCGGGTAGGATTGTTTTGTTTTGTTTGGCTCAAGATCATTTAGATCTTGATTGCTTTCCTACATAGTAATATTAGAGTCGCGAAAAGGTTAATAAGTGGTAAGAATTATCAAATTTCATCGGGAAATTTGGTTTTTCCGAGGCTATTAAGGGTTGGCAAAATTATGCCTGAGTGACCGAGAGGCCAAACAGACATACTTTCGCTGGAAGTGGACTTATTAACCAAAACCATATATTTTTCTTATGCATGTTAGTGCAAAGGTGTCAAACCGTGACATCTTTCTCCTAAAGAGGAAACCTGCTGTCCATGACGATATAATATCTCATTCCTCGCAACACAGCAAACCAGATATATTGACTTTGTATCGCCAAGATGTATCGAGTTTACTCGAAATAATTAGAGTCTTGTGAAAATACTATTATTATAAGAGCTCTTCGCGATTTTATCGCGACCAACATCTACATACCTGTTTCACGTAAGCGAATTTATAAAATTACATTGATTAACCAAATATCCAAGACTCTCAACGCCCATTTATCGTACTTTGTACGACATTACCGCATATAATTAAGCTATAGCAAACCTATGACCTAACTGATTACAAATATGGATCGATCCGCCAGATTTTTCAGGAATGGCGTATATTCCTTCGCTTTATGAAGTCAATTATTTGAATGATATAAACCATAACAGCTACAAAGAACAATTCTGTAATACGACTATTTCAATAAGGGATTAAAATACGTAATAAATAATATCTAGTATCGATATACTCATTTTAGACTTTTAAAATAAATTCAGAGTAGAGTGAACAGCTTGGGGTATCTGATAACGTACTCAAGATTTTTAAATAAGACGATCATAGCTCACGTGATTTGGAACTCCTGCAGTAAGCCGCGGGTGTATTTCTATGTATATTATATACATAAGTAAGGGTTCCATCACAGTTTTTATTTTAAACTGTAATTATATAAAACTTACTGACGTGTAAAAGTGCCTGCAACTTTGATTTAAGAGCGGCCTTCCCGTCTTACTTTTCATACAAACGCTCGTACGTGATTATGACGTTGTAACTAATCTTTCTTGTTTTTTTTTTATTTAACAGGTATTTTGTGCGCTATTTCTAGGTTTCTATCGAAATAAAAAATTACAATTTTGAGAAAAAAATTCAGTGTAAGCCTCCATAATCTGCTTTTTTGCAACCAATTTTACTTGAACTTTGACCGCTTATAAATTACATAAATTATAAAGGAAAAAAAAAATATATCGAAAGAAACCTTCCAAATGTAATGAAAATTTTAAATAAAAAACATTTATTTGACATACCTGAAAAACACGTATCACCTGGAACAAGTTTTATGAAATTTCCACACCCAACGAAAAAGGAATATTCGTTCGTTCAATGGATAGTTAATAATAATAATAATTTCGTTCAATAGAATGTAAACCCAGCCCTCAGGCGCTATCTCTCCCTATTTTGCTTTGCCTCTTTTTCTAGCAATGCCCTGGATGAAATAACAAACTTTTCAAACTATGCTCGCGTTAACGGTAGATCGGCCGGGAAGGGCCGCCTTAAGGCCAAGAGCGATAAGACCCAAAGGCAAAGATGGGATAAAAGGAATCAAAATAGTGATGGAAAGTACGCCGCATGATATAAAGTCTTGTCCATTCCCTCAATAAACTTTTACGATATTTATAAAAAGTGAAGCAATTTGTGCCTTTTACGTTTTTTTATCGCTCCCAGACGAAAAGAAGATAAAAGTGAATTCCCAATGGAAGAGATCTTTGCAGAAGACCGTCTTAATTCACACAAATTTTTATTTTGGTAGTGTAAAGTTCTTTAGTCGATTAGATCTAAAAATAATACAAAAAAAAAATACATTCAACATTGTCGGTCAAAGAATCCGCCTCGAATTGTACCTGCAAAAGTGGCCATGGAGCATTATCCCGCTGAATTGCTAAAGATACCTTTGCGTTGCACCAGGTACGACTCAGTGCAATCCGCTATTTTCCAACAAGTCAAATTAGATACTTTTTTCAAGACGTCAAAACATACAGTTCCTATGGGATTGGTATGAAATACTAGCTAATGACTTCACAGTTTCTTAAAGTCAAATAGCGCTATTATTATCAGTTTTTCTGCAATAATAATTCTAAAATCGCGTCAAAATGGATATTATGTTCAAAGACAAGTGACAGTATTTTGCGACGTTTTATTTTTTTATCAAAACAAAATAATTTATTTTTGACCTACGAAAATATCCAATTATATTTTAAAAAAACCTGATGCTTTCTAAGCCTCAAATTTCACAGCAACCCTTACTCAAGAAGATTTTTGGCTGAAAGGTGTCGTCTTCCAGCGGTATCGCGGGAGGCTACCTACCGGAAACCGCGAATCGTGCAGTGCTTCACAGACAATACGTGCAAAATATATTATTTTTTAAGTTTTATATATAATGTATGTTAGTCTGTAAGGTATATGGGCTAGTAATATATTTCAATGTTTTGTTACCTGCAATAAAAAAAATTATTAATATCGTTATTTATTTGCATGTTGTACAAAAATAAACTCAGAGAATTAGTAAATACAGACAGAAACTGTCGACTTACTATTAGTTGGGACGGGGGTCTGATTGTCTATTCTAGTGCTTGTAGTTCTTTATTCAGAAAACGAGAAAATACGCCAAAGATGTAAATATTGCAGACAGAAACTGTCAACTCACAATTAGTTAGGACGTTTTCCTGATTGTCTATTCCAGTGGTTGTAGTTCTTGATTCAGAAAACGAAAAAATACGCCATAGATGTACATATTGCAGACAGAAACTGTCAACTTACTATTAGTTCGGACGTATGCCTGATTGTCTATTCTAGTGCTTGTAGTTCTTGATTCAGCGAGCGAGTAAATACGCAAAAGATGTGCAGGCGAAGTTCGGGCGCTCGCTGACAGAAACTGGCAACTTACTATTAGTTGGGAAGGAGGCCTGATTGTCTATTCTAGTGCTTGTAGATCTTGATTTCAGGTCTTTGTATCTTTGACGAAAGTTCGGGAGTTCGTAAATTATTTGTAGATGCTATTACAAAGTGGAAAATCTAATAAAACGGCAGTTTGAATTTGTTACAGAGTTCGATATTTTTCCAATATGGAATTGAAGAGTTTTTCAGAGAATACGCTAAAGTTACCAATGCTCTTCTGGAAGTCAAAGAAAAATGTAGGTTGTTTTTACTAGCCGACATTTTGTGTTTTTCATGTGTATTATTGGCCAAAACGGGTGCCAGATTTTTTAGGCAGTTTAAAGGCATCTGGCTTAGCTTGACGACTGCCACTTAGTTATGACAACCGGGACCAACGGCTTAACATGCCTTCCGAAGCGCGAAAGAGCACGAAAAAAATAATACACACTATTAAATAATACTTAAAAAAATATCTACATAAACTACATAGATACATTCTGATCTATCAGTCAGTTTTTGAAAAAATGTGCCTTCACCTCTTTCTGAAATGAAAAGCGGCGCTTTCCGGACATCAACTGGTAAGTCGTTCTATAGTTTTATAGCTTGGACGATAAAAATATATGTAAATAATCCGTTCCTTTTCTTAGCAAAAATGCTAGGAAAAACTTTACGTTCTCCCTTTAAACTGTAAACAGTAATTCATAACAATAGAGCCGCATGAGGCAAAAAATTTAATGATATCTCCGTTTCCTATCAAATAATTTATTTCAAATGGACCCTGAAAATTTCATGTATCCTCATGATATGTGACTGCAGGAAATGCCATACAGAAAGTAATCTGAACACTGAAAACCGAAGTCGATTGCGACGCAAGGGCTGTATTGCCTCGGGGACTCTATTTAATTACAGCAAAAATCCCGGTTTATTGGCAAGTAAGTATGTTTTTTAAGATTCCGTATTAAACCAGGAAACCTTATAGTTTCGCCATGTCTGTCTGTCTGTCAGTCTGTCCGTCCGCGGTTTTACTCAGCGAGTATAAGTACTAAAAAGCTGTGATTTAGCATGGGCATGTATATACAGTTGAATCGAGCGGAGTGAGTGAATTTACGGTGGAATTCTGAGTGTAGCGAGGGATTCATGTATATCGCCCGAGATAAAAATATTACCGCACCCGAGTAGCACACTCTACTTTTCATCTCCATCTATGAGAAAAACTAGAACACAAAACAGAATATAAAGAACAGTAGAACACCTACAATACCTAATTAGACTTTATACTCAATATAATTATACAATAAATACATAAAATATTTTTTCGAAGATAACCATTACTTAAACCAAACCAAGATAAAAAGTTCACTCTTTCATAACTTTGTTTGCGTGGTTTTTCATATCCTTTTATTTTCATAAGTAAACTTTTTAACTATTTACTATTGGCTTAAACTACACGAAAAAGTATTTACATTTACACAAATAATCACATTTCAATACAAATAATCTAAATCTTCTGTAACTACTTGAATCAAAGAGAAAAAAATCGATTTTTTACTTATACTTATTTCTTTTTCCGTAGCAAAGAACATAAAAATGTTTACCTACATTAATTCATGTTGAAGATGATACGAGTATGTATTCCAAATTTAAAAAATCACGACGTCTGTGCCAGTTATTTTTTATTATAAAACCAAATTCTTTTTTTATTTTTGCTGGACTGCCAACATTATTTTTGACTCTACATAGATTACACTCGTGTTCAGTTTTCAAATTGGTTTTAATCCCTAGAGATCTTCGTTTTCACTTTTTAGTCCCGAGAGAATAACCAGTAACTTTAGCTCTAAATGTTTTTGGATGAAAACATGGTTTTTCGAGAAGATGAGATGAAAAATACTGAGTAATTTTTTTTAAGGTAGCTCCATACATGTAAAGTAAAAAGTCTTTTTTTTTCTTGACTAACCAATCACGTGGGGTATCATTGAATAGGTCTTTCAAAAATATTATGAGCTTGTGAACACCGTTTTTCGATTTAGGGATCCGTTTTTAAAATATTTGGTTTAAAGTGAACATTTTTGTTAGAGTCAAGTGTCTCCCCTCTCTATCTGCTAAATGGTTATATATGGACACGTGAAAAAATTCACAGCTATAGTGTATATAACGAACTTTAAGAGGCTTTTCACAACAAAGCAAGCAAACATTTTTAAAGGTTATTAAAAAATGTGACTCATTTGAAGAAAAGTGTTTCATAAACTTTTAATATATTATATGTTAGATATTGTATACATATTTTTTTATTGTTTATGTGTGTGTGTATCGAGAATAAAGTCATCAAAAATTTTAAATTTTGATGACCTAATTTTCGATGTAGTCAATGTCTACACAATATACAAACATGTCTACAATATCTAACATATAATATATTCAACCGTTTGTAAAAAGCAGTAGACCGTTTGTAAAAAGCAGGAGGCTATCAATTCGTCGCGATCTTTTTTTTATGTATGCTCAGCGATTATCCAAAAAGTCTGGACCGATTTAGAAAATATTTTTTGTTTGAAAGGACATACTTATCAGGTGGTCTCATAGAATTTTTTCGAAGTCAGTTGTGTAGTTTGGGGATTAAGTCGGTTTTTAGTTCACGGTCAAATATGAACTTTAAAGAAAATATGAGAGTGTAGAAGTGTTCCATACTGTTGTTCAAATATGTTAATCGACTATATTATCTTTTAAGTTCATATTTTGATTGTGAAAATTAGTTATATGCCGTAATATATGCAATTTCTTTGAAATTGCCTAATTTCACCAATATCTGACATACTGTTTCAAAATAAAAGCTAGACTACGTTTGTATGGGAAAGTCTGTTTCTTTCTAGGGTAAGGGGACTCTTAAGCACTAATAATGCACCCGATCGCTGATAAACTGAGCTCCTAACACCTACAAAAATAGAAAATTATAAATAAAGCTACACAAATGTTAACCTCTATTTATTCGGCCGTACTAAATCAGCAAGTTCGCGTGACGCCCAAATAATAGACAATAATTGGTTTGATTCCTTGCGTGCGTCCTGCGACCCCGAACCGAATTGATGTGCGTTTCAAATAATGAATCGTCGTGCATAAATTAAAAGACAGGATAGGGAAGTTTGTGAACGCGCAATTATGCAGGCACTATCGAAAAGGTCTCTTTTATTAAGTGAGTGTATTACCAGTGATGACTTATGGCTCTGAAACGTGGTCCCTTACTATGGGTCTCATAATAAGGCTCAAGGTCATTCAACGCGCTATGGGGAGGGCTATGCTCTGTGTTTCCCTACGTGATCGAATCAGAAATGAGGAAGCCCAGCGGATTAGCTCGTTGAAGTGGCAGTGGGCGGGACGCATAGCGCGACGAACCGATGGTCGATGGGGTAAAAAGATTCTCGAATGGCGACCACGTACCGGCAAGCGAAGCGTAGGACACCCACTCACAAGGTGGTCTGACGACCTGACTAAGGTCGCTGGAAAGTGCTGGATGCAGGCCGCTCTAGATCGGTCATTTTGGAAATCCTTAGGAGAGGCCTATGTCCTGCAGTGGAAGTTATGCGGCTGAAATGATGATGATGCCTGTTAGTAGTAGAGCCTGTTAAAAGCTTATACGATTTATTTCGTTATAAAACCGGCGTCTGCATTTTTCGGTCATGGTCGGGTCATAGTCATACTTTATTAAGGGGATACCTGAATTTTCCGGGGTTCAGTGCTGCCCCCATTTGAAATAAATCATTTGATACGAAACGGAGACATCATTTAAATTTTTATCTTGACCAGGCACTAGATAACCCTTCAAACTATTTGATGAACTTTTGTTTACAGTTTAAAGTGAGAACGTGAAGTTTTTCTACGCACATACGCCAAAAGTGGCCGTTTTTCGCAATTACATCATTCTCTTTTGTAATAGTAGTGTAGTGTACTATTACTTTAATTTAATTTAGTAAAACAAAAAAAAAATAGCAGTACTTGTAAACATAATGTAGTATTATTATCAGGCTAGTAATAAAGTTGTTATATACTTATAATAAAGAACTCTTTGGTTTAATAAACTTAATATTGTTTGCATCTACTTCAGAAATCAAGGATATATTAGCAATAATTTAAAAAGCAAGCACGAATGTTGCTGCTTGAAATTCATTAACAAAATAATCCAACAAGTCGCCGGTAACGGATGCTGTCACCAAATTATTAAACAAACTAACTATCTATCGACTGTCTACATATTTAATCTTTTATTTTGCGAGATTATAGCTTTACTGTATTTTCTATAATATGATATGTATAAAAGGTTTAGTTTCTAAAAAAAGGTCTAGTTCTTTTCTTACTTCATATTTATGTTATCTTTTGTTTTTCTTTAACACTAATTTAACATATATTTCTTATTTGATTTGCACTCGTACCTACCTTTCCAGGCCATTGCTGAAAATCAGTGCATTGCTTTCGAGGCAATATTATCACTGAGCTTTGACCTATTTGTTTTGCTGCAGCACACACATGTAATTAATGTTTTGTTGTGTTAGTATTTTATTTTAAGCTAAGTGTAACTAATGTATGTATAGTAATTTGTGTGTACGTTGTGACAAATAAACAATTTATCTATCTAAATCAAAAAGAATTTATAAAAATGGCTCTAAAAGCTTTAATCCTACTGCAGCACACACAACAATAAAGGTTCGTGCTAGTCTTGCTAATTCAATTACGTCATAACGTCAATATTTGCATTTGTACACACACACACACACAGCTCCGTCTACTCTATAGTCAGTTAACTATTGTTTGCTTCACGCGAGCATGCTAAATTTGTTGGAAAATCAATGTATTTATCAATACTGGTAGCTTGCCCAGAACTCTAAAAACCCTATACAACTCCATACCCTTGTGAATATGATCATGTACCGCTCCCACCTTCATTGGTTACCAATTCGTCAACGGCACAACTTGCACATCCTTACAACTCTCTTTTCGATTCATTTTGAACCCTCTACTCCAGCTTACCTCAAGTCTAATTTTCAGTTTCAGGATAATACTTATCTCAAAGATCTTCTTTCTTTAAACATTTTCAACCTGTTTTTACCAGTTCACCGGAGTGGGTTCTTTACACATTCTTTTATCGTTCAAGCTTTAAAACTATGGAACAATTTACCAGTCGATGTCCGGAAGACACACTTTCTTCAAAAACTGTTAAATAGATCATAGTGTATTTATGTAGTGTGTGTAGATTTGGTTTATCATAATATATACTTAATAGTGTGTATTTGTATGTAGTTTATTGTTTTGATGATATTTTTTACATATAGTCTTTTTTTTTCGCCACATTACTATTCAAGTTTTGCACTACCCCTGACATTCTCCATATCACCCGTTTGGTTGACTGGTAGTAAGGCCTTACTTAGGCTTTGAAAATGTATATTTGTGTATGAAGTTAAATAAATATATAAATAAATAAATCTCGGTGACACCTTAAAAGGTTTGGCTTATAGTATTAAAAATCCAGTCAAATGCGAGTCCAACCCTTTATGTATTTCTGTACGGAACACTTAAGCAGTTAATGTCATTACAAAGACGAATTAAAAACGCTGTAAAAAACGCGTTTTGTGTATGATTACCCCCTTTAATTTTAAGCTTTTTTATTTTTAGTATTTGTTGTTATAGCGGCAACATTACAGTTCATGAGATACAGCCTGGTAACAGACAGACATAGGTACAGTGGAATCTTAGTAATGGGGTCCTGTTTTCACCCTTTGGTTACGGAACCCTAAAACAGTAGTGGTCTTATCAACTCGTCTGTTTTTTAACCGACTTCAAAAATAAGGAGGTTATCTATTGGAATGTACTTATATATGTTTTTTCATGTATGTTCCCGATTACTCAAAGACGCCTGGACTAATTTGTTAAATTATTTTTTGTCTGAATACTTGTCAGGTGGTCTCGAAAATCTAAGATTCATAATAACATTAATATTCTAGAAAAGAAAAAGAACGGGGTGCACAAAGCGTAATAAAATGAATTGAATTATTTCCATATTATATGCGCCAAAATAAATATATGCGCACTGTAGCATATACACAGCGGGTTGTGCGTTCACTGTTTCGACACGGCTGAGCAGAAAAATCGACTTATTTACGTCTTGCTCCACAATATAATGGCTCGACTTTCTTCTTCAGTTTTACGTCCCATTTTAAGCCAGCTATCTAGATACGCGGCAGCGTGTCAGAGCCAAGTTAAAAAAAAGGAAGTGGACGAAGCACCCGTGTGTATATGTATTTACACGAACCATTGTGAGTTACTGTTGACCCCTTCACAACTCGAAACCTATTTAACCTAAATACATGAAATTTTGCACATACATTAAAATCGTCTTGTTTATCTCGAATCCAAACTCGAATCTTAACTCAAACTCGTAGCTCAAACAGTTATTGATATAATAACGTTTGAAAAACCTGAAAAATGGTTTTGATTACTTATCCATCATCAAAAAACCTGAAAAATGTTTTTGACTACTTATTCATCATCAAAAAGATACTTCCATATGACCTGGAAAGTTGATATTTGGCATCTAGGTAGACTTTTACGCGTACAAAAAGCAAAAATTAAAAAAACAGTGAATTGCGTAGATTTGAATATTTCAAAAAAAAATTAACCTACTTCTAATAAATTTTAATATTCTCTAAAGAACTTGGCGGCCTTTTGATCTCAATTCTTTTGTCGGATTTTGAACTTAGCACACATTTTCACATTTATGTTTTTGGCGGGATAAAACTTTCTTTAAAATTTTGCCCATCTTTCTGAATTTTGGTCCAACAAAGTTGAACATGTTTAGAAAAATCATATAAAAATTGCCCGGTCAGGGCAAGTTTGAAAATGGTCTTTCCCAAATTGTCCTGGGTCTATGTATGTATATATATGTTTTAAAATAAAGTATCGTTGAGATAGTATCCCATAACACAAATCTCGAACTTACTTTGGGGCTAGCGCAATCAGTGTTATTTGTCCCTTTATATTCATTTATAATACTAAAGACTGAAAAACCAATATGTAAGTGTGTTACACGAGTTTTATAGATATTAACATCTTTTTTTTATATTCGCCACTAATTCGCAAACTGGTTGTTACAATATAACTAACTGTTCTAGAGAAATGTACATGACATTAAATGTACAATCTTCTAGGAGCGAACACAGCATGCAGATAGAATAGATGGGCTCTCAGTAACGTAAAAACAGTTTTTTGAATGGCTACTAAAAAAAAAACATATATGTATGTGTAGACTGCTCAGAATAAGGACGTGTGGAAGAAACGGGGGAGGCCTTTGCCCAGCAGTGGGACACAAAAACAGGCTAAAAAAATGTATATATAGTAAACTATCATTATAAACAAACAAGAACCTTTTAATTATATGAGGCGATGCCCACATGCACATTGAGAACACATGCGAATTAGTGGCGAATGATGACGGTAATTTGTACGACACGAAAGCGGTATCTATTAATAATAAGGTAATGCGATTATCTATTAATCTTTCTTATTATCTCTTTTATTATTTTTGTCATTTTTTGAAACAAAAAAAAAATGTGTTGCTTAAGATTTATCCCAGCAATCATATATACTTATTATGTCGGCTTTGGTTCAGATATGAAAAAAATAATAATTAATTCCTTTTTCCACTTAGCCCACCATCATGCAAGGCCATTGGAACTTGCAGCCTTGGATTCTGTTTGCTTAGAGCCACAAGATCAAAAATGCTCTGTCTGCCCCAATAGGTAATAAGACGTGATAGGTAGGTTGGATCTCATTTGATTTGGCAAACGACGGTTCTGAGCGACAGAAAAGAATAGTAGCATAGAAAAGTGCTGATCAGTGCTGACAAATGAGATCCAACCCTTAATCGCCTTCCAAAAAAGAGGAGGTTATCATTTCACCTGAATATTTTTTATTTGTATGTTTACCTATTATTCAAACACGCCTGGACCGAAGTAAAAAATATTTTCTTGTGTGAAAGGGCATACTTGTCAAATAGTCTTAAATAAATTTTATCAAAATCAGTTGTGTAGTTTGGGAGTGAAGTCGGTTTTTTTTGTTGTGAAAACATATATTTATTTAAATTCGGGACAAGGTGTAAAAAATCGGCTAAACAAAATGACACACGATTTCAGCTCACGTTGTAAATAAGCAGAAAAATCCGTTTCTCTAGATTTATGGACGTAGAAGTAAATTTGTAGGCTCCCTTTCAAAATGATAAAACGTGCCCTTCGGAACAAAAGTTAATAGTTTAGTAAAAGTTTCGGTTCGGGTCCGACCCCCATCCGTTCCCGGATTCCGATGTGTACGCAACTGATACCCTACCCTTTCTTTGGGCATCAGTCAAGGTTGGGTTCGTATTGTTTGAAGGTATTGTGATGTTTGCTATTAGTTACACCGGTACGTGATATAGGTACGATAACAAACAAAATGTTTACTCCGATTTCACTCCGCAACAAATACAACACTGCGGTTTCAACACAAAACCAAATTGAGTTCTATTTGTGTTGATATAATGGCTAATTTGATGTATGCCTGTTATTTTGATGACTTCCAGATAAATCAGACAATTATAAGTCAAAGTAGATACCCGGAATAGTTTGATCAATAGCTCGAATACTAAGGTGCATGTGCTGAATAGTTTTTCTTCGTTATTTCTTGGGGTCAACATACAATTATATTTCTATTTGATTCAAAATATTACACACATATAAAAAAGGTAAATGTAAAAGCAACACATAAGACTAGGCAGGCCAAGTGTTTTTAAAACATACTGTCTGAGACATAAAAAATAGTGCTTTAAAATCTGAAAAAAGAAATAGATATGTTTTAGCTAAGGATTTATAATCCATTTGGTTAGGTATTTAAAAGAATGAGAATCAGCTTGACATGTCTTTTTATAAAAATTTTCACTTTACAAATTATTTAAAAATATCTTTGCAACTTACAAATTAGGTAATTATGTAATTTATAATTTATAAAACAAATAGTTTGCAATTTGCAAAGGTATTGATTTATAAAGCGTATATTTTAATAAAAAGACATGTCAAGATTGTTTACATTTTTTTAAATACCTGACTAAATCGATTAAAGTTTAATCTAGTCTAATTCACATTCAGTAATACGATCTTACAAATGTTAATTTAAAAAAAAATGTAGCCTCTTTTTGTATATATTTTTCAACACTACGACTAAATACTGATATTTAACATTTTATTCTTGTGCTCAATTAAAGCCAATCAATATTTATAGGCAATTTGCAGAGGTCCCTTTTATCCTTTTTTTATAATTAAAATCCGATAATATCGACATTCCACGTCATTCTGCATTCTTTCCCCGCTCCTAATTTCCCAGTCAGCTGAGATATGAAGAAGTCTGCGGGGTGCCTCGCAGATCGCCCCGCACTTCATCCGACGTGACGTGAGTAGATCTTAAATTTTATATTATATTATACACGTACAATGCGACACAAACTCCCGACACGTAAATTAAACCCAAATGGCGGTTATCAGCGCAGGTACAAATAATGCGCCGATGACCGCCATTTCGGTTCAATTTACGTGTCGGGAATTGTTACAAAAATGCTTTGAAGTCCGCCATTTTTGTTCAACTTATTTGTGTCGTAATGTACCAAGGTTCACACTATACTTTTTATTTGATTTTAATAAATCTTTTTGACCGAAATGGTACAAAAGGTGGACTAAATGTTAATGCATTCTCTACTAGTTAGCCTTTAGGATAAACAGAAATAAACTTATGAGCAATAGGCGCTTAAACATATACTATATTATTAACATTCATAAACAATACACAAATACATACATTCCCATACAACCACTTCAACTGCACATCCGATAAGTAATGTCCGTGAATAAACGTCAACTGCCAAGCTGACGTTATATGTCTGATCCCGACCGGGGGTAAAAATCACGTACAAATAAGTTGAACCAAAATGGCGGTTATTGGCGTAGGTACAGTGGGCCACATAGAAAAGTATACTGCCTCTATATTTTCGGTACTACGTAATTGTTCTATTGGTGGTATACTTTTCTTTGTGGCCTACTATACAAATAATGCGCCGACGCCCGCTATTTTGGTTCAATTTCCGTGTCGGGAATTTGTACAAAAATGCTTTGAAATCGGCCATGTTTGTTTAACTTATTTGGATCGTATTATACCTATTTTACAATTTAAAATGGGTCGCATCGGGGTAAAAGTGAAACAAAACGCTTCTATGATAAAAAAGAATACAACCGAGGCATCAACAGGAACTAGCCCATACATATTTTTATCTGTAGTCGTTCACTTTCGCGGAAGCGTAAGGCGTGACAGCTGCGTTCGCAAGGAGTGATTTGGAAGTGGTTGTTTATGTGCTAAATACATAAATACATAATTTTAAACAAAAAAAAATAAGATAATTATTAAAATAATGATCACTTCTGCCGCAATATGTTAGCGGAAAAGTGGGTACTTTTTATATATTTATTGTTATTTTAAACATTGAAATGCAGTTTCTATTTAAAAGGTAGGTACGGTTTATTGGACCTGTTGTCAGTACAACATAATGGTTAATGGTAAGTTCATGATGAGATTCGTGAAATCAAATATTTTGCGAATTTTATTACGAACTAATCATTGAATACGATGAATAAATAAAATAAAATAAATAATAAATTTATAGGGACAAATTACACTGATTGAGCTAGCTCCAAAGTAAGTTCGAGATTTGTGTTATGTGATTCTAACGACGATACTATATTTTATAACAAATGCATATATAGATAAACGTCCAAGACCCAGGACTATTTAAAAAAGGCCATTTTCCAACTTGCCCTGACCGGGGATCGAACCCGGAACCTCTGAGTGGCGGACTAGCAAGGTGACCACTACACCATGGAGGCCGACAAATGTTTCACGATGAATCCACCTTTAACTTGTAATAATGACATCGAACTTAGCCGTGTGCAGAAAGACGCCTTATATATTTTTCCAAAACAATAACCAACTTCAACACTTAAACTACACAACCGACTTTGATAAAATTTCCATGGGACTACGTGACAAGTATTCCCTTTCAAACAAAGAATGTATCGAAATTGGTATAGGAGTCTTGAAAAAATCGGGGGAAATATATTTAAAAAAATACCAAATTGATACCTTTATTAAAGTCGGTTCAAAATAAAGACAATGAGAAAAAACAATACAAGTATACTCTTACCAACCAACGCTACGACTGGTATAAAGCTTTTGAGCTATAAGTACTCGTAGCAGCAGCTACGACGGGCTACGAGGCTACGACTGTTTCTACGAATCACTCGTATATCGATACTGGTATCCTGTTCAGTCTCAAAAAAATGTATCCTAAAGGGATCTTAATTGTATTTTACATTTAAGATTAAGGATTGGAAAGGGATGCCTGAATTTTCCGGGGTCCAGTGCTGCCCCCATTTGAAATAAATTATTATCTTAAGGGGTCTAAATGTAAAATACATTTTAGCTCCCCTTAAGGATCGGAAAGGGATGCCTGAATTTTCCAGGGTCCAGTGCTGCCCCCATTTGAAATATATCATTTGAAAGGAGACATTATTTCAAATTTTGTCTCGACCACGCCCTAGATAACCTTTCGAACTATTTTATGAACTACTGTTTACAGTTTTAAGAACGTGAAGCTTTTCTACGCACAATTGCGAAAAACGCACGCCCGTTCAGTGGCTCAGCTGTGTCCGTGGCCACAATATAGCTATTTACTGGCTGTGAGCGGCGGGGTCTCTGCCCTCACGGCTCGTAAGTATACACAATACGCGCGCGCGACTTTAGGGTTTTGATACCCTGTATACTGACTTTACAATCCCAAAGTGTCCTCATCTCCTTAAGAGTCCCTTTGCGTAACGTAAAAATGTGGTGTATATGTTAGTTGCATGTCTAGAAATATGCAATTTCTTTAAAATTACAATAAAATGCCGAAATCCGACGTTTTGTTTCATAATAAAAGCTAGACTACGTTTGTATGGAAAAGTGTAGGGTTACACTCTTAATTTTACCAATTTTCTCTTATCAGTTTATTACACCCATTACGTAATTTGAAAATAAGGAGCGTTATAACAAATGGTGGACAACGCAATTTACTTTCCCTGCTCCCGAAGCCCCTACAGACAGGCTGTCGAGGGATATTTTTCAAAATAAAACACGATCCGTGTTATAATCCCTGAGGATCTTGCTACAAACATAAAAGTGGTGCTAGAAGAACCACTTCGTGAATGGACGGAGGTAGGTTTTACTTATTTGTGGTAAAACTAAATACATTGGTTTGATTAGATTGGGACACGCAAAGATGAATGATTTGTCACAAATTATAGTACCTATCTGGTACTTAAGGCAAGAACTAGTCGTGTCGTGTCGTGTCGTATTGAGTCGTGTAGTGTCGTGTCGTTTCAAGTCAAGTCGAATCGTGCCGTGCCGTGCCATGCCGTGCCGTGCCGTGCCGTGGCGTGACGTGGCGTGCTGTGTCGAGCAATGTTGTGCCCATACGTGCCGTGCCGTGCTCATACGTGCCGTGCCGTCGCCACTTTGTTGTGTTGTAAACTTTTAGGGTCCCGCAAAGTATGTGTCCTATGCGACCCCGTTTCTCGCAGCTCTCCTCCAATCTCGCGTGTGCACGGATGTATAGTTGCATTTGGAGTAGCAGTAGTAGGCATACCTACCTACGAACATGACACTTTGCTTCTATGAACCGCCAAATCTGTGTAAGAGTATAAGTTGATTTTTCTTTCGTTACATTCAGAGGACCTCCGTGACGTAATGGTTACTACGCTGTTCAGCCACTCTATAGCTTCTGGCTGAGCTTTATTCATTCTGTGAAAATTTCAACTGTCTAACCTGGTAACAGACAGACAGATGGATTTAATAGTTATAGCTGCCTTATTTATATAATTGAAATAATTGTAAAATTTTTTGTTGTAAAAAATTGTATAAAATACATATCTAAGAATTCTTAGGATACAATTTTAATAAACTTAAAAGTCTTTTCAAATGAGTAGGACAAATGTGAAATTATGGAAAATTATGTTTCCATATTGAAACGTGTGACTTCGGAACCCTCAGCCGTGCTCAACACGCTCTTGGCCGCTTTATTCGGTGTCTCGCAAAGACGAGACGCCGAAGAAGCAGGGCACTACCTACCTTTTCTCGAAGGGTATATACCCGACTGCGCCAGAAGGAGGGTTATGTTTTTCGAGAGTATGTATGTATGTAAGTATGTATAATTGTTTGGCACGCTCTGCAGCCTGTACGGTTCGTTGGATTTTTGAGAGGTGTTGTTAGATTCGTATTTATCGTGAAAGTGACACTGGGCTAGATGCCCAGTGTAACTTTCACGGTAAATACGAATAAAAACAAAATGGCGGATTTTTGGCGCCAAATTCAAATATTTGGCACGTTCTGCAGCCTGAACGGCTCGATGGATTATAGACTGAGAGGTGTCGTAAGATTTGTATTTATTGTGAAAGTGATACACGGTATATAAAAAGGCAGTTGTTTTTTTTAATAATAACTATTTGTTTATTCGTATTTTTGAACACTTATAGATTATTCTTTCTCGACGTTAAGCTCAGCAATATGTAGTGTCGCCTCTAATATTTTTTACTTTGTACCCCAAGGATATCGCTACAAGACGCGACAAAACAAACCTGATATATACAATGGAATTACTGCAATAAATAATTCAGGGAAAGCCTGCGTTGGAGCTATTTTTAAGGTTATTTTTTTGAAGTAGACACTATAGGAAATGCATGGACTTATCTTGTTTATTTCGAGCTACATGTACAGGGTGGCCCATAGATAGACGTTCAAAGAATTTTTTTTAATAACAATTAATTATTATACAAAAACATAAAAAAAAATTGGGAAAAAATAAAAAATGAAATTTGATTTTAGGTAAAAATTTCAATAAAAAAACCAAAAAAATTCTAGCGCCTAAACTAAAAAAATATCGCGAAACATACATGGGGGTGATTCGGGTACCTCTGCATTTAAATCTTTTCTTTGGACGTCTATCAACGGGCCACATTGTATAGGTCCATATATGGACTGTACATAGTTATAAGAATGCATTAAATGTAAAATAATATCAAACTAAAAACATAAATGTGAAAATGAGAGCCAAGTTCAGGATTATGTTATCGTGTGGTTGGCAAAACACATAAAATTATAAGTATAAATAAAACGGTTTATTAATTGATCTTTATATTAAACAAAAGTATATAATATACTTAATACAGTATATCAATTGATCTTTATATTCAACGTTATATTTACGTTTGTTGTATGGGAGCCCCACTTATTTTATTTTATTCTGTTTTAAGTTATAACTGTGAAAATTTCAACTGTCTAACTATCACAGTTCATGAGATACAGCCTGGTGAAAGACAGACAGATGGACGGATATAGTCTTAGTAAGAGGGTCCCGTTTTTACCCTTAGGGTATGGAACCCTAAATATAAATAGGTGAAAGAACTCCATACTCCGTGGATTGGACGAGGGATCTATAATTCTGCAGCTAAAGAAAAGATATCGGCGTCATATTTCCGTTGGAACGAGCTGTGAGCAGAATGTATTATTTTATGGCGCCTACGGAATAATAGTATTTTATATTAGTGTGTTTAACGACACGTAGTGCATTTGTATTTTCTTTATTTAGCAATAGTGTCATACAGAGTGTAACAGCAAAATGAAATATTTTTCTATCGAATTAAATATAGAAAAATTGGTTGATGGGGTTTTTATGCAAACTGTTAGGTCTATATCGGAACTAATTTCCGTTAGGAGTAAATTAGTAGTACTTACTGGTACTGAGACATGCTTCTTTTTATTCTCTGTGAAAGTGGCTTAATATCACACGTTCATCATACGTCTCGGTATTTATTTCACCTGTACAAAACTAGAGACAAACAAATGGGAGAATAGTCATACTTCACCGACAAGAACATTGCTCTTAAATAAAATAGATAAATAAATATACAGGAACAAATAACACTGATTGAGCTAGCCCCAAAGTAAGTTCGAGATTTGTGTTATGGGATACTAACTCAACGATACGATATTTTATAACAAATACATATACAGATAAACATCCAAGCCCCAGGACAATATGAAAAAGACCATTTTCCAACTTGCCCTGACCGGCGATCGAACTAGCATGGTGACCATTACGCCACGAACGTTGTCAAATAGATAGATAGTATAAAAACTGTTTACCTATAAATTAAAAAACAGGCCTTATTTTTTGTGAAACAAATAAAATCTCAAAGAGCATTACGTTTAAAAACCTTCCATGCATAGCGTTTCAACGTCATTCTCAACACGTAAACGTGTTTGTAAATAAATGATCACAGACTGAGCGTTAAACCATTGGCCATCTCCCGGCTACGGCCGAAATTTACTATTATTGCCCCTAAATGTCGCTGGGGCTGTCACGGTCATTTACAGTTTTTTTTTTATAGAACTCAATGGCCCGGTTAGAGTATGCATTGCACATGCTAATGTATGTTAAGTAACATTTTCACATTCAAGCTCTGAAAGGAGGTTGTATTTAACTCAAAATCCGGGTTGTAAGTTCGATTTACATCCTTAGGGAGGTAAGTAAATTTAGTTTTTTTTTAAACCAATCGCACTGGCCAATACGAAGGGCTGAACGCACCAAAAGCACAAGGCCATAAATAATACGGTTTGGCGCGTTAAACCTCATTGAAATATTCGTTGCAAAAATTAAGATTTACTTTTAAAACAAGCGCACTGGCCACCAAGAATGACTGAAAGAGCCAAGAGCGCAAGGCCATTTAAGCAACTTGATAAATTAGCGGCCATCTCCCAGAATGGCTGAAATTTACTATTTTCCTTAATTTTTTACTATTGTCCTTAATGTCGCCAAAGCCGTCAAGGACAACAAGCTTCATTTACAGCTTTTTTTTTTCATAGAATGCAGTAGATACGTGGTCGAGTATACATTACACGCGTTAAAAGCGGCCTTCCCATCTTACATTTCATACAAACGCTCGTACGTGATTATGGTATTGTAACAGATTTTTCTTGAATTTTTTATACTACTTGTGCGTCATTTCTAGTTTTCTATCGAAACAAAAAATTAAAATTTGGAGAAACAAATTCCGTATAAGCCTCCGAAAATCTGCTTTTTTGCACAAATTTTACTCGAACTTCGACCTTTTATACAAACATTTATAAAGTACTCATAAATTATAACGGTAAAAAAAAATACTTCGATAGAAAACTTGCAAATTTAATGTAAATTTTAAATAAAAAAACATTTATTTCACACACTTGTAAGGCTTACTGGAAAACAGGTATCACCGGGAACTAGTTTTATCAAATTTCCGCACCCAATGAAAAGTGAATATTCGTTTAATAGATAGTTAATAATAATTTCATTCAATAGAATGTAAACCGAGCCTCCAGGCGCTATCTCTCCATTTTTGCTTTGCCTTTTTTTTCTAGCAGTGCCCTGGATGAAATAACAAGCTTTTCAAACTATGCTCGCCTCGACGACAGAGCGGCCGGGAAGGGCCGCTTTAATGCACATTGAGTAAAATAACTCTGGAGAATTCCAGACCTGGATAAGTGAAAACGAATGAAATGGCAGGCGTAGAACTATATCAAATACAAACATTTATAATTAAAAAGATATAAGCCTCCTGACAATGGCTGAATTTAACTAATTATTGCCCTTAAATGTAGCTGGGGCGTTCAGAAAGAACAAGCTTCATTTCAGCTTTTTTCATGGCGTTTCACAAACCCCTTTGGGAGTATGCATTACAAGCGCTAATGCATGTTAAGTAATCCCGGCCTTGGATCAGTATTTATGTACACACCCCAAACAGTAAAATATCTTGAACTTGTAAAATTACATTAGGCTATTGGTTTCAGCTGTGATTAATTAAATGATAGACGTCAAGCTACATCAAATGCTTTGAGGCAACCTAAAATATCAGACACCAGAACTGGCCACTTACACGCACGAACACGAAAGTTGATACGTCAATGTGTAGGTAAATGTTCCCAGGCTTTGATTTAAACCAGCGGCCATCCCCGGCAATGGCCGAAATTTACTATTATTGCCCTCAAATGTCGCTGGAGCCGTCAGGGAAAACAAGCTTCATTTACACCTTTTTTCAACTCAATTGTATGCGGGGCGTAGTTAAACGACACGAAAGCTTTTTGCATTTTTTGTAAAGCACTGATGCATTGCGAAATAAATACGAGTCTTTATCTTTTCAAAATATTCTGTAGTTGTGTGTTTATCTATATTTATATCTTAAACTATAGTATCCTTGAGTTGGTATTCTATAGCACAAGTAAAAAAAAATATTTTGGGGCTAGCTCAATCGTGTAATTTGTCCTTATTTTTTTATCTTTACCTACTTGTAGGGTCTACTGTGAATGTAAGCCCCTGTAGTTACGCTAAATGGGCAAACTTAGCTACTTTTTGCAAAATGTAATAATTTAATTAGTTTCCGTTCTTTTTCTTTATTTTTTTTAAGTTTTAGTTTGTGTATTTCTATTAGATAAATTTTTTTGTATTTATCAACATTTTGGTTTTTAATACAATTTGGAACTTCTTATTATTACTTTACTCGTAAATTAACTCTTTATTGCACATTTTAAACCTTGTAACATTTAAAATATGAAATAAAGAGTTAAAACAATTTACTTTCAAGTGTATCATTTGCAGAATATATGTCTTATTTGGCAACATCATTTTTACAAGGTAAGTGTATGTTGATGAAACATTACAACGCCTGAAAAGCTTTAGACATATATCAAGAAAAGATTTCTGTTGACTTTTACGGGTAGATATAATATCTTTTTATACTAAGAGAAAATAGATGCAGCTAGTATATTCAACTGGCAAATATGTTCGTTGTATGTAAAAAATAAATTCAAATTGTATTATTAAAACTAACGTACACGACATAACTGGGTATTTTAACATGGTTTAACTTACTGTCGGGTCGTTGCTCCTCCTAACCCTTGGCTTGTGGATGATCGTCTAAACTAATCGGAACAAGTCGGCCTTTCCAACTAAATTACGTGAGTAAATCCATGTTAAAATACCTATTTAAAACTTTGAAAAACAATTAACCGTCTTCTTATTAAAAATCAAAAGTAAAAAATCATTTATTTATTTATCTTTGGATATTTGAATCACTTGAGCCAAAAGCTTTTTTATTCAAATAAAGCTAAGATAGGATAATTTAAATATTTACAAATAAAAAGAAAAAGTGAAATACCTACTATAAATTTAATCTAAAAATCGTGACCACGTATCACGCCATGCTCTTTTGTCACCAGCGGCGGAGATCAGTCTTAAATGGTGGCCAGAGCCCTTTATTATAACTTGATAGATGTCAATTTTTTCTTTTGATTTCATTAAAGGTAGTTGTTGATGTCAGATCATTTACTTGCAGCTAAGTTTACTGCCGTTTCCTAAGTGCAATACAGAAGAATCGGCAACAAACTAAACTTATAGTTTACCTCTCTCCAAATAAGAGGATATTAAAATATTAATGTAGATAGACTACATTGATAACCTAGATATAGATACGAGTCTACTACCACAATACAGCTCCACAATACACTAACTCAATTTCACTGAAATAAGCCTGGGCGTGTTATCGTCTCCACGTAGAGGATTTATGAAATTAATGACCATTGCTTGCTTATTCGCGGCAGCAAACATGGCACATTAATCAAGTAAAATCAACATGTTGGTGTTGCCATAAATAAGCGGCGACGGTGTTGATCTGTTTTGGTAATAACAAAACGTAATTTAAATATCAAAGCTATTTTTAACCGACTACAAAAAAGAAGATTATCAATTCGAATATTAGTAGTAGTAAACAAGGAACCCTTAAAGTTTCGCCATGTCTGTCTGTCTGTCCGTCCGCGGTTTTACTCAGCGACTATTAGTACTACAAATCTGTGGTTTGGCATGGATATGTATATTAATTAGGCGGAAAAAGTGGTAAAATAAAATATTGAAAAATTTTTTTTTTGCAATAGCTCCCATACAAGTAAATTGATAAGGCATTTTTTTCCTCGACTAACCAGTCATGTGGGGTATCGTTGAATAGATCTTTTAAAAATATTGAGGTTGTGAACACGGTTTTTCGATTAGGGATCCGTTACTGAAATATTTGGTTTTAATGTGAAAAATTTTGTTTGAGTCAAGTGTCCCCCCCCCCCTCTACGTGGGGCGCACTATAAGTTTTCGGAATGAATATGAAAAAATACTATTAAAGGTACAAAATTAATTTATTGTTTTTCAAAATAATCTCCCTTGGCGTCTATGCACTTTTTCATTCGATGAAACCAGTTTTGAAAACTTTTGTGCCACTCCTCTGTGGTGACCTCTGAAACGTGTTTTTCATACTCCTCGACAGCCTCTTCTGGTGATGAAAATCGTTGACCGCGTAATTGGTTCTTAATTTTTGGGAACAGAAAAAAGTCACAAGGTGCCAGGTCGGGACTGTATGCAGGATGACTCATGAGTTCTACATTTTTCGCCTTCAAAAAGTCGTTTGTCTGTCTGGCCGTGTGAGAACTAGCATTGTCGTGGTGCAGGATGATACGGCGTTTACGGTTATTTTTACGGAGTTCGTCAATAACTTCCGGCAAACAAATGGTCGTGTACCAGTCACTATTCACTGTACGACGATTCTCTAAAGCAACAGTAGCCACGTGTCCAGTTTTATTAAAAAAAGAAGCAATCATCCGCTTAGATGCACTTTTCACGCGCGCCACTTTGGTTGGTTTCGGCTCATCTTGAAAGACCCATACGCTCGATTGCTGCTTTGTTTTGGGATCGTAGCAATAAATCCATGTTTCGTCACCTGTTACTATGTCCCACACCAAATTTGACGCACCTTCGTTGAATCTGGTAAGCATGGCACTGCACCAAGTGACGCGGTCCGTTTTTTGAGCCTCGGTCAAGTTGTGTGGGATCCACCGCGAGCACAGCTTTCTCACACCCAAATGTTTGTGTAGGATTAATTGTATTTGACTCATGCCTATTTCTAAGGATGCGCGAATTTCATGGTAGGTCACATGCCTGTCTGTTTCAATCATACGGCGCACAGCATCGATGTTTTTGTTGGTCACAGCGGTGGACGGCCGACCATCGCGAGATTCGTCACTGAGATTGATACGACCACGCTTGAATTCTGCAAACCAGCTATAAACAGTTGTCTTGCATGGTGCTTCATTGCCAAAAGCTGTTTCAAGCCGAGCGATGCTCTGTTGAGCTGTCAAATTACACTTAAAATCGTAGAAAATCATACTACGAAAATTTTCCCGAGTTAAATCCATGTTGATGCAGACACACAATTTTTTTAATAGCGCCACAAGGTAAAAACAAAAGACAGTCAGATGAAACAAACTGCATTCTACAGCCAAAGAGTTCTATTTTCAAATGTTGCAATAAATTTTTAAATATTGTTTATGTAAGTGGCCAGTTCCGGAAACTTATAGTGCGCCCTATGTATCTGCTAAACGGTCATATATAAACACACACAAAAATTCACAGCTATAGTATATATAACGAAATTTAAAGGAAAACTATCAGAGCTATGTAGGGTTTACAATTTCAAAAGTTATAGGCGATCAACTTATAAAATGTACTCGCAATATGAAAATTTGACACAAATTGAAAAGAAAAATAATTTTTAGACGTTTTTAGTGGCATTAACTCAAAGTGGGCATTCATAACTACGGAACCCTACACTGCGTGTGGCCCGACACGCACTTGGCCAATTATTTATGTATGATCTCTGATACCCAAAGATGCCTAGACCAATTTAAAAAAATCTTATTTTGTTTAAAAGGGCATAATAGTCAGGCGGTTTCATAGAAATGTTATCGAAATCGGTTGTGTGGTTTGGTGTAGAAGCCGGTTATAAAAAAATATATTTATTTTACAACAAGCATGGAGAGGAGAAAACAGAGGGAGTATTTTTTAACAAACTTAGAAAAGAAAAAAGGTATTTAATTGGACTTAATGATTTTTTGTGAGTTTGTTCCGCAATATCTTCACAACTAGTCTACCAATTTTGATGATTCTCTTTTATTGAAAAGCATTTTCAATCATCTAATTGGGTCTTTTTTATTTTACTTTAAGTTAATGTTTGATGAAGTTTGGTGATATGGAAGAAACTCCTCAACTTAAATAAAGTCCACTTTTTTTTTTAATGAAACGAAAACTATAATAATTCGAAAGTTATATAGCTTTAATCTTTTTATAACTTTATATTTCAGGCAAGAAACTTCCTGAACATAGCTTCTAGGCATCTTATAGGTGGCTGAGTAATAAAGCATTCACCAAGAGAATAGCCGCTGAAATATTAAATTGTAATTTGTGTTCGAAACACACAACACATCTGCTGAATTCTAGTACAATGGGGTAGTATTCTGTGTCGAAAATAAATTATTTGGTACCGTTATAAGATATATATACCGTTAATAAAACGTCACAAAATAATGTTCCCTGCCATTGATCAAATCCATTTTCAACGTAAATTTTGGATTAATGAATGCAGAAAAATCGATATTAACAGCGCTATTTGACTCTAAAAAACTATGACGTCATGGTTCAGTATTTTATACAAACCCAACATATTCAGCGTTATCAATAAGGAAGTTTTCTACCACTTAAATCAGATACTTTTTTTAAACGTCAAAACAAAAATGTTCTATTTAAAAAAATAAGCACATTTTTCGGAATAAAGAATGCCGTCATAGTTTCTTGGAGTCAAATAGCGCTCTTGATATCAGTTTTTCTACAAGTATAAATCTAAAATCACGTTAAAATGGATATGTTCAAAGACAAGTAACATTATTTTGCGACGTTTAATTCTCTTAAACATTAATAATAATTTATTTTTTACTCAGGAAACTTCCGTTTTATTTCTGTAAGTAAAACTATTATTAATTTTACAATGCCATGTTGCCTATTCCGCTAAAGATGCAAAAGTGCAAGTGCAACGCTACTAAGTAATGATAAATAATAGCGTCTTTTGGGACAACGTCGAACTACAAACTAGCATAATAATATTCCGCACTTTGTCCAGAAACACCCTAACACCCTGAGAGATATTCCCCCTGGGGAAACTTTGTACACAAGTCGTCTGGCTACCGAAGTCTCACCTGGTTGAAGTTAGAGCCTTTGTATCGCTCACATAGTTGTTAACTGGTTTGAAGAGTGTTGGTAGTGTAATTAGAAATTGTGACAAAAGGACTTCACAAAACTTTGTATTATCTTTATTACCATTAAGGGGATACCTGAATTTTCCGGTGATCAGTGCCCTCATTTGAAATAAATCATTTGATAGGAAACGGAGACATCATTTAAAATTTTGTTTTGACCAGGCACTAGATAACCTTTGAAAGTATTTTATGAATAAATGTTTACAGTTTAAAGTGAGAACGTAAAGCTTTTCTACGCACATACGCCAAAAGTGGACGTTTTTCGCAATTGTGCGTAGAAAAGCTTCACGTTCTCACTTTAAACTGTAAACATTTATTCATAAAATACTTTCAAAGGTTATCTAGTGCCTGGTCAAAACAAAATTTTAAATGATGTCTCCGGAGACAAATGATTTATTTCGAATGGGGGCAGCACTGGACCCCGGAAAATTCAGGTATCTTCTTAAGTTAGTGTTTACACATTACGCTAGTCGTGCGTTTTATAATGACTAAATAATATTTTCCGTTTATAGGTAAAATTAAACAATAAATGAATTAAACTAAAAGCTATTAATTTAATAAAAACATCGATTTACGATACCTATATAATAGGTACCTATTAAGGTCCCCCTGCAAGAGGCTGGCGCATCTCCACGTTGTATAACCGCCCGTTTTTCCACCGAATGAGCGTCATCCCGTCGGGCCTCATGTCATTGTCTCATGAGATACCAGCAGGCTTAAGAACCACTGACTTACCGTCGCTAGCAGGGGCTAGACGGATGACGTAATTCAGACCAGCGTGGCGCGGGATGCGGCTTACATTGCGGTGAAAGGCTAAGCCGTGGGACAGAATAAGTACTAGTACTCACGTAAAGAAGTCTCACACAGCAAAGAAATTCAAAGAAATATCTACTCAATATGGTTAGCGATATGGTTTTATTTAGATCGCGTTAGAACTCAGCATCTTTTCGTCTAGATACCTAGGAATTCATTGCAAGCCAATTTCATTCTTATTACTCTGAACAAACGATTTATATAACTTCCTATCGCGTAGTGGTCGCCGCGCACAAAGTAATCATGTAGGTAAATTTTGTGACATAGTCCTGGCCGTGGTGACCTAGGTGTGACGTGACTTTTTTTTACTTGCATGCTCAATATATGTATTAAAGATTCTACGATTCAAATGTTTTTACAGGCACTTTTACTCGTCAAGTATAATTAACGTTAAGTGGACAATTCATTACAATTTAATTTATTTTTGAAGAAAAGCTACTGATACCAGCGCTTTGTAACGACCACTGCTGAGAAGAAACGCTGAAACTCATTTTCACAGTATTTGTCGCCTACTTGCCAGAAGGGATTTGTCATATTATTATTATTGTCTTTTAATTAATAAATTCTTATAATATAATCAAAAAACATATAAAGATTTCTTTTTCCTTTAGAAGACAGCTATCAAATCTGGCTACGAGTTGGGACTATAGGAAATTTCCTTTCCCCTATCTGTCTTCTACACGAATTTTAAACATTTATTGAACCGATTTGCACAGAACAGACGTACAATTCATTCCCCAGCCTGCATGCACCAAAACATAATTTAAATGCATAACAATCCCCGCGATTTGTCGTTTGCCACGTCTTATCGCCGGCGACGAAACTTCGCGAAATAAATCTACATACCTAACTCGGGGCAAGTAATGAAACTGAGACTGAGCATCGCAATTTTGGTGAACCATATAAGTAATATTATTAAAACCAACATATGTTTGTTTGTTTGTTTGTTTATAAAGCTTTATTGTACATAAGAAAGAACACAGTTACAAATCAGAAAAGTAAACATACAACGGCGGACTTATCCCTTATAGGGATCTCTTCCAGTCAACCGGCCAGTAATTGAGAGGAATGTTTACTTATTATGCGTTTGGGGCAGAAGTGGAACAGTACAATATAAAATTACACAATGATACCGTACAAATAATATAAGATACAACATAAGATGACATCACTGGGTATTTTGACACAGTTTTAATTATGAAGTGTAGTCGGAGTGTAATTGGAGTTACGTGCTTCGGAAAGCACGTATAAGCCATTGGTCCCGGCTGTCATCATTGTATGGCAGTCGTCAAGCTACGTCAGATGCCTTTAGGCAGCTTGAAAAATCTGACACTAGTGTTGGCCACTTACACACACAAAAAGCAAGCAAGCAAGTGTAGTAGGAAAAGGCCGATTAGTTTCGATCAGTTTAGACGATCACTCGCCCTGAGGATGATCGTTTTAACCGATCTAAACTAGACAGCCCTTTCCAACTATGCTACGTAAGTAAATAATGTTAAAATACCTAACCCTATAACATTGGGGTGTTTGCCAAGAGGTACACTGAACTCGGAGACAATATAAAAAGTGCACCCGAGAAGAAGCGCTAATAATAACCCAAAACTTCAGAAACAAGGGCGAATACCACAAATTACTTATAAGTTTCTACGTTATTATACATACATGCATTAATTAGCAGTTTAATAAAAGCAAAACTCTTTAGATTAGGGTTTGGGAAATCTCGACAATCTTCATTCAAAGTCCTGGGGCCTTACTATGAACTTTAACAAAATCATGATGCATTAGCTCCGTTTTGATTCAAGCTTATAATAATATTGTTTCAAACCGCACCATGAGCTCTTAAAAACAAGATTGTTTTATTCCGACATAATGATGTGACAGAACGAATGAATGAGAGTGAGATAACGCTATGTGTTTATAAAGGTCCATCCCGTTCTTGAGCCCGATGGGCGTCTGATTACAATATTAAAACAATATTACTTTATTTATTTATTTATTTATTAAATCTTTATTGACCAAAAAAGTACAAAAGGTGGACTTAATGCTAATGCATTCTCTACCAGTCAGCCTTAAGGAAAAACAGAAATAAATTTGTGAGCGATAGGCGCTTAAAGATATAACTATATTATAGATATACGTATATTATAAACATAAACATACACATACAATACACATATATAAATACATATATTTTATTAATATATACATACACATACATAAATACATAATATAAAACAAAATAATGTAAGATAATGATTAGTTCTGCTGCATCAAACTTTCAAAAAGGTGCATGTGGACTTTTTTCTTGAACAGGTCCCTATTCATGATACTTTTGATGTCTTCGGTCTTTAATGTTGTATTTGCTAGCCGTTTTGTTGACGTCACTGCAAATCATTCACTCTATTGCGTACCATGAACTCCTTTTCGAGGCTTAGCAGTATTATTTTACTGTCACAATAGCAATCTTGAAAACGTTGGTCGATTGCCGCGGAAACAAAACTTTTATCAACAAACCAAGTCTTATAATCAAAGTATAGAAGAAAAGAAAAAAATAAGAATGTACCCAAGGACTTAAAATTTTTATAATATCACCTACTTCTCTTTTCGTGCAGAATGTAAAAGATGATTGAGGGAATGAAAGAAAATCTATATAAAATAAATATACACGGACAAATCACATAGATTGAGCTAGCCTCAAAGTAAATAATGTAATAAGTAAGTAATCTGAATCATGTTAATAGACGATGTGGGCAGCACGCATCATTATTAGATTTCCTTTTTCTACCATTAAGACTGCTCTTTGGGTATTGCGACACTATAAAATATAATATATAACAACGAGCACTAGACCCTGTCTACCCTGTTGGGCGTGAAGACGTGATAGTATATTTGTGTATATCCACTACTTTCTGCCAATTCTACGGGGATCTTTTTCGAGATAAAAATACCCTATGCGTTATATAACTGATAACGATTGTTTAACTAAACACACCTAGTTTAACGTACCTACTTGCATATTTATGTAATTACATTACTAACAAAACCTGTCTCGTAAAAAGAATAAGAAAAACATGATCTTTTTAAGTAATTTTATTAAAAGCAATAGTAATAGTATATACAATTTTTATTTACCAAAGGACTACCAAAAAGTATAGAAGTAAACAAAACAAATGATTTTCTACCACATAAAATTATTGATCTCAAGTCAAAACTTTCTTATGCGCATAGGTATACAATTTTTTATAACACTTTCTCTTGCTCGACGAGTCCGGAAAGCTATTGCCGAAGTCCTGAAAAAAGAAACAAATATTAAATACTTACCTATTGCACTTTGTCATTGAAATTTATTTATGTTTTTACATACGGGTTTCATTCTTATAACAAATCAATTGTGGTTCCTAATAAATTAGAGAAAAATGTTTATGGGGTATAGGAGCTCCTAGGCAGAGCGTTCTAGATAGGGAAATGTGTACGGAAGAAGAAGAAATAAATATTTGAGGAATTTAAAATAATTATTTATTATATAATACACAGGAAAATTAACAAGAAAAACAGAAGGTGCGCAAGCGGAGCAAAGAACAGTGAAGATAGAAGACAGAAAATAAAGGAGTAAAATTCACAACGTTAAATTAAATAAAATTAGATTTTTATCTGGAGAAAATTCTATTGACTCAAGTGACAGGCAGAGAAACTTGAAGGAAGGTCTTTGTCAGTTGGCTATATAACGAAATGTCTGCGCGCGCAACTGCCAAAGACCATCGCTTACGAGTAGAAAATAAAGAGTTTAGATAGCAAAAAGTATTAATGTTTGTTTGATAAATAAGTAAGTGGGAGAAGCCCACGTGTTATTCTTTAAATGTTCTGATTACCTTTTGTTGGGTATCGTATACACTCTATTGGTAATGTTATGACTCCCAAGCTTTATTCCGAAGACAACGGTTAAAAGCTATACACATCTTTATTAGTATGTAAAAATTCTCCGTTTAGAATCCACCTGCTTCATAATAATGCATCGCGTTTCGCTGAAAAAAAAAAACAAACCAATCACATGAAATTTCTGCGAGAGGGTCAGGATATATCACTACAAATCTTAAGTGAAATTTCACATCAATAATGTTAACACAAAGAAATATGAACAACTTACTTGGGATATGTAAATTATTGGACATATTCACGGAAAAATCTGATTTACTAAATTTATCGAAACAAAATAAATACACGTCGAAATGACATTTTAAATGGCTGCGGATACCAAAAAGAATATAAAATCACCTAACCTACATGGTTTGATAAAAACCATTTCATATCACGCTCCCGAATGCATTTTTTTTAAATTATAATAATAAGCCCTTTTTTAAAAATATAATAGCGGATTTTTTATTAGACAAATAAGGTTTTAATGTCGTATCATTTGTTTACATAATATAGTGCCCTATCACATTTTTTTAAATAATATAAATATTTACAAGGCATCCGTCAGAATTAAACGGAACGCCGCGCACCAGTGATGGAGCTGAACGAAATAATATAGCGTTATGTCACTTTTAAAAATTGTTTGGGAATAGACATATCATTCGTTCTTTTAAATCACTTATCAGGAAAAAAACAGTCTTGTTTTAAAAGTTCATGGTACGCTTTGAAACAATTTTATTATATATATTATAAGGTTTGGAACAAAACGGACCTAAATTATCATGATTTTTCTGTCAAGTTTATAATACAGCCCCAGGCAAGGACATTCCCTCGATTGCCTTTTACGATTCCACAATTTGTTCTTTTCTTCCATATCTAATGTTTGTTAGTATTATGAATAACCTTTCTTAATCGACTATGAAAACTAGTGGACTCGTATAGATTTGTCGCCCTTGAAGCAATCAAAGGACCTACACCAAACTTTATGAAACTAAGTAGTCAGGGTTAGTATTAAGAATAAAGGAACCAAGAAATTAAGATGGGCTCTAAAGGACTTGTATTCAGAGCCGTAAAAAAACAAATACCATTTTGATCGCTACTTTGACGTTTAAACAATAATGCTGAACTTTGACGTTTTTAAACAATAATGCTAATCATGTCTTCGTAGCATGACACCGTTGAGAAACTCAGATAAAGTAATGTCGCCCGACAGACAAGTGCCATCCCGCTCGTTATTATTGCGTAGTGCAAGATAGTGATAAATGATAGTGCTCCATAAACGCTGTCGCCGGAGATCGTACTCCTGCTGGTACCGATTGAGCGAATGATTATGTGTGACGTCACAAAATTGCTAGCAAAATCAACATTGAAGTAATATTACTATAATGTTGTTTTCTATTGGTCATGGTACGAATTGACAAAGTAATATTAAAACAAGACTGCTATTAGAGGTCATAGTAAGGCCCCTGAGATTTCCAGAGAAACCATATTCTAGATGTATTCTTTAGATAATTCCTTCTCATTACAGCGCGTTTCCGGTTGCATCCTCAGTTTAGCTGCCTTGGAGCTCTGGGCCGCTTTTAGGCTTTTCTTCTTAAAATATGATATGAAAGTAAGACGTTTTAAAAGGAACTTTTTACCACGTACGACTGAACTGTCAATCAACTTCCTGCAGCAGTGTTGCCGGACCGATACGACATTGAAACCTTCAAAAGACGAGTCTATATCTTCCTGAAAGGCCGGCAAAGCTTCTGTTACACCCCTGGTGTTGCAGTTGTCCATGGGCAGCGATGATCACTTACCACCAGGCGATCCGCTTCTTCGTTTGCCGCCCTATAACATTAAAAAATAAAAAAATAAAAAAACCTGAAGTATCAAGTAAGCCGAACACAAAGAGGCGTCGATACCAAAGTCCAGTATCTTTCAAACGTTTTGTTGTGATTTTATCACTGGCTGTCCCTTGTCTTCTTTGGAATGCAATTAGGGGGAAATTGACAACCGGTCACCACCTGACGTCACCAAACATTACAACCATAATATTTTTTATTTTTAGATAGATAGCAATATGTTTCGCTTCGAACCACTTGTAGCTACTAGTCGTAATTCTCTCATGAACAATCAGGGCGAGTTCAGACAACAAGCGCTCGCCAAGCCCACGCTTAGCACGCTTTGAAATTTGTTGTATATAATTGAGTCCTATCACACATTCATACAACTCAAATTGCATTTACCGAAGTCCCGTTAGGGCAAGCGCCAGGCGGGCACAAGGTGGAGGCAAGGCGAGCGCGTGGCGTAGACGAGGCGTGTGCGTGTGGACTTTGGTAAATTCAATTTGAGTTGTATTGATGTGTGATAGAACTCATATTATATGCAACAATTTTCAAACATTTCAAAGCGCCCTTGCCTTCGGTGTGCGCTAAGCGTCGCCTAGGCGTGTGTCGTTCGAACACATTCGCTCCCAGTACGTATAGCGTCTTTATTTTTTACTTGGTCGTATTTCCTAAAGAGATACGCCCCGATTCACACCGACTTCTCAAATCTTAATCTTGGACTTAAGTTTGTTCCAAATTATGTCGGAAATGTGCTGCCAAAAATTATAATATGTGCATTGTGTGATACCCATTCTAATTGCCAATGTTAACTAATTCAACACAAGTAAGAACATCGTGTATGAAGCGATGTTTTTATCCCCCGACAAAAAGACGTGTGAGGGAAACCTATAGTTTCATACTAATGTCTGTCTGCGGTAATCATAGTTTTTGAACGGATAGACCGATTACGATGCGGTTTTTTACGTGAAAGCATTGTGGTTGTTCATAGCTATATTTGATGATTTTTTTTTATTTTACCTGGCATTTGGTAGATGGCGCTACGGAATTTGATTCCATTCAGTCTTAACATTGATTGGAAAAAGTAGCTTTGCCACTCATCACAAGAGGGCGTCGGAGTTATTTTTTAAATTTGCCTGGCGAATAAACTTGTAACATTTTGGGTCTCTTTTGTTGCTGGGTCCATTTAATTTATGGGCTAGACAGAATAAGTGTACCTAATACATATTTAATTAAGACTATAGAACACATTGAATTATACAGAACATAAATAAATAAATATATACGGAAAAATCACACAGATTGAGCTAGGACCAAAGTAAGTTCGAGACTTGTGTTATGGGATACTAACTCAACGATACTATATTTTATAACAAATACATATATATATAAACACCCAAGACCCAGGACAATTTGAAAAAGGCCATTTTCCAACTTGCCCTGACCGGGGATCGAACCCGGAACCTCTGGGTGGCGGACTAGCATGGTGATCACTACGCCACGGAGGTCGTTATATGTAATCTTTAATAAGTAGCATTGTGGTTATGTGTTTCAGTGACGTGCACAAATATTTTTAACAGGGTAGGCACTAATCCCTGTTTAGGTATCGAAAATATACCTACATTATTACTATGCGCGCGGCGATCACTTCGACGGGAAAAATTCAGTTACATGAATCGTTAGTCCAGAATAAGACTGAAACTGGCTTGCAATGGATGTCTAGGTATCTAAACAAAGAGGTGAGATGGTCTGTCGCGAGCTAAATTAAACCTTAGTGCTAACCAGATTAAGTAGATATTCCTTTGAATTTCTTTTCCATGTAAGACTTCTATACGAAAGTACTAGTACTTATTCTGTGCCTAAATTACGAGAATGGCTGCATATCAAGCGAAATACAATTTCCGCTAGTATCTGATTCAATTCAATTCATTTATTGCATTCATATTATACATCAGTTCTTAGTTTTACTAATATTACCACTGTTTATAATTAATCAGGTACAATATGAACCCTGTTGGGTATTGCAAAGATAAGCTGGAACGGCAAGCGGGTGTTCTAGACCAAGAAAAAATTATTACAAACAAATAAATAAATAAAAATACTATTCATTAATATTTATTAGCATTGTAAGCAGAGGTTTTTTTTAAATTTTTTTTTCTTTTTGACATATTATCGCATAAATCATTTTTTTTCACATGCAATTTTAATTTTAATTTACCATTGGTTTAGGGTAGACGAATTCTAGTGACTTTAAGATGTACGCTACTGATCTTTCTGGCCCAAAAGTCAGGCTAAAGGTTACGTTTCCACCAGAAGGGCGCAGAAACGGGGCAGACCAAAAAGATAGGCGACATGACATAGACTCCTTTATGAGATAGTAGTAGACTGCTCAAAATAGGGACATGTGGCAAAAACAGGAGTAGGCCTTTGCCCAGCGGTGGTACACAACACCAGGCTAGGATAAAATAGCATCGTCTATAGAAATTACTTTTTTTATAATAAATACGCTGAGATTTTCTGGCTTAGTAGACGTACTTTATATTTTTTCTATTTTCCGCTTCATGTTTCTAGGGAAAAGAAAAATATACGTTTTAATAAAAAAGGGCTTACTCGGCGAAGTAACTAAATTAACTATTAAAAGAGCGAGGCAGCTCCAATTTCGCTCAATAAATTCCGTAGTCTCGGAGGCAATAACAAACAATATCTTTTCCAATACGCCGCCTCCAATAGCTTTTCGTAAGCTAAACTTAGTAGCGCGATAGTGGATTGGCGAAGGAATATTTGTTTATTTATTAAACTTTATTTATTCATCATGTCCCCATTGTGGGGACATGGGGAAAAGATGAAAATTATAGAAACGCCTGCAAATTTTTCTAGTGTTAGGAATAACATTTCTATTGATCGTGAATAAATATCAGATTTTTAGGTCCAGTACAATAATTATAAAAATTAAAAAAAAAATAATCTAAATTTCGCTCAACAATCAGCTGAACGCCGCCATTTATTTGCCCGTCTCGTCTGACTTGTAAAAAAGATGATGTCATATGAGAGTGGAAGCTAAGTTGTCAACTGTCATGAAATTATTTTTTTATACGTCAGATGAGAAAACGCAAAAGAATGAATGGTGTACAAAATTAATATTAAAAATATTTTCATTATTTATAATTAATTGACTGGTCCGTAAAATCTGATATTTATTTACGATAAATAGGAATGTTATTCCAAACCCAAAAAAAAAAAAAAATTTGGCGTTTTCAAAATTTCCATTCCTTCCCCATTGTTCCGGCGCAAAAAGAAAAACCATAAAATAAAAACATAATATACTTAAAATTTATTATATTTATATGTCTTATAATATATACCGGCATATATTATATACCTTAATCGTTAGATTAGAATATTATACACACATACTTACACATTTATTATATATAAAACATACACACACACACATATATATATATATATATATATATATATATATATATATATATATATATATATATATATATATATATTACATACCAACATTTAGATCGTTAGCAAGACTTAATTAGCTAGTCAAAATAAAAATTCTGAAACAAAACATGTTGACTTAAACTCGAAAGTAAAATCGTGAAATGATTAGTAGCACTGGCACCTAGTAGCGGCCGGCTAGATTTCGTATTCATTGGGGGTCACGCGCAGTTTTGGACGGGCGTAACGACGTGGTCTCGATCGAAGATTATTTTCGCAACTTTTTTATTTTATGTCATACACAAATTGGATAACGTATATGAATAGAGAAATTTATTTACCATACGACATTTTTTTTCCAAAACCAACGAAAAGTTAGCGTGTATTGTAAGTTAAGGCATAAAGCTTATGTAAAATGTATTTAAGGTTTTAAATTATGTCATGCAATGTAGGGATAGATGTAAATGGGGTGCCTAGATATATCTTGCTGTTGCCTATGAACGTACATGTGAGCAAAATGAGTTCTAAACTGGGTGTACCATTTATTTCCCCGGTATGTCTTGGTAGCGTTTAGCACAGATTTACATATAGTGCTAAGCGTGAGTTAATTAAGGTACTGAGTAGGTGTTGAACCATGGAATTTTCTAGCGAATTTTCATGAGACCTGGTAATAAGGGTGACGACAGGGTTAGAAAAGTATAATTGTAAGTAAAAATCATGGACCCATATTTATTTACCAATTTATGTACACGGAAAATTTATAGAGATAATACATCAAATAAAGTTGTACAAAGGAACTCCTTATCTCAAAAGAGATCTCTTCCAGTATGCCTGTGAGATGAGATGTTTATGTAAGAGAGGCATACAGGCGTGTTTATACATAAGATAAAGGAGGAAGAAAATTAAAATGACATAAAACTACACCAACTACAAATAAACATACATTTATACATATATACTTAAATAAATACATATGTCTAGAAGGAACCATAATATATACATAATATTAACAATATAAATTACAATTAGGATGATTCCAATAAATAAGGATCTTTTACTCGTCTCTTAAATACAGAAATCGTTTTAGATTCCATATTTTTCAGTTTGTCAAAAAAGTTCACAATGATAGGAATCATCAAAGTTCTGGAGTGGGGGCTTGAAACGTCTCCTCTATGTAAAAAATCGTACGTAGCCGTGCCGTCATCGTCATTTCAATGCGCTATATCTTTGCCTTCTTTTGATTTTCAGAAAAAGAAAAAAATACGAGTACAGTATTTTTAATAATCTAACCGATGGGCTTAATGTATTTTATATTCCACTAGCTTTTTCCCGCGGCTTCGCTCGCGTAGGGGTGTAATTTATCAAAATCCTTTCTTAGGGGATGCCTAAGTCATAGTAGCTTTATGCATGCAAAGTCTCAGCCCGATCGGTTTAAAATTGACAAAGTTTCATACAAACTTTCATCCCCTATTTTATCCCCTTGGGGGTAGAATTGATCAAAATCCTTTCTTAGCGGATGCCTACGTCATAACATCTATCTGCATGCCAAATTTCAGCCCGATCCGTTCAGTGGTTTGGGCTGTGCGTTGATAGATCACTATGTCAGTCAGTCAGTCACCTTTGAGTTATATATATTTAGATTCCTCATGCTTATTCGAGCAGTGGTAACAGATTTTATATAGGGTTACTTTTTACCAACCAGACATATTTTTGGAGCAAGTTTAGTCTATGATACTGAACTAATTTCTATAAAAAAATTATTAAAAATCGATAAAAAAATTTCTTCCTCCCACGCAAAATCTGTTAGCCGAGCGTTTATTTGTATGGAAAGCCTTTTTTTCCATTTTTTGTTAATTGTTTTTATTTAAAGTAGTTCAGTACAATGGAATGGACTTCCTCCAAAAATCAATAATTAAATTTAATTTTTTGCAAAGTAGGTTAAAAAGTGGCTTGGTCTTGTGGCCGTAGGTATCATTTGTTAACGGCCTGTGGTACCATAGATATGTACGTAGGTTTGCATTGTGTTATAATATAAGTATGTGTTCTCAGTTTTTAACTTTTTAATTTTAGAGTTTTTGTACATATTTCGGAAATATTTGCATGTCAGCACCACCTGTAGGTTGACTGGTAGAAAAAGCCTACGACCATAAGTCCGCCAATAAAAATTTAATGTAATAAAGTTAAATAATTAAAATACTCAATCATTTACGACCTGCATGAGAAAAGGAGTAGCTACATTTTAATTAACTTCCTCCTAGACCACCACTGGTTAAAATCTTCTGACCTTTTATATTGATTAAGTTTATAATACAAAACTTGCCAATGATGAATGTCAAGACTACAAAGCTTGCACTCAAATATGTTCCCATTCAATACCAGAACGTGCTACATAATATTTCCGCCGATCAGAACAAAGGCTCCAATCCAATGATATGTGCCAGCGGATAAGTAACTTTGTGTTGGAACCATTCGAGTGGTCAGGTTATGATGGGAGTGCCTGTAGCAAGTATTGAACAGCCTAGCTCGGAATCGAAAGCGTTTAGTCCGTATATGGATTTTGGGCAAAATTAACGATTAGCTGTGTTGAAGGTGTTAAAAGCTAATAAATAATTATAACTAGTGTCTCTGTAAGAAGAGGTCGATCGTGAGTCTGTCTTTCTTTAGCTTAAAAATCAAAATTTTTACAACGCACCGTAAGAATCCCCTTACCCTACTTTTCCATACAAACGTAATCTAGCTTTTATTTTGAAATGACATGTGAGACTTCGGCAGTATTTTGTAATTTTAAAGTACTTACATATATCTAAGCATATAACTAGTCTTCGCCAATCAAATATGAATTTGAAAGAAAATATGGAAGTGTAGAAATTTTTCATACTGACGGTCACATATGATATGATACGCTATATTCTGTTTTAAGTTCATATTTTGACTGTGAAAACTAGTAATTAGCCTTAATATAGATATTTTTGCAATTTCTTTAAAATTACAATATTTCGTCAATATCTGACATGCCGTTTCAAAATAAAAGCTAGACTACTTTTGTATGGGAAAGTCTGATTCTGTCTAGGATAAGGGGACTCTTAAAATCAGCATGGCTGCACCATCTTGATCGAAGACTGAATAGAGAGAAAAATCCATATAATTATCGAACCTGCTTACAAAATTTTACAAGAATTAGTTGAGAAATGTGACAGAGGAGAACAGTCGGACAGACGGACAGATATACGAAAGCATTTTTGCTGAGAACGTTCACTCTCAGAAAATTAACAGGAGTCCAGCTTAGCGTAGGCTTCGTGTGAAATGATAATGATAAATAAATAAAAAAAATAAATATATACAGACAAATCACACAGATTGAGATAGCCCCAAAGTAAGCTTAAGCTTATGTTACGGGATATTAACCCAACGATATATATTTTATGATATATACTTATATAGATAAACACCCAAAGCCCAGGTACATTTTGAAAAAGGCCGTATCGTACATGGAGGTAAAATTCAAAGTTTGTATCCTTGTGCAAAGCTTGTATCCTGATTTTGTGATCTTCCAAATGAATTGAAAACCATTTCAATGACATGGCAAGAAACCAAACGTATCGAAGTAATTAACACCATTTATTTACTTCGGAATACAGCCAAAAAGCAAAAAAGTTCGCATGAAGATAAAACTAAGGAAACAGTTACGATTTGATTAAGCGATCTTAGATTGTACCAACTGTATTTTGCTTTTATCAAAACGAGCAAATAAGTTACATCTCATTTTGTGATAAGCATCTACACGAAAAAACGTGGTCTGATCACGCGAGCTCATTGTTGTCGCACTCTTTCGCCTTCTGCTTTCGCTTCTTACTACGTCTTCTTCATCAGTTCCACTTCACCACCAAAACACATTTTCTGAATGCAAATGCTTCATATTTTGACAAAAACATCAAAATTATCATATGTGCGCTAAGAATATTTGGGGAGTACCCTCAATTTCTTGAGAAACTTCATCATTGGATAAAGGACCTGGTAAAAATGAAACCAACTTGCATATCCTTTTAAATAAAAAAATATTTTTTCTATATCGGTTAAAAAACAGAAAAGTTATCTAGGAACACAGAACATACGAGTACATAAAAAAACCAAACATAAATAGGTTCGAATTCAGAAGTTCTTCCTTTTTTAAGTCGCTTAAAAATAGACTAGCGAATGGTCTTTCTACTGAGGAGCTCGAGTTTTTACCAGACACATTGGTAGATTTGGATTACCGGTTTGGTTTGGTTTAAGTGGAATATACCAGATTCCGTCCCAGCTTCGCTACTCGTCTACAGTGTTAGCTGCAGCAAAATGAAGGCTTCCGTAGTTTTATGTTGATTAAATAGAGCAGCGAACTGAATCCTATTACACAACAAAAAAAAAACAAACCGCAAGAATGCAAATATTGATGATATTGATCTTATTTCAAAAACTTGCTAGGGTCAAAAAGCAAAGAGAAAACACAGTTAAGAAGGTTTTGTACGAAATAGTTATTTCAAACTAAAAAACCGACTTCTACATCAAACTACACAACCAGTTTTGCTAAAATTTCTATGGGACCACCTAACAAGTATGAACATAGGAACAAAAAAAATTTCAACTTGTTCAGGCGTCTTTGAGTAATCGGAGAACACACATAAAAAAAAAAACAAAAGAAAAAATCTCCTTTTTTTAAGTCTGTTAAAAATGGTCAATTTTTCCGATAAAAAAGTAGAATCCAAGGTCTTCTTGTGATTTCAGTAAGAAAATTCACTGTCGGAAAAAATTGACGAAAAATGGGTTAGTCTGTAGGCCTCATTATATGTACTATGGTTGATTATTAAGGTTGGTTATTAATTAATTAAGACTTTAACATACTTAATAGCTGGAATAATTTCAATTGCTTTTATTGAAGTTGAGCAAATCCAAAAGAAATTTTTGCTGTAACTACGGGACAAACGGGTGCAAAACCGCAAAATGTTCAGTACAGCCCAAGAAATATAGGAAAAAATACTGTTATCCACGCAAGGGATAATACACTTAATGACAAGGCTATAAGGATATGAATTGCTTAAGTCCTAAAAATGATGATATCAATGGTATGATCGATAGTACGATGAAAGAATTTACTTCGGGAGTACTAAGGATATTTTTTCCTATAATTATGTTATACTCGTATACTCCTATCGCGCATCTAGGTTATAAATAATTTAAGGCCTGTATTCTAATGGCCCTGTCGGATGAGGTGCGGGGCGATCGGCAAGGCACCCCGCAGACTTCTACATATCTCGTTTTACTACGGAACGGGAGGCGAGGAATGAACGCGGTTTTGAATTTGAAAGAGGATAACATGGTACTCTGCGAGTTTGTCTATTAATATTTAGTGGCTTTAATTGAGCACAAGAATTAAATGTAAAATGTCAGTAGTTTACTCGTAGTCTTGAAAATTACAAAAAGGGGTTACTTTGACATTTATTATCGAGTAAAGTTTGTTAGATCTTATAACTAAATGTGAATTTGAAAAGACTTGTTCCTTAACTTCCCTTTCCTTTATTTTTCAGATTTTAAAACACGGTTTTCTGTGTCTTAGATGGTTTTAAAGCTTTGGTTTATATTAAGGCTGGATATAACCAGCCTTAATATTAATAATTATGTATAAGCATGGTGGCAATGACCCATGATGGTTGTCTGGAAGAGATCGCTCTAAGCGATAAGACCGACCTTTGTACCTATGTATTTTGAATTGTAAAACTTCCTTTTTATATTTTTTAATTAGTACAATAAAGAGTTCTTCATTCATTTCATTCATTTATTTAATGACCCAAGATAGACACAGATAGAAAAAAATGTGAGAGCCTTTACACAGTAGTGGGATGAAATTGGTTAATACCTGAATTTTCCGGGGTCCTGTGCTGCCCCCATTTGAAATAAATCAATTTATAGGAAACGGAGACATCATTTAAAATTTTCTCTTGACTAGGCACTAGACAACCTTTCAAACTGTTTTATGAACTACTGTTTACAGTTTAAAGTGAGAACGTGAAGCTTTTCTACGCACATACGCTGAAAGTGGCCATTTTTCGCAATTGTGCGTAGAAAAACTTTACGTTCTCACTTTAAACTCTAATCAGTAGTTAATAAGATAGTTTGAAGGGTTATATAGTTCCTGGTCAAGACAAATTTTTAAATGATATTTCTATGATTTTTCAAATGATTTATTTGAAAAGGGGGCAGCACTGGACCTCGTAAAATTCATGTAGCCCCTTAAACTTCCAGTCATTGTATAGTGATGTACTGCAGTTTTATAATTTTATACTCTGTAGCTGCAGTGTTCTTGTTTTGAAAGCAACCTAAATAATGTTTTTTTTTTGTGTTCTGTCCAATGACGGTGTTAGCAAAGATTCAAAAATTAAAATCTTTATTCAGTAATTAGACCTGTATAGGCATTTTTACACGTCAATAAGTATAATTTACGTTACGTGTAAAGTATATTAAAATTGAATCTATTTTTAAAGAAAAACTACTGATACCAGCGCTTTTTAACGACCACTGCTGAGAAAAAAAAGCTGCCGAAAGATTTTCATTTTCTCAGTATTGGGCTCCTACTCGCCAGAAGGGCTTTGTGATAGCGTCCATCGACTCGATGTTTACCATAGGTTAAATAAAAAAAGTTAATATATACATCGCTATAGTTTTATTTGCATGTGGGAATCGCCACATTTTTCGTCACAAAAAAATTACAGGCATTTGTAATAGGTATTTCAATATTATTAATTAACAAAAACACAGCGAATATTTTTATATCGGCTTGAATATATTATTTATTGTATTGTACAATACAACTTTTACAGAGTAATTTTATCGGCAATAGATAAACAAGTGCTTGAAGTTTACAGGCAATGTATTATAAAGGTATATATCTAAATACCACCCCAAAATTTTCTGAAATACTGCAGTAGTTTATTTTGAAAATTTTTAAGGGAGGTCAATGTAAGCCGACTTCCTAAAATAATTTATATATATATCTACAATAAACGCATGGTATATGTATGTTAAGTATAGCGTAATGCTGCCTGTTTGGTATGTAAATTAAATACTTAGTAATGTGATCTCATCTTAGACTATATAACCCACTCTAAGGTATATCTACACACTGCATCGATCGGAAACAAGCTAATTTCTGAAACAACAGCCTAATGGAATAGGCTAGTCGGATGGAGCTCATATCCTGCCAAACTGTATTGAGGATAAGTCAAATAGATTTAGGTAAACAATATGGTATTTAACCCAATTATTTTTATTTTTCGTAAGTAATAAAACCGAAAACATTTTTTTTAATCTGCTCATAAGTAAGTTATACAACGTGGAAGGGGCAAACCCGTAATAAATTAAACCACGGGCTGTACTAGATTACTATAGTATAATAAATAAAAGCAACAGTCAAAAATCAAATTAAAAATTCGACATTTCGATACAAATTGCCCGAGCGGCTGCACAGTTTTGTATGGAAATGCAAAAATATTTTTTTGCTCTTTGACTGATATTTTAATTATATTCAGATTTTTAAAGCTTATAGAACGTGGAAGGGACATACCAGTAATAAATCGGACTTTACTAAAGATTCAAAGATTCAAATGTTTATTCAGTAATTAGGCACCTTTACAGGCACTTTTACACGTCAATAAGTATTATTTATGTCACGTGTAAAGTATATTAAAATTTAATTTATTTTTGAAGAAAAGCTACTAAAGCTACTAAATACCAGCGCTTCGTTACGACCACTGCTGAGAAGAAACGCCGAAAGAAACTCATTTTCACAGCATTGGTCACCTACTCGCCAGAAGGGCTTTGTCATATTATTATAATTGTCTTTTATAAATACTTATAATATAATACAATGTTGACACATTATAACATGTAATGCTTGCGAACAAGTAAACCAACAAAAATTGCACAATAAAAAATATTAAGTAGTCAAAAAAACGAAGCCGAGCTGACCAGTCCCTCCCGGCAGCACCCGTTCACGAGTTGACGCACGGATCAGCCATCGTTAAACTCAACCATATTAGAGGGAATCCAACGACCCGACCAGCGACGCCACCACCGGATTGGACATTTTAGTGAGCATGAAAAACCCGAACTCGCAGACCTTGTCAAGAGAAAATATTAGTTATATGTTGGTCACTTATTGATCGTAGAGCATTTACATGTTTTTACAATAAGCTTATTATGGTAACAGGAAATGCAGCTATTTTATGTTTCATGTGTAGAGTGTAATGTAAAATGTTTAGGAAGTATCCACGCGTTTTTATCTCTTAAATAATCATTGATAGTATAGTACGCATTGTTCAATAAAACTTTTTTAACATGTGTTTTAAATTTTGCCATTGGTAGGTTAACGATCGCTTCGGGAAGTTTATTAAATAATGTTATACCTAGACCTAAGAGTGACTTTCTGGTTTTAGCAAGTCGAAATTTAGGCGTATGAAGCTGATTTTTGTTGCGAGTATTATAACTGTGAACATCACTATTTTTCTTGAAATTATTTAACCTAGATTTAACAAATAGAAGATTGTCGTAAATAAATTGAGATGTCACAGTAAGAATATTTATAGATTTAAATAACTCTCTTAAGGAATCGCGTGATTTTAGTCCGTAGATCGACCGAATTGCTCTCTTTTGTAGCACAGAGATAGCATGTATGTTAGCCGCTTTACCCCATAAGAGCAAGCCTTATGACATTATATAATAAATATATATTGATCTAGTAAAGCCCATGGTCCGATTTATTACTGGTATGTCCCTTCCACGTTCTATAAGCTTTAAAAATCTGAAGGAAAGAGAAACTGTCAAGACTCTATGAAAACGAGTACAGCGTTTTTGACGTCACTGCTATAATTAGGTTTCGCGCGTCTCTAGTATTGGAAATGCCAATTGCTGCTTTATTTATTAACCAATTATCTTGCAGTTTAAAAAACCCTTTCTAGTTTTTTTGTTTTATATAAAATATTAAACAATAAAAATACTCAGTTAATAGCATGTTTTACATAATAGCATCAATGTATAGTTATTAATATACTCGTATAATAAAACAACAGATATTGTTTGTATTTTTTTTTACTTACCTATGTCCACCTCCAATAGCAATAGCATAGAATAGAAAGACTTGGAAGGAAATGGTGGAGGCCTTTGTTCAACATTCTGTAGATTTAATAAATTAAAACAAGTAATTATACACGGTGATTTTTCATTGGTTTTGGAGCCGAAGGCCACTTCATAGGGATCGTTAGTAAGACCTAATTAGCTAGTCAAAATAAAAATTCAGAAACAAAAAATAATGAATAAAACTCGAAAGTAAAATCGTGAGATCAATTAGTAGTACCGCCGGCCGGCTAGATTAGAGTTCATCGGGGTCACGCGTCAGTTATGAACGAGCGTAACTACGTGGTCTCGACGGAATATCATTTTTACTACTTTTTTATCTTATGTCATACACAAATTTGGATTACGTATATAGATAGAGGAATTTATTTACTACATGACATTCTTTTTTCCAAAACCAATGAAAAGTCAACGTGTATAAAAAAAATATTTTTAAAGCAAGCTTTTATCTTCAGTACTCCTCAAGACGAATCAAACGAGCCCAAGTTTGATGGGGTTGCGTCGTTTCATTATAGAGTTCTTATGGACAGCTTCCAACTCCATCATCAGATCAGCTGCATGTCATCATAATATAGTATTGTCACGCGATATACGTATGGGTGCAAAAATTCAGCTCAAGCGGAAACCGGGAAGTGGGTCAAGTTTAACTTGCAAGATTTGATTACAGATAGACAGACCGACAGACAACGGGACAGGTGAAACTAAAAAAATGCTTGTAAAAAATAATAATAATTTTACTTATAAATTTGTACTGTACGGTTATCGATTCGTCGCGATCCTTTTATTTTTTTTATGTATGTTCACAGATTATTCAAAGACGCTTGAACCGATTTAAAAAATTATTTCTTTTTTCGAAAGGGTATACTTTCCAGGTGGTACCATGGAAATTTTATCAAAATCGGTTGTGTAGTTTGGGGGTGAAGCCGGTTTTTAGTTTTGAAAAATTATAGATGATAATGTGGGATGGTAAATTTCTACCCATTTTCATATATCGTAAAATTAAGTATAAAAAATGTATAAGTATATTAGAAATTTTCACAATATAGTTTGAATAACTGACTTTAATATTTTTAAATTATCCCCCAAAGTAAAAATTGGGTCACTAACTTACCATGAACCAAAAATGTTCCAACTCCATGTGTCCAGTAGTTTTGAACAAATAGTCTAGAGATAGACGGACTACAGCGTGTGTTTGTCAGTTTGTACAGCCAGTTTGGCCCTTAAGGGTTTTGTTTTTTCCTTGTAATCCACGGAATCCTAAAAATCAAAAATCTAACTGACAACATGTTTTTCTATTTTTAATGTACGGAAACCTAAAAATCCAATTGACCACTTTTATCATTTCTAAGTAAAAAAAAATAATCTAAAAACTAGATTCAATTTAACTTCAAAAATAACCTCAAACACAAAACACATTGTAATACTGAAATAAAAACACCAACTTATTTTCCCACGCGACGGAAAACTTGTATTTTCACCTTCTGAAAGGAAAAATGAGTACAGATGTAGAAAAGTTCGTGACATCTCGACGCGAGGCAAGATGGATAGCCATAATTTTTTCCGCTGTAAATAATATATTACGGGCAAGATAAAGGAAGGAACTCCCACCTTGTTTTAAGGCGGCATCCATAAATCTGCTGCGGATCGAGTTAACTGAGCCAACAAATGGACGCGTCTGGAATTTTCTGTATCAACTTTTTCAATGTCCAGTGTCTTGTATATTCATATTTTTATTGGTTTCAATGCAATGAAGATACAATATACGGTAGGCATTTTTTTTTTAATAGAATTGCATAGACAGACATGTATGTATTAATTTAAAATAAAAATTTTTACAAGAAAAACTTAAAAAACCTAAATGAATGAAATATAAATTAAAACCTAAAGAAAAATAAAATAAAAAACTAAATATGAAATACCTCTTCAAATGCATCTGATTGAGGCAAAGTGCCGAGAACACTCGCAGCTTTGCCTAGCTGAATAGCAATATAAAGTTTTTGGAAGTATGGAATACATTAAGTATTCCATACATCCAAAAACTTTGTATTTCGTATAAAACTTTCGATTTATTATAGCAGTGAGCTGCTAAAGAAAATAAAAACTATTTTTCTCCAGCATCCTTAGGAAGATCGTTTACAAGTAAACAGCCACTTATCTCTCATAAACAAAGCATATTGAAGGTTTATGGTACAAAGTTAATTCTCAGGGCAAACTACACAACTTGGGCGATAATGATCACTTAACTCGCACTTAACTGGCTCTAAACACGCATCGCAACAAGTTTGTTCGAGCGTAGTCCTTTGATTGTATGTGCCATATTTTGTAGGCTATCTCATATTTTGTAGGTAATTGATAAACTTTTTTGGGTCAGTGTCCAACTTGGATTATCCGCCTGTATTATATATTTGCTACGGAGCAAAAAAGAATAAACAGTGGTTAATATGTTTTAGATCAATTAAAGCTGACGACTTCTCCATGAAGAAAATTCGTTTTAATTTAAATTAAAGCATAGTGTTCCTTCCAAGATAACAAATAAACATTAGAAAATAATAATAAATATAAGGGAATAAACAATAATAATAAGCATAATAACGTAACAGCCCCATCGCCCACTAAATTCCCAGTGCAGTCAGTCAACGCAGGGCAGCTTGTGGCGGGATGATGGTGAGTGGCGACACCCACACACATGCGCTTACACACATACACACAGTTACACACCCCCCACCTCTGCCTTGCCTTATCTGGCCGGCTAGAGTGGAGTCGCAAGAGCAGAACATACTCTCCAGAGTGGAAGTGTATTGCACATAATGGCGTTACTCATGGACCGGGTTCCCATGGACCCGTGGCTGAAAAACGTACCAACATAATAACATATCACCCCAATAGTCCCAACCAAAGTAGCTTTTCCATTGCCTCTCTTTAGTCCTGCACTTACAGTGAGAACATTATTATGGAGCCCTTACTGTCATGACCCGGTGGGTGCTTCATCACAATTATATCAAAAACTCTCATAAGGCCTCTACATGTTGGACCTATGTCCCCATTCAAGCTCCAAAAGTCCGGGATCAGTACTGTGATAAAAAAAACCTTGAGAGTATATAATAATAAGTACCTTTTTATGTTATAGGGCGGCAAACGGACAAGCGAGTCACCTGATGGTAAGTGATCACCGCTGTCCATGGACAACTGCAACACCAGGGGTGTAACAGAAGCGTTGCCGGCCTTTCAGGAAGATATAGACTCGTTTTGTGAAGGTTTCAATTTCGTATCACTATCCAAGTGGTGTGGATGAAATTTTTTTTTCAGGCGGGTGGTGCGGTGGTAAAATTTTGCAGCAGGTATTAAAGTCGAACAATTCTTCAGAGTATTCCCCATGCAATGAAAATTCAAATATAATTCATTATTACTTATTTAGATTTCTAACAAGTCTTTAAAGTTATATATTTCTTCATCAGTCCTCACTCACTATACTTTTGCTTTGTCCTCTGCAAATATGATTCAGTTGTTCATTTCGAATTGCTAATGGCACATTCGTGTTGTGTATAGACTTGAAAATAAGTGATGAGAATTTTCGAATTTAGCACGAGGGTAAATTGGGAAACTAAAACGTTGCAAGCGCACAGAAGTTATTTTTGTGGGCTTGGCAGTAGGCATCAATACTGCCAGTATTGATGTGGGAGGCTCGGTTTGTTATATTCTCCATCGGTTCGGTAATTTAGACAACTTTAGTTGTTAATGGCATCTCAGTCAGGTGACCGTTTGGCAACTAAAGTAGTCAACGGCTTTCAAAAGGTTAAATATTATATATTTATCTGTACACTTACCTATAAAGATATCAGTAAATAAGGTTTTTCTATTTACCAAACCTTTTTGGGCAGAAATTACAAAGTATCTATTTGAGTTTTAAATAAATATACAAACAAAGGCTACGAAACTACTGACAGTTTTATTGGCATTAATTACACGTTTGAGTTACGTAGAACGGAATTCCTTTAAAGATAGCAAATGTTTACGTTTACTATCATAATACTTACTCGTGAAGATTTAATGCACTAGGGGAAGTCAGCTTAGCAAAGTTATACTTTCTATTGTTTTTAAACTTTTGAAGTAAAATTATAAACACACTTAATTCCCTAAACGAAAATTTTTACTAATTAGAAACTATATTTTGATAAAAGATCTAGAGAAAAGGGTATTTGGTACAGAGTCTTACAATGCCAACCTTTCCGGACTCCATGGTTCTTAGGCAGTAAATTAAATAGATTCTTTATTAAACTTGCCCTTAGACTTCGCTCCAGACATATGCCACTAGCAAAATTTGAATTTTTAATGAAAAAGTGGATTCCCCAAATTGTAGTGTGTGTACACCCTGGAAGATGTACAACACCTGCTGTTGGAATGCGTACGAAATGAAAGGGAAACACAGTTACTGTTGAGTAGTCGGAATTCGAATTATATTTCAAATTATATTTATTCAACACCAATTTTCAATCACACATATCATTTTAGAGTGCATAAAAAACTAAGCACAGAATCCTCACACGACATGTTGACAATGTTGTCTATTATTTCTACTTAGACAATTACATACTTTATACTAGTCACTAAGAATAGATCTATGTCCTTACATGGGACACTGTGGTGTGTTTGTCAAATGACAATACAGTGAAATAACTCAGTCAATAAAACATAAACTACAGCATCCTATGCAAATGCATAGCCATTTAGAACATATTTATAAAAAAAATCAGTTCTGCTGCCTCCTTATAAATTTGATACTGGCGTTATCTCTTATTTATTAGCAGAACCATCTTCGGATGGAGCGATTGCAGTATATAAATTAGCAGCGGCTGCGCAACAGTAACTTCTTTTAATGTAGACAAATATTGTAGGTAAGGTTACGATAAGGCTGTCATGTTTTAAAAAAACCAAAGCCTTAAAATAAATAAAGAGAAAAAAGAAACTCTCTAAACAAATAAATACATTTAGACCCTGAACCCGGTCTAGTGATATTGTTTGTTTGTCGTATTTCTGTAAGGTCTGGTGCTAACATAAAATGTTACCTACCAATGTTACAGGTATGGCTCTTCATAGAAGCGGAGTATCATTTATGCCTCTACTACAAACGAAACTATACAATGTGTATTTTTTATACTTGAACAAATGAAATGTGCGGATATTAGACGAAATATCATTGACAAAACACGAAAAATAAATCGTTTTGTTAGTTTTTTTTTTAAATCCAGGCACTTTAATTTTTTCGTCAATTATTTTTTAACTTATTTCCTGTTTGGTATTGTTAAGGGGATAACTGAATTTTCCGGGGTCCAGTGCGGCCCCCATTTGAAATAAATCATTTGATAGGAAACGGAGACATCATTTAAAATTTTGTCTTGAGCAGGCACTAGATGAGCTTTCAAACTATTTTATAAACTACTGTTTACAATTTAACACGTAAAAAAGCTTTACAATCTAGTGAGATTGTAAAGCTTTTTTACGCACAATTTCGAAATACGGCCACTTTTGGCGTATGTGCGTAGAAAAGCTTCACGTTCTTACTTTAAACTGTAAACAGTAGTTCATTAAATAGTTTGAAGGGTTATCTAGAGCCTGGTCAAGACAAAATTTTAAATTATGTCTCCGCTTCTTTTTAAATGATTTGATTCAAATGGGGGCAGCACTGGACCCCGAAAAATTCAGGTAGCCCCATAATGCGATTTAGTTGTATTAATGTGTGATAAGACTCAAATTATATGCAACAAATTTCAATAATTTCAAAACGCGCTATGCATTCGCCAGTCATGCGCCAGGCATGCGCTATGTATGGGCCAGACATGCGCTAGGCACTCGCTTGGCATGTGCTAGGCGTGGGCTTGGCGTGCGCGTGTCGTCCGAACACGCCCTAAGGGTAGGGTACTCACTATGCCCTCCTTAACCTGCTCAGCAGTGTATTTAGATCGAGCGAGTGCAAAATCAAATTTTCATATTAATCCACGATTTGGCGGTGCGCCGCCAAACTGTTTCCGTCAACTATTAATCTTATTATGTGCTTGAAGCACTCGCTGCTTGCTCTTTGGATGTGTATTTTGGCTCTGGGATATTTAGAATTTGGACTTTGCAGTAAAATGCACGCAATTTTGGAAGCGAATGCCACGATCTCATGCATTTTCTTATTTATACACGGATTCTTTAGGTAATGAACATCGAAAAGTACAATAGTTTTTTTTAACCACAGTGTTTTGCTTCTCCATTTTTATTCGCCTTTCAGATGTCCATTTGTTTAAGGGAAAGATAGAAGACAACAACATGTGTTCAAAAAAAGAAGCGAAAATGATTTTTAAACAACAATGTATCCAAAAACATACTCGTAGTGAATACCGTGAAGGCACACACACAACATCTTTGCTCCGATTTAATGAAGACTCGGTTTAATACAGGTTTTGATCACTAATAACATAAGAGCATTAAACCAACAATAACACGATTTTTGGTCTTTACACTCCATGCTTTCTTACTCCCTAAGCTTTTTTTTCGCGTTATTATTTCCTTCGTTTTTCACTTATGGCTGGCTAAACAAGCAAATGCGTCTAGCCCATGAAGATATAGGTTTAGCCATAACTTAAGAAAGAAATAAACAACACAAATGTTATCCGTAAAAAACCTCTATGGTAAAAACTTCTTTCTCCGCAGCCCAGTAAAATCGAAAGGTGACGAATCAAAACCTTTCTTGGTAATCGTTCACGTTATAAAAATAATCTTATCAAGTTTCCATGGATGGCAGGCATTAGCTGAGCGACAATAGCACGCAACCGTCGCGTGACGACGAAATTGTTATTGATTTAAAATAATTACAGGGCAACGAGCAAACACGGGCGGCAGCGTGTAGGGCGCACGGAAGACATGACCCGTGTAGCTGAGGCACGATAACCTTCAAATTATTTGAACGTGTTCTTGTTAAGTTTATTCCTAGGCAGACAAAGGCACGATCACTTTGTTGTCTGTCTGTCAAGAAGAAGATCGTATTTCTCAGGAACGCGTAAAGAGTTGAAATTAACACAACATACACAATTAATACACAACAATATGTACTATACCTTCTTGGTATGGCTAGTCCCGTTTTTGCTGTTTTGTGAGCAAGGTTGCAGAAAACGGTATCTCTTTTTAGGCATAATTTGTTTTGTCCTAATGTTGTTTGACATACCGGTTTTGGCATAATAGTTCTTAGGCATAATTGTTTTTTGACTTACAGGTAGTTTTAACATAATTAACTTCTGGGCTAATTTGTATTGACATAATCTTAGTTCGCATAATCTCCTTAGGCATAGTAACTTTAAGACTAATACTATTCAGGCATAATATTTTTAGGAATAGCAGAAAACAGCTGGTTGGGCCTGCTTCCTGCTACCATGCTCAGTTCGTCTAACCACCTAGCAGGTATGTATCCTATGGTATGGGGCTAGCTCAATCGGTGTTATTTCTCCCTATACGTTTATTTATTTTAACGACCTCCGTGGCGTAGTTATCACCATGCTAGTCTGCCACCTAGAGGTTACGGGTTCGATCCCCAGTCAGGGCAAGTTGGAAGATGGCCTTTTTCAAATTGTCCTGGGTCTTGGAAGTTTATTTATATATGTATTTGTTATAAAATATAGTATCTTTGAGTTAGTATCCCATAACACAAGTCTCGAACTTACATTAGGGCTAGCTCAATCAGTGTGCTTTGTCCCTATTTATTTATTTATCTATTTATTAATTCAAATAAGTTTTTATTCTATAAGCTACAAACTTTACAGTTGCGAACGGTTTTTCGTTTTCAAAAACTGTATATATTTTGAAAACTAAAAACCAAACTGCTCAAACCACCTGACAAGTATGCCCAAAAAAACGAATTTTGTATAATGGTACATAAAACAAAACATATGTCTCGATTTGATAGCCATAATCATTTAAACTAATAGGTGATAAAAACAAATAAAAATATACAATAAGGTTCTCAATGTTGTATGATAAATCCACATCAGCATATTTTTAAAGAGAATTTTGATGAAGTCTGCGTATTTTCCCTATAATTTCGTTCTGAAACGTTTAAATTGAATTCATCGTTGTTGGAGATTAAATCCGTAACCATTCTTTTGATGGATTAAAAGTAGAAGCATACTCTATGATCACCTAAAATTCAATTAATTCTAAGTAAATCTTTAGTAGAGATCTCTGTTTTTTCACGATAAATCTAGAAATCAACTACAAATTTACACATATAAATAAGACTACAAATCAAATACAAATGTCAAATTAGAAACACCAGATTCTATTTAAAAACTAGTACTTAAAAAAAATATAGCAAGTTGTCAATTCAAATGTAAGTACCTACATATGTTTCTTTGTATGTTCCCCGTACTCGAAGACGCCTGGACCAATTTGGAAATAGCTTTTTATGTTTAATCTTGTCAAAATAAATTTTGTCAAAATCGGTTGTGTATATTGGTGTTGAAATCAGTTTTTAATTTTGAAAAAATATTTAATCAAAGATATCTTTTAATCGAGCTATCTACCAAAACGTCTTTATATAAAGATACTGATATTGAACTTTTAGCACCTTCATTCTTGCATCGTGACAAACATGACAAAACTAAAACTTTATTTGGGAGGCAAATTAAAAAAAAACCCGACTTTCAGGCGTTTACTTCCAATTACTTTTAAATGTATGAACCGATTTTCATCAAACAAAGCTAAGAGGCACCGCAAGGAAATTTGCTTTCACGTAAAAAAACCGCATCAAAATCGGTGCATCCGTTCAAACGCTACGATGCCCCAGACAGACAAACAGACAGACCTTGACGTCAAACTTATAACACCTCTCTTTTTCGTCGGGGATTTATAACGAAAATTCTCATCAAGAGATTGCAAACGGAGAGAATTTACGATTGACAGTTATTACAAGTATATTTGAGCCAGTAAAGAATCCAATCAAAAAGAAGAGCATCTGTCTGTGCTATTAAACGGGAGGTTTAATATCAAAACACATTACAAGAGGTTATTGCAATATTACATGATACATAAGGTCGCGAAGATTGACAAACATTCAACAGCAGGAAAGTTGTCTAGCGGGCGTCACTATCATCCATGTCGTATGGCTTTTATGGGTTAGCACAAGTGGCATAAACATTTCTCGAGCTCCTCCGTGCTTTGAAAGGCACGTATAAGTCGTTGATCCCGGCTATCATCATTGTATGGCAATCGTCAAGCTATGTCGAATCCTTAGGCTCCTATTGTCATCGCTCGCGCGATCATGCGTGCGATGATCGTGCGACCGTGCGTTTAAAAATACTCATATCTGCGGAATGTGCTATTGAAGATCGGGCGATCATGCGATGCGACCGAATTGCTTAGTTTTCGTCGTGCGATTTGGCGCATCGTATAGTTCGTACGATTGTCCGATTAACATACTAATCAGTACTGAATGTCCTAATGGCGCTCGCGCGACCGGGCAGAAAGAGGCAAGAGAGGAGTACCATGGTGTGCGCTCATGAAACTGAACAACCTTCTCCAAGGAACGTGGGTCATGTTTCATTACATTTCATTACAGATGTAATCAAATGTGACATAGACTATACAAATATTCGTAAAAATCTTCTTCGTTTTGCCGTACGTCGCAATACTGATTGTGCAAATTAACCGCGCTGATTTCTGTTTTTATACAGTATATTATATGGTGAACGTCTTTTTAATGCTATTCATTTTTAACGAAATATTGCCCGACAGATAAAACTGTGCATCTCTGTTTTGAAGCGATGCTCATCGCGCGAGCGGACGATGAAATCGCATCGCAACATCGCGCGAGCGATGGCAATAGGACGGCGCCTTAGGCGGTTTGAAAAATCTGTCACAAGTGTTGGCCACTTACAAGAATTATTGCGAAAATTCGGTGGTTCTTGGCTCAAGACAACTTAATCTCTTCAAGAAGACGTAGAAAGAAGTGAATAACAAATTGTAAAAATGTAAATATTATATAAACCACTAAAACATACATAACACGCACATTGGAAAACAATAAATTAATAATAAAACAGTTTAAAATTAATACTGATCGTATCGCAAGACGTACATCTAGTTGCGCTTATTACGTTTCACAATAGACAGTACAGTCATGCCTACCCATCGCCTTATAAACATAATTATTTCTCTGCCTTGTCACTAGATGGCGCAATAGGTATTCATTAAAAAAATTATATCTTTATTTTTCTTATTTAAATAAATAGTACTCTAATTAACTGAATATGACTTATATGAAATGCATATTTTTTAAAGCATATTCAACACTTTCTTTGTCACATTTTTGCTAGTCGCGTGTGCTGCCATCTCTGTGTGCCTACCGGCAACTCGAGTTTTGCCTACTTGCGGGCTCTCCAATATTTTCTATGGCGTTGGGTATCTGTTACTTTAGTATATCTTTGTCCTTAGTATGCTGTTATGACTGTTCTGCACACGCTGCAATAAAGAGGCGTTATAACCACTACTTGGGTGACCACAAAGATGTATGTCATATTTGGAGAATAAAAACCTGAGAAGCTTACCTTGGGTTATATTATCTTTGCCTTGGGCTTCGAAGCAGCTTACATTACGACACCACAAGCAAGTTACATAAAATATCTTTAGTTTCTTGCTTGCTTCGGAAAGTACATTACCAAATCTCTTTGTTCAGACCGTTATCATTAAATGGCAGAAACAGATTTGCTTTCATTCAAAGTGTAAAAACATACTATTCAACCAACTTCGCGGTGAGTCACGAATATCACGCGCGACACATCAAACTCGAAGTGAAAACTGACCGATTAAACTCTACCAGCTTACACACGCCACAATCGATTCTCACCCTTATCTCCTTGACGTAAGATATACAGATAAAAGCTCAATAACGGGAGAAATTACTGCTGAAAAAATATTGCGTGCGGAAAAAATTATGACATCGACTTTATGTGTCTATTTTACTAAGAGCTGTAAAAGTTTCATTGGATTACGTTCGTCTTAATTACTGCTTTAATCAACACAATGCTTTGGTATTTTATGGGGAGAAATAAAAGAAAACATAATAAATTAATTCTTTACATTCACTTCGATATGGCAACATGAAACCACATGGTAACAAAAGTAAATTTTATGCATTATTTAGAAAAAGAAAACATATTTGTATAGAGGACATTTTTATTTAGTATTTTACAGTATTTTAAACGACCTCTGTGGCCTAGTGGTTACCACGCCAGGCTGCATTTCTGAAGGTCCAGGGGTCGATCTTCGGTCAGATCAAGATGAATAAAGGATCGCGACGAATTGATAATCTCCTTCTTTTTTGGAAGTCGGTTAAGAATAATCTTTTTCAGATTGATCTGGGTCTTGGATTTTTATGTATATAAATGTATTTTTTATAAAATATAGTATCATTGAGTTTATCCCATAACACAAGTCTTAAACTTACTTTGGGACTAGCTCAATCTGTGTGTTTTGACCTTATATAACGTGGAAGAGACATACCCGTAAGAAATCAAACCACGGGCTATACTAGATCACTATACTATGATAACATTGAAGAAACAACCAAAAAAAAAAGTTTAACATTCCCATACAAACGTGGTTAGATCGATCTAACAATGCCATCTGACCACGGATACAGAAGGCAAATTGCCCGGGCGGCTGCACACTTTTATATGGAAATGCTCAATTTTGTTTTGTGTTTTGGCTATTATTTTCATTTCATAATAGGTACTATAGTGATGTAGTATAGCCCGTGGTTCGATTTATTACGGGTATGTGTCTTCCACGTACACACATCATTAGTAATTCTAAATGAACAGTACTAAAAACAAAATCCTCATTAATATGTTTACATCATACTACAAAACATACAAATTAATTAAAATGTAACATTCCAAAATACAAGTGAGCCAAATTAATCAAAGGTTTTCCAAGATAAGTACTCAAAAGTGTTAAAATTATTTAAATAGTTTTAAAACATCATTCGTAATTCTTAATGAACAGTACCTGAAACACAATCCTCATTATTATTATATCATACAACAAAACAGACAAATTAATTAAAAAGTAACATTCCAAAATACAAGTGAGCAAAATTAATTTAAAGTTTTGCAAGTAAAATTTAAATACAAAATGTATTTTAAGTTTCAAATAAGTACTCAAAAGCGTTAAAATTAGTGCATGTGAAGTTTTAGCCGGGAGCATCTGGGCGGACTCTTAAATTGTGCACTCATTAATTTTAATGCTCCTCTGTGTTTCAAGACAGCCCCGTTAATAGTGCAGCTGAGTTATATACGTGGACGGCTGTACCCATTTTGTGGGTACAAATTAGGTACACTCCCTTAACTGCATTAGTCTCCATTTCTTTTTACTTGTAAATCAAGATAATATTATGGTGTTCAAAAACTACGGTTAGTTATCTAAGGTGCAGTTGATTTAAAATAAAAAAACCAGCCAAGTGCAAGTTAAACTCGCGTGAAGAGGGTTCCTTATATTTTCTTTTTGAATTAATACAAAATACCACATTCGAAATTCTACAGGAAGACGCGAGTTGATTACTACTAGCGCTATTTATTGGTATTTTAGTAAACTATTTTCCATAAGTGTAAGTATTATCCCACCAAAAACATACCTGTTAAAAAGGGGGCCAAGTTCCTATCGGCTAATTGTTCGTCTAAAAAAAGTTGAAATCCAATCCAATGCCAAGTTTAGATGCATTTTAAAATCGACCTTCAACTGTCTATAACCGTATAGCGGTTACACGCCAATGTTTTACTATTGTTCTTTATTCACAGACTGTTAACCGTATAATCATCTTCATCGACAGCCTGATCCACTGGTAAACATTTGCGATTCCCAAGACTTGAACTTAGCAGGTTTTCGTGCTGTACGTAACACTTGATTAATTGTATGATTAAATTTTTTGTTTATATAATTAAATTAAGCTATTCAATAAAACCTGCCAAGTTCAAGTCTCGGGAATGGCAAATGTTTACCAGTGGATCAGGCTGTTGATGAAGATGATTATGATCGATTTTAAAGTGCATCTAAACTTGGCATTGGATTGGATTTCAACTCTTTTATGCCGAACAATTAGCCGATAGGAACTTGGTCCCCTTTTTAACAGGTATGTTTTTGGTGGGATTTCAATACTTTTTTACAAGAAATCGTACTAATTTTTTTCTACATCGCGATTCAATTATACCGCTAGCGCCATCTATCGAAAGTAATTTATAACAAAAAAAGCCTGATTTTTTAGGTAAGCAGTATTTAATAATAAGCTATACAGTATGCATTATTATGTATACATGACAATTTTTTATACCCCTTCCCCTCTCCTCCTCCCCCCTCTCCGCCCCCTCTCCTCTTCCCCCCTCCTCATCGTATTCTCATTATATCGCTGGTTCATAATTATCTTTATTACAAATTCGATATTCGATTGAGCCGACTCACGCTTGACCGATTTCTTAAGTTTCTTAATTTTTTGTTCATCTACATATAAAACACGACTTGCGTGCAAAATTTCATAACGCTAGGATAATTGGAAGTGGCCTAGAGGTTTTGATTACCGGTCAGTGAGTCAGTCAGTCAGTCAGTGCCAAAATGAGCTATTTTCACAGGATCATATTTCAGGATCTACTGAAGCTATATCTATGAAATTTGGCATACTCCTTTAGTACTAGTATATGGTTGCGTAGATATAATTTTATCTCTGTACTTGTAATAGGCACTGAGCTACAGGGGCGTCAAATGTGGGTCGAAACGGTTCGTGTAAATAGTGCACGGCATGCGCGCTGCCTGTTGCTGAAACTTGGCCTGCGCACTACCGTGCGTTAAATATCCAAATTCCTACTTTATTTTCAATTGATAGAATTCTTATATTCCTCCTTCTGTACTCTACAAGCAATGGACAATATTATAAATTTTTTTTTCAAAATTTTAGGCTCAGTAGTTTTGATAATTAGGGTCAATTTTCGTCATCTTTCATGAATAAAATCAAATCTATTTACTTTAAAATAGTAACAAAAATATATTTGAGACTCTAACGAGCCCATTTATTTGATATATGAGACAACAAGGTATGCATTTTTTTTAATATTCTTATTTATCCCCCGAAAATGAACTTTACTAAAAATATTATTTAATACGCACATCTGTGTTTGGGTCATAGGATTAATTAGAGCAAATTGGCTGCAACAGGCGGACGGACAGACCAACAGACGCACGAGTAATCCATAAGAGTTCCGTCTTTTATTTTTTGTACGGAACCTTAAAAATGTAAGTGGGTAGGTACTTATAAAAATATTTCTGAGTGTAAGAGAGTGAGAGAGAGAGAGAGATATTTTATTGTCAGTGCTTTATTAATCAATTATGTTAGAATCACTTTTTGTAACATTTAAAATAAATCTCATTGCTTTTATGCAGTCACTTGTCATCGTCGGAATGCAGGCGATTCGATCGATTCGGAGGCATCACCCGCGCTGAATTTTATGACATCATACGAATTCGTCTAGGAATTATGTGTTTCTTCTAGATTCGGACGACTCAACGCGGTCAGGTGTGCGAGGTTTCATAGGATTCCATATAAATAATCCTAAAATTCGTTTCGTTTGGCTCGTTTGGTTCGGATAAGTGTGCGTTCGCCTTTAATTGGAAAAGCTGGCCAAACTGTGCAAAGAATGCAGCGAAACCATCATCAGGTCACTGCTCTTAACACTCGCTATGATGATGATCACCTAATTCCATTAAAAACTTGTCGACCTTTTGTGAATAAATAAACAATATTCATAATTAGAGATATTCTTCTTACATTTTATAGTAATTATACAGTAGTAAGTTTTCTCAATTTTTTCCCGAAATACAAACTTTGTCCCATAAACTAACATTCAGCGCATACTCAACACTGCTGTAATTTATAATACGGCCACAACAATACCACCTCTTTAGGTTAATATATCAACCAAATTAACCTGTCTTCTAAATTACCCGGCGACTCGTGCCCTCTGAATGCTTTTGTGAACGAATATTTATCTTTTATAATATTCAGTCAACCTTTATGTAAGTATACAGGGTTTAAAACGAAACGTATTTTAACAGGGAACTTACAAGTCTTACAACTTTTTCTTTTCTTCAACTCTTTTTTTTCTCTGAGAAACAAAAAATGACAAGGATACAGCGCATTGAAGTTTCGCATGTCGTCACGGCAACGTGCGATTTTTACATAGAGGTGACGTCGCAAGCCCCCACTCCCAAATGTTGATGCTTCGTATCTTAGGATATTTCCTCTCCTACTCCGCGTCAGCTGTCTACCCTTCATCCGTCTTACGTATTTTCGATCAGGGTCACGTGTCCTGACGCGGTCACCTGCCCTGACGCGAGTTTAACATTTTTATAACTTTACAAAAATAATGTACAACGACGCTAAAGAAGTTTTCACTTCAAAAATGCATAGAACAATATTCTGTACTTACGCGTACATACAAACCTATCCACTAATCACCCGTACTTTAAGCGCAGCTATTTAATACCAAAGGCGAGAGATATTCCGAATTACCCTAATAAGTGAAAGCCGAGACGGGGCCGCTAATGGCAATTTTATATTTATTCCCTCCCCATTCTGCCACCGGGGTAAATATGAACGCTGTTTCTTCCAATGCTTGTGTACTTTTATTTTTTGTTCTATTTTCTTTGACAAATATAAATACAACCCCGATTCTTCATAAGTACTGCTTTTTCTGCTTTGTCATATTTTTTCTTCCATAGATTTTTTGATCTCCATTTGTTTTGTTTTACAAGCTGCTATAAAGCATCTGCAATGGCTTGATAACTATCATACAATGATGACAGCCGGGACCAAAGGCTTAACGTGCCTTTTGAAACACGGAACAGGTTGAGATTTTTTTTATGCTGCTTATGGTCACTCATACAAATAGAGACTACCCCCAATATTGCTTAAGTTAATGATGCGAATTTTCACTGGGCCGTAGAGCTCCTCCATTAATTTATCGGATATATGAATTTATCGACATCGAAAAATTCATATATTACCATGTGACATAAATTATTTAAATAGGAAATGAAGATATCATCTAAAATGTTGGTCTTTGTTCTAGAGTCCTATTGGCTCTAAATAACCCTTCAAACTATTTTATAAACTACTGTGGGAAAGTGAAGTTTTTCTTCGCACATTGGCGAAAAACGGCCACTTTTGGCAAATGTGCGAAGAAAAGCTTCACTTTTTCCCACTTCAAACTGTAAACAGTAGTTCAATAAATAGTTTGAAGGGTTATCTAGAGCTCTATGAGACTAAAATTTTAAGTAAAAATGGGGGCCCGAAAAATCATGAATTCCCGCTAGGTGCTAAACAGATCACTATATTATTAAAATGTTTTACTGAATACTTTTTGTTAATTGTAAACAATATCGATTTCATCAAAGTAGTAACGAATTCAAACAAAACATTACAAATTCAGTGCTTAAGTATCCCTATAAGCTCTTTATAAAATTAATACAATTCAGATGTGTTCAGTCAATGAACGGAGTCAATCCGATTAAAACGAAATATCAATGAGATATCATTATGACATCCTCTGAAATTTTGATAACATAGTTTAAAATTAAATGACAAATATGGCAACGGATATTGCAATTTGCATTATTAGTTTTATCACAGATTATTAGAGGCAGAGATTGAGATGCAAGGAGCCACATAATTATTTAACTTTATGAAGAAGTGAACATTATTAAAGGTCTGCAAATTAAATCAAATGTATCTTAATATTCTCTTTACATAATAATAGATTGGGAAAAAAGTCTTTTCGCATTTTATATGAAAATTCAAAACATTTTTTAATATAGTTTATTTACATTTAACTAAAGTATGTAGGTACCATTTTGTTCGATAACTTTTTGCGATCTTATAGGTAGGGACATGATCCCATTGCTATAGAAATTTTGGGGCTTCTGATCAAAAAACTGCGTCGAGTAGTTTTGGCAGTCCTCTCGTGATGTTAATCTGACACTGCCTAAAGAATTCTGAAGAGACCGAAACAGGTAGAAATCTGAAGGTGACGCACTAACACCTCCCAGCCAAACTCTCTTAATTTTTGCTGAGTGGTTAAAGATGTGTGAGGTCTAGCGTTATCATGATGAAAAACCACACCCCTTCTGTTGATTAGTTCCGGCCGCTTTCTCTCAACTTCTTGCTTTAATCTTATAAGTTGTTTGCAGTAGAGTTCTGAATCGATGGTCCTGCCTGGTGGTAACAGCTCATAATGAATAACGCCCTTCCAATCCCACCACACACACAGCATCACCTTGCTGCGAGTTAACCCGGGTTTCGCCACAGTCTTTGAAGCCTGACCGGCCTTTGACCATGACCTTTTTCGCACGATCTTGTCGTACGTGATTCACGTTTCATCACCAGTTATCAATTTCTTCAAAAATGGTTCTGTCTCATTACGTCGTAATAAAGAATCACAAATGAGTACACGGTTCTTTAGGTTGCTTTTAGAGAGCTCGTGAGGTACCCAAATATCGAGCTTTTTTGTGTACCCATTTTTTTTTAAATGCGCCAAACCTGTTTTGTGGTCAATTCCCAGTTCTTCAGCTACGTCGTAACTACTGATATGCCGATCGTGCTCCACTTTTCCATCCATTTTATCCGTAACATTGCGACCAGAGCGACGTGCATCTTTAACATCAAAATTTTAGGATTGAAAACGCTTAAACAAAATTTGTGCTACTCTCACAGACACTGCACTAGGTCCATAAACATCGCAAATTTTTTTCGCGGCTTGCGTTGCATTTTTACCTTTTTGGTAGTAAAATTTTAAAATGTATCTAATTTCTTCATTAGATTTACTCATCTTGACGGGAAGAAAAACAAATGAAAATCACGCATTTCCTAATTTGAATTTGGAATTATCTTCTTTAAAATTTAAACTTTTAAATTATACCAAAACAAGCCAGGTACAAATAGTATAGCCAAGGTGGTTTTATTACAAGTTCATACATACTATATGCAAAAAGACTTTTTCCCCAACCTAATATTTCAAAAGCTATGGTCTTTTTGTGTGTAATAAATACCTAGCAAATTCTAAGTAGAGAAGGTTTCACGACAAAGACGTGTCTACGTGTATGGTGAAATACATTAATTAATATTGAGGTATTTCACTATACATGACATTAGTCTTCTCATTAGTTGATCGATTTCATGAAAAGCATGTGATGATTGTTAAAATGTTAATATTTCTTGAGGGAAGTTGCTCAGTATCTTGATAATATCTAGACTTATAAATTAATTTATTAAAAAATTAAATGAATTGAAAAGAACAAAGATAATTTGAGCTAGCCTCAAAACACTAATAATTGTTTCGGTATATTTTTCCACGAAATACTAAAAATAGAATTCCAATGGCTAGCTAAAATAAAAAATATACAATAGAAGGAACACTAAATAAGATAATTCTTATAATTTGGTATTCTCCGACAACTCAAATAAGATAGATACGTTTTTCTGAATGTCTTAACAAATATTTTCTGTGGTATTTGCTTGAAATACAGGCTTATGACATCATAATTTCTTGGAGTCAAATAGCGATATTAATATCAGTTTTCTGCAATAATAAATCTAAAATGTATATGATCAATTATGTAGTGGTCACATAAGATATGTAGAAACGGTCACACGATCATAAAGAATTTTTTTGTTGTGTACCTAAGATTTTTTGCGAAGACGAGGGCGTTAAGATGGGTTGTGTTATAAAAAAAGATTGGAATGTTTGTTCGGAGTTGCAGAGTTGTTTCGACTTGGTCGAATTTTGCGTGATAAATAAATGTAATTATGCAATATTATGTGGGTTTGTATTAACGCCGTGTTGTGTAAATGCGAGTTTATACTCTGTCATATCTTTAATTTATCTCGCTAATCAAAATTTTCGCTGAAAACAGTGGATACAGATCGGGTAGACTAACGCTAAGATACTTCCTGAAAATTGAATTCTATACACAGACATTTATAATTGTACATTCAAATATATACAAGGGTGAGGATGCCTCTATTTACTCATATACTATAGGTACACATAAAATCACAAGATACAGTTGATTCAGATATCGTGTTACATTTATCAATTAAATAAATTATAAATATGTCATATTATTCGATAGAATGACGATTGTGAAAGATCTCTCTGTGAATGTAAATATATTAAATTATCATAGATGGATACGCTGATGCATGCATGTGATGCACCGGGGTGATGCAATATATATTTTCTGCATGCTGTGGGCGTGGCATGGCAAGTCAAGATCCGGCGTCACGAAACTGATAAAAGGACGCCATGAGTGGTAGAAGGGGGAGTCATTTTTCGTTGTTTGCTTGGCATAGAAGTGTTTCGAGTTTAAATCGAGTGTGTGTAATTTTGTGTTATAAATTTCATTCACTGATTTGAGCTCGTTTCTTTGTGTCCGGGTGAATTACTGTGAAGTGACGGATCTAGACTTCTAGATTTCCTAAAATATTTTATTTATACTTTTCTCACAAACCCCAAAATTCCGCTGGAGCGTTTGAAAAGTACTGAATAGGTAATTTATACTGGGTGCTGAGACTGGCATTCGGGCGCTCTGGGTCCTCCTTTTTTTGTTTCACCTAGGTATCCTAGGTTAACCTGTAGGTTACAGAGGGTTAACCTTATCCTAATATATTCCTAGATTAGTTCTTATTTTGCATATCCTACACAAGTCGCTTTACACACACATACGTTTAACTTCTCACACAACTGTTATGAGCGTGGTGGCTAATAACAGACCCTAGGTTCACATTAGGTATTATAATAGACTAGATTTAAGATAGGCGAGCAGTTGCGACTGTTCTTAAGTTTCTAATATATCTCGTAGATTACTTGAATTTCTATAGTTGAGTCAAATGTAATACTATTATTGTTGTTGACAATTAAGGGTCACATATGATTCATTTATTACCTTAGATCTATATAATTGGAAGATAAAGGATCCGATCAATTTAGTTCTATGTATGATATTGAATATCTAAGGGTTGTCAGATTATTATATCTTATAGTTATGTGTTTATTGAGATTATAGAGATCTATGGTAACTAGTATATCAAACATCTACTCACCAGAGATATTTTATTATATTGATCTAAATTAACGTTTCAAATATATTTGCTCTCAGGATTTTGACACGCCAACCATTGCGAGCATGTGAAATTAGAAAATAAGTAAAAGAATAGAAATTCCTGGATTTTCTTGGAATTGGATGCTCTGGTAATTACAAAGCAGAAAGGATTAGGATTCTTATTAGGTTAGCCGGGTAGGATTGTTTTCTTTTGTTTGGCTTAAGATCATTTAGGTCTTGATTGTTTTCCTACATTGTAATATTAGAGTCGCGAAAAGGTTAATAAGTGGTAAGAAATATCAAATTTCATCGGGAAATTTGATTTCCGAGGCTATTAAGGGTTGGAGAAACTATGTCTGAGTGATCATCAAGAGACTAAACAGACATACTTTCGACTTATTAACCAAAACTATATACTATTTCTTTTGCATGTTAGTGCAAAAGGCGTCAAACCGTAACATCTTTATTCTAAGGAAGAAATCTGCTGTCCATGACGATATAAAATCTCATTCCTCGCAACACAGCAAACCTTAGAATTTAGCTATAGCAAACCTATGATCTAACTAGTTACAAATATAGATCGATCTTCCTGATTTATCAGGGAAGGCGTATATTTTCTTTCGCTTTACGAAGTTAATTATTTGAATGATATAAACCATAACAGATACGAAAGAACAATTCTGTTAATTTAAAAATTTGACTTATTTCAATAAGAAATTAAATTACGTAATCAATAATATCTAGTATCGATATCCTCACTTTAAAACTTTTTAAATAATTCAGAGTAGAGTGAACAGCTTGGGGTATCTGATAATGTACTACTATACTTAAGGTTTTACAAATAGTCTAGACGATCATAACCGTAGAAGCCGCGGGTGTCTTACTTTGTATATTATATACATAAGTTAGGGTTCCTTCACAATGACAATCATTTTATGACGTATTATTTTATTAACAGTACCAAATAATTTACTTTTGACCCACTACTATTATAATGATAAACAAGCAATAAGTCAAAAAACAAATCATGGCAAAAGTTGAAAACGTTATTATTGAGCTTAATCTCTGTAAACACTTTACTCTTGGTGTCATTCCTAAAATATCAACATTTTCAGTGTTCATACATAATAAAATGACATGATCTGGGCCATAGGCTGCTTAATTTCACTGTATTCAGGGTATGAGAAATATGAAATAATTTATATTATGAAATTAATCGAATTCAAGAACATGTGTAATAAGTATTAATAAACTTACGTAAAATAATACCAATTTCAAAGGGTACTTACTAAGTATAAACGATGATGGAGTTTGTTGACCTTCTGGGGCAGTGACGTGCTCATGTTTTTAAATACATACCTAAGCATAAATCATCAGAACATCTATATATTATAGCATGCAAATGCAAAGAAAAGAAAAATTGAATAGAAGTACCAATCACTGATGGTGTGGGAGAAGGTAAAAATAAATAAATAAATATATGGGGACAGATCACACTCAGCTAGCCCCAAAGTACGCTTAAACTTGTGTTATGGGATACTAACTCAACGAAGAAAACAAAAAGAAACCAAAATAGTGATCATTTTCCGCAAATTCTTACGATCGACTTCTTTGATCTTCGTGGAAAGAGAAGCTGCTAGTACATTCTAAGTTTTTTCTTTTCTTCCAGACCAGCATGACTAATAAGAGAAATAAGTCAAAATACTACTTCTAATATACTACTACATAAATAAGTTAATATTATAAACTGCAATAAATCAAAAGTACCAAAAATATCAAGGCCATTTTTTTCGCCACAAAACGATAAGGGTTACATTGGTAGAACAAGTCCAAAGTTTGACCAACTTAATTTCCTTTCGGCTAACTTCTGGGGGAATCTCACCGATAAATCTCATCAATTTGTTGGGTATGACTTGGGGGTATCGCTGAAAATAACGAAAATATAGAATTGTAACACTTTTAGTATTTATCTAATATGTTTTTAAACTGACACAACTATTAATGATAACATATAGTAAAATAGACACTGTTTTAAAAAAAATTAAACTTGCCTTACAGTTTCCCACAATACAATATTATGGAGTAAATGAGCTGTTCTGATGATGGAGCCAGGAGATATTCGACGGAACTCAGTAATAAAATGACGCATCTTAATTTTTTTGTATTTTTTTAAGTGCTACTGCAAAAAATACAAAGCATGTATTTTTTTCAAAAAACTTATTACTAAGAAGTATCAAACAAATAACATTTTCTGTTTTTACGTAAGATACCAGACACAACAGTTAAATAATTAATGCATTTACGCGTAGATGTACGCATCGGCTCATGGATGTATCTAAGAATTTGCTTATGGCTTAAGACTGATTTTGCAAAGACCATTATATTATTGAATTAGCTCTTATTTGTTGACACTCATTCAAAAGATGATCCAAATAACATTAATCAGCTATCGCCAAACACCCATATTTACTATAAAGTATCCAAAAATAACACTCTCGCCTCGTCACCTCTATTTAAATTATCTTTCTGCTACCTGGCTATGTAAATTAAAGTATACGATTTTTGGTTTCGTGCGTATAAGTAGCCAACACAGGTATCAGATTATTCATAAAACATCTGACATAGCTTGACGTAAAGCCATTGAACCCGACCCAACCGATCAACCGAATGAATTCCGAAGCACGGAGAAGCTCTAGATTATTTTAGCCTCTTCACTAACGAATTTATCATCTTCCTCGCTTCCTAATTTAATTTGGGGTCGGATCTGTACGTAAATTTTCTCGATATTTTTCCAACTTTTACCATATTTATTCTGGAAATGTATTCAACGTGGAAGGGACATACCCGAAATAAATCGGACCACGGGCTATATATACTAGATCACTATAGTATAATAAAATTTAAATAAAAGTCAATAAGCAAAAGAAAAAAAAAATTGGCAAATCCATACAAAAGTGTGCAGCTGCTCGGGCGTTTTGTATGGGAATGTCGACCTTTTTTTTACTTTTTGACTGTTATTTTATTATATTACAGTGATCTAGTTAAGCCTGAGGTTTGATTTATTACGGGTATATCTCTTCCACGTTGTATATACTATTTATAGTCATTGAGCGTTACTTCTGTACTTGTAACATTTTGTGATATCGCTCCCTGAGGGAGTGTGTAGCCCTTTCTTATTCAATTACGAGGCGAACCCTTCGGCGTGCGATTTTTTCTTGGACGTGACATACCCGCGGATAATGTATTTACGACCCTTGATTTTTGGGTGCAAAGTCATCTTACTACGCCACGCTAAACTAGTTTTTTGAAAATGATAGAAAATAACCAGCTTAGTGCGAATCGGACTCGGGCACGAAGGGTTCCGTATAACATTATCTAAAAAAAACACGTTCGTTTTATGGGTGCCCCACTTAAATATTTATTTCATTCTGTTTTTAGTATTTGTTGTTATAGCGGCAACAGAAATACATCTGTGAAAATGTCAAATGTACGGTTCATGATATACAGCCTGGTAACAGACAGACAGACGGACAGACTGACAGCGGCATCTTACTAATAGGGTCCCGTTACTCTTTATGTACAGAACCCTAAAAATGAAGTATGGTTGTAGTATTTTTTCATTCACTATGTTGTAAATCTGCAGGTATGGGTTGTTTATGATAAATAGTGATATCACGTGGCTTTCAAGATATACTGGCAACCAACCTGGTAATCACATTTTTGCTATATTATTTGGTAATTATAACCTACTCATTCTCATCTTAGCATTTTCCAGCATTTTCTTCTCCATTCCCATAGACTTCTACGTGGGTACTTAATTATTTTTGAGAAGCTACTATGGTTTCTAAGGTTTTTCTTTTATGTCAAAGATTCGAAGCACAGTGAATACCCTATTCATAATCATCCCTAATAGAGCAATCAGAACATTAGTATATATTTAGTTTGTACTTTAGATTTATTTTGATTTAATGTCGTTTTTAGTTTGAATTTTCCCTGTAATTTGTAAATTAGTCAAAATAAATTCATATTACTTAGGTATATATTTATTGCATATGTATATATATTTTATGTGTGTATTCATATATGTATTTATATGTACTGTGTTATATTTAAGTATTTATTTACAAGTATTGATTTTAAATAGTTTTAGTAAGTAGTTAAGTGTAATTGAATTCTGTTTTCTGTTGTGTGTTTTCTGTATATTGTACTCACTCTCTACCCTGTGTTGTAAATTGTCCTCATATTTCAAGGTTGACTGGAAAAGATCCCTATCTGGGATAAGTCCGCCTTTGTACTGTTCTCTAGTTCTAACCTGTATTTTTGTGTTGTGTTTATCTATACTATAATAAAAGAGTAAAAAAAATGTGTCTGTACATTAAAAATTTTTCAAAAAAATATATTTGGGGCGATGGAGATATAGTAATAGAGTAAGAAAATAAAAAAAAATGTCTGTCTGTTTGTCTGTTTGTACACGCTAATCTCCGGAAATACTGGACGGATTCGAATGAAACTTTTTTTGTTATATAGCTGTGAAGCCTGGGCAACATATAGGCTATAATTGGTTTTGGAAAATGTAACACATGATGCAGAACTATAATGGTCCAGCTAAACTATAAGAAATATTAAAATGCCGCCTTAGCAAAAGTTGTTAAGTCTGATGAGATCTTTTTGTTGAGTTATAATACAACTGGCCAAGCGCGAGTCGGACGCGCGCGAAGGGTTCAGTACCATAATCTATGAAAAATCACGTTTGTAATATGGGAGCCCCCCATAAATACTTATTTTATTCGATTTTTAGGGTTCCTTACCAAAATGGGTAGAAACGGGACCCTATTACTTAGACCGTCCGACTGTTTGTCTGTCTGTCTGTCTGTCACCAGGCTGTATCTCATGAATCATTATAGCTAGACAGTTGAAATTTTTATAGATGATGTTTTTTTGTTGCCGCTGAACAAAAACATACTAAATCTATACTATAATAAAAGAGTAAAAAAAATGTGTGTGTATATTAAATTAAAAAAAAAAAGTTGTTACGTCCGAAGAAGAACTTATAAGTTCAGTATTTGCGGACCTTCAGAGCATAACACACCAGAAAAATTCTTGGATATGTGAACGCGCCATATTGACACCAAAAAATTTACACTACAAATCAATTAATAAAGAACTTATGACGCAAATTATTGTTAATTTCTGACGACGCCACCAATTATCCAGTTGAGTTTCTTAATTCCGCCGCCGCCGCTTTCGCCGCCGCCGCCAACGCCTCCGCCGCCGCCGCTGCCGCCGCCGTTGCCGCTTCCGCTCCCGCTCCCGCTTCCGCTCCCGCTTCCGCTCCCGTTCCCTCTTCCACTTCCGTTCCCTCTTCCGCTCCCGTTTCCGTTCGCTGCAGACGCGCCAAAGACGGAAGATTAAATTCTCACATTGGCACATCACTACTCTCCGGCGTGTCCACCGAACTTCAGCGGCTGAACTTCAGCTTATTTAGTGTGTCATCCCCACCGAACTTTAGACACTAAACTTTAGCCGCTAAACTTCGGCATAGTCTGCTGAGACACTTCAAGTTTACTGTGAGTGGTGCCAGTGAAACTGTATTTATTCCGCGTATGCCACTCATCCCCAACAATTTTCCTTTTGAAAATACACAGTTCCATGTGTTTACTTGCTTTGCTATGAAAATAAGTCACAGTTTTAGAGGCTTAAAGCTGCTGATGTCGATCTAAGGACTGCTTTTTCGCATGGCCAACTTAATGTGGCTTTCTCCAGGGTTAGTAACACTTCAGCTCTTTTCATATTGGCTCCCGAAGGAAAGAATTAAAATAATATTGACTTTTAACTCCTAACACTGTTACAAGTACTTTCTTATCTCTCTCTATCTTTCTCTCTCTCTCTCTCTCTCTCATTAGTTGTTATTTATATTAATACGCCGGAGTCATAAAGTCCACGCGAACGAAGTCGCGGGCATCAGCTAGTGTACAATAAAGATTTTACAAACAAACAAACATTTTGTGTCTTTCTGTTCTAAGCAGATAGAGCTCAAGGGCCACTTTTAGCTTGATATTGGGCACAGCACAGTAGAAGTTAAAATAAAGTTCCACTAGCAGTACACCTATTCAGACCTCACTCAGCGCTGCTTTAGCAACCAAAGAACACCACCAATTTTTTTTTTTGCCAATCCTATCACCAGAAATTAGCCTATTACCTGTAAGAAACTGCCTTAGCAATAAGGCAGCGTAGTTTGCATCTGGTCGACATATATCGAATGTTACTTTTTTACCCACTCCCAATTGAGGAGTTTATCAATTCGTCGCGATCTGTTCATTTCACTATTATTCGAAGACGTTTGGATCAATTGGAAAAAAAATCGTGTACTTGTCAATTGGTCTCATAGAAAGTTTATCAAAATCGGTTGTGTAGTTTGGGGGTGAAGTCAGTTTTTAGTTTTGAAAAATAATAAGTTTTATAGTGCAATAAAGTGATTTTACTTACTAACGAACAAAAGAGCAAAGAATTAAAAGATTAATCTAAATTCCGGCAATCCACCACTGACAGATAATTTAATTAAAAAGTTGAATCATGAGAAGTGTCGACTAGGACCCTGTCGCCAAGTCTGCAGTTATTAAAGTCATTCGGAACTGGATGAAAGATAATAAAACCCCGATCAAGAAACTGTAAGCCTTTTAAGGCCAGGCCATATTAACGCAAGCGAGCGCGATCCAGCGTTTACAATGCATATTTATTAAACTTTACTCATTCTCATCTTAGCATTTTAATCTCCATTCCCATAAACGTCTACGTAGGTAGTTATTTGTGAGAAGCAACCATACCTCAGGGATCCAAGGGCTGGCGCGCATTTCGGCTATCCAAAGCGGAAATGGCGCCAGCCTTATGGGTTTTGCCTTGTGACGACAGCGGTTTGGCCTCAATTTTTATATAATTTAATATACGTTATTTTTAATTTATTTTAGATTAGTTAGTTTTAATTTTACGCTGTATTTTATTTAGTTAATATTATATTAGTGTAATAGTTTCTTACATTAGTGTAACACTTTATTACATGAATAATTTTTAATGGCGGACTAAAGGCCGTAGGATTTTATAAATAACTAAACATTCATATCCTATCAGGAGTATCAGGTCTACCCTAATGGCAGACAAAGCCTAGGACGAAAAGACTCGGAGTTCACTTTTAAGGAGATACATAATTTTTTCGGGGTCCAGTACTGCCATTTGATTCAAGATTCAAAAGATTCAAATGTTTATTTAGTAATTAGACCTTTACAGGCACTTTTTACACGTCAATAAGTATAATTTACGTTACGTGTAAAGTATATTAAAATTTAATTTATTTTAAATAAAAGCTATCGATACCAGCGCTTCGTAATACTGTGATAATTCGTCATTTTTACAGTATTGGTCGCCTACTCGCCAGAATGGCTTGAAACAAATTATTTGAAAGGTAACGTAGATATCATTTTGGTCTAATCATGCTTTAGCCTTTTGTGTGTGGCTATACCGGATTCCGGTATAAATCAATTGTTTTACTATTGTGTTTTGTAACACACGAAAGGCTAGATAACCCTTTGAATTATTTTATGACTTACTTATTACAGTTTAAAGTAAAAAAGTGAAGCTTTTCCTCTTTGGGCCACTTTCGGCATCAAAATCCGAAACTTCGACGCGCTGGATCTTTGTAAATTTTTACTACTTAACAAAATGAAAAATATGGATCCATTATTTTTACCCGACTGCGCCAAAAGGAGGGTTATGTTTTTCGAGAGTATTTATGTATGTATAGTTGTTTGGCACGCTCTGCAGCCTAAACGGCTCGATGGATTATATTATGAGAGGTGTCGTTAGATTCGTATTTACTGTGAGAGTAAAACTAGATATATCAAAATAAAAAATAATAAAGTTACCGCAGGGTAAAGAATTACCGGGCCTTTTTTATTTGTAAATGTTAGTGTGTAATAACAATAAGTTTTATTATTAAAAATAATAATAATGATAAAAAGGGCCTCTACGTATTGGATCTGTATCCCCACGCAAGCCTCTCAAAGGACCGGGGTGAACAGACCCGTGAATCTAAAGGAGATAAAAATCAAAATAAAAAAAGTCAGTCGGGTTTTTTGTTTTTGAAATAATTACTTGTTGGATGATTGAGTTGACGGACTAAATGAAATAAAATGTTTTTACCCAGCCACATCCCTACTCTCTGTTGTGATTATATCCACATTAATTTCGTTCAATTTAAAACGGATTAGAAAGAGTCCAAAGTTTTCTTTCTGGATGTTCGAAATAAAAGTCGTTTAAGATCTGCCATCGCGATTGCGAGAAAGATTATTGAGATGATTTGCAAATGGCAAGTTCTGAGAGGCTTTTCTTGTTTTAAATATTTAAAAATGCAAACTTATTTGGATGACTTCATATTGGTGAAAATGAAAAATCAATATTGTAATTTTGATTCTGTACAAGAATATAATACTTTCCGACAAGTTGAATGTTAATTCAAATGGGAAATTTTAATAGATAATGATGCATTTTTGTTTGTGTTATAAATAAATATTTGGTAATAATATATAGTTTGTGTATGAGTGTGTATGTTTGTTACTTCTTCACGCACAAACCCTGGATTAACATATGCTACTTTTTTCGCGGGGAACCCCGCGGAGCGCAGCTACTCTTTGATAATAATTTAAACTATATTCAATAGACAGCCTAAGTGTCTAATTAAGGGGATACATGAATTTTTCAGGGTCCAGTGCTGCCCCCATTTGAAATAAATTATGTGAAAGGAAACGGAGATTCATTTAAAATGTTATTTTGGTCAAGCCCTAGATATCCCTTCAAACTATTTTATGAACTACTATTCACAATTTAAATAAAAAACGTGAATCTTTTCGAAAACTACCACTTTTGGATAACGTGCGTCGAAAAGCTTCTCGTTTTCACTTGAAAATAGTGTTTATAAAGTAGTTTGAAGGGTTATCTACGGCTTGGTCAAGACAAAATTTTAAATTATATCTCCGTTTCCTTTCCAATAATTTATGTCAAATGAGGCAGCACTGAACCCCTAAAAATTCATGTAGCTAATTAATTCTCTGAATTTAATTTCTTGGTTAAAGGTTTGAGTTGCCAAATCTTCCTATTATTTTACATAAAAGGGCGTATACCAAACATATACCTATATGTTACCAGACAATAGCATAGAGCAACACAATAGGCATATGGACCTGTTACGGATATTTCACAAAATTCACGAGTTATTAGAGCAAAGTTAAACATTGAAATATTTGGACCAACGGTTTTATCTTTTCGAATAGAGATGTAAACATGGTTAACAAAGAACAGAATATTGTTTATTTTGTGCACTAGATATTTTTTACCTGTCTGTGTCACAAGGAGTGTTATGTCTTTAAAGTTATTGCATTCCTTTTCTAAAATAAAAAAAGGTGATTTAGTCATAGAAAGTAGATTTTTTATATATTTTGCCGCATGTTATTATGGCCTAAATTTGCAATTAATTAAAAAAAATGGCTACTTACGTCCGCTTTTGTATTTTCGTGTTTCAAACACGATTATTGCAATGAAGGAACCGCCTTTCATACATAGTTCGCATCGACTATGATGATCCGTTCAATTTACACTTACCAAGAGTACATGTATGTGGTTCAGCATCCATAATCACGTATCGTACATAGAACACTATATTAAAAAAGAAAAAGAAAATGGGTCTTCAGTTTGATTACGTTTTTTATCAATTAACATATCATCATCATCATGTCAGTCGCAGGAAGTCCACCGCTGTACATAGACTCAGTGGCGTGCACTCCATACAGACAAATAGCAATTTGTCTACCGTGCGCCACCCTAATAAAGACGGCAAAGTGAGAAATCTAAGGTGGGTTTACCATGGAAGGCCACTCTAACAAATAAACAGTTATTATTCGTTTATTTACTGGATAAATAAAACTAATAAATATTTAAGTGATACTTTGTTTTATTACGTAACATATAAACCACTTTTTTGAATTGCAGATTTAATCAATATTGATTGAACTTAAGTTTCATTGAACTCTTCCAAATGGCCTTGCTAGGAACAAGGCTCTTTAGAAGGCCATCATAATAAATCAGTCATTTATCACTAAAAGTTACTGAACAGCGATTAAATCTACAATAAAAAGAAGTGGTTTATATCTTACGTAATAAAACAAAGTATTACTTAAATATTTGTTAGTTTCATTTATACAATAAATAAATGAATAATAACTGTTTATTTGTTAGAGTGGCCTTCCATGGTACACCCACCTTATTTTAACGTCGTCGATTCCCGATATCAAAGAAGCGAGGGACCGTACTGCCAAAATAGTAGCGCGAGCGATTCGCCGCCGCGTCTGTGATTTCCAGTTCGATGGATGTTTGTGTAAATAGAAGGAATTTGTCATCACATGGCAATAACTACGAAATTTTAATAATTGGCCTTCGAAGGAGCATGGCCTTCCATGGTCCACCCACCTTACCTATTTTCTTCGATATGAAGCCGTTTTCGTAATTTAGGTAATCACACCTAATTTACAAGAACGGCTCCATATTTTATAGGGTAGGCACTGATCACAGGGCCTTCCCTATAAAAAAAGCAATGCACGTTCCTGCACAGATATCCTCCAAGGTTTTCCGAAACGAATAATTCCATAAATACTCATATATAATTGAAAAAGTGAAATAAAAAACATGTTGGCATTTCATATTCTTATTTTATTATCTTACTGTCATAAAATGATGTCCCAGCGCTGGGCAAAGATTTAATGACCTTTGACCTTTAACAGTACAAGTTATTATAATTCCATAATGGCTAACTTATATAAGCTGTAATTATGAAAATCACTGTACAATAGGGTGGGCCGATTTCAATTATTTCAGTTATTTGTATTACATACTCTCAAAAGTTGCGTTATGCGACGTAGATTATACGAAAAATAATTTATAAAATCAAGCTAATTGTTGTGAGCCCTCTAATAGCGATCGAATATTGATAAAATACATATTATTTTCATATATTTCAGACTTATGTTTTATCTAGTTAATTAGTGTTATTTGACCATTTTATTGATATGGTTCTGTTATCTTACCCTTTATTTACTTCTTGACCACTTTGTCACAAAATCTGGCATGTAAGCAGGATAAAACAATGAATTTTTCCTCGCGGCAAAATAGTATGAACTCGCTGTAGTCTTGTTTGAGCTACTTTTTTGAACTTAGGTACCAAAATAATTGTTTTCTTATGAAATAACAGTATTCCTGTGTTGTTTCTATACAATTATTAATACTTGACAACAAAAATCGAATGTGTTTGGAAAAATGCATCGATTTTTAAAGTTTCTCAAAAACGCGTAAAACAAATGCTAAAAGTAACATTTTGATAAATATATTACATAAATAAAATACCCCAAATTCCGAGAAAAATATTTTTTAACAGGAATTTACTGATTTCATAGCTAACTGTTAAAATATGTACTTTATTTTATACTTTTAGCTTCATGTAAGTGTAAATAAAAATGCATGTGTCCAAAAGAAAGGAAAGTTCCCCTCTAAGAAATTTCATTTCTCAAAGATCAAAGAGGTGAAAGATAAAAAACCAGAAACAATTAACCTTCAGAATAAGAACTTAAGAAAACCACAGAGCTTAACTACTAGCTGTCTAGATAAGGATAGTTGTGATTCGTCGACGTCACCTATTGAAAAATGTAACGACTTAAAACACGACGCATTTTTAATATATTCCGATAGATCACCCTACGAATAAAGTATCTGTGCCTTCTACCTCACCAAAAAATTACAACCAGTTATCGCTTAAAACAGTCGGGACCATAGAATTATCTGGTCGGGACAGTTTGCGACCGATTCGAACTCTCCTCTTGATCTGCAGCCGCAATCACCTCAGCAGTTTTATTAGACGTTCGAATCGTCATAGATACCGGTAGACGACGATTAGTCGTTAATAAAAATAGTTAGAAATATCGGTTAACTAGTTACTGAAGCATCTCAACGTGTTAGTCATGGGAGAAGCCGCTAGGGATGATCTCATCAAAATTCAATTAAAATGTGGAGAAAAGTGAAAAGTGAAAAAATTTCAGGTTTTAATTTTATAACATATATGTAAATAACCAATAAAATGGTGATAATTAATTTAACTTATGCTTTTCTTTGTAGTTTAACACAAGATTTTTTTTTAAGTTATTAAAACGTACATTAATAATTTTTTGAAAATTTATGAAAATTGATTAAAAGTTCATGTTTTGACTGCTGGTAGAGGGCTAAAGATTGAATATTTTTTACATTTAATACTATTATTTGCATCTACGTACACAGTAGCAACTTTTAACACCTATTACGTCATGAAATTCGAAAGAAAAAAAATCCCATACATTATCGGCCCACCCTACTGCACAACAGTTTTCAACTTTAAATGAACGGTAAAATAATTACCATTAGTGTTAGTTCCAGACTCCATAAATACATTTAAATAACTTTTTCTCAAACATGCTCGGAAATGTAGGCATTATTGAAGTAAAAAGAAGACACGAAGTTTTTTTACTGAACTTTATTGGCCAAAGCCAGGGAAGTAGTATGAAAATTCATTTCTGGCCGCTGCTTAAAACAAAGACGACAAGAAGTGTATTCAGAATGACTAGACAGTGACGTTGTCGTTTCAGATGACAATTCTGTTTTTACATTTGGCAAAGACATTAAGAGTTTAATTACATCACTTGTCTTACAGCTAATTGCTACCAATTATAAAAACTGCACTCTTTGAGCATTTATATGAATATGCCCACAATTATTAAAATGTTAGTATTAAATCACACGAAAATGTTTGATTGTCGTTGCGAGAGAAAAAAAAACCAATAATCTACGGTATTACATTTTTTTGCGTGAAATATGACGGGGCTGTATGGGCTATGTTAAAAACGCGGGAAATCAGTTTCTTTTCTTTCAAAGCACGTAGTGATTGATTAAATACTATTTGCAGTAAAAATTTATTGCTATTGGTAAATATTTGCATATATCTGGTTATTTCTTTAATTATTTCCTCACATTTATTGAGAAAATTACTATACATGCCTCGGCGGGAATGGTATCGGTGAGGCCTTGAAAATAATACAAGTCTAAAAAAAAGACTAAAAACTACTCATCCGGCAATGACATACTTCCCGCTATCTGCAGTAATGTACTAATAAATAACTGATTACATGAATATATTTATTGTATGAAGTTTTCAAAAGCACATGAATTTTATAACGCAATTGTTCATCGAATGAGAGTTTTCAAAAATATGTGACACCAGATTGCAGCACAGTGGCGTCAGGTCGAACTGTTGTCATTGGACCATCAGTTGACAAGTTTTTTTGCTCCATCAAATGTATCCAATAACAGCAGCTTTGGACCGGACGTCACTGTGCTCCCATTGGGCGTTGAAAACCTTCATTCACGTCAAAATATAATAATATTTGATAATACAAAATATTAATACGACATAATAGGGTTAGATTAGCTAGAACTTAATAATTTAATTTTAAAACTATTTACATTTGAAGTTAATCTGAAGATACCTATAGGAACCATAGTAACAAAATCGAAAGTTTTGACTACTATTTTGAAATCGTATGGAGTCAATACGATGCATGATTATCTATTCCGTATATCAAAATATGATTATATTTCTATTTTTCCTAATTCATATCACATAATAAAGCCTACATTATCGTATGGACCTGCAGATTGGGCTGAATCTACAGTCATGACAGAGTCTGATCTCGGAGCGTCGAGCTTTCGATCAGCTGGTCTCCACGCTGGAGTTGGTGTGAAAAGTTCTTTGCCACGCTGCAATGAAAAAAAAAACAAAGTTATGAATATGTATTTTGGAAAAATTCTACTAATATAACTAGTGGTTCTGTGAGAACAGTAAACCTTGCAAGCAATGCCTGGAACCGGTACCAATAGTACAGGTTCTGTACTGGTGTTTAGAAGTTCTTTCCATTTCGGTACCTGGGTACCAATACTGTTCTAGCGCCAGGTACACAGTACCGGAGAAGTGGAGTCCCAATTTCTCATATTAATTGTATGAAAAATTGAGACTCCACTTTTGAGGCTTACCGTACCTGCTTGCTATCCTGCTTATACTTGTACCTGCTGGTATCTGCTTTCACTCTCTGATACCGGTATAGTACCGATACTGGTACCAGAGAGTGAAACATAGTACAGGTACTATCTCTGGAATCGGTACCGCACCAAGGTCAATGATACCGATTACCATAAATACCGGTATTTCAAGCCTTGCTTGTGAGCCATGTATAACTTACACTTTTCCTTGTGAAACAAAAAACTTCCCTCCATATCCCCCCAATAAAAAAAATTGCGAAATAAATTAAGGAACTTGTGTGCCAATTTTCATAAAATTGGTTGAAAAATGCGACCCTGAATGCTAGAACAGACAAATGCATTTCTGGCCAATCTCGCAACAGAGTCGCTTCGCTCGCTCGGTCAGTAAATGAGTAAATTTTTATAGATTTATGTAACTGATCTGTCTCCCCCATAATGTTTAAAGACATGTTCATTCGCTGAAATAAAAGAGCATTTTGGGGTATTGTGGCTCTAAGCCGACCCAAGGCCCCAAGGTCGAAAGGTCACTTGCATTTTTGTAAAAAGTTTACATTCTGCCACCAGGACCCGCTCAACGTCGAACCTCCTTGAAAAGAATACAATGATAATAATAGTGTTTTAGGTCATACGGCCCAGGGTTCTGTCTACGTAGAGCCGCAAATCCCAAAATGCTCAGTCTGCACATGTAGCGGAAGCCGATGAAGAGCTCAAGTTCTTCCTTCAGCAAGATAATATCTTGCTGAAGGAAGAACTTGAGAAGAACCGGATGGTAGGCACAGATTGTGCGGTATACTAGGGCTTGCCGTTAAGTTCCCATTACCCAACCGTTCCACAAGCAGATCTTCGAAACGCTACGCAATCTTAGCCGTCCTGGAGTGAAAGCTACGGTTCGACTGATATCGCAACGGTATGTTTGGCCTGGTAAGAAACCTTTTCCATCATCAGCAACCATCTAACCTCATTCCGCTCTGTCATCTTGCTCCCGATACACCTGTATAGTATTTTAGTTTTTCGGGTAACTTACGTAGCCATGGAACAACGCCCAGCAGAGGCCCACGGGAAATAAGACAAGAGTGGATAGTCCCACGGCCCACCCTAGCAGATCTGCAAAGAGGGGGAACTCGTAGTCTTCGTACGAAGGTGGTGTCCAGTCAGAAAATATAAACACGAGAATACCCTGAAAATATAAGAAATTTAGTAAATTTAGCTTATACTGAACCTAGAATCAGGGAACAATATTCATCATCCGAGCGTATTCTTGGTTGCATTTTCAGTGGTAACGCTTCAGAGCCCGGGATCCACTACTTAACGTAGGTGATTAGACGAGGTTACTGGGATTTCACACAGAGTGACTGCCGTCTGAATTTAAGTGAGATGTAAGTCAATGACTTCCGCAAGCCAAAGGGTAGACTAGAACCAATCCCTGGACAGGTTTGAGCAAAGGCTAGATGGCGTTCTAGACCCACAGCTTTTGTTGAGACAAACGGCCAAGGGCAGTGTTTGTCTAGCTCAACAAACAACTGCGAATGCATTCCTAGTCATCATTTATGCTTGGCTTAATTCCTGGTAAAGCTTAATCCGATCGACTACGTACCCTGCTACACCTTAAAATAAGCACAGATGTATATCACTTTATAGTGCCAACTTCTTAAACTTGGCTCGAATAGGCACCCTACTACACATTAAAATCAGAACAGATGTATATCACTATATGGTACCAATGTCTTTTTTATACGCATTGCTAGATGTTTGCTCTTGATTATTTATTTTAGGGACCAGTATTTATTCCATCTAAAGGCATTTCTTTTATCTACTACGGTACCAATTTCAGAAGAGCAACCTTTTAATAAATTTTACGTATAACATTTATATAAAAATTCATTAATTAAAAAGTCATACTCAATTACTCACTATATGACTGATTTAAAAGGGTAGATTTATTATGAATATGAATGGACTTTTACTGAGTTTCATTGGTGAATTATTGCAACAACAGAAAAGTTTCAAAAGGCGAATAGTTTGCTTTATTAGTATCAAAGGTTGAAAAAGATTTTCAATACCTATACCTGTATAAATTTATACTTTATGCTGGAGATGTGTGCCCAAAACTTGGGTAATATTAGTGCCTACATTCCTCTCCATTCACCGGTTTTCTGGAATAGATCGCTCTAAGCGATAAGACCGCGTATTGTGTCTATTTTTTTTAAATTGTAAAACTTCCTTTTTATATTTTTTTTTGTATTGGTGCAATAAAGTATTGTTCATTCATTTTTATTCATCCACTAGTTGCGTCCCGCGGTGTTACCCGCAATATATTATATAAAAGTATCTTATGTGTTAATCCAGCTTCCTGCATACCAAATTTTATATTTGCCCGTGAAGAAGTAACAAATACACACACACACACACACATACACACACACACACACTTACAAACTTTCGCCTTTATAATATTATATTAGTGTGATTCATTCATTTAAAATTAGTCAAAATCTTCTATTTGTTAAATCTAGGTTAAATAATTTCAAGAAAAATAGTGATGTTCACAGTTATAATACTCGCAACAAAAATCAGCTTCATACGCCTAAATTTCGACTTGCTAAAACTAGAAAGTCACTCTTAGGTCTAGGTATAACATTATTTAATAAACTTCCCGAAGCGATCGTTAACCTACCAATGGCAAAATTTAAAACACATGTTAAAAAAGTTTTATTGAACAATGCATACTATACTATCAATGATTATTTAAGAGATAAAAACGCGTGGATACTTCCTAAACATTTTCCATTACACTCCACACATGAAACATAAATAGCTGCATTTTCTGTTACCATAATAAGCTTACTGTAAAAACATGTAAATGCTCTGCGATCAATAAGTGACCAACATATAATTAATATTTTCTCTTGACAAGGTCTGCGAGTTCGGGTTTTTCATGCTCACTAAAATGTCCAATCCGGTGGTGGCGTCGCTGGTCGGGTCGTTGGATTCCCTCTAATATGGTTGAGTTTAACGATGGCTGATCCGTGCGTCAACTCGTGAACGGGTGCTGCCGGGAGGGACTGGTCAGCTCGGCTTCGCTTTTTTTGACTACTTAATATTTTTTATTACGCAATTTATGTTAGTTTACTTGTTCGCAAGCATAACATGTTATAATGTGTCAACATTGTATTATATTATAAGTATTTATTAATTAAAAGACAATTATAATAATATGAAAAAGCCCTTCTGGCGAGTAGGCGACCAATACTGTGAAAATGAGTTTCTTTCGGCGTTTCTTCTCAGCAGTGGTCGTTACGAAGCGCTGGTATCGGTAGCTTTTCTTTAAAAAATAAATTAAATTTTAATATACTTTACACGTAACATAAATTATACTTATTGACGTGTAAAAGTGCCTGTAAAGGTCTAATTACTGAATAAACATTTGAATCTTTGAATCTTTGAATCAACAAAAACTTAAAAAAATATATCCTGACGCAAAGCCTCCGGTTACATGTTTGTACTCTTGATAACTTTTACTATGCCTCAGAGAAAATCAGCAATTATGCAACTGGTTTGCACTGGTTTATTCGTCGTTAACGCAAATTCGGAACTCTAAGCGAAATTGGTTAATTCAATGTAGCCTTCATATCCAATTCTTGGTGTAAACTACGTGAATCAATTGCATTTCGAAGTGAATTTAGCAGAAGCTAGATCAGTGATCAGTGAGGCGCGCAATGGTACATTTGGTAAATCCTCGTGTATATTAAATTTCAGTGGTTGTTAAAGGACTTATGATTCTGTTAATTGATTTTCTTCTACTATTTCATCATTATCATCATATTAGCCACAGGAAAGCAAATGCTGGACATAGACCTGCCCCAAATTTTTTAAAAACGATTGATTGGAAATGGCTTGCATCTAGCGATTTTGATAGAGATCTAGAGATCTTGCTAAGGCCGTCCATTAAGTAGACGGGTGGTCTAACCTCCGCTTGAACATTTGACAGTTGTCACGACTGTTAAGTCAATTAATATACCATTAATGCCTCTGACTACGAGCAAGCAACACAAATAAAAATCCAGATTGAAAAGAAAACTTACAAGACTTCCAATAGGACATATGACCGTCCACACCGCCTTCCAGTAGAATCTTATGACCTTATTCAGCTTCATTCCCATCGCGTTAAGGTCGTTCATAGCTCTGTTGATGCCATAGCTCCAAGAGACTGCACTGCACTAGAAAAAAAAGGTATGATGACTGAAAAAATATTTTTGGCTCATCAGTTTTATTTAAAAAATATATCGTACGTGACATCACCGCACCGCCAAGCTCCTAGAAAACTGGATTAGATGGTTTGGACGTTCATAAGTAAAATAAGGTTCTACCTCAGCCATCCCAATCAGGAGTATAGCCCATGATGCCGTATTCCAATCAAGTAGCGTAAACAAGTACACGCCTCCGCTGAAACACATCGGCAGCCCCAGGATAAAACAAGAGAAACACGTGAAAGCGGTGACCTGGAAAAAAACAAGTTATAAAATCAAAAATATTTATTCATAAAATTGGACGTAGACTTTTTTTTACGCCAGTGTATTTTTTACGGTAAGATAGGTTTTATTGATCACTGTTTCAAAAAGGACAGATAGCTTGAAAGTACTAGATACAAGTTTTTCCTTATACAAGCTTTATATCATCATCATCATATCAGCCACATGAAGCCCACTGCTGGGCGTAGTCCACCCTTAAGGTCTTCCAAAACGACCGATTGGAAGCCTTTTCTGCAACTAGATGGTTGAACGATCTAAAAAAGTTAAATACTCCAATCACCGTCCTAGTAGGTGGATGTCCAACACCGAGCTTGCCGGAACGTGGCCAGTATTCGAGAACCTTTTTGCCTCATCGGCCATCGGTTCTCCAAGTGCCCACTGCCTTTTCAATGGAAATGGCTATTTTATTTCCAACTCACCCTCCAGTAATTCTTTCTAAGATGCGGCCATTGGTCCACTATAGCAGTATTGATAGCTTCGATGCCCGCGAACTGGCTCCCAAGACCAAGGATGAAAAGCATCAGGAAGAACATGATGGACCAGAACTGGGGAATGGGCATTTGGAGTAACGCTTCTGGGTACGCAACAAAGGCAAGACCAGGCCCTTGCTCGGCGACATCTGTTGAAGAATTGTGTTCATAAAATTTGAAAAAAAGATAAACAATTACTTAAGTAAGTAGGTACTAAAGTTAATTCATAACGAGATTTTTTATTAATTTCAAACAAACAAAAGGATTTCAATTTTTTGTTCCAGTTTCAATTCACCGAATTATACTTAAAAAAAAAACAAATGCTTGAAATTAGGACAAAATCATTAAAAACACTATAAAAAAAGAACTTTCTAAATCGGTAAAAAAATTGAGAAGTTATTGTCGAGCATACATAAAAATTATAACTACATACTTATAAATCACGTCCTTTTTTGAAGTTGGTTAAAAAGGCCATGGTTTTCAGTTCCGTTTGAACAATGCGCGAGTCAGATCACTGTTTTCACAAGCGTCTATAGATCACTGATCTGAATACTTGAAGGGTCACAAAAGGCAAGGCAAAACTTAAAATCCATTGAAAGATTATTAGCCTGTCAAGATATTCACAGATAAGCATAAAAATTTACCGCCATATTCATTGAAAGTTTTCACGCCTTAAATCAAATAATATAGCAGATTTTTCTGTCAAAAAAATCCAAGTTATTTTTAATAAACTTTAGATTACTGACAATAAACTTAAGATTACTTACCATAAACTTTAGATTACTTATAATAAACTTAAAATTACTTAGCATAAACTTAAGATTACTTTACTAACTCTAGATCGTTTATAAATACGGCGGTACATATTCTGAGTTACTATATGGTGGCATGAGAATGCCCCAGCCAAGACAAGATAACGGAATCGTTCCTTTTTTCGAAGCGTTTAGTCGTATTTTTAACCGACTTTAAAAAAGGGTGAGGTTTATCAATTCGTCGTAATATTTTTTTTATGTATGTTCACCGATTACTCAAAGACGCCTGGTCCGATATACTTTTTAGGTGGTCCCATAATTTTTTTATCAAAACCGTTTGTGTAGTCTGGGAATGAAATAGGTTTTTAGTTATGAAAAATTATTGCTTATATTGTTTGGGAAAGCCTGCATAGAATATTATCTAAATTATAAAGAGCAATATTCCAAAAGTGTTGTTAATATGATGGTTCACATGACGATATCTCATGTGAGATAAACACGATGGGCTTATTGGTAGTCATATCAGCAATATCAGTGTTATCAACGGACGAAAAATAATTAACCTTGTATCTGTAAAACAAATAGTGATCCATGCATTGTTTGTGATGAGACATGATGGTGAAAATATTTTATGAACCAGAGCTTTGAAGGGCCAACTTTGTAAAGGAACGTACCTCATTAACTTTTTTACATGGCTTTAATTTTTATATATAAATTAAACCATTGTTAGGGTTCTGTACCCAAACAGTATTTACAGGACCCTAAATTAATTTGCAGCGTGTGGTCTATCTGCTCACAAAATAAGACTTAATGCCGGACTGCTGATAATGCTGATGCGAAATTGGTCTCCGCCGAAACTGTGTAACGGAACATGACTTGAATTCAATGTTTGCAGTGAAATATAATTGAAGCTGAGATTCTCACTGGGAGTGGTGCCAGTGAAACTGTATTTATTCGGCGTAAACCACTTATCCCGAACAATATTCCTTTTAAATTTAAGCATACACAGTTCCCTGTGACCATTTGCTTTGCTATGACAGTAAATAAGTCAGGGTCGCCGCTGGTGTTGACCTAAGGACTGGTTTTTCGCATGGCCAACTTTATGTAGCTTTCTCCAGGGTTAGTAACGCTTCAGTTCCTTTCATATTGACGTCTGAAGGAAAGACTCCCAACATAATTTATAAAGAAAAAATTAAAACCTTGTTTACTACATCAAAAAAACATTTAAAAAAATATTGACTTTTGACATTTAACACTGCTACAAGTATTTCCTTATGTATCTTCATTAGTTCGTATGTACATTTATAGGCCGGAGTCATAAAGTCCACAGAAACGAACGAACAAATAAACAGGGTACAACGAAAGCATTTTGTTTTTAGCCACCGTGATTCATTATCTTAACCCTTCCATTAATAGATGAACATAACACCAATCTGGTTAACTCAAATATTTATTGATCAATCCCATTATCTGTTCCAGAGAACTCAAACATCGCGATTGTTAAGGGTGTATTGATTTAATATTGATATAGGGCCTGTTATTTTAGCTGATGTACAGCGTTGAATATCAACTTAATACCAACTGTCTACATTCCACCTAAATAGATACGATAGAAGAAAAAAAGGAGAGTTAAAAAGTACCCATAGCCGAAGGGCATGTATGAAGAGATTGATGAGTGTAGATGAAGCGAAAGAGGTCTGTCAGGATCATAGCAAGTGGAGGTCCAAAGTCTCTGCTTACCCATATGGGAAATATGAGTGATATTATGTATGTATGAATTGTACACACAGGATTATTGATTTATACGGCATAACAACTTTGACGTTCGTTTGAGAGAAAAGAAAACAGCTGCTTCTTTTCCCGCGCAAATCATAGGTGAGAATCTGAATCATGGATAGGCGATGCGGCTAGCAACCAGTAACTATTTCAATGCTCTTTTCCATCTTTCGCAGGCTGTGTCTACCCCGTTAGGGATAAAAACGTGATAATGTGTGTATCGCATTACCATATAGCACTCTCGCATGTTCAAAGCAAGACCTAAATTCGATTGGATTTCAAGTGGCATAAAATATCTCAAGTTTTCTGTGCTTCGAAAGATACGTTTAGCTGTCATCACTAGGTGGCAGTCATCAAGCTATGTGAGCTGCCTAATAGATAGCTTGAAAAACAAACTAAAACCAAATTAAACAATTTACATGGCAACCCTAAATAATAACCGTTCTTTAAAGAGCCAGTGAGTCGACAATGTACGGAAATTGCGTTGTCTTATCGTCGCCACATCACCCAGTGAACCTTTTGTGAGTTAATTAGCTAAAAGCTCATTGTTTTCATTATCGCCCTGTTTTGTTGCTTTCTATGCCTAAACATTATTTAGATTGAAATACGGGATATAAATGTAAAATGTTCAAGAACAGACTTGATGTCATATGGTATTTATTATCTACGGGTCAATCATTAGACCAAACAGATGCACAGTGAATGCTTTATAATGTGTAATGAAAAAATAAACATATAGGGACAAATTACACTGGTTAAGCTAGCCCCAAAGTAAGTTCGAGACTTGTGTTATGGGATACTAACTCAACGACACTATATCTTAAAACAATTAAATATATATATAAATACCCAAGACTCAGGACAATTTGAAAAGGACATTTGCCAACTTGCTCTGACCGGGGATCGCATGCGAACCTCTGGATGGCGGACTAGCATGGTGACTACTACGCCACGGAGGTGGAGCAAAGCCTCTCTGTTTTACCTTGGGCAGAAATGCTTTTGCAAGATGAAAATGAAGATGAAGTAAGGGAATGGGTAGAAGTCGAGTCTTATAGCGAAGTTAAATAGTTGGCAAATTATCAGGAAGCATGGAAAATATTTTACGGACAAGAACGATCTGAAATAAATTGATTATGATGTCCGGCTGTTGACATACACTGGTACACAAAAGTATACCTTACGCATACGTCTAGTAAGAGGCGATAGATTTCATTAAAAAGCACTATTACTGGCCGACATGTTTCGACCTCATCCGGAGGTCTTCATTGGGGTGAATGTGACGTGCTTACACGAAGCCTTGTCAGTGTGTAGCGTAGCAGCTTCGTGTAGGCGCGTCATATTGGCCTGATGAAGACCTCCGGATGAGGTCGAAACATGATGGCCAGTAGCTGATTCGCTACGTGAGTAAACCGTGCTTGTTAATAATGTCTATCAGATGTCTCACGTTAGTTTTAATCAAAAAAAGGCAATAGTTTGTCATGGTTTGGACATGTGATTACAAGAGAGGGTCACCACGCAACATAAAGAACTTTAAATATGACGGTTAGTAGAAATAAGGGAAGGGAAAGATTTAAGAAGATATGGGAGTAGTGAGAGTATATGACGGAAAATAGAGGAATGTAGAAGAAGAAGACATACTGTGTCGACCTCAGATAATGTAATAAGGTAAGGCAGATGATGAAAGGCTTGGTAAGGCTTATTTGTAATCAACTTACCATCAACACTGACACCCATAAGCTGAGCTTGAAAGCCAAGTACAGAGAATACAGCAAACCCAGCGTAGATTGAAGTCAGGAAGTTAGTAATACTGACGAAGACAGCATCGAAGTGGCAGTTGTTGTAAAAGTTGTTATATGACGCCAAGGTGACAAGAGATCCGCAGCCCACACCAAAGGAGTAGAATATCTAAGTGGAAAAGAAGAAAGATAATAAGAAAGCGAAAATAATTTAATGTAAGATTTAATCAATTTTAAAGACATTGAAGTTATAGATAAAAACATGATAATATTTTTTTAAGGAAAAACTATCACATTTTACGCCAATGCGTTAAATTTATTGCTCCTTTCGGTTTCACCATAAATTATATAATTAAATATGAGTAGAGAATATTGAGATAGTTCTATGTAGGCATCCGTAGTATTTCAATGCCCACGAAGGAGAATAACTTGATATGATATTTTTTTAAATAAAATCCGACTTCAACTCAAACTACTCAACCCATTTTGAAAAAAAAATGATGGGACCCTGATAAGTATGCCTTAAAAAAATGAATTTTCCAAATTGGTTTAGGCGTCTTCGAGTAAACGTGAACATAAAAAAAAAAACCATAAATACATTCGATTAAACGTCCTCAACGTAATGATTTTGTTTTGAGCTGACCACTTTTTTTTGAACTTTTTTTCTTTTGTCAGTCCATTTTTTTCTTAATTTTCCAGCTAACTTTAATACATTGAAGGGTTCCCGACAAAACAAACTCAAATCAGCCTTTTCATCAACTAAATCTCTCTAATCTCCCAAACTTCCTAATGAAAACAACCATACCCAGTGGCTGGGAATAATTTTATTTATTGGGCCAATCCAAACTTAGGGATAATTACATAGTTAATCTCATAGACCAAAGTTTGAAATAGATATTGCAACTACCTAACCAAAAATTGGGTAGATGACTGTAAAATAAATCTTCATAAAATAGTGTCACTTTTAATTGATTATATCTATTTTTCACATGATTTTCTATAAATTAATGCAGAAAAACTGAATGATATTAAAAACACTATTTGATTCAAAAAAAAAAATGATATCACGATTGTGTATTTCATACATTTCCCATATAAAATGTATTTCATACAATCAGTTTTGATGTTTAGAAAAAAGTGTCTAATAATATGAGTTGTCGTCATCTAGCAGATGCGCAGGACTAGGAGAGAAATAAAAGGTAGTTGGTGTTTTCTTTTTTTGTTAATTGCAGTGAACTATATTGGTTTTTAAGACCGAAAAATGGCAATGGCTGCGTCTTTGAAAGTTTCAAAATAACATTTTTCTCTAGTTCTAAACTTCGACATGACTGCAACTTTTAGTGCCATAGTCAGGGTGTTTCACTTGCCCACTTATAAATTATACTAAGCACCGATGAATAAATAAAGAAATAAATAAACCATCACACAGGATAAAAATAAAAAGCTATAAATTGTAAAAAAGGTAAATATTACATGTAATAAGTCATATGTCATCAGAATTTAAAAATAATAATGTAGATAGCACATTTTTTTATCATACGGATATAAACTTGCGGTTTGTACCAATCTATTTAGATTTTTATCTGTGGTTAATCTATTTATCGAAATACCATTACTGGGGTTACTACCACATTCTTAAGATTGATGTCGGCTGTGAAAATTTAATGAGATCCTAAATTACTTTTGTGACTTCTTTTAAGTGGTTTCCCTTTTTCCATTTTTGTCACTTTATCAGAGAAAATCTTGAAGTTAAATAAATTATGAGAGTCGTTCTTCAACCGGAAACTTTTATTTTCAATTAGTTAAATACTTTTGCGCTTAAGGGATTTTTCTGTCTGTCGGGCGACTTTATTAAAACGCCGGGATCTAGCGGGACTTAAAAGTTATATTTTTGTCAGAAGCGCGGTTTGATGCTTTGATATAATAAGAAGTTTAATGAAAGACTTATTCCTAAAGCTGCACTTCCTTGGATTTTATCAGATAATAAAGTTGATAGCTCCTTGAGCCGGTGTCACTAGAATTGACTAAAGAAAATGAAATACTTTTTTATTTTCTTTAGTCCTTTTTAAATCCTTTTTAAAGAGCTATCTGATGAAACTTAGCAGATAAAATAGTAGATTGTGATATAAGGTAATATTTTAAAGGCTAGGGCGTTACTTTTAATCCAGAGCGAAACGAAGGATTCCACAGTTGAACCACGAGCGTAGCTAGTGATTTTACTGTGGAATCCTGAGTGAAGCGAGGGATTCATGTATATCGCCAGAGATAAAGATATTATCGTACCCGAGTAGCACACTCTACTTTTCATCTCCATCTATGAGAAAAACTAGCAAACACAAAACAGAATATAAAGAAAAGTAGAACACCAACAACCCCTAATCAGACTTCAAGCGACAATTTAATACTAACCTTTGTTTGATGTCGTTTTCATTCAATAAATACTAAGAAATAATTTTTCGAAGACCACTAACTTACGATAAAATGTTCATTCATAACTTTGTTTGCGTAGTCCTTCATATCTTTTTTATTTTTATAAGTAAACTTGATACCTATTCACTATCGGCTTAAACTTACGAAAAAGTATTCACTTTTACACAAATAATTAATATCAATACAAATAACCTAAAACTTCTGTTATTAATTTAATCAAAGAGAAAAATTGCGCTTTTTATTTACAACTTATTTATTTTTCCGAAGCGAAGAACATAAAAATGTTTACCTACATTCAGCCATGTTGACGACGATATGTATTCCAAATTTAAAAAATTTCGACGTCTGTTTACTTATTCTGTGCGTCTGAGCCAATTTTTTTTAACAATTTTTTTATATTGGACTGCCATCATTATTTTTGATTCTACATAGATTACACTCATGTTCAGTTTTAATCCCTAGAGATTTTCTTTTTCACTTTTTAGTCCCAAGCAGTAACTTAAGCTCCGAATATTTTGGGATGGTAACATCGTTTTTCGAGTGGATGGGATGAAAAATATATGACATCACTATAAAGGATGACCTTACGCGCTTATCCTTAAAGTTGTGCAAGGCAAATTAAAACCTGAAGAGCTTGATATAATTGATTAAAATTTTAAATCTTACTAATTAATTATTAAAACATCCATATGTATGAATGTTTGTTATGATTTTAAGCCAGCACGTCTGAATGGATGGAATGAAATCTGGCATGTGGATAGTTTAATACCTGGATGTAAACGTAGGATAGGTACCTATTATTACGAAATGGGACGTTACCGTGGGATTATCAAATTCTCTTTGAATACTTAGGAGAAGCCGCTAGCAGCAACTATTCTTTTCAAAAAAATGTAGTCTTACATTGCTGCATTGCTATGTATATACAAAAGAGTGCTTCTAGAACGTTTTTACCCATTTTTACATGAGCGTCATCTTTTTATTTTCTTTTTAACATTTTCGCTATGCGGGCTGCTCTCGCTGGCCGCAAAAAATGTTTTTTATTTTATTATACTTGGAATCTTGCAGCGCGATGTGTAAAACATAATTTTCATACCTGAGAAGCGGCGTCTCCCCAAACTCTAGGTTGCAGCAACGTTTCCCAGTCTGGCTGCAGGTAGAAGATGATGCCGTCCACCGCGCCCTCTAGCGTCACGCCCCTGATCAACAGAGCGGTCAGCATGACGTAGGGGAACAAAGCAGTGAAGTACACGACTTTGCCGGCCGATTGGACACCCTGGCAATTGACGAGTAGTCAGCAATGGTTATATTTTTAGATGGCCTACTTAAATACCGGGCTTAAATGTAAAGCGCATTCTGATACTCATATTCTAAATAATGTACTAAAATAATTAATATATAAATACCTTTTCAGTTAAACGAATTATGACATATTTTATACGGAACACTCTAAAATGCAAACACAATTTGCGATTTCCCATAGAAAATCAAAAAAATTGACTTCGGTCACTTTCGTTTACAGGGTGCGTATATTATTATAAAACTTGTTCATTAAAATGGTAGGGTATCAAATGCTGGCCCGGTGGAAAAGCACGCGTCGGGCACTCATTTTAAAATTCCATGTCACGGAAACACGAGATATTAAAATAATTTTTCACATATGTTTTTTTATTTTCAACAGAGAATACGATGAGCTAAAAATTAAAAGTAATAAAAATTCTTCATAATTACCTTTATAACAGAAAATAATGTTTTTTTTTGCAATAAATAGATAAAGTAATAATTACCTTGATAACACAAAAGAACGCAATAAGCCATGATCCGAACAACGCGCCAACAAGATGCCACTGAATAGTACCCCAGTTTTCCCAGGTGGCGTCGCCTCTGCCCAGGACTCTTTCACTGAAATCACGTTCTACATGTTTATATCCAAGACAGGGATGTCAGAAATCTTGTTTCGATATTTTTTGGAAATATCGGAAAAATTTCGTGGAAAATAGTTTTTTTTTTTTAAATTTTTTTGGAAATATCTATTCCGAAAGTAAAATTTAAAAAAAAACTATTTTGGCTGTCAAAAATACTTAGTAACTATGTTTATTCAACCTACCATGATAATCTTACGATACGAAGTTGGTACTAACTAATGTTAATGTACTAAGGAATAATATTTATTTATGAATTAAACAAATTTTTATCTGACATTGACAAAAGCAACTCGTGCTTTAACAGCATTCCCTAGATCGGGTGGCTGTCGGTTGTAAAACTTTCATACAAATATGTATTCTTAAAGAGGGTTGAAGCTAGGCAGGCGGACGGACGTAAAAAAATATCGAAATCATTTAAACTGATTTGGCTATTTCTTTTCCACTTCGCAAGATCTTTGGCATATAAAGCATAGCCTACTTTTACAAAACTGACACAAATATTTGAAGAACTTATTCTTAAGAGGACTTATTCTTAGATAACAGGTGTTAATATCCACTTGCCGTTATCAGTCACACTGTGTCCATGCAATCGGCCAGTTTCTTAATTTACGATAGTGGAATAATCACTTTTATCAATGACTAATAATCCTCGGTTGCTGGGAATAATGAGTAGCTTTGTGTACTCGAGGCCAAATTGTTTTTTAATTGCACTCGTGTAGAGAATCTGTCGTCATTGATTACATACGTACGTCATAGTGATCGAATCGGAAATGAGGAAATTATAGATAGAATTGTCAAAGCGGTATCGTGCGTTTAGATCTTGCAGTGCTTGATTAGAGTTGTGAGACTCAAAATGGATTAGATCCATTAGGGAGCATATATGTAGAGAATTTCGAGTGTTACAGCTCTAAATAATAAATTAATAAAATAAAATTTCTTTATGTCGGCCTTTCTTTGTCCACAGAAGAATTACAATTTACAGAAATACATCATCAGTTTTCTGTCATATCTTACATTCACCTAAAAATTTAACATAACAATTACTCATATATTTTATATTATATTATATTTACTTTTACTATTAATAACGTTGTATCGTCTTACTTAATTTTCAATTTGCACATGTGATGGCCCTTGGGTTTAAAACCAATATGCTACTCCGGACCTTCAATATTTTTAGTGATAATGCTCATAATGCTATCAGGACTGTATCGGATCCTGCGCATCAGAGATGCAGTGCTTTTGCAGAAAATTGCATTAAAATCGTTTACTCCTGCACTCTAAGCAGACAGAGATCAGAACTGCACAACCTAAAACCTGACACCGCGTCGCCAATTTCATTAGTTCGTCTATGATTCAAAAGGATTATGGAGGCAACTATACTTTACAAAAATAGAGTAATGTTCTAGATCAGTAGATTAATCCGAAGATCTTGATAGGGTCACGTCGCCGCGTCGTGTCCATAAAAGTGAATTTCGAGCGGCGTACATTCTTGAAAAGTGAAGTAAATACCTGAACGCTGCTAATTGAAAAATACCAACATAATCGATATAATAACTGTCGAAATTCACTACAACACTCAATTTAATGAACTATAAAATTTATATAGGAGGCAATGATTTCACACTTTAAGTATAATTAAACAAATTAATGTAATGGAAGAAATCACACTCAGTATAAGTAAGTAAAATTTTCTTTTACACGAAAGGTGTGAAACCTACAAATTTCTTTCCAATACATCTGATTGCAAAGGGGACGTGGTAAAAATAACAATGAATATAAATCCATGGTACCTACGGTTGAACACAAAAACGTTAATAAAAGTCTCTGAAGCCCGATAAACTATCACGTCTTTATCTATTAAGGAGCAGACAGAGTAATTAGAGTCTTACAGCTCTAAGCAGACAGAGCCCAGGACTGCAAGACCTAAAAAGCCCATACGACGTTGACAATTCTAACAGTTTGTATATGATTCAAATGGACTTTAAAAAAAAATAGAGTAATGTTAGGTCAACAGTATAATCCGAAGATCTGGATAGGGTCACGCACGTCGTGTCCATAAAGGTGAATTCCGAGCGGCGCACGTGCTTGGAAAGTGAAGTAAACACCTTAACGCCGCGAATTGAAAGATACTAACATAATTGATATACCGTCGAGATTCAGTATAAGGCTCGGCACAAACGGGGTACTACAAAATGCAGCCACTCACCAATTTCCTGTAGTTCTCATACAAAAAAAAAAGATAAACCGCACTTTTCATACAGAAAGAGAAAAGTGCCGTTTATCTTTTTTTTTTCATGTCGTGTCCCTTAAAGTGATTTCCAAGCGGCGCGCGTGCTTAAAAAGTGAACTTACCTGAACGCCACTAATTGAAAAATACCAACATAGTCGATATATGATCGAATAACTGTTGAGATTAAGTATAAAGCTCTGCGCAAACGAGCCACTATAAGACGCGGCAACCGACCACTTTCCTGTAGTTTTCATACATTTTGTATGGACATGGCCGCCGTTAACTTCACCGTTTACTTGCCGCAAACGGTGAAGTTAACAGCGGCCACAAAATTTGTAGGAAAGTGGTCGGTGGCCGCATTTTGTGGTGGCCCGTTTGCACCAAGCCTGTCACTGAATTTCATGAACTGCAAAATATATATAGGAGACAATGATTTCACACTTTAAGTATAAATAAATATAGGGACAGATCACACTTTTCTAGGTCAATAAATTAATCAGAGTAGTCACGTCGTTACTATAAAAGTTAATTCCGAGCGGCGCACATGCTTGGAAAGTGAAGTAAACTCCTGAATGCCGCTGATTAAAATATACCGACTTAATCGATGTAATCGACTGTCGAGATTCAGTTTAAGGGCTGCCACAAAACGCGGTCACTTATCACTTTCCTGTAGTTTTCATACGTTTTGTATTTTTGTATGGACTCGCCGCACACGGTGACGCGGGTGGCGGCTACTAAATTAGCATGAAAGTAGTCGGTGGCCGCGTTTTGTGGTGGCCCGTTTGCATTGAGCCTATCATTCAGTTTCATTAAGTGCAAAATTTATATAGGAGGCATTGATTTCACACTTTAAATATAAATAAAAATAGGGACAAATCACACTTTTTTAGGTCAACAGATTAATCTAAAGATCAAGACACGTCGTGTCCATAAAAGTGAGTTTCGAGCGGCGCACGTGCTTGAATAGTGAAGTAGACACCTGAACGCCGCTGATTAAAAGATACTGACATAATCAATATAGTGACTGTCGAAATTCAGTATAAGGGCCGCTACAAAACGCGACCACGTACTACTTTCCTGTAGTTTTCATACGTTTTGTATGGACTGGTCGCACACGGTGACTCTGGTGGCGGCTACTAAATTAGTAGAAAAGTGGTCAGTGGCCGCGTTTTGTGGTGGCCCGTTTACACCGAGCCTGTAACTTAATTTTATGAACTGCAAAATGTATATAGGAGACATTGATTTCACACTTTAAATAAATATAGGGACAGATCACACTTTTTTAGGTCAATACTAATCCGAAGATCTGGATAGGGTCACGTCGTGTCCATAAAAGTGAATTCCGAGCGGCGCGCGTGCTTTGAAAGTGAAGAAAACATCTGAACGCAGCTGATTGAAAGACACCAACATTATTGATATAATTTCATAAGCATGTATCTATGCTGCATTGATTTCACTCTTTGAGTTTAAGTAAGTTGGATTTTTTTTACTCGTATAGTGTTGAAGGTTATGTATGCACAAAAGACTTGTATACAGGGTCGAAAATAAATTATTTTGTTATGTTAAGAGAATAAAACGTCACAAAATAATGTCACTTGTCATTTTATTGTGATTGTATTCAATTTTAACGTGGTTTTAGATTTATTATTATTTGACTCCAAGAAACAATGACGTCATAACGTATTATTTATTTGAATATGTTTGTTCTGACGTTTAACAAATTGACTCTGTTTTGACTTGTTGGAATATAGTGGTTTTCTTTTACGTGCCCAGACCAGACCAGACACATTGTATGGCAATGCTAATGGATCTAAATAGGTACTCACTTGTAATATTCCTCCGAAGCCAAAACTCTCGTAACATTGGAGTACCAAGGCACGGTTTCTGTACCGTTCAGGCAGTATAGCTCATTGTAGGGTTGAAACCCAGTGATGCGACAGATCTCTCCAATAGACATACATTGTCTCATGTAAAATGTTTGTGTCTCCGTTCCTGTATAGTTTCTACTCCTACATTCACTATCGTAGAGGCCGCTGTAACATACTGAAAAATAAATTGAAATGAGATTGTGTTTTTAAACTTTATAACAAATGTAATAGGCGGAATTAAAGCTATAGGCTTTATCTACCAGTCAACCTACTGGTGATGCCGAGATTAAGAAGTCTTTTGAAGGAGGCGCAAAATATGTAATTCTGAAAGATATATAACTAATAATAATATAAGAATATATTAACTAAAATAACAATATATATCAATAAACTTACATTCAAGATATACACGTTACCACGGGGCAGCAATTTGCCAGGGCTTTTTTATTTATAAGTAAGTAATTTAAGTTATTAGTTTAGTTTTAGTTCGTTAATTTTTATTTATATTATTTAAGTCAATGTGGAAATAAAAACATGTTATGATTAAATAAGTACATAAACCCTGGCATAGATATGAGTAATAATAACCAAAACGTATACTACATAAATATTATTTGTATTCTATCTGACAGTTCCCGAAGATAACACGCACTACACTTTTAAACGCTACTCGAGTACGAGCCTTCTGGATATTGATTGGTAGGGCTTTCCAAAGCTTTGCCGCTTGAACAGCAAACGAACGTTCGAAGATCCCACTTCACATTATTTATTTTTTTATTCTTGACTAGCTGATGCCGCGTGGTCAAATTTTAAACAATCCAACTAGAAACTCTCATTTTCTCGGGATAAAAGTGTTAATCAAGGTAACAATGCCAAATTTTATTCCAATCCGTCCAGCCGTTTTGGCCTGAAAGCGAAGTAAACATCCACACATGTCATCTAATCATCTATAGATTTAACTTTCATTATTATAATATTAATAAGATTATCCAAAATTATCAAAATCACTACTATTTAAGCCGTGAGACGTTCACTGTCGGACATAAGCCTCTCTCAAAGATTTCCGAAATAATTCATCTTAAGCGACCTGCATGCAACATTTTTCAGCTACTTTGTTCAGGTCATCTGATCACCAAGTAGATATGGTATCAAAACTGCGCATGTCTGTACGTAGATCGCCGTTCGAGAACCCTTCTGTCCAATCTCGGCTTAACAGAGAAGATGCATAATGAGTAGATTTTGATAAATGTCTCTGATTTTGTAAGCATTTACGTATTAAAGACACAACTATAAGTTTTTATCGAATCATTAACTTTGGTTTTTAGTTGATTGAAAAAGTCAAGTTTAGAAGTAATAAAAAGTTTTAAAATAATATTACAATAGAATTTTCTTAAAAGATTAAGCTCGTTTTGTTATGAGGCCAATTTTGTAAACGCAATATTTGACATAGCACCCGAATGTTATCACATCACGCCTACAAAAGCAACATAAGTGACGTCACTCCTGTCCGGTCTTTCTAAGGCGCTCGGAGATACCGTCCAAAGCCGAACGTGACTTTGTAACCTTATATCTTAAAGAGATTTTGGGTTGGCAAGGTAGTTTTTTTTTGAACGTGCCTATTTTAGGAACTCTTTACATAGAACAATCAGAAAAAATTATGCATCTTCCCTATGGATCAAAGATAAATAAGAAGGAAATAAGAAAATAAAGACTTACGGTCGGTATTATATTCATTATCACATGATCCCCAATCCAAGTTCCCAACAATAGACACGAACGTATAGAAGAGGGTCCAGGCAACAATGATCATGTAATAGATAGATATGATGCTAATCACAACCAGAGTGCAATAGCCGAGACCACTGAAGAAAGGAGATATGGAACTGAAAGCTTTTAGGGGTCCCAATCCAGTATACTGTCCAATGTATAGCTCCAAGTAGAAGATAGGGAGCCCAACGAAAATCAACATGATGAAGAAAGGAATGAGGAATGCACCTGTAACAAAAATATTTACTATAGTGCAAGCAGTTTGTCATAAAACTAGTGGGTCGTCGTGGCTATTCCGAAACTCTAATATATGTAGTTTTTCTTTAATCAATGATTTTAATAATTAAAATATTAACAAATATTACACGTAATGTGTACCTACTCATTAATGTGTAAAAGTGTATCAAAAGCGTTTGAATAAATATTGATTATTTCGCTTTGCACGGATATGTATTTCATTTACATGTAAATCTTCCGGCAATAATTATCTACATGATAAATTATGTATGTGAAAATCTATACTAAAATCAGTTTAGTAGTTTCAAAGCTTATCAAATATGGCAGACAGATATACGCGCATATTGACTATATTTTATGATAAATATGGATACCTATACTGATATTGTTGTGAGAATATTAATTTAAAAAATTTAATGACACTCGTTCTTTTGTTTTGTAGGTTATATTTCTAGGGTTAGTTATTAAAAAATCAAATCACAAACATAGAACCAAACTTACCTCCGCCATTTCTGTACGCCAAATAAGGAAATCTCCACACGTTGCCTATACCAACTGCGTAGCCTAGACAGGCTAGAATGAACTCCAAGGGTCTGCCCCATGACGCCCTGTCCGGGGTAGAATCGCTTTCTGAAGGGCCTGTCGATGGCAGTTTGCCGTTCGTTTCAGGCTGAAAAAGAAAATCTTTTTGAATACAAATGTTTCATGTAGTTTGTCTTAGTATTAGTTACCGAATTTTCAAAACCATTTTTCCATATAAACTCGAAAAAATTACTTTTTGATTTTATTTAATAGATAGTTAAAATTATTCAACACTCATAATGATTGTGTATATATTTTGTTAACTTTGTAAGAAATAAAATACCACATCTTTTTTTACAAAAATAAATTTGGAAGTTAACTTATTGGGAAATACATTATATCTAAAATTTGTTTGAATTAGGTTTTTAAATCTCAAATATCTTGCCTGTGGGGCATAAAACACTGCTGGCGTTTTACTCAAAAGCATCCAGCTTTTTTGCTTAGTTTTTTTGTCATTTAATATAATTTCTTTCAAAATAAGTTGCACCCAAGTACTATGTTTGCTTTCATAAGGTTTTATTTGTAAATTTTCAAGTGTACATGAACCAATAAAATAAAATAAAAATATAATTCCCAAACTGAACTTCGACAAATTGATAGCGACAACATTTAATTTTGACAATAGGTAACTCCGATTTGTCTTAATTTCGTCGATAGTTTAGTTCAAAATATCTCACGTCCGGTATTACTGTACTGTGACAAAGCGTTTCTTAGACATGACTAGGAAACAATCCGAGTACGACCACATATTTCTTCGACAACAATACTCTTTCAAAATGAGTCAATTTTGATGTATTCTTCTTCGTCTTGCTATAATTCGAAAATATTTTAAAACCACATGACACATCTAAGATACGACCAAGTGTATTACAGAATCACTAACAGAATAACTACTATAGTTTTATTGAAATGTATTATACTTTAATAGTGCCCACACCTGCACTTCCCTACCCATTTCACTAACGTATTCTAAACCCGCCAATAAAGTAATTAGCAAACTTTCAGCGGACACGAAAATCTCCTGAACAGCTCTAAACGGAATCCCTTCAAACAAGGGAATAATCGTCCTCATTTGTATGTAAATTCCGCCGGGATTGTGACGGTTTGGTCGCAAAATGTTGACGAGCAAAATGTATGATTCGCAAAATAACTTAAACTTCTTAATAACTATTTAATTGATCAAACACAAAGTCTTGCAATCATAATTTTAAGGTAAAAACGATTAAAATGGTTAACACTTGTATACTTAGAAATATGTGACTTAGAGTTACGTTCGGTGATACCTAATAAAATCACCTTTTTATACTATAAGTAAATGTAGGTGTATTTTAATTATAAATTTTTAATTGTCTCGAAAAATCCAATCATCGCAACCGTGCCGCCTTTTTAAATGCGTAATATAAATAACATCAAATATACACGTTGACTCGATTCAGAACTGCTACTTTTATCTCCCGGTCTCCGGTTGAAAAATGTACGATTTGTGAAAATTTCAGAGTCATAAGCTGTTTATTTCTGTTTAAGTAAAAGTTGAACTAGCTAATACACGGTTTATTAAAACCATAGTTACAGTTTGTTCTGTTGAAAAAGAAGCCAATATTGACTTCGAAGAAGGAAAAAAAGATCCGCGTCCGATTTAACACAAGCAACGATATGATACAAATACAATAAATTTATTTATTTTGAATTTTTAAAAAATAGGTGTAACAATACCAATAGATAGTAAGTATACTGATATAATGTAATTTAATTAATATTAATACATTGTCACTCTAATCCGACACCGCAAAAATTTAAATTAGTATTTATTAGTTACTCAAAGAAATAGTTTTAAAATCACAAAAAAGAGTATAGGTATTTAGGAATATTGTAAACAGCAAGGTATATTACATGTTTTGCTGATGAACTTTTTGCGATTAGACGTTTTACACTAGACCATTGCGTTGTACACCACAATAGAGTCGTTAAGTTTTCGTTCGATTCGCTTTCCTGCTACCTATTCAAATAATATTATGGGGAAGTTCGTCTCGCTAACTCGAACAAGTAGTTCTTGCACATACTTTATGTTTATTACTAGGACTAGAAAAGGAATGGAGTGGGCTTAAGATTAAATTTATAGCCTACTAGTAACCGCGGCTTCGTCCGAAATCATCACTAACATGTGTCATATATATGTATTCCTACTCTATAAACATCCTCTACTTACGATACGTGGATTCATTTCATGTATTTATTATTAAAAATAAATTGCATGATGTTGCAGTAATCAAGAATAGGTACTAGTAATTCTTAGTCGTTAATACGATAAATTTCTATTTGGCGTTCCCAAACTCATAACTTCTTTGCACATCAGAGTTTTAGTCATAAATAAAATAAATGCCGTGTTAGCCATAATTTACGTTCTTTACGTACATTTAAACCAAACTAATTTAAATGTATGTAAAAGTCAAAAGTTAAAAATCATTTATTTATCTTTGGATATTTATATCACTTGATAATTGTCATTTCTTTTTTCTTTCGATTTCTTAATAGTTAGTTGACGTCAGATCATTTACTTACAACTAAGTTACTGCCGCCTCCTAAGCGCAAGTACAGAAGAAGCGCTAACAAACTGTACTGCAGCATTTTTCCAAAAACGTCAACCTTACAATTATACTGTAAATATACATATGCATGTGTTCAGTTGTTCCATATCTGTCTTAGCCAAGGATGGAAATGTTGAGCTTTCGTTTTTTGGGTCTTCCCATAGTTCTTTATTCGGGCACGAGTCACGACTAGACATTTCTTTGCAACGAACGTAACCGCAACGAACGCAAGATCGTAGTTGGTTTACGTAAGGCGCTGGACACATAGAAAAGACGTAAGACGCAGACAAAGCATGGACGGGGTATAGACGGGGCGCCATCGCGACTTTTAAAAATATATACAAACAAAACCGTATCCATATCAACACTGGCGATGCGCGAGTCCCCCAACCCTGTTTCGTCTGCGCCCTTGTCCCGTCCGTTTTGTGTGTTCTGCATCGCGACGCTTCTATACATCTAATATATAAAATTCTCGTGTCACAGTTTTCGTTGCCATACTCCTCCGAAACGGCTTGACCGATTTTGATGAAATTTTTTGTGCTTATCCGGTATCTATGAGAATCGGCCAACATCTATTTTTCATCCCCCTAAATGTTAGGGGTAGTCCACCCCTAAATTTTATTTTTTATTTTTTAGACCAAATTTTTAATTTTTTTTTTATGATACAACATACAAAATACATACAATCCTCAATTTTGGCAAAACAACGTTTGCCGGGTCAGCTAGTTTTGTATAAAAAAGATGCGGAGGAGACATATGTCTGCGCCCCGTTCACGTCTCTTTTCAGTGTGTACAGCGCTTAAGGCGGCCCTTCCCGGCGGCTCTGTCGTCAACGCGAGCATAGTTCGAAAAGCTTGTTTTTTCATCCAGGGCAATACTCGAAAAAAAAGCAAACCAAAAAGAGAGAGATAGCGCCTTAGGGACGGTTTGCACTGTATTGAATGAAATTTGTATTATTGTTAACTATCCATTGAACGAATATTAACTATTCATAGGGTGCGGAAATTTCATAAAACTTGTTCCAGGATATACATTTTTGTCAGTAAGCATTACAAGTTTGTGAAATAATGTTTTTTATTTAAAAATTTTATTACATTTGCGAGGTTTCTATCGAAACATTTTTTTTATTTTTACAAATGAGTACTTTATGAACGGTCGAGGTTCAGGTAAAATTTGTGCAAAAAAGCAGATTTTTGGAGTCGTATACTGAACTTGTTTTTCCAAATATAATTTTTTATTTCGATAAAAACCTAGAAATAGTGCACAAGATATCTATTAGTTCAAAAGTTTTCAATAAAGATAACTTACAACGCCATATTACGTACGAGCGTTTGTATGAAAAGTAAGACGGGAAGGCTGCTCTTAAGACGTAGACTCTTACAGTTTATCAACTATGTCTTGGCTGTTGTGAATACATACATACATTGTTCTATCACGCCTGTATCCCAAAGTAGCAATTCATTTTATCGTTAAATAAAGTTAAAGCCAGTTAATATTAATAACCAATCCGCAGAGTTCCCTTTTGATAAAATCTACATTCCGCATCATTTCGCATTCCAGGCACTTAAAATATGTAGAAGCGTGCGGGGTGCCTTGCAGATCGCCTAGCACCTCATCCCCTCGAGTGTTGGATGACAAAGCCTCGACCTCACGCTGAAGCTTGCCATCTTTTGTAAACAAACAACCATTCTAAGTATACAAACTCTGCTACAAATGTCATAGTAACTCCATCTATGTCCTATTCAGTGCATACAGTCTTAAGCACTGCCGGTGAGTGAGTTGGATAAAACTTGCCTGATTTCTACAAACGTATGCAGGCAACGCACCTGCAGCCAACTCGTGTAAGTCACGGCCTGGCTAAGTTTCAAATTGCTTCGGAACTTTGGGCCAGTGAGAATAGAGTAGTTATCGGCGGTTCAAGACTATCAAGACTTGGTTTGGAAGCTGTAGCTGGTTTGTTGTTTAAAGTTTTGACTGCTTGTATCAAGAATGGATTAGTGCCGGTTAAATTATGTTTTTGGCTTTGTAAACATACATCCCTAGTACACGAACTCTGCTGCGAATGCCATAGCAAAACCATTTGATATCGAAATAATTTATAAAATTATACTACTCCATTTATTGTCCTATTCTGTGCATACAGTCTTAAGCACTGCCGTGGAGTGAGTTGGATAAAACTTGCCTGATTTCTGCAAACGTATGCGGGCCAACGCACCTGCGGCCAACTTGTGTAAGTCACGGCCTGGCTAAGTTTTAAATTGCTTCGGAACTGCGGGCCAGTGAGAATGGAGTAGTTATCGGTGGTTCTAGACTATCAAGACTTAGTTTGGCCGGTTCGGGAGCTGTTCTTGAGACTTGTTGTTTAAGTTTTGACAGCTTGTATCGAGAATGGATAAGTGCCTGTTTAATAATGTTTGTGGCTGAATTTTTGAATAAAATACTAGCCTCTGTTTTCATTTATGCCTATTTCCTTCGCCTTGGGAGTTATTTTTACAAGCTTTTGTTTAACTTGCAATGTATATTGTTTGGATGTATTTTTTTTTATGTCAAATCTTGCAACTCAATTTTCAACCAGTTGTCCTCAACCGATTGAACTGAAATTTTGCATACATATGAAAGTTGGATGACAATATCGTATTATGGCGTCAATGCTTACGTGTTGCTCTATGCGTCAATGTTCTGTTCTAGTGATAGAGCCAGGAGATATTCGACGGAACTCAGTCAACTTATAAAACAACATAACCTCTTTCAGTAAGACTTATTTGTGTTGACAAGCACTTTATGGTAGACGATGCCTAGGTTCTGGTCACGGAGACAGTAGGTGGTCGATGGAACTCAGTAATAAAATGATGCAATTCCATCGAGTTTGGGATTAGTAACTTTGTTTTAATTAGAACTTTGGCCTCACAAAAAGATTGTAAAAAAAAAAGTTTAAAAAGAAATACTTTTATAATTTTTAAATTAATGACTTTATATAGCTTCTTTTCTCTCTGTTGGTATCCGTTACTAACTTAAGTAGCCCTAGTATATTTGCGCTATTCCCTTGGGTCGTCTTTATGCCTTTTTTCTGTAACAGCCATGTTGAAGGTAATGCAACTACCTTCCATGTCCTACCTAATTATTTTTTAATTTATCATTTATCCAAGTCTAAAAATCTAAAACATTTCAAGATAAAATATAAACGTTACTATTATTAATTATTATGAATCATGGACTGAATTTAATTAATATTGATAGAAAACTTCTTGGTTTACTTACTAGAAACTTGGGGTTACTATATCCCCATTCATACCATACAAATCTGTAAGAGCCCGATATCTTATCTAAATATCTTTGATATTTTAAGGTAAAATTATTAACGTTATTATTATTAATCTCTACCACAATATAGGCATTACACATCAAAATATATCATAGGTAATTATAGTTTTAATCCAATTTAAAATTATTGGCCAACAAGATTTAGGTGTTAAATTACTAGAAAATTAGGATAACTGCAACCCCATCCATAACATCGCCATCTGTAAAACCCAATATTCTTATAGATGGTGTATTTTAAGATATGGTTTTTCGTATCTAACGAATCATGGCCGAACCAAATGATACTTTATCATAAATAGATAATGAATATAGAAACTGATTTTTATTATTCACAATGATTAAATAGCTATCCGTCAATATTATTGTCTGTGAAACGATAACATCATAATTTAAATTTCTCTTTTTTGAAGTTGAGGCAAGTAAATTTTTTTTTGATAAGTTGGATGTTTAGAATAATTTTTTTACAGCAAAATAGTACTTGGAAGTAAAAGAAAGAATAAGTATCAGCTCACAAAGTATGCAGGAATGTTTCTTGAAAATTATTTAGTACCTATATTGAACTGACTAGTAAATGTTTTCTCAGGAACTACTCATGTCATGTCACACGTGGCTATTTTTTTTTATTATAAAATATTTTCAATTAGGTCATCTAACTGCTTAAAAAATCTAAAAGCTTTATATTTCTAAGCAGTAACATAGAAAATCTAAATCAAAAATTGTTCTCCTTTAACTACTATGGATATTTTTTTATTGTATACAAATCAAAAGGTTTTCACATAAATTATATAGTTCAAATTGTAACCCTGTCATTGAAATGCTTAAGGAAAAGAAAAATGTTATATTTAAAACACCTGCTAGTTAAAAAAAATGTATTTTGAAACAATACGTCTATTGTGTTTGAATTTCAATGGCCTAGAAAGTAAAGGTTTACAAACACTTGTGAAGAACATTATACCTATAGTTAAAACATTTCTTAAAATTATTCTAAACATTAAAAAAATAAAGAAGATAATTATTTCGAGGATTGACTGTTTGGACGAGAAAGTTACAATTGGTACTAGTTACTTGAACCTATACCAATAAAATATAAGTAGATGAATCTGTAATAATAACTTTAAAAACTATCAACTTTTTTTAAATTTGTTTCTTATAGAAATTACTAGTAAGTATAAATACTTTCAGCATAAATAAATTATGTGATTAATATTTTTTTGTAAGTACCAATTTTATTATTACTCTGCAAGAGATTATTGATAAAATATACCTTTTTGTCACTATTAAGGGGTGAGAAGGTGAGGTAAGGTCTCGGTGGGAGTCCTGATAGTAGTGAGTCAGGGCTGTCTAAATGCCGAGTATCCTTTTATTGCGTCAATAGCGGGACACCTACTTATCCTCGTCCCCGTCGTCCACCCTGGGACCGGCTACAGCCACGCCGCCGCGTGAACGCCATCTAGTGGTTTAGTTGCCAAGGATGCAGGGCAAAGGGCGAGCGTTCTGCGCCCGAAAATATAATTCAACACTAAGGAGGATACCCGAACCAAACCGAGCGTGTCTGCGAACACTGAGGTGGCAGTCCCATCAACATCGGCAGACAGGACACAGCAGGATAGTCACCTACTTGTCTGAATTTCAACAGATTAAAGAAACTGAAACTGTAAGTCACTAATAAACTTTTAACTTATTATGGTTGTTTTCGTCTTAACTCTTATTTTCATCAGTTTCAGCTCACATAACCCACTGATGGGCCTCCCTTCATTTTAAATGTGTATAAGTACCTATATTTAAAAAAAAAGGTATTGTAGTAGTCACTTGTTCTGATGAATTACCTAAAATGAACAAAATCATTCACAAAATATATTTGTCAAATGGACGAAACTAACATACCGGTCCTACCCCGATAAAAATAGGATAAGATCAAAATAAGAATCAATAAAAGTAAAAAACCTTATTCATAGTGTTATGTCCACCAGCCAGCATAAAAACCTATTGTCAGATCCTTGTCCCACACTGTACGTAATATTTTCGAATTTGTCAATAGCTAACTCTGGAAACAAACGACACTAACGTAGCGCTCTAACCCCGCACAAAAGTAGGATAGGATCACAAAAAATATGGAAAACAGTAAAAAACTTATCTTATTCATAGTATTATGTCCACCAGCGTAAAAACCTATTGTCAGATCCTTGTCCTACACTATACGTTTATTTTCGAGTATGTCAATAGCTAACACTGGAAACGGACGACACTAATGTAGCGCTCTAACCCCGCACAAAAACGGATAAGATTAAAAAAATGTACAACCGTTAAAAACTTACCTTATTCATAGTGTTATGTCCGCCAGCCAGCGTAGAAAACTATCGTCAGATCCTTGTCCCACACTGTACGTCTTATTTTTGAGTGTGCCAATAGCTAACACTGAATCAACGCGACAGTACGTTCTGCCAAACATATGCACAGCGTCGCACGCCGAGGTATAAGAACGCGCAAGCATGGACCGGTTTTTCGCACTAATAGTATTGACAGACTAAATGTAATCATCGATGTTATACCTATACGATATCGACAGATAACACTTTTATTGGTAAAAATAAGGGTTCGGTCGCATTGTTGTAATTTTATTTTCGTCGCAATTTTATATGTCTGATTAAATGGCTGTCTTCACGGATTTTACTAATTTAACACTGGTGTCAGACTTTTCGAGCTGCCCAATCTGACGTAGCTCTTTGACGGTTCTAGCAAGCGCTTCAAATGAGTCTTTTGGGTGTTTGCGTTTTGTTTTCTGCTTTGTACGTTTAATAATTGTTTAAAATTGTGAAAACAGAATTGTATAAGTTTTTAAATAAGTTTTTAAAGGTTTATATTTGTACACTCACAAATGACATAATTTGAGTACAATCAGTACATGTATTTTATACAAACTGACATTAATTTCAAATTTGACATTTTTAATTAATAATTATGACATAGCAATGTATTCTCAGTCCACACATCTAATTTTAATATCAGTATAATTGTAAGGTTGACGTTTTTGGAGAAAATGCTGCAGTACAGTTTGTTACCGCTTCTTCTGTACTTGCGCTTTGGAGGCGGCAGTAAACTTAGTTGTAAGTAAATGATCTGACGTCAACAACTAACTATTAAGAAATCGAAAGAAAAAAGAAATGACAATTATCAAGTGATATAAATATCCAAAGATAAATAAATGATTTGACTTTGACTTTGACTTTGAAAAATATAATTAGCGGGCCGCAATTGTTATGAGTTTAAAAGCCCTGAATTTATCAACTCTCTTCGAACAGGATTTAGTGGATTGTGAGATGTCCCCGCGATGTTTTCCTTCATTGGAAGCAAGTTCAATATATTTGAATAAATAAATGAAAAACTCTATATTGCACCAATACAAAAAAGAGTAAATATTAAAAAAGAAGTTTTACGATTTAAAATACATAGGTACCTACATTTCGAGACACCAAATATTTGGTGTCTCGAGTAATATTCTTTAATAACAAATTAACAAACCATGATAATAATCAAACATAAATCAAGCGCAAGAAATAACCTCATCAAAAGTACATTCAAGTAAGCGGAACTTAAAAACTACATCTTTTTTTCTGCCTATAGCATTACTAATATACTGAAATCATTTCTGGCTCAATCAGTGGCTGCTGTATGACGCGCTACGTCGCAGAATGTTTCCTAGTCGCAAAATGTCCCTTTCGCAGAATGTCCCCTCGCAAAATGTGTTGGTCAACACTGTGTGCCACGTAATGTGACAGTCATTTTATTCAAATTTTATAGGGCTGTTTTCCGCAATGCTATTAAGGTTACTCTTCCATTGTCCGCGGTAGTAAATATATCAAGCACAGAAAAGAAATAACAAATTAAGAAATATTTATAAACAAGTCACAACTGCAGCCCTTAAATCTTGCAGCCCTCTCTCTCTTAAATAAAATAATTTATTATCAGACAGTCAAAGTTCATACAAACAATAAGTAAAAGAAAGTTAAAAGAAATAACATGCCATTAACCGAAAATTTACTGATTGTCATGTAAAACGTGCATTTCAGTGAACCTCCTGAAGATAGCTGCATCCATCCTGTCTGCTGTCATATTCAGGACTTTGTTTCTGCTCCCCCGCACTCAGCGCACTAATGATGATATTTTCTTCCGTATAATAGCAAAAAATTCATTTATTTATTTATAAAACTTTATTGATCCACAATTTACATTGTTTACAATTGGCGGACTTAACGCTAAAAGCGTTCTCTCCAAGTCAACCATGAGGATAAACAGAGATCTAGTTACAGCGCAAAATAATTACTAAATTAATCCTAATAAATATACCTACATATACCTACATTTATTATATGTATATACATACATAAACATACACACAATATATATAAATAATGAATGATGATGGTGAAAATTAAATATACACTATTTTAGAAGATGAGAGTGTACTTTTCTTTTAAAAGAAAATTTTGTTGAAATGTCCTTGATGTCAACGGGTAAAGCATCACGGGTAAAATTCATCAACTGCAGCATCACGGAACATTAGAGACATCACGGAAGCTTAGAGACGTAAGTTTTAAAATGCTCTGTCTTCTCCATTAAGGATAGAGACGTGATATTGGTATGGCTCATTTGCCCTCATGTAATAATCTCTGATAAAACATTAATACCCATTGTTGCACTCAATACAAAGTTTATTAACATTTTTATCACGTAAACCAAAATTTATATCAACACCTGATAAGATATTCTCTACTGCTATCTTTTCAATTTAAGGATACGTCTGTACCTATATCGATTTATCTCTGTTTAGAGATCTTTAAAAGATTTTTATTAATTTATTTATTATTACATACTTCTACGAGTTTACTATGATACACGGTAATAAAACAAATAGTCTTTTTTTTAATCTAAGGCTAGTTGTTTTGCAATTTATATGTATCACAAATATACAAAGATTGCCGTGAAAGGTAGGTAAATTTTGTAAATCTTTTTTTAACTCTTATTCTTTGATTGCTTAAAGAGGCCCTTCCCGACCGCTCTGTTTTCAACGCGAGCATAGTTTGAAAAGCTTGTTGTTACTTTCAGGGTGATGCTAGAAAAAGAGGCAAACCAAAATGAGAGAGATAGCGCCTAGGGGCATGGTTTGCATTCTATTGAATGGAATTAGTATTATTATTAATTATCTATTGAACGAATATTAACTACTAGCTGATGCCCGCGACTTCGTTCGCGTGGACTTTATGACTCCGGCGTATTAATATAAATAACAACTAATGAGAGAGAGAGAGAGAGAGAGAGAAAGAGAGAGAGAGAGAGAAAGATAGAGAGAGATAAGAAAGTACTTGTAACAGTGTTAGGAGTTAAAAGTCAATATTATTTTAATTCTTTCCTTCGGGAGCCAATATGAAAAGAGCCGAAGTGTTACTAACCCTGGAGAAAGCCACATTAAGTTAGCCATGCGAAAAACCAGTCCTTAGATCGACATCAGCAGCTTTAAGGCTCTAAAACTGTGACTTATTTTCATAGCAAAGCAAGTAAACACATGGAACTGTGTATTTTCAAAAGGAAAATGGTTGGGGATGAGTGGCATACGCGGAATAAACACAGTTTCACTGGCACCACTCACAGTAAACTTGAAGTGTCTCAGCAGACTATGCCGAAGTTTAGCGGCTAAAGTTCAGTGTCTAAAGTTCGGTGGGGATGACACACTAAATAAGCTGAAGTTCAGCCGCTGAAGTTCGGTGGAAACGCCGGACAGTAGTGATGTGCCAATGTGAGAATTTAATCTTCCGTCTTTGGCGCGTCTGCAGCGAACGGAAACGGGAGCGGAAGTGGGAACGGAAGTGGAAGAGGGAACGGGAGCGGAAGCGGGAGCGTAAGCGGGAGCGGGAGCGGAAGCGGCGGTGGTGGTGGCGGCGGAAGCGGCGGTGGCGGCGGCGGTGGCGGCGGAAGCGGCGGCGTCGGCGGAAGCGGCGGCGACAGTGGCGGCGGCGGCGGCAGTGGCGGCGGCAGCGGCAGCGGCGGTGGCTGCGGAAGCGGCGGCGACAGTGGGAGCGGCGGCGGCAGTGGCGGTGGCAGCGGCGGCGGGAGCGGCGGCGGTAGTGGCGGTAGTGGCGGCGGCGGCGGCAGCGGCGGTGGCGGCGGCGGCGGCAGCGGCGGTGGTGGTGGCGGCGGAAGCGGCGGAAGCGGCGGTGGCGGCGGCGGCGGCGGCGGGAGCGGCGGCGGCAGTGGCGGCGGCGGCGGCAGCGGCGGTGGCGGCGGCGGCGGCAGCGGCGGTGGTGGTGGCGGCGGAAGCGGCGGTGGCGGCAGCGGCGGCGGCGGCGGTGGCGGCGGCGGCGGTGGAAGCGGCGGCGGCGTCGGCGGAAGCGGCGGCGACAGTGGCGGCGGCGGCGGCGGCGGCGGCAGTGGCGGCGGCGGCAGCAGCGGCGGCGGCGGCGGCGGCGTCGGCGGAAGCGGCGGCGGCAGTGGCGGCGGCGGTGGCGGCGGGTACGGATACGGGTACGGGTACGGGTACGGGTACGGGTACGGGTACGGGTACGGGTACGGGTACGGGTACGGGTACGGGTACGGGTACGGGTACGGGTACGGGTACGGGTACGGGTACGGGTACGGGTACGGGTACGGGTACGGGTACGGGTACGGGTACGGGTACGGGTACGGGTACGGGTACGGGTACGGGTACGGGTATGGGTACGGGTACAGGTACGGGTACGGGTACGGGTATGGGTACGGGTAAGGGTACGGGTATGGGTACGGGGTAATTGATTTGTAGTGTAAATTTTTTGGTGTCAATATGGCGCGTTCACATAACCAAGAATTTTTCTGGTGTGTTATGCTCTGAAGGTCCGCAAATACTGAACTTATAAGTTCTTCTTCGGACGAAACAACTTTTTTTTTTAAATTTAATATACACACACATTTTTTTTACTCTTTTATTATAGTATAGATTTAGTATGTTTTTGTTCAGCGGCAACAAAAAAACATCATCTATAAAAATTTCAACTGTCTAGCTATAATGGTTCATGAGATACAGCCTGGTGACAGACAGACAGACAGACAAACAGTCGGACGGTCTAAGTAATAGGGTTCCGTTTCTACCCATTTTGGTAAGGAACCCTAAAAATCGAATAAAATAAGTATTTATGGGGGGCTCCCATATTACAAACGTGATTTTTCATAGATTATGGTACTGAACCCTTCGCGCACGTCCGACTCGCGCTTGGCCAGTTGTATTATAACTCAACAAAAAGTTCTCATCAGACTTAACAACTTTTGCTAAGGCGGCATTTTAATATTTCTTATAGTTTAGCTGGACCATTATAGTTCTGCATCATGTGTTCCATTTTCCAAAATCAATTATAGCCTATATGTTGCCCAGGCTTCACAGCTATATAACAAAAAAAGTTTCATTCGAATCCGTCCAGTATTTCCGGAGATTAGCGTGTACAAACAGACAAACAGACAGACATTTTTTTTTATTTTCTTACTCTATTACTTTATCTCCATCGCGCCAAATATTTTTTTTTGAAAAATTTTTAATGTACAGACTCATTTTTTTTACTCTTTTATTATAGTATAGATAGATTATTCATAGGGTGCGGAATTTTCATAAAACTAGTTCTAGGTGATACGTGTTTATCAGTAAGCCTTAAAAGTGTGTACATGTTTTGTATTCAAATTTTCATTACAGAGAGAGGTTTGTATCGAAATAATTTCTTTACCTTTACAATTTAAGACTTTTAAACGTTTGAAGTTCAGCTAAAATTTGTGCAAAAAAGCAGATTTTTGGAGGCTTATACTGACTTTGTTTATCTTAATTTTGATTTTTTATTTCGATTATAACCTAAAAATAGCGCACAGAATACCTGTGAGTTCAAAAGTTTTCAAGAAAGATCAGATACAACGCCATAATCACGTAAGAGCGTTTGTATGAAAAGTAAGACGGGAAGGCCGCTCTTAACTCGTCTTTTTGCAACGGGGAAAAGATGAAAATTTGATAACGCCTGAAACATTTTTTATTGTTCGGAATAACACCTCTATTTATCGAACATATTTATCAGATTTTTCGGTTTAGTCTATTAATTAGGTACCTGTAAAAAAATATATTTTAACCACAATTTCGTACATCATTCAGATTAACGCTGCCATTTCTTTTGCCCGTCTCATCTAACGAATAAAAAAATAATGTGTTCACGGCGTAGATGTCATAGTTGTCGAAATAGGTCCCTATTTTACCGCAATGGCAGTTGAGTTGTCAAATGTCATAATTTTTAAATTCGTCAGATGTGACGGGCAAAAGAAATGATGTCGTTAAACGTGGTAAACGAAATTACGTATAATTATATTATTAATTGACTTTAGGAAAAATCCGATGTATATTTACGATAATTAGGAATATTAACCTAATAATAGAAAAAGGTTCAGGCTTTTTAAATTTTTCATCTATTCCCTGTTCTTTCCAAAAACACAGCATTTTCATATCCGATGCAAATTATAGCGTACTTTCCTGCGTCAAATATAAATTATTTGGTCAGTACCAATTAATTTATTTAAATCCATTTTAAACGTGAGTTTAGATTATTGCACAATAATTTTTCAAAATTAAAAACCGACTTCACCCCCAAACTACACAACTGATTTTGATAAAATTTCCATGGTACCACCTGGAAAGTATACCCTTTCAAACAAAAAAAGAATTTTTTAAATCGGTCCAGGCGTCTTTGAAAAAATGGTGAACATACATAAAAAAAAATAATTAAGGTACGCGACGAATTGATAACCTCCTCCTTTTTTGGAAGTCGGTTAAAAACGTCATTAGTCTATTATTATATACAAATCTCATAGAAATTGTTTCGACGTTTAGAAATATGTATCTATTTGAGTTTTTAGAGTTGTATTGATGTGTGAAAGGACTCAAATTATATGCAAAAAATTCAAGCAATACAATCTTATCAATTTAATCCTAGGAATTTAGACACACCAGCGGTCACACCACATAGTATTACGTCATGATAAAACAATGATTTTGATGATATATTATATTAAGTCTGGTTTATTGATAACGGAAGTAGCGAAGCGGTGGTGGTTGCTAAGTGATTTTAACACTGGCTTTTTATAGAACTGACAAAGAATAAACCCATCAAAGTGATTTTTTTTTGGTCCCAGACCATTCTTATTTAATAATATTCTCAGTCCACATATCTGATTTTAATATAACTATAATTTGTAAGCTGACGTTTTTGGAGAAAATATTGCGATGCAGTTTGTTGCCGTTTCTTCTGCATTTGCGCTTAGGAAGCGGCAGTAAGAGGAATTGCTACGTGATCGAATCAGAAATGAGGAGATTCGCAGGAGAACGAAGGTCACTGACATAGCCAAGCCGATGTCCGATGGGGCAGAAAGGTTCTCGAATGGCGGCCACGTACTGGCAAGCGCAGCCTAGGACACCCACCTGCTAGATGGTCAGATGACATGAGCAAGGTTGCAGGAAAGCGCTGGATGCAGGCCGCTTCCTATCGATCGAGAGAAACCTAGAAATTTTGGAAATCCTTGGGGAGGCCTATGTCCGTCTATGTCAGCAGTGGACTTCCTGTGGCTGATATGATGATGATGATGAAGAGGAAAGGAAACGGCGGTCCTGCAAGGGGCCCATATGTATCCGACACAGTATGGCCCTGGCATTTAACTACCCATTTTATTATTCCCGTTAGGTGTATAAACTTGAGTCATCATCCTCACGTATTCCCGGTTGCATCCTCAGCAGTAACGCTTCAGAGCCCGGGGTCCGCTACCTAACCAAGGAGATTTGACGAGGTTACTGGTTTTTACACAGAGCGACTGCCGTCTGACCTCCACAAGCCAAAGGGCAAACCAGGAACCAATCCTTGGATAGTTTGATGATCAAACGCTAGGTTGCTTTCGGGACCCACAGTTTTACGTGCCTTCCGAAACACGGAATCATCTTTCTTTTCGGATTATCAGGTGATTCAAGCCTGCAATATCCTATCCAGACTGGAAACAACTTTGCACAAAGTATGCTTCCCAGTGGGAATCGAACCCATGACCTCCGAGTCACAAGGCGAACGCCTTGACCACTGGACCACGGAGGCAGTCGGGTGTATAAACTTGAGTGTAGGATAGAATACAAAATACTAACCCTTCTTATTCTTTCTCTTCTAATTCTTAAAAATTAACAACCGTTTATTAAACCTATTTTAGTTAAAACATGTATTGTCCTTTTCCCTCTTTTCAATATTTAACATAGAAAGATCGAGACAAAACATATTTTAACTGAAATAGGATTGGCAAACGTTTGTGATTTTTTATGAATTTAAGGGTAAGAATATAGTGTGTTTCAATTTTTGTTGCCGTATTTGTCCTAGTGCTTCGCCACGAGCTTAGGCCTCGCGATTATTATTCCTGTTACACGACGATAATTTTTCATTACATTTCAGGTTTCCACTCAATTTCTCCTAAACTGATAAAACAATTTTAATATCCAAAATACATGACAAAAACAGGAACACTATCTCTTAAAATGTTAAGTTTCATCCGAATCTGATTAAAGGTTCGAAAGTTATAGAGCAATATTTATTTTCACCAAAATGCATTTATGTATCTCAAAACCAGCTGAACCAAATTTGATGCCCAACGAACTTAAAAATTCTGTAAATAGATGCTAAACTCATTCTTAATATCATCAAAATTAGTTTAACGGTTCGAGAGTTATCGCGTAACATACATAGATAAAACATACACAAAAAAAAATTATTTCGCCCCAACTTGAATTGTAGCCCTCGCTCGCTTTGCTTGCTCGGTCAATTAATTCCATAACAAAATAAACATCCAAAATAAAATTTTCCTAAAATACCCAGATGAAAATTGGAAACTGTAAAACCTTGTTGGATTGATCGGCATAGAAATACGGGTAGGCACAAAACTAACAGCGTCAATCCGGCTTTACAATAATTCAAAAAAATCCAGCTGCGATCGCAGTGCACACGGCTAAGCCAGTTAGTTATGCCGGCGTATGAAAAAACGAGAACTGACAAAAGAATAACCCATCAAAGTGAACATCGGTTGGTTTGCCACGCAATCTGCTGCAGATTCTCTTTTTGAATATTTTTTGAGAAGCGGATTTTAGCCGTGCGTTCTTACTTAACATACTCCATACTATCTTTTGGATCCTTTTTGAATGCACAGTTGAATTCCCAGCTTGAATTCCTACTAAACTGTAATTTTGAAATGTGATTTTATTTGATGCCCCACAATTTTAATTCATTTCATTCCAGTGAGATAGGTGTTGATGACGCGTAGATAAAGGCCTATGTTATTTTATGAAAGACGGCTGAGATGATGAAGCCCCAAATAAACTAGTGGTTCTGTGAGAACAGTAGACCTTGCGAGCCCTTATATTACCAATCGATTAGTGCACTGGTTATTTTATAAATTAATTACGCTTGAACCATTCTTATAACATATATTTTACCAAACACAACTGCAGACAAAGACTCAAGTTCAACTGACTAATTCTACACTTTTTCAACAAAAATAAATTCAATTTCAAAACACAATATTCCAAAAAGATATGGTTATAAGTAGTTCTCACTTGTTCTTTCAACACTTGAGGCTTTGTGTGCAGTTGTGTTTTTTAAAATATATGTCATCAATTGATTGGTAATACCTTGAATGTTGGTACTAAATATAGTATGTGGGTTTAACCAATATGGTAGTGAAGTTTATTACTGTGTAATCGACTTATAGGGCCCTTTCATTTACCGCACATGATGTGTTTATTTATAAAACATTTTTTCTCTGTATCGCGAACGTCACAGTTACTACCCACCATTTTTACTTGTCATCCCATAGATTTGTATTTACGACATTATACTGAATGCACTAATACAAATATACAGAAAATCGATTTCTAGACAACTGTTGGGTGAATTTCCAACTGTTAACACGTTAAAGTTTATCTATAAAAAAAGATATTCAGACAAAAAAGTTGCGTCTTAATAAGAACAACAAAAAGGTCTACTGACATTGTTGTTTTTTTCTTAATAACTAAGATATGTGATTTTTTAAGTTTCGAACTACCATATATCCACAATTTTTTAAAATTTCGAAGCACTGGCTCGACAATCAAATTCTATATCATTACCGAATCTACTCACAAAATTTCATGAGAATCGGTTAAGAAATGCGACCTATAGGCGAGAACAGACAGACAGACGGACAAAAGAATTTTCAGCCAGTCGAAACTGAGACTCTCGGTTGATCAATAATATTATCTACATGAAAAAGAACACAGAAACGATATTTATTTCGCCATTTAATTTAAGTTGTTCCTAGGTAGTATTTCTGTGTACTTAATCTAGATTAACTCTTCTTGTCAAGTGGGATAATAGGCATCTGACCATTCTTAATGTCTTATATCTAGTGACAACAGTAATTACATAGTTGTAAACTATTATAGTGTTCGGGTTACCTAACGATGTTTTCCTACTTCGGAAAAGTTTTTAGTTAGCTTTAATTTGATTTAGTTTATACGATGTACAATCTAAATGCAATTTTATCGTAAGCCCACTTTGTGAAAGCAAACGCAATGAAGCAGTAATCTTGAGGAATAAACGAAATTTAGAATTTCTTCAAAGGGAAGATTAGTCAAATGGCCGCCGCGCGCCTCGTGTCTTGTAATTTGACTCCAGTGGCACGCCGGTTTTATTTTAAACTTATAAAATCGCCTCTCATTTTTCAAACGACCTTAGAAACAACGGGGGAGTGTAATGCAAAAATATATATCCGCTCATTAGTATGGAAAAAAGGCAGCATAGTGGAGGTTTCCCAGACAAATTGGAAAAGATCCTGTTGGCAAATTACAAATAATTCTTTGTACAGCGTCTAATGGCAATGGACAAAAGATGTTTTCATTTGCATAATGAGAGGCACTTCTCTTCATTTTTTCAATGACTTTCCTTTGTCGTTTTGCGAAATGACAGTGTTTCTTGATTCTTATTCGCGTGGAATGAGATTTGAGTTTCGACGCAGGGATAATCGCAAAAATTGTTCGTCTATTTTTCGCACAATGGATGTATTTTGCGCCCATTTAATACTGCTCAAACTTTTGTGTTCGCTTTCGTTTTGGTATTTAGATTGTCTTCAGTTTCATTCGTGCTTTATGGTGCATTCATCTTTAGGATAAGAAAATGTTATTTATTTGTACGTACTCCATAATTCCATATTTTGAGGTTTCAGTATTATTATTTAACTTTAAAATTAAGAGTCAGACTCTTTTCAGTGTCTATGGATGGTAAAAGACTCGCACAGTGACGGTTTTTAGCGGAATCACTTGGAATGGTTTGCAATTAACAATGTTTTTAAACGTTTGTGGTCACCATGACAATAATTCATTACGGGACATGAGAACAAACTAGCCGTCCGCCTAGTGAGGATCGAATTCGTGTCTCGCGGACGAGAACTGAACCTAATCGCTTGGACTCAAAAACCTTGAAGCGGTGGGGATATCTCATTAAGGTTTATAACACGAGTTCAAAAGTAAGAAATAAATAGACGATTTCGAATAAAATAATTTCAAAAATAAAAATCGGCTTCAACGCCCAACTACACAACCTCGCTTCTTCTTTGTCCATCCCTGGTCCCGTTATTTGGGGTACGGTCTCATCACTACTAAGGCACCAGGAGAAGAATCTCCTGGCGCCGTAGAGTGAGGAAAGTCCAATTTCCAGAACAGACAACCCAGGATAGAAATCCTGGGTTGTCTGTTCTGGCTATTGGGCTTTCCTAAGGTCTCTTTCTATATTTGGCCACCAGGTTGACGGCGGGCGGCCTTTGCCTTTCTTTAGTTCTGGCATGGTTAGTGAAATTGTTACCACATGGTCTTTGCTTCGTCTTTTTACGTACCATCTAAGGCGGTGTTCCGACATTTTGTCTATGATTTGTGCAATCGTGAAACTACTTCGTATGTGCTCGTTATGCACACGATCCATTCTGGTTACTCCTCCCGCCCAGCGCGGCATTTTCATTTGCACAACCGATTTTGATAAAATGTCTATGGGAGCAGTTGTAAAAAGTATGCTCTCTCAAACATTTCTTTTCAAATTGGCCCAGGTATTTTCGTGTAATCGGGGAATAACATAAGAAAACATATTATTACTTTCGGATTGATAACCTCCTGTTTTGAAGTTGATCGACTCTCCAAGTATTGGTGACTAAAGAGCAAAATTTACTTCACAAGAAATTCAGAAACAGCCCTACATCTTCTGCAACAATCTTAAAAGCTCTAGCCACCATTCAAGTACCTTGTACCCTTGAACCTCGAGGTGTAATACGTGATGATGGCAAGAGACCTGATGGAATTCCACTAGTCCCCTGGGAACGCGGCAGGGCGTTAGTGTGGGACGCCACATGCGTTGACACACTGGCACCCTCCTATCCCAGGGGATCAGTCTCCAGAGCCGGTTCGGCTGCTGAAAACGCTGAGATCGCCTTAAAGAGATCTCTCCAAGACTGATCTCCACCGCTAGTGACAAGAGCGCTGGCTGTTTTTTCGCTCAACGCATCGGTATTGCGATCCAACGAGGAAATGCAGCCAGCGTTTTTGGCACAATGCCACATGGGCACGATTTTTGAGACTTAATTTATAGCGGGTATTTGATTTTTTCTTTTAAGTTGTAAATATGTAAATTATTATATCTTAGTTATTTAAATAAACTCTCCCTCTGCAACACAGATTACCGACTACACACAAATGATATGTTGTCACCACCTGTTTATTCGAGAACACATCAGGAAGCCGTGTGTATCCCGTGCGAATTAATTAATGAGTTCGGGCTCGTGCTGTCTTGTGGATAAGTCAGGAGAGATAAGCAATCTTTGAAATAATTTTTCAAAACTAAAAACTTAAACTACTCAACTGATTTTGACAAAATTTAAATGAAACTACCTTACAAGTATATACACTGAAACAAAAAAAAAAAATTAAAAATCCGTCTAGGCGTTTTCGAATCGCACATACATAAAAAAGCCGGCCAAGTGCGAGTTGAACTCGCATGGATAGGGTTCCGTACAATGCCAAAGTCAAATATTTTTATTATATCACATTTGAAATCCTCACAGTAAGGAGCCTACCTGAGGTCCAGTGCTGCCCCCATTTGAAATAATAAAAGCAAAAATGCTATGAAAAGCTACAGGTTCTCATTTTAAAATATAAACAGTAGTTCGTAAAATAGTTTGAAAGTTATCTAGGGTTATATCAAAGCCAAATTTTAAATAATATCTATGTTTCTTTTCAAATGATTTATTTTAAATGGGAGCAGAACTGAACCTCAGGTAGGTTCCTTACTGTGAGGATACCTAATAATAGCGCTATCTAGTGGTGTTTTAGTAAACTATATTTCCGTCCGTGACCATAGGTGAACGTATTATATTGAGTTTACCAAAATATTTTCTTATATTATTTTTCTTAATCATAAGCAATGACCAATATTTTGTATTTTTTCAAAATTTTTGGCTCTCTAGGTTCGAAAATCAGGGGAGGCGGGAAATTAAATTAAAACTATTTATTTTACAATAAAAACAAAAAATATATTTGAGATCTTTACAATAAGCCCTTTAATTTGATGTATGACACAGCAAGGTTCGCAAAACTTTTTTTTTAATTTCTTAATATGTCCCTGGAAAAAGACCCTTATTTTAAAAACAATATTAATTTTCTCCGTACATCTGTGTTTAGGTCATAATATTACACCAACATACCAAAGTTCACCTGATTTGGTACTGTAGATGCGGAGCAAATTGACTGTGACAGACGGACGGACAGACACACACGAGTAATCCTATAAGGGTTCCGTTTATTTAATTTTTGTTAAGAACCCTAAAAAGATCGCGACGAATTGATGACCTTCTCCTCTTTTTTGAAAGTCGGTTAATAAACCAATAAATTAATCTCTTAAAATATGGTAGAGAGTTGCGTACATTAATGACCGAGCGAGCGAAGCGAGTGAAGTGTGTCTATTTCAGCTTCGGCAAAAATTCCGTCGTATGTCTGAATTCCGGATTTTTGGATGTCCAGATTTCCAGCTGTTCTCGCATACAAGTCAAATTTATCTACCGATTTTTGTGAAATTTGGTATGCAGTTTCGATAATTTATATAGCATTTTTTGTCGATTCAGTTTTTCATATGGCGGAAATATTGGGTTTGAATATTTAAAAAAAACCATATCGCTCCTCGCCCAATGTTCAATTTTATATTAAGTATACTCACGACGTCTACAGCTCACAGAACAACTAGTTTACATTTAGAAAAGACTAGTTGACGTCTGCGACATTGCCTATGCTGTGTGGTTAAAGAGATTTCATGTTCAGGAAAAATATTCACCCGTCGCCGACCTATGTCTCTCCGCCGACTCTCGGCGTTTGTCATCGACAGTCACGTGGCAGTTTGTGACAGATTGACATGTGTCACGCGATCGTTTACGACAGTCAGCGACGGTCGCCGACCGTTGCCGACAGGTGACGCGGGCATACTGTTGCTCGTTTATTAGATCCCACTCGCCTGTACTTGTCAGTAAACTGTTTAACAGTCATGACGAATTGAAGGTTTTTGTTTCTTTCTCCATTTACCTGAGAAACTTAATAATTAAACAACAGTTTTTCGATTCCTAACCCCCTTTACGTCCTTTATTGTAATTGTAATTTAAATTTCTTTAAAATTTGATGCTATGTTCTATTACACAATTTCAGTTTTTAGTTTCAGTTTATCACATTGAACTATTGTGTCCTTCAAGCGAAAATAGTGTCATCAAAATGGTTTAAGGGGCTACCTGAATTTTTCGGGGTCCCCCATTTGAAATAATAATTTTAAAAGAAACGGAGATATCATTTAAAATTTGGTCTTGATCAGATCCTGGATAACCGTTCAAACTATTTTATGAACTACTGTATATATTTTAAAGTGAGTACGTTAAGCTTTCCTGCATATACGCCTAAAGTGGCCGTTTTTCGCAATTGTGCGTAGAAAAGCTTCACGTTCTCACTTTAAACTATAAACAGTAGTTTATAAAATAGTTTGAAGGGTTATCCAGGGTCTGATCGAGACCAAATTTTAAATTATAACTTCGTTTCTTATCAAATGATTTGTTTCAAATAGGGGCAGCACTGGACCCCGGAAAATTCAGGTAGCCCCTTAAGTGCTATATTTTTTCTAAAGTGGAAACTTCTTAATGGCTAAGTTTTATAAATATATGTTGTTGTTATTGTCTACATAGATATAAAGTAGCTGTAAGTTTTCCGAAATAAATAAAATAAAATAAAATAAAACTTATAGGACTACAGACACTACGCACCAGGTGATATTCTGGTCTTCGGCATCAGAAGTCCTGATTCGGATGATCGAAGTGCTTCCTCTCAAATGCAAGATACCAAAGCACAGAATGAATATGAGTATTAATACAGAACGGAATCTCCTAAGATCCCGCGCAACTAGAGTCTTAGTGCAACATTTGGGACTCTGTCCAGTCTTTTCACTCCTAGTACACTTCAAACTTCAACTAGAGTGACTTTAGTTACAGAATATTGTTTTTGCATTACACACAGAAGGGAATCTCTTAAGGTTCCGCGCAATATGCGTCCCCGTACCCCGTCCTCGCACCTCTTTCCCGGTCGCGCCGAGTGGAGGGTGTTCAGCGGGTGTCGAGGCAGCTGCAGGCGCCTGTAGTCGGCGCCTGCAGCCGCCTCGACAAGGCGAGGACGGGGAGAGGTGAAAGGATGAAGAACGGGGACGCATATTGCGCGGAACCTTAGGAGATTCCGTTCTGTGTGTAATGCAAAAACAATATTCTGTAACTAAAGTTACTCTAGTTGAAGTTTGAAGTGTACTAGGAGTGAAAAGACTGGACAGAGTTCCAAATGTCACACTAAGACTCTAGTTGCGCGGGATCTTAAGAGATTCCGTTCTGTATTAATACTCATATTTATTCTGTGCTTTGGTATCTTGCATTTAAGAGGAAGCACTTCGATCATCCAAATCAGGATTTCTGATGCTAAAGTCCAGAATATCACCTGGTGCGTAGTGCCTGTAGTCCTCTAGGACCGGCATCGAAGATGTGGGAAACAAAATTGCCAAGTTGAAGTAGGATTGGGCGGGACATGTTAGCAGAATGTTCACCGAAAAATGGGCTTACAGGATAACTCCGTGGATACCCGAAAACGGTCGGCGTCGCAGGGGTAGGCCTAGAAAGCGTGTGCGCGATGACTTGGATGCTCCCCAGCGTGATTGTCAGAAGCTGTTCTGGATAGAAAAAAATGTAGGAAAATGGGAGAGACCTTTGCCTAGCAGTGAGACCTATAGGTTAATTAAAAAAAAAAAAAGTTAAGATAAGTAGCAACTTACAGCTCACCTGCCATAACTTGTACCAAACCAGGTACGGGCTCTGTGCAAGGTATAAATCTTAGCCACAGCTCTTTCGTACCTTCCGGTTGTGAAGGCAGCGCCCCAGCCGGCAATAATTAATTCGATACTTTCCTTTAATTAATAAATTATTTTAATGCGCGTCGTTTAGTCCCTTGCCGAATGCGTAATGGTGCTGATTACGGCGTAAAACAGAGATTCTGAGGATACGTTTGTTGGCTAGGGGGTAGTACTTAGTAATAACAAGTTTATTATCTATAGGCAAATTAAAAAAAACCCTAACTGTCAAGAACGACATCTAGAGATAATTAGTGGAACTACATATTATAATTTATATTCGTAGCGTCGTCTATTATTTGCTAAAGAAAAAACCCTGATTTTAAAGTGTTTCCCAATAACTTTTAAACGGCTAAACAAATTTTCATCAGACAAACAAATAGCTAAAAACCACCAAAAGGGAACTTGCTTTCACGTAAAAAAATCCCCATCAAAATCGGTTCATCCGTTCGAGCTCTACGATGCCACAAACAGACATATAGACAGAAAGACAGAGAGACCTACAGACAGACAGACAAACAAACAGACAGATCGACAGACATTAGCGTCAAACTTATAACACCTCTCATTTTGTCGAGGGTTAAAAATTTCTAAAAAACTACCGAATAAACTAAAAACAATTCCACCTGTCTAACCTTTTACTCTTACATACAGCAAGGTTCTAGGAAACATTTTTGAGTCGCTTTGTTGGGCATTTTACGATCTACACGCTGACTTTTCATTGGTTTTGGAAAAAAGAATGTCATGTAGTAAATAAATTTTACTATCCATATACGTGATCCAAATTTGTGTATGACATAAGATAAAAAAGTTGTGAAAATGATTTACGATCGAGACCACGTAGTTACGCCCGTTCATTACTGACGCATGACCTCGATGAACTCGTAATCTAGCCGGCCGGCGGTACTACTAATTGTTCTCACGATTTTGCTTTCGAGTTTTAGTCAACATATTTTGTTTCTGAATTTTTATTTTGACTAGCTAATTAGGTCTTACGAACGATCCTTATGAAGTGACCTTCGGCTCCAAAACCAATGAAAAATGACCGTGTATAGAAATTCACAACTTTCCTATTAAAACCGAATACAGCAGAATTCACGCAACCCATTTACTACGTTCTACAAGGAGGTCAGACGACCTGACCAAGGTCGCCATTGATTGGTCATTTTGGAAATCTTTGGGAGAGGCCTATGTCCAGCAGTGGACGTTATGCAACTGAGATGATGATGATGATTTACTATGACTTATCTACTACTAGTTTGCCTGGTCAGTAAACTGTGATGTATCAAAAATAGAGGAGCTCGGTGGCCCAGTAGTGCGCATCGCTAGCGCTTTCGCATGTAAAGTTACACTGAACGTAGTCCGCACTTGGATGGGTTGGACAACTAGAATAAAAAATCACGAGCTCCTCCGTGCTTCGGAAGGCACGTGCCTTACGGCTTGCACGTATAAGCTGCTGGTCCCAGCTGTCATCAATGCAGGACAGTCGTCAAGTGCCTTGAGGCAGTCGGAAAACAGACACCAGTGTTTAAAGTGAGAACGTGAAGCTTTTCTTCGCACAATTGCGAAAAACGGCCACTTTTGGCGTATGTGCGTAGAAAAGCCTCACATTCTCACTTTAAAATGTAAACAGTAGATCATAAAATAGTTTGAAGGGTTATCCAGGGTCTAATCAAGACCAAATTTTGAATGATATATCCGTTTCTTTTCAAATGATTTATTTCAAATGGAGGCAGCACAGGACCCCAAAACATTCAGGTAGGTTTAAAATTACAAAATTTAAGGTCAATTCGACAGAGAGGAAAAAAATATCGAGGAATTTATTACCTCAATTGAAAAAAAAGACCGTATTACTATAACTTAAAACTTGTAAACGTTTAAACATGACAAAATTCTGAAATGAGCATTTATTATAGCATTATATGCCAATAGTTTAAAGTTTATTTGCTAGTCATAAAAAATCCTCTCTGCTGCGCTGCCCCCTGTCTGAACTGACCCTTATATGATAGTTATACAGAATTTGACAAATAAACATGAGAACGAGATCCGACCCCTTCCGATACTTATCTGCTAATGAACCCCGAGATAGATCGTTCGACTATCTTTTATAGTTCCATGAATTACGTTTTCTGTTGAGCCACTTGATAGTGCTGTCATTTACGTTATCGATATTTAAAATAAATACAGCTTCAGCTTTCTGGTACAAAAATGTATCTTCAGTTCTCGAGTATTCTCGAAGAAAGAAGAGATCGTGTAAAAATCTGGTTCAACACTGAACAGGCGTTCTATGGACCTAAATGAAGAAAGGATTTATAAGTGATTTAATTATACAGCATGTGCCTTCAGTCTACTGGTTTAAAGGAAAAAAACTTTTTTTTTAGCTTTTCAGGTTCCATAGTTGGGCAAAAGCCTCCCCTCTTTGTTTCTAGTTATTTCTATCCTTAGCTGTTTCACTCCATTCCTTCTAGAATCCTATGGACCTCACTCCGTCAGTTAGAACCCATGTTGTTGTTTTGTGGGCCCATCCTTCGGGCAACATGCGGCAAACGTGATCCGTTCAGTCTCAATTTAATCTAGCAGACATCTTTCCAACTTCAACTACTTGCGTAACTGAGCGCAGTGAAGTGTTCCTGACACGTTCTGTTCTTTGAAAAACTACTTTAACTTTGTAGAAAAGCTATTCAAGATAAATTTTTACTTTTTCTGCCATATTATTTTCATAGGCAATGTACTCGTAATTGTCTGTATCTGCCCTTCTAATAATTTAGACATCGAAAAAATATCCATTTTTTTTTATTTTAAGGGGCTACTGTTATACCACAATATCAATTTAAACATAACAAATTACCCGCGCGGTTTTGAGACCGCGCGAAATCGCTCGCGTCTTGTACTGGATGCCAAAAGTTTATAGTTTATTTTCGAGTGTAGGGAAAAAATCTTCTCCGCTGCGCTCCTCTCTGTCTGAACTGACCCTTAGAGATAGTTATACAGAATTTGACAAATAAACATGAGAACGAGATCCGACCCCTTCCGATACTTATCTGCTAATGAACCCCGAGATAGATCGTTCGACTATCTTTTATAGTCTCATGAATTACGTTTTCTGTTGAGCCACTTGATAGTGCTGTGATTTACGTGGTCGATATTTAAAAAATGTACCAACGAGTACAGTTCTTGAATCTTGTTTTCTGTCGAAGGAAGAAGGCATCTTGTAAAAATCTAGTTCAACACTGAATAGGCGTTATATTTACCTAAATAAAGGATGGATTTTACAGTGCTTTAATCTTACAGTATGTTCAGGGTTTATTGTTTTATTGTATACGTAGGTATTATAACGCCTCACAAAAAATATCAAAAGATCGTGCATCTGTATTAGCCGTTATTTTTACTTTTCTGCCTTGACCTTCTAATAATTGGGGCATCGGAAAAATATCTAGAGTCTGTAATTTTTAGACCGGCTGTAACACAATATCAATTGAATAATTAATAAGTACTTATTATGCTTTGTGATTACACGGTATGTCTGTTTTCTTTATAAATTGTTCCGCCTTCCTATTCGTAACGATCCCATCCAAAAATTAACATTAATACTGAGTTCGAATCACTAGAAATGAGAGGCATTAGTCTTCGAGTGGTCGATACTCAGAAAATGATAAAAGAAAATAATGAAATTTCACAACGATGAGATGACACGTGCTTACATTTCAAAATTTAAGTCGAAACTATCCTATAATAATATGTATGGAAAACCGTCGACCTACCTTAACAAACATTGAATAAAAACATCGATATTGTGTTAAGCATCACTAGAAACGAGAGATCTGAGTCTCCCATTGGTCGATACCACTGATAAGAGAAAATAATGACATTTTAGAACGAAGCGACGATACTTACATTTGAAGAGTTGTTTCAAATAAGTCTATTTTTTATTTGAATAGTAATATCGACATATCTCAACAAAACTGAACCAAAACATCGGTATTGAGTGTCACATCACTAGAAACGAGAGGCATTAGTCTCCGAGTGGTCGATACTCAGACAATGATAAGAGAAAATAATGACATTTCACAACGATGCCATGATACTTACATTTCAAGAGTCGAATCGAAACCATCTTTATTGTTTGTACTTACTTCGTCTACGAATTGTAATAACTTTGAGTTTCAAATTTTAATTTGACTGTTTTTTCTTACATTACGAGAACTTCATGTAGTTTTATACTACATGAAGTTCTCGTAATGTAAGAAAAAACAGTCTTGATTTAATTTTTTATCCAAATACTTGTAACTATTCCTGTCGGAAGACATATACAGGGTTGAGACCACATTCAGAATCATGGTTATTAGCAGCATTGCATATTGACTTTAAGATTTTCACACATTCCATTGAATTTGAATTTGAGAGTATCTACAAGGAACTCTTATAAATAAATAAATAAATATATAGGGATAAATAACACTGATTGAGCTAGCCCCAAAGTAAGTTCGAGACTTGTGTTATGGGATACTAACTCAACGATACTATATTTTACAACAAATACATATATAGATAAACATCCCAGATCCAGGACAATTTGAAAAAGGCCATTTTCTAACGTGCCCTGACCGGGGGTCGAACCCGGGATCTCTGGGTGGCGGACTAGCATGGTGACCACTACGCCACGGAAAAAAAAAGAAAGAAGTCGTCAAGGAGGAGGTCTTATAGTTCCGGTATGCCTGCCTGTCTGTCTGTTCGTGGCTTAGCTCAAAAACTCTAGAAAAACCAGTTCTAGAATGCTTTTGTCGCGTGATAACATGTAAGTTGTATGTAGATATTTCTCTCGAATCCATATTTCGTAATCGTTTTGCGATATTTAGAAATCAAGTATTGATTAACTATCTAAGAATTTAATCAGTGAAGTATCGGCTATCTAAATATTGGTTTTAGCCTTAATTTAGGTACTTCACGACTGATATAATTTAGAACATAAATCTCACGTGACACTCTCAGTGACAAAAGGCGTGTTCGAACGACACGCGCACCTCAAGCCCACGCCTAGCGCATGCCTATCGCATGCCTAGCGCACTTTATAATTTTTGAACTTTAAGTAATGATTATATAACCTGATGTTAGTTTTTCGTGTGTGTAAGTGGCCTAAAACACAGGTATTAGATTTTTCAGGCTACTTAAAGGCATCTGCACATAGCTTAACGACCGCCGTATAGTGATGATAGCCGAGACTAAAGGCTTATTTGTGCTTCCGAAGCACTGAGGAGCTCGAGAAAAGGTTGTGTCACTTGTGGTTACCCATCCAAGTGCGGACCACGTCCGGCGTCGCTTTACTTGCGAAAGCGCTAGAATTGCGCACTTCTGCTGCTGATAACTGATGAAATGTAGATAAAGACATAGGGCGCGTTCAGATGATACGCGCATGCCAAGCCCACGCCTTGCGCACGTCAAGCGCGGTTTGAATTGGTTGCATATAATTTTTTAATTTTATCACATCACTGAACAACAAGATTTTGCCACAAGCATACTTGCAGCGATTTCTAAAATAATTCAGTACACAAAACATGAATCTATTTCTAAAAAATATGTAGGACGTCTAAATTTTCAAATATAACATGCCAAAAATTCATTTTTTTTATTTTCGGCAATTTCAATATTATACGAGTACCATAAATTCAATTAGGTGTTTTCCAATTTTCAAATACCAGTTTAACACTGTGCAAACCTTACATTTTAAGCGTTAAGCTATGTGCAGATGCTTTAAAGTAGCCTGAAAAATCTAATACCAGTGTTTTTGGCCACTTACACACACGAAAAACTAACATCAGGTATTATGCTCTTTCTGTAAGGTCTCGGCCAGCCGGTACTCTTCAAAGTAAAATTTTTGAATAGAGCAATAATTAACGGGTTTTCGGCCTAAATTAAATACATAAAATAAATAAATATACAGGGACAAATAACACGGATTTAGCTAGCCCTAAAGTAAGTTCGAGACTTGTGTTATGGGATATTAACTCAACGATACTATATTTTATAGCAAATACATATATTTGAACATTTTAGACCCAGGACAATTTCCAACTGTTTTCTGGGTGGCGGACTAGCATGGTGACCACTACGTTACAGAGGTCGTCGAAATTTATTTCAGTCTACTGTAGTGAGCTTGACTAATTCACTAAGAGCAATTTTTCTTGCTATGCAACTTAATATTCAAATATTGATGACGGACAGGTAGTTAGTACCACAGCCTTTTGACTTTTAAAATTTTATCTGAATAAATATACTCAGATAGAGACTGCCTCCGTGGTCCAGTGGTCAAGGCGTTCACCTTGTCAGACGGAGGTCATGGGTTCGATTCCCACTGGGAAGCATACTTTGTGAAAAGTTGTTTCCAGTCTGGATAGGATATTGCAGGTTTGAATCACCTGATTCTCCGAAAAGAAAGATGATTCCGTGTTTCGGAAGGCACGTAAAATTGTGGGTCCCAAACGCCACCTAGCGTTTGAACATCAAACTATCCAAGTATTTGTTTCTGGTTTGCCCTTTGGGTTGTGGAGGTCAGACGGCAGTCGCTCTGTGTAAAAACCAGTAACCTCGTCAAATCTCCTTGGTTAGGTAGCGGACCCCGGGCTCTGAAGCGTTACTGCTGAGGATGCAACCGGGAATACGCTCGGATGATGATGATGGAAATATACTCAGATAAATTATATAAAAAAGAACATAATCGCTATAAGCGCTAAATAACGTGTCAAATTGTTGTGAAACTATTTTCACTGAAATATTAAAATAGAAAACAAAAATACGTTGCCATTTAACGAAAGCAATTTTCGTAGAACACGTTTTGAATTGCAATAAATATGTATTTTTCACCTTGCTGAATAATTTGTTGCAAAATGAAATATCTCTAGTTTGTTCAACACAATTCAGCTACAATTGAATTCTGTATCACGTTTTGTCACGAAGCGATATTGTCTCGTGATGTTCACTTCAATGCGTTTGGTATAAAGTAGTAACGAAAAAGATAGTGCTCACAGTTGTGTTTTTTTTTTTGACTAAACGAGCGGATCTTCTCAGTTTATAAATCGGCCAGTAATGCTTTTGTCCGTCTCTCTGTTCTCATCTACAGCACAGAACAAGTACTAGTACTCACGTACAGAAGTCTTACTCAGAAAAGAAATATCTACTGAATGTCGTCATAACTCCTTACCTCTTCATTTAGATACGTAGGCATCCTTTGCAAGCCAATTTCATTCTTATTATACTGAACAAACGATTCATGTGACTGAATTTTCACCTTCGAAGTGGTCGCCGCGCGCATAGTAATAATATAGGTTTATTTTCGATACCTAAACGAGGAGTGACACTGGTTTGCCTACAGATCGCATTTTTCAGCAGATTATGGCGAAAATTGCCAACAAGTATCTTTATTTTATCAAAATTTTCAATCGATTGCGATTTTTTGTTGGAGAAAATAGGGGGAAAAGAGAAAATTTGCTGTAGCGTTGTTTATTGATGGATTTTAATCGCATTTGAGCAGCACACTAAGGATTTCATTCTACTCAAGATGTTGTGGAAAGAACTCCAAAAGGGGACCTCCACTCCCCCTTTTGGAGTAAAGAGGAAAGCGAGAAAGAAGGGCTCGTAAGGTCTAATGTTCTCACAGAACCACAATTATTTTTATGTTTGATTTCTTTGATTTAAACGGAAAAGTTTGCTGGACATTCCTCATGAACTTAATTGGACAAGCAAGCGTTGGATTATTGAAGCAGACTCGAAGAACTTCCTTCAATGTTTTTGTAGACTTTTAAGTTTGTTGATCAACTATAACTCTGGCATCAGTGATAGAAACTGTATAAAATAGGAAAGGCACAAAGCGAAAAATAAGCTAAAGAACTAATATGTATTAAAGTAAAAGAGAAGACGCCACATATTCAAAAGGATTGTGGACTAAATATTTTTTTTGGCTCATTAGATAGATTATTAAAAAGTATTGTACATGTACATTCTTTTCTCTGATAAGCAAATAATGACTAAGATACAGCGCATTTAATTTTCGGGTGACGTAACGATCAGCTACGATTTTAAACAAAGGTGACGTAGGTAATTCACCCCCACTCCGAAACTTCGAAGTGCTGTATCTTTGTGATTTTTTACTAATTTGATATAAACGAAAAAATATGAGAGAGAGGTTAATCTATTTGATGGACTTAATAAAATAATATTTTTTTTACCCCGTTCTCATCCCTATTGCAGCTATCACCATGAACTTCACTTAGTCGCTTACTTTTTTTATTATAAGTAAAAATAACTTTATCAAAAATAGAAGATGGCCAATGTTCTATAAAATGGTATGTATATTCTATGTCAATGAAAAAAAAAATACAAAAACAAAGCTTTGGACGTCTTAATTTTCTAAGAAAATCAAATCAACTGCGAAAAACTCAGTGTTTTACGTCAATCTACACGCGTCTACAACTTTTGTCCGTGCGTCACCCTGCGAGGTGATTAATGGTGGATGCCATTTTGGATTTCAGTCCAAAATCCTCGCTGTCATTTCCTCTTCCCGTTGCAAAAACACTTATTATCAGATTCATTTGTTTACGATGAAAAAGTGGACCTTGCAGATTTATTTTTGATTATTTTTTTAACTTTATTACCGAGAAATCCCGGTAGCAGGAAATTTGTCTTTGTTTATTTTTTATGGAGAAAAACTGAGCAAATATAAATTTGTACTGCTAGTTGAGGAAAATGTTGCCATGTTATTATATTAGAGACAGGAGAAACTTTAATGAAAAATAGTATGTCGGACATTACCATTACCACCTTATAACTCGTCTCTCATAAAACCAATCAAATGTAAGCTTATGAAATTCGTATGTGCACGGCGCAGGCTTCGGTTGTCACCTAGGCCCGCACCATACACGAAGATATGTTGATGTAGAGGTTGTGAGATGTTGGTGTGAAGACACAAGACCACGTCAAATAGAAACTGTTTATTATTGTAGTTTCATGTTGTAGTTGGGTGTGACGGGTCCTTTCTAAATAATATAAACTTTACCTTGAATACAAAACATAACTCGCTTCATATTAATTTTGTAAATATAAATTATTTATCTTATACTGATAATAATAATATTTATATAATTCTAGCCACGCCCTGCGGTGTTATCCGCGGAAAAAGTAGCCTACGTGTTAATCCAGGGTGACAGCTTCCTGATTATCAAATTTCATCAAAATTGGTCCAGCCGTTAGTGTGATAATCTCATCTTTCAGCCACAGAGATCAAAGCGGGCTCAGCAGCTGCATCAGCTGAAAACCTCAAACGGCGCGAATATAAAAGTATCGGAAACTACTACATAATATGCCGTTTGCGGTTGAAATTTTGGGACCGTGGGGTCATCACCTCACCAATTATTCGGCGCTATCTCAAGGAAACTTCTTAAAGTTTCCTGTGACCAGAAGGCTGGCCTATATCTGGGTCAGAAAGTAAGCACTGCCAAACAACGTGGCAATGCTGCCAGCCTTTTGGGCACGTTGCCGAAGGGTAAATAATTGCCGGGCCTTTATTTGTAAATATAAGTCTGTAGTGAGTATTTTTATCTTTATTCTAGTTTTAAACAAAATTATGGATTTATGTATTTATTCGCTCTAATTATGATTTATATGTATGAATGATGCTTTTTAGTAAAATTTTGTCAACAACGGGGTGACCTGGCGACCAGTATAACAATATTTTATCTACTTTAGGCACAAGCAAAGACAGATTGAGCTAGCCCCAAAGTAAGTTCGAGACTCGAGTTATGGGATATTAACTCAACGATACCTACTATATTTTATAACAAATACATATATAGACAAACATCTTAGTATTAAAGAGTGTGAATTTTTGTCAATATCTAAATCATGTCCTTATGTAAACTTGTGGAGGAATATAAAGGTATCTTTTATTAAAAAAAAAAAATTAATAAAAATATTTTTCACATTTTTCATTATAAGTTTAATTTTACTCAATATCTCAAAATTAGCTCCAATAAAAAAATAAATAACTTGGAGTACTTTCAAGTTTGCCTCTCCCAAGACAATGCTCCTCAAAATCTTTTCGCGCCACCTTCGTCATGTTAGTCACGTCACGGGAAACCCAAAAAGATAATCTCGCCCTCGGTCATACGTCACCTGTCACTTAGAGCTCCCAAGGGAATCTAGTCATTTGTCATGTTGTTTATACATAGGCAGATATAGGTCTTCTGCAATAAGAATAGATTGAAGCAATTTTTGCGTCAAAATAAAAAATGGTAACTACACGTCGATGTTGGCCGTATCTTATGATTCCTAATTCCTTAAGTTTTTTTAACAGTTCCCTCCCCCATATTTACCGATTTCCACGTCTCCATGACCCCATTTCTGCAGATTTTTGTTTCTACAAAATCCAATACTTAATGGTTAATCTGTTTCCTTATATTATATTATATATATATATATATATATATATATATATATATATATATATATATATATATATATATGTATTATTATTAACTATTATATATTTTTGTTGACTATTACAAATAGTTAACCATAATATTTTATTTAATAAATTTGTTTTTGGTGCAATAAAATGTTACTTTATTACTTTCTTTTTCTATGATTGTAAATGTTTATTCACAATAAAGATATATTCAACTACAACAACTTGTCACTTTAAATCTAAGAATCCTTTCGGGCTAGCTACTGTCAATACATTCAATTCTCGTTCAATTTCAGTCTTGAGACTGTTCTGTCTACTTTAAAAGAGATAAAGGCGTTATGAAGATCTGAGAGACCAAAAAGATCTGGAAAAACTTTTTTCTTACCTATGTAAATGTTGTCAACTTTTTCGGGCAAACATCTTTGTAAGCCGGAGTTGTAAACTTACTACACACACTTGTCTCTTTTCAATATGTCATTTAGTTTAGTGGGCCATAAATAATGGTACAACTGAACTTTTATTATCTTTCTTATAGGCGATGCCATGTTAGGTCTCGATCATCCTCTTTGCAAAAACTTAATGATACCAAAACCCATAAGTTAACTATACAGTTATAACTTGTAACGTAACAATGCCTCTAGGAATCGCCAAGTCAAGAACAAGGCGGTGGTAAAATCCCGTTCGCCGTGTGTAACTAGTGTGAGATTAGCAAATTTACTCGTACGTTACAACCGCTCAAGTTGAGCTGAAGCTGTATCGGGTCGTAATAAAACAAACTATAGCAAAGCTGTGCAGTGCATACGGTGCCGAAGGCAGAGCGAATCGGGCTGACTATTCTAGGACTCCTATAATAATTTTCTTTTTAATAAACAATTTTTTAAATTATCCGACAAAAAAATTTCCTAAATTAAATTAAGATAATTTAATTTGGATAATGGTCCAAGCATTGCAAAATCAATTTTGCATAATTTTGAGAAAAGGTATTTTCCATTTCTGTTTACTCCATTTGTAATTAATTATATAATTACTAACGTAACGTAACTAGTGTGAGGTTAGCAAATTTATATAACAACCGCTCAAGTTTGATCTGAAGCTGTATCGGGTCGTAATAAAACCAACTATAGCGAAGCTGTGCAGTGCATACGGTGCCGAAGGCAGAGCGGATCGGGCTGACTGTTCTGGGACTCCTATAATATTTGTTAACAAACAATTTTGCTTAATTTTCTAAAAAGTTTTTTTTTTCATTTCAGTTTATTCCATTAGTAAGTACGAGATAAATTTTATTAATAAACTTAGAAACTAGCACAACAAGAAAGATGAGTTAGCCGGCAAATTTAAGAGTTGCTAGCGGCTAGTTTAATGACAAGCTTTGATGCTTCGCTACTGTGTGTACTAATATGAGATTAGCAAATTTATAGAGTAACCGCTCAAGTTTGAGCTCAAGCTGTAACGGGTCGTAATAAAACAAACTAGTTATAGCGAAGTTGTGCAGCGCATACGGTGCCGAACGCAGAGCGGATCAGGCTGACTATTCTGGCACTTTTTTTTTGTCAATTTTGCTCTGTTTTAGAGAAAAGGTATTTTCCATTTTCTTTTACTTATGGAAAAATACAGATACAGAATGAAAAAAATAGTAGAAGTAAATAATTCTAAATAAAACTAACATCTAGAACTTAAGTTTTAAATTATTAAAATATTTTTCGTTTCTTTAATAAAGAATTTTTTAATTGTTGCTGCTACTAAGTTTGAAAAAAAAACTTGATTCCGGCAGTCAAAGCTTGCTGCAACAGCTCTGTACTGTCAACTATTATATGTTAGAACATAAATACGAAATGGCAGGTTTACCTTGAGTTGGCTTGAATTTCAATTAATAATAAATAAATAAATATATAGGGACAAATAACATTGATTGAGCTAGCCCCAAAGTATGTTCGAGACTTGTGTTATGGGATACTATCTCAACGATACTATATTCTATAACATGTACATATAGAGATAAACATCCAAGACCCAGGACCATTTGAAAAAGACCATTTTCCAACTTGCTCTGACCGGGGATCGAACCCGGGACTTCTGGGTGGCGGACTAGCATGGTGACCACTACGCCACGAAGGTCGTCATAAATTCATAATACTAAAAATCAGGAAAGGTGATAAAAAACATGTCGAACCTTCATGGATTTCTTTTTACTTACAGGATTGAATTTTTGTGTTTACGGCCCAAAGCCCAAAATCGAATGGACCACTCCAATATCCACAAAAAAATCTGATTGAATATAATAAATAATGGTTAAAACTGTGTCTAAATTCCCGAGCAAACGCGTACGGAATAATCCTGTGATGTGTTCTCAAGTAGCGAAGCACACAGATTTGGTAATCCAATGTACCTAAACGCAAACTTGATTCCGACAGTCAAAGCTTGCTGCAACAAGCTGTACTGTACTACCAACTAGTAGGAGTAAGTAAATACATGTGAAATTGTGTACAATCCTTATTGACCTCAAATATGCTTGTTTGAATTTAGACTTTGTACTAACCCAAAATGAGAAAAGATACTAAAAAATTTACGTAATTTCATAAATTTATTTTATTCGTTTTTGAGTAGTTTTACGTTTTGATTTGAGTATTATTTTTAGAGTTTTAATTACTTACTGTTATAGTATTTTTTTAGAGTTCTGTACCCAAAGGGTAAAAATGGGACCCTATTACTAAGCCTGCGCTGTGTGTCTGTCCGCCCGTCTGTACGTCTGTACGTCTGTCTGTCGCCAGGCTGTATCTCATGATATCCCATTAGGTATGGAACTCTAAGTGAATGAATGAATGAAATTGATTATTTCAGACTGTAAAGTTTTACAGTGCAAATCCATATTATGTTAGAGAGAAACTTATAAAACTAGGTAAGTAAAATAATAAAATTTTAAATGTGGGTTTTCATTTTGGACGTGTATGGACGACGAATGTCTCAGAATTGTACTGTCCACTCTTTCTGACACCACTTTCAAGAGCTTGTTATTATATGAACGGGTGGTACTGGGAGGGACTGGTCAGCTCGGCTTCGCTTTTTTGACTACTTAATATTTTTATTTTATTTTTTATAACGCAATTTACGTTTGTTTACTTGTTCGCAAGCATTACATGTTATATTGTGTCAACATTGTATTATATTATAAGTATTTATTAATTAAAAGACAATAATAATAATAATATGACAAAGCCCTTCTGGCGAGTAAGCGAACAATACTGTGAAAATGTGTTTCTTTCGGCGTTTCTTCTCAGCAGTGGTCGTTACGAAGCACTGGTATCGGTAGCTTTTCTTGAAAAATAAATTAAATTTTAATATACTTTACACGTAACATAAATTATACTTATTGACGTGTAAAAGTGCCTGTAAAGGTCTAATTACTGAATAAACATTTGAATCTTTGAATCTATGATAAATATAATTATATTACCGTTTAGACCATCTTTTTTAATTCAAAAATAAACTAAATCAAAACTTATGGCCCTTACAACAAGAACCTAAAGCTCATCAACGGCAAACTCAAATCCCTACAGTAACCAACTCCGAAGTCAATTAGTATTATCAGCAAATGCAATTGGTGCCTTGGAAACGAAACGTTTCTTTGAGATGCATTTTTAATTAAACTTTTAAGCGGATCCCCCGGGAATCTATAGGAAGAGATTGCGAAGAGCAGTAAGTCAGCGATGAGGCAGGTTGGATTTCCTTTTTCTTAATTTTTATGGTTCATACAAATATAAAAAAAAAAATTTAAGGTAGCTCCCATGCAAGAAAAGTGAAAAGGCATTTTTTTTTCTCGACTAACCAGTCATGTTGGGTATCGTTGAATAGGTCTTTCAAAAATATCAAGAGGTTGTCAGCACCGTTTTTCGAGTTGGGGATCCGATGTTGAAAAATTTGGTTTTTAAGTGAAAATTTTTGTTTGAGTCAAGTGTTCCCCCCCTCTATCTCAAAGAAACATATGCTGATAATACTAAACGGTTATATATAAACACATGAAAATATTTAAAGCTATACAATATATAACGAAATTTAAAGGAAAACTCCCAGAGCTAAGTAAGGTTTACAATTTAAAAAGTTACGCGCAAAATGTGTTTTTAGTGACATGAACTCAAAGTGGGCTTCGTAACTACGGAACCCTACACTGCGCAAGGCCAGACACGCACTTGGACAATTATTTATTTTTATATAACCATTAGATCTCATGTTCTCGCATTGCTTATACAACGTCTTTTTAATTTATTGCAAACTTTAATTTATCACCCGGACTGTATGCGAGTATCTCAATTTGTATAGAAAACACGTATAGGCCAAAACACTGACACTGCGCGTCGTTTTTGTATGCAGGGCCCCGCGCTACGCAGCGGGATGCGGAGCAGTGTGCCAATCGCCTAAAACACCAAGTTTTGGGATCACCATCATAGCACGACCCTTTCTGTATTACCGAATCCATATTGGCCTTTTCTGTACGTGGGGCGCACTATAAGTTTCCGGAATGAATATGAAAAAATACTATTAAAGGTACAAAATTAATTTATTGTTTTTCAAAATAATCTCCCTTGGCGTCTATGCACTTTTTCATTCGATGAAACCAGTTTTGAAAACTTTTGTGCCACTCCTCTGTGGTGACCTCTGAAACGTGTTTTTCATACTCCTCGACAGCCTCTTCTGGTGATGAAATTGTATAACTTTGAGAAAAGTAATTGGTTCTTAATTTTTGGGAACAGAAAAAAGTCACAAGGTGCCAGGTCGGGACTGTATGCAGGATGACTCATGAGTTCTACATTTTTCGCCTTCAAAAAGTCGTTTGTCTGTCTGGCCGCGTGAGAACTAGCATTGTCGTGGTGCAGGATGATACGGCGTTTACGGTTATTTTTACGGAGTTCGTCAATAACTTCCGGCAAACAAATGGTCGTGTACCAGTCACTATTCACTGTACAACGATTCTCTAAAGCAACAGTAGCCACGTGTCCAGTTTTATTAAAAAAAGAAGCAATCATCCGCTTAGATGCACTTTTCACGCGCGCCACTTTGGTTGGTTTCGGCTCATCTTGAAAGACCCATACGCTCGATTGCTGCTTTGTTTTGGGATCGTAGCAATAAATCCATGTTTCGTCACCTGTTACTATGTCCCACACCAAATTTGACGCACCTTCGTTGAATCTGGTAAGCATGGCACTGCACCAAGTGACGCGGTCCGTTTTTTGAGCCTCGGTCAAGTTGTGTGGGATCCACCGCGAGCACAGCTTTCTCACACCCAAATGTTTGTGTAGGATTAATTGTATTTGACTCATGCCTATTTCTAAGGATGCGCGAATTTCATGGTAGGTCACATGCCTGTCTGTTTCAATCATACGGCGCACAGCATCGATGTTTTTGATGGTCACAGCGGTGGACGGCCGACCATCGCGAGATTCGTCACTGAGATTGATACGACCACGCTTGAATTCTGCAAACCAGCTATAAACAGTTGTCTTGCATGGTGCTTCATTGCCAAAAGCTGTTTCAAGCCGAGCGATGCTCTGTTGAGCTGTCAAATTACACTTAAAATCGTAGAAAATCATACTACGAAAATTTTCCCTAGTTAAATCCATGTTGATGCAGACACACAATTTTTTAAATGGCGCCACAAGGTTAAAACAAAAGACAGTCAGATGAAACAAACTGCATTCTACAGCCAAAGAGTTCTATTTTCAAATTTTGCAATAAATTTTTAAATATTGTTTATGTAAGTGGCCAGTTCCGGAAACTTATAGTGCGCCCTATGTATTACCAAATACAGCAGCCACGGGAAAGTATACTACAGACTACCAAATCAGTTATAGTTTCGGGCTACAAATGTCAAAACAAGTTGTATTATTTTAGTATTTATATTTTTTTACTTTTATAACCGGAATAATATTTTGCATTTTTCGTATTTCCTTACACATGTCATCATACATTAATTAAGGAATAAGTCCCTTAAAATATAAAAAAAGACATGAAAGAATTTATGATAAGATACTTTAACGTCACATGCATTTCTTGCCTGCTAGATCTCTTTACGCCTTCCAGAGCAACAAGCGACTACTCACGTGATACTAGAGAACTGGTTGCTTCTTTTAATAATGAACTAGATACTACCCGCGACTTTGTCTGCGTATGTTAAGTACTTTGTAATAAAGTCTACTTTTGCAGGGCTTAATAGCATTCCCCATATAAAGTTCCACACTCCTCAATCCCATAAAGGGATGATGTTTGGGATGAAGACTATCCATTTGTCCTTCCCGGATGTCAAACTAAATTTGATCACTAAGATCAAAGTTTGAAGCATAAAAAGGTAACAGACAGACAAACAGAGTTACTTTCACATTTATAATATTATATGGAAGTATGGATAGTATGGAAGTATGTATTTTCTAAGGCGAAATTTTAGTTTGATTTTCGCTCCAAAACTAACATAGTAGACGTTGACAAATGGGACTGGGCTGGGCATGTGTCAAAGTCAAAGTCAAATATTTTTTATTTAATGTAGGATAAATCTCTTATTGAAGGTCATTTTTTTAATATTATTTTAGTGCATAAGCTAAAAACTACTAGCGTTTCGGAACGACCACTGCTGTGAAGATTACACCGAAAGAAACCCAGTTCAGTATTGGTCCCTACCCAGCCTGATGGGCTGTTTCAGTTACAATACAGATTTACACTTAAGCTCAGTATACATTATATTATACATCTAAATAATACAATTAAAATTTGCAGTCAACTATTTCCAAGAATTTTGATCAGATAAATAGTCATTTACATGATAATAAGCATTTTTTAATAAATGATTTTTATGTAGTTGGATGCACCCAGATAGGTGGGCCAAGATTGCTACAGAATGGGTGCCGGTAGGCTGGCGTCACAAGATAGGTCGTCCAAGGACAAGGTGGTGTGATGATCTGGCGCTTTTTGACAAGACTTGAACATCCATCGCGCAGTGCCGTACTAGAAGGGAGGCTTTTGCCCAGTAGTGGGACAGTAGGCTAATAAAAAAAAAGTTTTAATTTTAACGAACCCCGTACATAGGAATTGTTTACTTTGATGTTTAGAAAAATAAACCATGCATTTGTATTTTTATGTCGCGTTGGTGTTTTGTAGTAAACAACTTTCTATTTGCGCGTGTAATAAAAAGGGAATTTTGCATTGAAGTCTTCGACACATATATGTATATATATATATATATATATATATATATATATATATATATATATATATATATTTATATATATATTTATTTATTCTTACTATATCATTACATATATGGCGACCTCTACGGTCACTACGAGGAACTAAAACAACTAACCAATCAAGAGACAACCGACAATATAGTTCACAAGAAGCATATGAGATGGCGCCAGCAGTATCCTACATCTCGATCTCAGAGTTCGCGCGATTCGCTGCATATATACAACTTCCGACGATACACCGTCGAAGCCGCGGTTCCCCAGGCGCAACAACATGCCTGGCGGGAAGATCTTCCCTTTGTGGCGGTCGAGCATATCACCTCGCTCCCGCTACAAATATATTTAATTATATACGCCTTGTCCAAGATTGCTAGCTCCAAGTAAAACTAGTAACAGCTTTCAGATAAAGTCAGCCTTCTGTACTCATTTAACTTGGACCTACTCAGTCTTCATTCAATTGTTACTTATAATTTTTTAATGATAATGCATTTTGATTTATATATTATAAAAAAAGATATTCAAAGATTCAGATTCAAATGTTTAGTCAGTAATAAGACCTTCACAGGCACTTTTACACGTCAATAAGTATAATTTACGTTACGTGTAAAGTATATTCAAACCTTATTTATTTTGAAAGAAAAGCTACCGATACTAGCGCTTCGTAACGACCACTGCTGAGAAGAAAAGCCGGAAAAAACTCATTTTCACAGTATTGGTCGCCTACTCGCCAGAAGGGCTTTGTCATATTATTGTTATTGCCTTTTAATTATTAATGAATACTTATAATATAATACAATGTTGACACATTATAACATGTAATGCTTGCGAACAAGTAAACAAACATAAATTGTGTAACAAAATTCAAATCATAATAAAGTTCTACGCAGACGAGGAACTCAGTGGGCCGATGGGAGAGCACCCGGTGTGATTCACACTTGGATGGGTGACCACAAGTGGCATAACAATTTCTCGAGCTCTTCCGTGCTTCGAAAGGCACATATGAGCGATTGGTCTCGGCTGTCTTCATGGGATGGCAATCGTCAAGTTATGTCAGATACCTTTCGGCAGCCTGAAAAATCTGACACCAGTGTTGGTTATAACACACACGAAAAACAAACAAATAAATGAGGAACTTATGTGCTCAGAGGGGCATTTAAAGGAATTTTTTCATATTTCGATATTTATTTAGTATCATACACTGAATCTACATGTATTTTAACATAAAATATAGTTGTTCTCGTTATTAGATATAGTATTCCATAGGTAGCACTTTATATTTCATCTTGAAGCTAGCTCAATTTGCTGTCTTTATTAGCTATGAGTAAATATAAATGGACGAATCACACAGATTGAGCTAGCCCTTAAATAAGTTCGAAACTTGCGTTATGGTATTAATATACCATAACGCAAGTTTAGAACTTCTTACTCTAAGATGCTGTATTTTATAACGAATACGTATATAGATAAACATCCATTTCATCTTGACCTCCTATTCTCTCATAATAATTGAAATACTACATCTTTGGAGAAGAAAAAGCAAGAAAGAGTACCTCGGGCTCTGAAGCCACATGGTTAAAATCATAGTTATTAAAAAAAAACTAAGTCCATGGTTAAAAGAGAAAAAAACGTATCATGATGGTTAAAAGTGTTATATCAGGGCCGCGTAATGGATGGGAAAAGCTTATGAATGTCAGGTACTTCAAAGTAATTTTATTTATTTATTTATTACGGACCATTTATGTTTTAATGGTATGCGAAGGCGTCTTTCTCTTGTTTCTATTCTTTTCGGTCTTCTGTTTTTGTCAGTCGCTGTTACAGGTACTGGTTAGCTAGGTCCCCTTTTATTATTGGAGTCCCCCAGGGATCATCAGGCATTCAAGTGTCCAGCCCAACAGTTTCTGGCTGTCTTAGTCTGTCTGTCCATATTTAAGAAGCTATGCGCTTGTCGGTGGAGTATGAATTTTCTTCCATTTGTCTCTCTTATCCACCAGCCGTTTTACCTCGCTGTACGACACGACGTTGACCTTCTCCTTTATCAATTTCATGTAGGTATCTATGCCTCGGTCTTCCTGTTCCTCCTTTCCCTTCTATTTTCCCTTCAATGATGTTTTCTTTATGAAATCATCGTGTCTTCTTCTTCTTATCGTGTCGCTGGCTCAAAATTCAAATTTTGTTCTTCCAATACGTTGCCACTTTTACGCCTTCCTCCCAGGCAGACTATAGGTCAAGCATGGTACAGCTGGTAAAAGGGCATGAGAGGAGGTGCTGCATAGTCTGGTCATCGTGACCACACTGGCACTGTGCATCTGCTTGGTTAATGTAGCGCCCGCGCGCCAGATTGGGTCTACATCGACCTACCTCAGTTCGGAGGCGATTCAAGCTCTTCCATGTGACCCATGGCAGTTTATGACCTGGTGGTAGCTCCTCTGAAGGTTGGATATAATCAGGGGATGGAGCATACTGCTCCCGCTAGATTTGGAGTCTAGAAGAATTTGGTGGTTCTTTAAGTGTAACAGTATTATTTATAAAGCTATTTAGGCTTTTTAGGCGGCTTGTAGATGGTTGTGCTACATAGAGAGGGTGTCTTCTATCAAAAACCTGTTTTCCCCTCTCCAGAGCACATGCTACACTTCGGCGGATTGGAGGCGGAGCAATACCTGTCAATGGATAAAGCAAGTTTCGTTTTGTTGGTTTTAGACATCCAGTTATTATGCGACAGGTTTCATTGAAAGCGATATCTACTTCTCCAGCATGGGCAGAGCGATGCTACAATGGGCATGCGTATTGGCCAGCGGAGTAACAGAGCGCTAAACCGGTTGTACGCAGAACGTGTGAGGTTGCTCCCCATGAAGTGCTTGTAAGCCGCTGGAGTAAGTTATTTCGAGGAGTTATTTTTGATTTTGTATTAAGACAATGAGTCCTGTATGTCAGTGCCCTGCCAAGTGTGACACCTAAATAGGAAGGGTTGGCACAGTGCTCAATTACAACATCTCCCCAAGTAATATATAACTTCTCGTTGGCTTGGTTGTTTCGAATGTGAAATACGCAGCACTGTGTTTTTGCAGGATTGGGTCGTAAGGCGTTATCATTGTAATAAGTCCCTAGGTGTTCCAGTGCCTTTGTCAAATTGTACTCAGCACTTTCATAGGTCTTGGTTTGAGAAGTGAGAGCAAGATCATCAGCGTACAAGAATCTTTTCGTGCCTGGGAAACTGGGTTGGTCGTTGGTATATATGTTAAAAAGAATGGGGGACAAGACACTTCCCTGCGGTAGCCCATTTTTTGATTTCTCCTGCGGCTCTCTGCTCCATTTAAGTATACGCAGAATCGGCGATCTTAAGCATTTCCCGTAGGATGTTTACTAATTTAATGACATTTGTAATAGAAAATACCTTTGACAATAATCTTTTGATGTTAACGGTGTCGTAGGCAGATGATAGATCCACAAGAACTAAACCCGTTATTTTACCCGCTTCGTACCCATCCTCTATACGTTGCGTAAGCCTCAGAATTTGTCCTGTGCATGATTTCCCAGGGCGAAAACCAGCTTGCTCCGGAATAAGATTTGGATCTACGATGGGTGTGAGGCGGTTCAGCAGCATCCTTTCGAATATTTTGTACATATGACATAATAGAGAAATTGGACGGTAGCTCTTGGGATCAGTTGGTTGTTTACCTGGCTTAAGAAGGGCTATTACTTTTACTTTGCGCCATATGCGTGGTAGCTTTGTAGTTTCGAGACAGTTGTTAAATAACGCTAATAACCAAGAAATTGCTAACGGGCCGAGGTGTTTTAGTTGCTCCACAGTTAGGTCGTCATATCTAGCTGCTTTCCCATTCTTGATTCGGTGGATCACCTTTTAGTTATCGAAGCGTTGTCCATGCCTTTTTGCTGTTTTTGGTCATGTCGATTGTCTCGATGGTTTTTGCCATCTGGCTCTAAGATTTTCGCTCAAACTTGCCATAAGAAAATCCCCTGCTTCGATGGTTTCTTCTGCAAAGGGGTCCTGAGCGTATAATTGCTCATATTTTTTAAGTAGATCGGCAGAGTTTGAGTCAAGACCAGGGATGTATTTAATGTTGCAGCCCCTGGGAATATGCTTACGTGAGATAGATCGAATTGTTTCGACAAATGTGTCATAGTTCTGTGGTACGCGCAGCTTTGTATCAATTTCTTCAAACGACTTTTGAGCTAGATGGTCTAATGCATTCACTAACAAAGATTAAGTCAGGGTTATAGTTTTGCTTTCAGCGTCTGCTGTAAAATGATGGTGGCAACTTAGGATTGTGTACAAGACCCAACCCTTCTGCTTCTGCCCAATGTTCTACCGCAACACCATCCGGGTTGGTCTTTTTGTATCCCCATAGGATGTTATGGCTGTTAAAGTCACCAACTATGATTTTAATGTCACAGTCTGTGTAGTTCTCTGTTTTATAAAACTGGAAGGGTTGATTTGGTGGTTTATAAATTGATGTGACTATGCAATGGCCGGTGTCTATGGTGATAATTTCAATGCGTGAGATGCAATTGGAGGACTTCACAATCATATTAGGTCGGGTAAAAACTGCGCTACCATACTGAGGATGAGGTATTTCGGCTACCAGGACAAAACCAAGGATTTGAGGTCGTGCTTGATTGATGCCTCAGTGGGTTTCCTGCACACACAGGATATCGCACCATTGTTTGTGGCACAGCTGAGTCAGTAATTGTGATTTTTCAGTTGAAAACCCTTCGATGTTATAGAGATGACATTCAAGGTTATATCATGTAGAGGTTTTGGCCCTGAGAAGGGCTTTTAGCAATTGTATTATAAAAATAAAATAAAAATAAAAAAGCCTTTTTATTCCATAACTAATTAATTGTACATGTTTGATTTAGAATCATTTAATTTGACCAACATATTAAATTATATTGTTAATTAAATTAAAATTAGTAATCATAATGTCTATTCGATATTTAATTAGATTTATATGAAGATATTAGATTCTGCTAATGTTCTATAAAATTATAGACCCCTTAACGGGTAGAGGCCTCCTCCATTTGGTTCCACGTTTTTCTGTCTTGTGCCTTTGTTTTCCAGTCCATTCCGGCTAATTTTACAATTTCATTGACCCATCGTTCTCTAGGCTTTCCTCTTTTTCTCTTGCCTATAGGTCCTTTCCATATGGTGGCTAGTGTGGTCCATCTTTTATCTTTTGTGCGTATTAAATGTCCGGCCCATTTCCATTTTAGTCTTCTTGCGTGTTGTAGAGCATCTATAACCTTAGTTTTGTTTCTTATTGCGGTATTTCTTTGTTTATGTCTTAATGTTATATTGAGGATACTTCTTTCCATTGCTCTTTGTGTCGTTTGTATTTTTTGTTTTATTTGATTATTATAAATCCATGTTTGGCACCCATAAGTAAGAGAAGGGAGCAAGCAAGAGTCCATTACATTTTTTTTTCAGTTTAAGTGGGATTTTAGATTTTAAAACTTCTTTATAGCTCCAGAACTTATTCCATGTTATGCAAATCCGTCTGTCAATTTCATCGATGTTTTTGGAACTTCTAAAAGATACTTGCTTTCCAAGGTATATATAGGATTCTACATATTCCAGAGTTGTTCCGTCCACAGAAATAGGCATTTTATCGCTGTTTGTCATAATCTTTGTTTTTGAGGTGTTTAGTTCTAAGCCGACCTTCTTACTCAAGTTGTTCAGTTCCTTTATCATTTCTGACATTTGTTGTGGTGATTCAGAGAACAGTACTATGTCGTCTGCAAATCGAAGATTGTTTAAGTACTGGTCGTTAATACATATTCCTTTGTGCGACCAGTCCAGATCTTTCATGACATTTTGTAGTACTGCTATGAAGAGTTTTGGAGATAGTGGGTCACCCTGTTTAACACCTCTGCCTATCTCTATCGTAGGACCCCTACGATCTGTCTTCACTCTGCTGGTGCTTTTGCCATATATGTCTTTAATAATTTGAATATATGTATTTGGAATATTCTGATTTCTGAGTGTCGACCATATGCTGTCATGGGAAATGGTATCGAATGCCTTCGCATAGTCAATGAAGGTAACATATAAAGGTTTTCGGAACTCTACATATTTTTCTATTATTTGTTCTAATACATGTATATGGTCTATAGTGCTAAACCCTTTGCGGAAACCAGCCTGTTCCCTCGGTTGCTGTTCTTCGATTGTTCTTTGTATCCTTTTTTCGATACATGATGCAAACACTTTGTAGAGCGTCGACAATAGACTAATTGGGCGGTAGTTTTCTACATCTTTTGGGTCGCCTTTTTTGTACAGAAGAACAATTTCGGATTGTGTCCAGGATTTAGGCACTCTTTTTTCTTCTAGAATTTTATTAAATAGAATGGTTAATGGGCCTGCTAGTATGAATCTTCCTAGTCTTAAAGCTTCGTTTGTAATAAAGTCAGGGCCTGGGCTTTTGTCGTCTTTCAATTTTTCGAGTATTTTTAATATTTCTGTTTCGTCAAACTGTTCTATATCCTCTTCTGTATTTAAACTTTCATCTTCGTCATTACTACCGTTGGACTGTTTCTTATACAGTTCTCTATAGAAATTTGTAGCTTCTTCTATTATTTCTCTTCTTGTTTGTTATTTCCTTTTACTGGACTTTGATGTTAGTTGAGGCATCCATGTCTTTGTTTTGTTTAATTCTTTGTAGCCTTTTTTGACACTCTTTTTTGTAGTAAGGTGTTTCTGTAAAACTTTTAGCCTATAGTCGCTGTAGTCTTTTTTTAAGTTTTTATTCGTAGCCTTATATAATCGTGAAAGTTCTTCCTTTTGTTCTTTAGATAAAGGTCTTTTATTTTGTAGCTCGTATCTCTTGTTAACTAGATCTCTAGTTTTGTCTGTTATTATGCTTAGTTTTTCTTGTTTCTGTTTGTTGGTAGAGTTCAAGCTTTCACTTATGGCCAGTTCAATTTTTTGGTAGTATGTTTCCACATTTTCGTTTTTCGCTGAAGAATTGTAGAGCTCTTGTACTTTATTGTGCAATAATTTCAGGTATTCTTTCAATTGGTGTGGGTCCTTAAAATTTATAGTTTTATTGCTAAATTTTGCTCTACTTTTCTTAAGTCCCGCAATTTTAATAGTTCCTCTTACTAGTCTGTGATCGCTTGGATAGGAATTCTTGTTTATAACTTCAATGTTGGTGAACTGTTTTGGTTTGTTCGTGAGTATAAAGTCTATTTGATTTTTTCTTTTCTTATCGGGTGTGATCCACGTCCATTGATTTTTTGGCTTCTTTTTGAAAATTGTATTAACTATGGTGAGTCTGTTTTCTAAGGCATATTGTAGTAGGTGTTCACCTCTTTTGTTTCTTTTCCCATAGCAGAATGGGCCCATGACGTTATCTTCTTCTGGTTTTCTCTGACCGATTTTTGAATTGAAATCGCCTATTATTATCATGTTTTTACTTGCTTGGTTTTGTGCTTTGCGTAATAATTGGTAGAAAGACTCTACTTCGTTCTTTGTGGCTTTTTTTGTTGGAGCATATGCCTGAATAATTGAGAGACTGTTTTTTTCAAATTTCATGTTTAGCATGCACACCCTTTCCGATAATCCTATATAGCTTTCTATATTAGCTTTGTATAATTTTTTTATCAGAAAACCGACTCCGTGTTGTCCAGGCGTCTCTCCGGTATAGCAAAATATGTGATCTGAGTCTTCTATCATACTATTGCCTGTTCTTCGGACTTCTGACAAGCCAATTATGTCATATTTAATATTGGATAGAGCTTCTTTTAATAAAATCATTCTTTCAGGTGTGTGTAAGGATCGGACATTGTAAGTGCAAATGTATAATTTGTTTTCTGGAGGGTTGTAGTCGTTAGATCCCGCGGTGACAAGCCGTATTGGGATACTTGGAGTTGGAGGGGCCTTTGTTCGTTGCTATTGCGGTGTTGTTTGCGCTGTTTGTGGATTGCTATCTATCGGTTTAGTTTTGTAAGTGACGAACTTTTCTGAATTGTTCTTGTATTTTTTTACTGGGTTCTGATTATTTTTGTTGCCTCGTGTTTCTGCACTAAGCTGTGTAGCTACTGGTGATAGAAAACGGTTTCTTTTATTTTGCTGGTTATTGTTGGTTATATTTTGTTGATTGTTTTTGTTCAATATTACAATTTTATCATATCTAAGAAAAGCATTAGTGCCTTGGTTTTTTAGTTCTTGAACTTCTTTCTGGAGTTCTCGACGCTTGTTCAATACGTCAATTGGAAAGTCTTCTTTTATGTAATATAAAGAATTTTTCAGTAGCTTTTTCTTTTTCAAAATTTCTATTTTCTTTCCCATAGTTGTGAAACATACTAAAATTGGTCTAACCTTGTCGTTCTTTTTGCCAAGTCTTTTGACATGTTCTATATTTAGGTTGGTGCACTCTGTCATCATTGTAGTGTTGATTAGATTTATTATAATTTTTTCCAACTCTTGGTAGCTATTTTCTCGTTCTTCAATGCCAAAGAATATTAAATTTTTTCTTCTGATAAGTCTCTCGAAATTTTTCAAATGTTTTTGTTGTTCTTCTATTTTTTCCTCTAATTGTTTGTGTTTAATTTCAAGATTTAAAAATTTTTCGTTTATGTTGTCGTTTATAGCCTTTGGAATATCTTGCTTAAGATCTCTTATTTTGTTTTGTTGTCTTTCCATTGTTTCCTGGATAGCTTTTAACATTTTTGTGACTTCTTCCATGTTGTTATTTTTTTTTTGTCTAAAGAAATCCTTTTGTTTTATTTTTAGTGTTACGCCCTCTTGCGGTGGAGTATGTAGCGAGTTTAAAAGTAGTCGATATCAGAACCTTTTTGGTTGTTCTTTAGAATGTGTGTTTGGTTTTGTAACAGTTCTCTAGATGGCGTTGATTTTCTTCTATATTCTTAGTTTGACTACTCTTCACTAGATGGCGTTAGGTGTCATCTATATTTCTGTTTTGGCTACTCCTCGCTAGATGGCGTTGTTATCGTGTTTCTCGATAATCAATGACGAGGCAACTTTGTAAGTTTTAGGTTATAAATGTAGAAAGACTTTCACACCTGCACTCACGTTTATAACACCGCTTTCATTAATAGAATAGTAGCATCAGTCTATTCAATGGTCATATTTCGACGTACATAGGTAGTTCAGCAAACACTAATTTTTTCACTGGCTTTGGTATATCACTTTTTTGATGTTTCTGAAGCACTGTTCTTATATAATTGTCGAATTAGGGAAGTATTTTTAACACTTTTAGTCACTTTTTATGTTTATTAATTCCGTTTAACTATTTTTAATTTAATTTTTTTGTAGACTAGATGTTGATTAGGAGGAGGAATATTTTGAGCAATTGTATTAGGAGGAGGAATATTTTGAGCCATCGTGGTGTAGGGATTGGTTCACTAGTACTCTGCGTTACCGAGTACTAGCTATCCAGGTGCGCCGGACGTCAACTGATCGCGACTAGGGGAGGCCCCTACCTCTGTCATATCTGATGACTTAACCTATATCTCTTCGTCTATTCTCTTAAGTCCAGAATGCACCTACAGAGAGTAGGCTACTCTTTTGCTCTTTTCAGGTCCTCCTCATTGGTAATTGCTTTCAATTTTATTAACCAAGGAAATAGTCCCTAGTAATTAAGGAAAGAAATATTTATGTGGAACGTAAAAACGAAGCCAGTAATTTAGTTTTTATTCATAACAGTTAATCTAACCATTTATGTGCAGTTTGTGAAATATGGCTCCGCGAACGTTGTAAAACGATAATTCGATTTTACGTTCATAGTACTTTATGATGATGAAATTTCATAATTCAACTCCTAATATATTATAAGCCTAGTCGTTTATTATTCAATAAAGACTTATGAGAGTCGTAAAGAATTATAAAAGAAAATTATTAAAGAAGAATAAAAAAATATGGGATTTCTTTTACAATTTCTTTTTGAGCGAAATATTGATTGATGAACTTACAGTGTCATATATTTAAGAGCCAAGCTCTTGTTTTTATTATTGTATGGAAAGAGACGCGCACAATAACTATAGTATCACCCCCAACGAAAAAGAGGGTCTTAAAAGTTTGACGCCAATGTCTGTATATCTGTATGTGGCATCGTAGCTCTCAAAATATGGACCAATTTCGATGCGGTTTTCTTTCACGTGAAAGTAACTTCCCTTGCGATGATTCTAAGCAATAGTGGACCATGTAATCTGTATAAATAAACTACTATCTAGACATGCAGCAGCGTGTCAGAGCCAAGTTAAAAAAAAATCGAACCATTTAAACAAACCATTTCCCCCTCCACAACTCGAAACCTTTTTAACCCACAAACATAAAATTTAGCACATACATTAAAGTTATCTAATTAATCTCTAATCCAAAATTTCTATAATGTAGCTCAAACAGTTACTGATATAATATCTTTTAAAAACCCAAAAAAATTTGATTGACCACTTATCCATCATCAAAAAGGTAACCTACTTCCATATGACCTGGAAAGTTGATATTTGGAATCTACATATACAAATTCAAAAAACAGTGAATTTCGTAGATTTTATTATTTTTCAAAAAAGGTAACCTACTTCCATATGACCTGGAAAGTTGATATTTGGCATCTAGGTAGACTATTACGCGTATATAAAGGAAAAATAAAAAAAAAACAGTTAATTTTGTAGATTTGGTTATTTTTGAATTGACGACTTATCCATCATTAAAAAAGTTAACCTACTTCCATATGACCTGGTTAGTTGATATTTGCCATCTAGGTGTACTATTACGCGTATACAAAGGAAATATTTAAAAAAAAATAGTGAATTTCGTAAATTTGTATTTTTTTAAACAAACAAACAAAATTAAAGTACATACATATATATATATATTCTGATACTGCTGTGCAAAACGTAATGATATCCCACCAAAAACATAAATGTGAAAATGGGAGCCAAGTTCAAAATCCGATAAAAGAATTGAGATCAAAATGGCCGCCAAGTTCTTTAGAGAATATTGAATTTTATTTATAAGAATCTTAACATTTAACTTTGCTAATTTTAGCTAGCCTACTTATATTTGGCTAATCAACTTTAATGAAATGAGAAACACTACAGTAGTGTTTTATTTTGTACATAATTTGATTTGGCTTGGCTGGTAAGTGTCATACAACTTTATTGCCCTGATCGGTAGATATCGCTCTTGTCTAATAGGTTAAGGCTAATTAATGGTTATGCAGGCTCCACTTCATTTGTGTTGTTTAACATATAGATTTAGTTTAGTTTATATCATTTTCAATCTTTGTTTCATTTTAATTTATTCATATCACTATGAATTGTCGATGTTTTTCTTAAGTACATTTTTTTTCTTTTTTCTCATTATCAGTACATATTTCCGTGACGTCAACTAGGCTCCAACGGAAGAGCAGCGCTGGCAGTCCTCACAGCCAGTATATGCTGAGTTGGAGCCTTTTTGAGGTACACCACTACAAGGTTTTTTTGTGATTTCTTTTTATGTTATATACTTTTTTTTGTGTATCTCAAATAAAACATTTTATTATTAGTATTATTAACTTAACATCTTTACGTTATACGTTATTGTTATTACATTGTTAGGTCCTACTCTTATTAAATTAAAATTCAAATAATAAATGGCGCTACGGATTTCAACTGGAATATGTAGTTCCGCTTCTCATCACTAGATAGCGTTCTTGAAAGTCATGGTTTTTTAATTTTCCTGGCAAATTAAGTGGTTGGCAAATATAATGGAGTGGTTTGCCATTGTCTTTCCCATCAATGATATAATCGGAGAGCATGCAAGAAAAGAGAAATGAGTCTTGACGAAGCAAAAGAGATTTGCAAGGGTCGTAGCAAGTGGAGATCACAGATGACGCTTCGTAAAAGCGGAGTATCATTTATGCCTACACTACTACAAATAAAGTTATACATCCATGCAAACGGCAATGTGTGTTTGCTCGCTGTCGCCCGCTAAACACCCTCAACAAGGCAAGAACGGGGGAGAGTGCGGGGACGCATATTGCGCGGGTCTTTAGAAGATTCTGTTCTGTACGCAATACTTATATTAACAGAGTTCTGTTGGCTTGGCGTTTCAAAATAGTGACGAGTTGCTAGCCGTATCGTCTATTCACACTATATGGATTTTCACCCAAACCCTCAAAATTCAAAAAGTCAAATGCTTATTGAATAATAGGACCTTTACAGGCACTTTTACACGTCAATAATTATAATTTACATTACGTGTAGCGCTATATTAGGATTTAATTAATTTTTAAAGAAAAGCTAACGATACCAGCGCTTCGATCGGCTTTTACAATCTGCACCAGAAGAGAACCAGCTTTTACATTCTTAGTTTTTTTTTTATCTTCCAGACCATTATGGAATGTAGATAACATAAATTAATAGCAAAACGTAGTTATTTATTACACTCGAGCAAATAAAGCAAGTTAACTCGCTTGTAGAGTACAAACCATTAGTAATTAAATAAAACAAGGTGCGGACCGATTTATGGAGCCCTAGGGCGCCGTTACCGCGGTCGTCTCTAAATAAATAAGGGAAAACCACAGAGGAACAACTTGAGATTCTGGCTATTTCATTTTACATTTTTTGTTTATATTTTATTAAGATATATATATATATATATATATATATATATATATATATATATATATATATATATATATATATTTGATTAGAGTGTTAGTAAACTATCACGTTTTTATTGCTTAACGGGACAGACGGGATCATGGTCATTAAAACTCAAAAGCCGCGTTTAGAAGAAGAGAATAAAAATATTGATGGGTTGCTAGGGCGTTCAGCTGTTTTACTAAAATGTGTGTTTTTTCAGCGACGTTTTTTAGAAAGCACGATTTTTTTAATAAGTTCAAAACACAAGACAGTTAATAGGCATAAAAGAAAAAAATAGTCATGGATAGTATATTTACATGATCCGCGTACAGTGCCCGCGTGGTTCCGGGTTAGAATAGGACCACTCCATCTCTCCCTGTGGATGTCGTAAGAGGCGACTAAAGGAAAAAATAAAATAAAAAAGCACTAATAGCTTGTGCTACAATAGCATTCCCAAGGAGGGTTGACGTCAGGCAGGCGGCCGGTTGTAAAATAAAGCCAAATCAAAAATGGAAAGAAAGAATAAAAGAGTCAGGCATAGGGATAGGGCGCCACCGCAAAATGGCGCGCAGGAGCCCCGCCCGACTCCTGTGACAAGTGGGCCAGGGCTACCGTGTCTGGGGTGGACACGGCCAAAGACGCGAGCCCCAACCCAGAAACTCCGCTTTGCAACGTGGAACATTGGCACGCTAACTGGACGCACGAGGGAGCTGGCCGATGTACTTTCCAGGCGAAAAGTGGCCGTGGTGTTCCTGCAGGAGACTCGGTGGAAAGGCTGCAGATCCCGGTCCATTGGGAATGGTTACAAGCTGATCTACACCGGTGCACCTGGTGGCGAGGATGGGGTGGCCGTAGTGCTGTCAGAGGGGCTTCAGGATAGCGTCTTGGAAGTAAAACGCTTCAGCAGCCGGCTAATGGTCGTGGTGGTGCTTGTCGAAGGGGTTATGACTCATTTGATAAGCGCCTACGCGCCACAGGCTGGCTGTGAAGACGCCGAAAAGACGAGGTTCTGGGACCTACTTGGCAGCGTGCTGCGTGGCATCCCGTTGTCGCAGGCAATCGTTTTGGGCGGCGACTTGAACGGTCATGTGGGTGAGGCGTGTGAGGAATTTGAGCGTGTTCATGGTGGCTATGGATACGGAAGTCGCAATCCGGAGGGTAGAGAAATCCTCTCAACGAGTGCGGCGGCCGACCTCGCCATCGTGAACACGTTTTTCAGAAAGAAATCCGAGCACCTAATCACCTACAGGAGCGGGGGACGCGCTACCCAAATCGATTACTTCCTAACCAGAAGAGACCATATCGGCAAAGTAACCAACTGCAAAGTCATACCCGGCGAGAGTCTCACTGCGCAACACCGTCTCCTTGTCATGGATCTTCGCATTAAGCCTGCTGGCAAGCCCACTGAGCGCTGTCGACGCCAAATCAAGTGGTGGCGGCTCGGAGAATCCAAGTCCCAAGAGTTCGCAACTGCGATCGGCAACAAATGCGACGAAACCGATGGCGATCCAATCCAGCTTCACTGGGACAAGATTCAGGGAGCTATCACTGGTGCGGCGAAGGCAGTGCTGGGTATGTCAAAGGGTGGACGCAAGTGTGACAAGGAAACTTAGTGGTGGAACGACACAGTCCAGAGGGAGACAAGAGTGAAGAAAGCACTCTTTAAAACGTGGCAAGCGTCCGGATCTCCTGAAGACCACGACGCATACAGGGTTGCAAAACGGGCCACTAAGAAAGCCGTTGCCCGGGCCAGGCGTAACCACGTACAGCCATTGTACGATAGATTGGAGTCGCCTGAGGGGCAGAAGCTTATCTATAAGTTGGCACGTTCCAGGGTCAAAGCGGCACAGGATATCTCCAAGTGCCGCTGTGTTAAAGACCCTAACGGCAACTTTTTATGCGAAGACCTCGCGGTGAAGGAGAGATGGCGCTCATATTTTCACGAGCTACTGAACCAGCAGCATAAAGAGGTGCAGCCACCGGACCTCCCTCCAAATCAAGGATTAGTGCCACCAATAACGCCTGAGGAAGTCCACGCAGCTCTTCGCTGCATGAAGGACCGGAAAGCTGTCGGAGCCGATGGAGTGCCCATCGAAGCCTGGAAGGCTATGGGTTCCCATGGTGTGGACATCTTAACAAACCTTTTTAACCGCATACTCTTCACCGGTAAAATCCCTGACCAATGGAGGCTGAGTATTATTACTCCAGTCTTTAAAGGAAAGGGATCGGTGCAAGAGTGCAGCAACTACCGCGGTATAAAGGTCATGTCCCACACCATGAAGCTCTTTGAGAGGATAATAGACTCTCGGATCCGACAGGAGTGTACAGTCTCGGAGTGTCAGTATGGATTTCACCCCGGCCTAGGCACTACGGACCCTATCTTTGTCTTAAAAGTCATCATGGAGAAATACAGGGCAAAGAATACGCCTCTCCATTTCCTGTTTTTGGATATGGAGAAGGCCTTTGACTGTGTTCCTCGAGAGATGATCTGGTGGGCTCTGAGGGCCAAAGGGGTGCCAAAGATCTATACTGACATAATCCGCGATATGTACCGCGATTCCGAGTCCATAGTTAGCACTGCTGTTGGTGACTCCAAACCCTTCCCCGTTACAGTCGGGGTTCACCAAGGCTCGGTTCTCAGTCCATACCTGTTCAGTGTGATATTAGACGAAGTGTCTGACAGCATCAGAGACACACACGAGCAACCTCCGTGGCTGCTTGTGTATGCTGACGATATCGCACTGGCGGATGCGGACAGAGGGAGACTGGTGCGATGCGCAAATGTGTGGAGGGAGTCGCTTGAAAACGGTGGTCTGAAGCTAAATGTGGCGAAGACTGAATATATGGCTTGCAATGCTACAGATCCCCCACCCGTACGCATAGGCGAAGACTTGGTCAAGCGTACGGACCAGTTTAAATACTTGGGATCTGTACTTCACGTGTCCGGAGACATCGATGCCGACGTCAAGGCCCGTATATCTGCCGCATGGGCAAAGTGGCGAGAGGTGACTGGTGTCATTTGTGACCCCAAAATGCCGGTTAGGTTGAAGGGACAGGTCTACAAATCCATCATTAGACCTGTCCTTTTATATGGGAGTGAAGCGTGGCCTTTGCTTGAGCGGCACAAGCAGGAGTTGCGTGTCACGGAGATGCAAATGCTGCGTTGGATATGCGGAGTGTCACGGAGAGATCGTGTTAGAAACACCCGCATCCGCGGCAGTCTTCATGTCCGTGACATAGCGGACAAACTGCAGGAAAGTCGCCTACGCTGGTACGGTCACGTCCTACGAAAGCCGGCAAGCTACGTGGGAAACAAATGTATAGCCATGCCGCCTCCGCCGGGGCCCGGCAGGCGGGGTAGACCGAAGAAGTGCTGGCTTGACGTCGTCAAAGATGATATGCGTGCTAATCGTCTTACAACCAAGGATGCTCAAGACCGTGCAAAGTGGAGAAGAAAAAGTCGGAAAGCGGACCCCGGGCTTCTCAGCTTGCAGCTGAGGACGCAACTGGGAAAACGCTAAGATGAGAGAGAGAGTATATTTACATGATCAAGTAAACGCAAATAAAAGTATGACAAATATGAAAGGAACAGTAGGAAAGAGTCGGCCTCTGCGAACAATCTGCGACCAGATTGCAGACGTTCTGAAAAAAAGGAGAGGTAAAAAGTACCCGTAACTGCAGGGCATGTATGAAGAGATTGATGAGTTTAGATGAAACGAAAGAGGTTTCTTAGGATCGTAGCAAGTGGGGGTCCATAGTCTCTGCCTACCCCTGTGGGAAATAGGCGTGATATTATGTATGTAAATAAAGGCGTAAGCCTGTGGTTATCCTATAATATCAGTTTTTGCCACATCGTCATCCTCACGTATGCCCGGTTGCATCCTCAGTGGTAATGCTTCAGAGCCCGGGGTCCGCTACTTAATCTAGGTGATTTGAAGAGGTATCTGGTTGTCACACAGAGCGACTGCCGTCTGATCTATGCAACCCAGAGGGTAGACCAACCAATCCTTGGATAGACTATTAACGCTACATGGCGTACAAGACTCAGTTTATTCGTGTCTTCTGAAACACGGAATTATCTCTTTTTCGAGTAATTAGGTGATTAAAGCCTGCAATAGCAAGCCTACAACTTTGCACAAAGTATGTTACCCAGTGGGATTCGAACTCACAACCTCCAAAGCACAAGGCGAACACCTTGACCACTGGACCATCGAGGGAATAACTTTTGCGACATGTTTTAATTAAAAAAATATATTCAACATTTCATTTATCTCGCTAATAAATAAGTATTTACAAAAAATATATATTTTTAAACAAGCTTTTATCTAAAACAATGAATTTAATAGTTTTAAGTGCTCCTTAAAACAAATCAAATGAGCCTATCCTCGATGGGGTTGCGTCGTTTCATTACAGAGTTCCTTGTGCCACCTTCCGGTTCCATCATCAGATCAGGTCCATGTCATCGTAATATTGTCTTGTTACGCAATATATGTATGCGTGCAAAATTTCAGGTCAATCGTAAACCGGGAAGTGGGTTTTTAACTTGCATGATTCGATTACAGACAGACCGACAGACAACGGGACAGGTGAAACTAAATAAAAGCTTATAATAATAATTTAACTATTTTCTTAATTGCCTATTCTACTCGTATAAATACATAATTCATTGTGAACCCTCGTTTGAACCCCAGTCACCGCAGACTGCATATATACTCTAAGCTTATCATCTGCATATGCATAATTGATTCAAGACGACTCGTCTTGAATCAATTATGTACGTTCTGATTGAGTAAAATCACAATTTCCCTAAATAATTTATCACATTACCCCCAATATTCATAAAAATTATCAGATGTTTGCTAAACCTAATTTAGTTAAAATATGTTTTGTCTTGTTCTTTCAATGTCAAATATTGAAAAGAGGGAAAGGGACATAACATGATTTATTTAAAAAAAATATTAATTTTTATGAATATGAGGGGTAATATTTACTTCATTTTTATAGGCATTCGAGGTATGAATAGGCATTTATAAGTATTTACTTTTGTTTACTGTGTGGTGGAGGTAGAGTAGAGAACGATTTGTAACCCCCCTTTTCCTGTCACGGATGTCGTAAGAGGTGACTATGGCTTAAACCGACGAGCGGCAATTTGTCAACGGCAGCCGTCACCACCGGTCTATGGCAGCTGTCGACGTGTCAGTGGCAGGTGGTGGTTGGTTGACGGCGACTCTTTCCCAGCTGCCGCCGACGCGTCGATAGCTGCCATCAACAAGTGGCGATGGCTGTCGTCAACCTGCTGTCGTCAAAATGCCGCTTGTCTGTATGAGAACCAAGCGAGATAGAGATAACAGAGAACGCCCGTTGTGATGCCCATCAGCATCCTTTGTGACCATGACCACCTTATGTCATGTCCCAAGTCCCCGACACCCTGCACATGCACAAAGGCAGATCTCCTGACCACTACCACAACCACGACCGCTAGGTAACAGTGGACGCTAGTTCTGATGCCCATCAGCATCCTTTATGTAAAGAGTTTATGTCATCCACTGCAATCACCAGCCAAGCGTGGTGATTATCAATCCTCCTTTTATTGGGAGCAGCCTTAAGTCTAACAGCGATCGGATATAATCTCTAAAGACCTGATAGATGACTTTAACGTCTTTGAACACTAAAAACTTCATTTAATGATGAACACATGTTTCAAAATTAGTCTCGGCAGTCTGCATACAAAATACCACAGCTTATAAATGTGCATAATTGACAAGACGCTATATCTAACTGATTTATTAGAACCATGCACGTTCCTTGCATGTAAGCGCATTAACAATATTGCTTATAATAATAAGCTTATTTGCCTTCACTTATTACTCCATTGAGTGGTGAGCCCGTGTTTGAACTGAGTCACCGCAGTCTGCATACATACGACGCCTTGAATGCTCTAGAACTTATCAGCTGCTGTGAATAATTGATTCGAAATACACGCATGGTATGATACGCGACACATCTTGCGTCGTGCATGGAATTTCTGCCTGCGTAACTTGCGCTTGGTGTGGTGGTGGGTAGGAATTCTAGCGACGCAAGATACGTCGTGTATCATGCTACAAAATTCTCAACTCACATTTTTATTTAGTGATTATACCTTTACATGCACTTTTAAGGTGTTCCCCACACAGCAGTTATATAACGTTATAAAACATTGTGTACCACGATAACATTTTGTAACAATGTGTAATATTTTACTACAACATGTTATACAATGTTAAATGTAATAAACGCTCCCACACTGGTAGAACTCGTATAACATAATATAACATTCTGGAACAATCAGTTTGAGTCTGTATTTCGAGAAAGCTGGTAGTGATAGTGACTTAATGAACATAAACAGTGAATGAACCGACTAGAGCTGTGTACGTATGTGACAGAGTAGGCACACTACAAACGAAGCGCGAGCAACCTCCCCGCGCCCTTCCGCTTACGTCCCTCTGAGGCTCGGATGATGCATACAACAAAAGTTATCATTTGTTTCATCATGCTGTAATTAGTTGTATAACATTCTGTTGTATGAAGTTATATAACATCACTAACAATTTATAACTGCTGTGTGGGAGCACCTTTATACGACGATTATATCACGTGTAGTGAATATTAAAATTTAATTTATTGTTAGAGAAAAGCTACTGATACAGCGCTTCGCAACGACCACTTCTAAAAAAAAACGCCGAAATAAACTCAGTTTCACAGTATTGGTCGCCTACTCGCAAGAAGGGTTTTGTCACAATATTATTATAATGTCTTTTGATGAATAAATAATACTTATTATATAATAAAGTAATGAGACTGTTGAGAGAGTTATCTGATATCAATTATTCACATCACATGTTTGTTGCGTTTTGTAATCGCATTAGTGATTATGATACTTTTAATAAGCTCATTTAAGTACTCCATTGAGTGCTCAAGCCCGTGTTTGAATTCAGTCACCGCAGTCTGCATACATACAACGATTTGAATGCTCTAGAGCTTATCAGTTCCATGTGAATAATAATAAAATATGGTTTTGTAGGATGATGTCACTGAGTAAAGACAACGGAATAACAGTCACATTATATTCTTCAAACACACGTGGTTATACAAAATACAGACGAGCTTACGAATAGAAGAATGTAACGGGCAACATATGGACACAATACGGACAAAACACGTCCGTGTTTTCCAGTCCTTTTTGTAGTCCTACAGAAAGGTTTCGCTCAGTAGGCGGATCGACTGAGGAAACTTCCCTATGTTTCAAAGATTCAAAGATTCAAATGTTTATTCAGTAATTAGACCTATACAGGCACTTTTACACGTCAATAAGTATAATTTACGTTACGTGTAAAGTATATTAAAATATAATTTATTTTTAAAGAAAAGCTACCGATACCAGCGCTTCGTAACGACCACTGCTGAGAAGAAACGCCGAAAGAAACTCATTTTCACAGTATGTCACCTTGCATACAGTGAACAGTACTGGGTACCTACAATTTCATATATACAATTTCAGTCTTATATTATATCAGACGTCCTGACCAAGGTCGCTGGAAAGTGCTGGATGCAGGCTGCTCTAGATCGGTCGTTTTGGAAATCCTTAGGAGAGGCCTGTGTCCAGAAGTGGACATTATGCAGCTGAAATGAAAATGATGACTCCTTTTAGTGTTCATTTATGTTATTTTAACATGCCTTCCTTTCTTCCTTAGCCAATTGTCACCCATTGCTGAGTGTATGGCTCTTATAATGCATGCCATTCCGTTGTTTAAATTTCAAAAGATTGCTTTTCTTATTGTTCATGTTTAACATTTCACAACGTAGTCACTTATTAAAATAACTAGCTTTTGCCCGCGGCTTCGCTCGCGTAAGGGTATAATTTATCAAAATCCTTTCTTAGGGGATGCCTACGTCATAGTAGTTTTATGCATGCAAAGTCTCAGCCCGATCGTTTTAAAATTGACAAAGTTTCATACAAACTTTCATCCCCTATTTTATCCCCTTGGGGGTAGAATTGATCAAAATCCTTTCTTAGCGGATGCTTACGTCATAACATCTACCTGCATGCCATCAACCTTCATAATATACATCACTATGCCAAATTCCAGATATCTAGTACTTTTAGTCTTTCAGCAGAATCGCGGACGGAGAGACAGACAGACAGACATGGCAAAACTATGGTTCTTCCTTATTTATTGCGGAACCCTAAAAAGGAATCCATTCAGAGATGGATTGCTAGCCGCGTCGCCTAGTGACATTATACAAATTCTACCTCATTCCCTTGATGGTCGTTTACAGCTTGGAAAGATGATTCTGAATCATATCTACAAAATACCTCAAAACCATTGTATTTGTAAAAGTTTCCTGTTAACTTTAAAATCGTAAACTTGAAAGAGAGTTAAAGTAACCGTTGAAGTTGTAACCAGAAGTTTCCTAGCAGGTGTAACCGAGGCTGCCGTAGGCGTTAACTTGCGACCTGACTTTAACTTAGTCTGTTTTTATACTTTGCAACTTTTGTTTTACTTTTGAATTGTAAAGTTAATACAATTTAAATCTAAAGCAATCGAGAAAAGCCTTTGGTTGTGCTCTTAAGACAGTAGACCACAAGATCTTAAGCCAGTAGCCAGTAGACAGAAACGAAATATTTTCGTGTGACCTTAAATGGTTGTATTTGTACTTACTACACGAACTATCGGTTTTGTTTTCCGTGTATGTTAGTGGCCAACACTGGTGTCAGATTTTTCAGGCTGCCTAAAGGCACCTGACATAGCCTGACGACTGCCATACAATGATGGCAGCCGGGACAAACGGCTTATACGCGCCTTTCGAAGCACGGAGGAGCTCGAGAAATTTTTGTGCCACTTGTGGTCACCCATCCAAGTGCGGACCACGCCCGATGTTGCTTAACTTGCGAAAGCGCTAGTAATGCGCACTCCCGCCAGACCAACGAGCTCCTCAACTCAACAACGAACTATCGGTAAAGCAGTACGATGTCATCCTTCCAATGTAAGATAACTTATAAATTAACACAGTTTACAATTTTGAAAAATCGAATTTTCGTGTGACGATGTTCGAGTCAGGGTGACAATGGCTTAAATGTTTTTTTTTTATAATTATTTTACGGCTCTGGATACTAGTCCTTTAGAGCCTATGTTCATTTATTCACTTCTTTATTTCTTAACCCTAGCCCTAACTATACAATCAAAGGTTGGTGTAGGTCTTTTAATTGCTTCAAGGGAGCTTATGGCGATAAATCTATATGAGCCCACTGGTTTTCATAGCTGATTGAGTGGCGGACGGCGCCGCGGCGCCTAAAGACGCCCACTACAGTCCGCAAATAAATATCACTACAGCCGCACTATGAGTATATACTTTAAACATTTTACATATTGTCCATGAGCATGAGCATTTATAACACTAAACTAGACCAATTTCATATTATAAAGTCCACTAGAATCAATTTGCAAAACAATTTAAAGCAAACTCCAACTCAACCCCTTGACTTCCCGCCGAAATCTCCGGCTTAAATGTTTTGTTTGAAAACTTATGTCATTGTCAAATTGAGCGCTATCTCTTTTGCTCTTGTGAGAATGACAGTTATCGTACTACCTGTCGAACTCGGCTAGTGTGGTATTTTTACGCAGTCAAAAAAATTCTAGGTCTATGGTACCACTATAGTTTGGTAGTGGTTTAGTGGCTCGCATCTCACGTACTAGACTGTTACAACCACGACCATTCGTGGTCGTGGCCCAACCTTGGTCGCAGAAGTACGGTTGCCTAAGAGCGCAACTTTTCACCGCAAGGTCCCTGGTTCAATCCCCGCCCGGCTCGACTTGGACTTCTGAGTTTGTAGTACAATCTGACTCATTCACGGTATTTTGGTCGACTAGGTTCAGGTAAAGGAAAACATCTTGAGAGGTTTCTTCCCTAGTGTGTTCACTAGTGTGTAATTCTTCTTCTTATCGAGACGAAAATAGCTAAACTTTAATTTGTTTTGACCAAAATTTGGCTACGGTAAACGTCTTGCCGTTGACCTCATTGAGATCTGCCTTTGCGCAGGGTGTCGGGTAATTGGGACATGAAATAAGGTGGTCTATGGCCTTGGTGACCTCATACACAAGTTGTTGTTGGTGTGACTTGACTTTCAATGCATCTCCCAGCACTAGACCGGAGCTTAGTTCTGAATTTCCAGACTGCCCAGGGAAGATCCCTGCCGGTGGCAGTGTGTACTGATGATTCTAGTCACTAGATGACAGTTATGACGACCTCCGTGGCGTAGTGGTCACCATGCTAGTCCGCCACCCCGGGTTCGATCCCCGGTCAGGACAAGTTGGAAAATGGCCTTTTCAAATTGTCCTGGGTCTTGGATGTTTATCTATATATGTATTTGTTATAAAATATAGTATCGTTGAGTTAGTATTCCATAATACAAGTCTCGAACTTACTTTCGGGCTAGTTCAATCAGTGTTAATTGTCCCTATATATGTAGATGTACTTAAACAATCTGGCAACTTGAACAATCTGACACCAGTGTTGACTATTATAAAGTGACACAAACTTACAGAAAGAAAAATACTATTAGCCCCAGCGAAACAAGAAAAATGATGTTCATATTCTAAGAAGCGATAACTCAATTTGTCAACCACGGCCAGCTGGTAAACTTCGGGGGATTTATCTGTAGTCCAAGTTTAGACTGAGACAGCTCCCAGGTGCAATCTCTGTGACTATTGCAAGGAATAGAAATTTATAGTCCGGCAAAACTGGGGCGTAATTACACCGTGGTCGAACGTACGATGTTCGTTCTTTTATAGTCTTAGTATCCCACATATTTTGCAAAACGTTCTGTGTCATTTAGTAGACAGAATTAAAGATCGCAATCCAAGATACGAATGCCACAAATGCCACCATTTACAATTTTAGATATTTATGGATTAGATTGAAAATTGGAGTCAGAAATAGTAATATTCTTACATGCTGGACTGATAGAAAAAAAAATCATAAAATGTATTTTATTTTCTTCGGGTGCAAATCGAAAAAGCCGATTGAGGGAATGGTCGAAAATACGAATCATATATGCGATGGGGCAAGCAACTCATCATTATTTTGATTATATTTTCTACCCTCTTGCCCACCACCACGCTAAGAGTAGTCTTTGCGTCTTACGGCTCGGGGCTCTGACTAGTTAACCGCAAAGCACAAAATGTTTTGTCTGTGTGTACGGGACAGTGTATAATTTTAAAAATAGGGACAGGGAGGAAGCTAGCTCATCGTCTTTTTAAAATCAGACATTATTCAGTTAAAGATGTAGTAATTGGGTGTCAAGTTACTTAACGGTGTGAATGCGGCCGGTTCAGACGTAGCATGTCAATTGGAGAATTTGGAATGCAAATCCTAGATCTGTTGGACGGGCCGTCTACAATGTATTTGTTGGTATACATCGATTTTTGGACCTGTGTTGCGCCGTGCTCGAAAATCCCCTATGAATCTGAAGAATTTCGGGCATTTTGCTCTCTGATTGCCATGCATACCTTATCCCGAATACCCTGCTTACCTTAACTTCGTAAAAACGTGATTCAAAGGGATAGGTTACGGATTTTAGTGCCGTCCGACCTAGCGAACTTCTGTTTTCTGTTGTAATTTTGCTATTCAGTTTTCCATATACTTTCATAAATATGTTAAATTTAAAATATTCGTATAGATTTATTTCATGTTTTTATGTACAGTCGGGGTCAGATAAAAGTACCATACGGCTTTTGAAGTCAGAGGGGTCAGGTTTATCTGCCCCTGACTATACTACACATGAGAATTATACATATTAACCTCTATCATCTAATCGCGCTCACATATATCGGTTGTTAAAACCAACATTAAACAAATGTGAGTAAAAAATAGATACGTTTTAATTTTTAAAGTTTTAAACTCGTTTTAAATACACATAACAACGCAGAACATGAATCAGCCTTCAGTATCGACGCTCCTCGCTGATCTCATTTATATTGAGAATGGATTTATAATTATAACATGAATGAATATGAGCAGAAATAAGATCTATGATGATCATTGTAGGTTTTAATCCCAAGCTGTTAAACAAATAACTGTATAACAAATAAAACAAGGCAGACTGGGCAATAACTGTGAATCTGCCTACACTATTGACGCTCCTCGGAGACAATTGCTTAAATGGATTTAGAAGATCAGCATCAAACAAAAGTGAGCAGAAATGAGATCAACATTAAATGATGATCATTGAATATTTATATTTTTAGGATTCACGACCTAGCTGTTAAACAAAGAACAATAAACAAGGAAGACTGAGCTGAGCCTTCATTATAAAAGCTCCTGGCAGATCTCATTAACATTGAGTATGCATTTATAAGACGACCAATTGTAAATAAAAATTAGATCTGATGTTGATCACTGTAAATTTTAATATTTTAAGGTTTTAAACTCAAGCAATTAAACAAAGAACAATATAACAATTAAAACAAGGCAGACTTAGCAATTACTGTGAGTCAGCCCTCAGTATCGACGCTCCTTGCAGATCTCATTTATTTCGCTTATCATTGCTCGCTGCCAGTATCGTCAACACGACACCCATTTCTTACAGAGAGCTACGAAATAAGCGATTTTGAATATCAAATTTCAAACAATAGGTATTGGTTTTTAGGGTTCCGTACCCAAAGGGTAAAAAACGGGATCCTATTTTGGTTTGTTTGTCCATCCGTCTGTCTGTTTGCCGGTCACCAGACTGAATCTCAAGAACCGTGATAGGTAGACAGTTGTGATTTTCACAAATTATGTATTTCTGTAGCGGCTGTAACATCAAATACTAAAAACACAATAAAATAAATATTTATGAGGGACTCCCATACAACAAACGTGATATTTTATAGATAATGATTCGGAATCCTTCGTGCGCAAATCTGACTCACACTTGGCCGTTTATTCAACTATCGTGCTTTGAACACAAGGTTCGTTCTAAGTCCCGTATATACAATGTGTATTTTTATTTATACTTGATTAAATGAAGTGTGCGGATATTAGACGAAATATTATCAATAAAAAATGGAAAAAAATATCGTTATGTTAGTCATTTAAAATATCCAGGTACTTTAATTTTTATAAATTATTTTTTAACTAATTTTCTGTTTGGTATTGTTCATTATTTTTAAGCTTCTTAAACTTTGTAGCTTTCAAATGAGACCACTTTGAAGAAAATACGCCGTTTACATAAAGAAAAGAAAAAAAAATTAAAGTGTTAATAAGGATTTTTTCCGGTTTTTAATTGATAATATTTCGTCTTATATCCGCACATTTTGTTTGATCAAGTATAAATAAAAATACACATTGTATATACGGGACTTAGAACGAACCTTGTGTTCAAAGCACGATAGTTGAATAAACGGCCAAGTGTGAGCAGATATTACATGACGATGATCACTGTGTTACGTTTATGTAGTCACTGTCAGGTTTTTTAAGGGGCGTGCATGCTGGTCTGGAGAGAAATATATACATAATGTACTGTAATTGCTTCTGTGCTCGTGTAGAATGTATAATAATTGACGAAGATCTTGAACAATCATGTCAGTTGTTCTGCTAGGAACCTATTGCTATTTCAATACTTATTAGGGTTCCGTAGCCTAATGGCGAAAAACGGAACCCTTATGGATTCGTCATGTCTGTCTGTCTGTCTGTCTATCTGTCTGTCCGTCCGTATGTCACAGCCATTTTTTTCCGAAACTATAAGAACTATACTGTTGAAACTTGGTGAGTAGATGTATTATGTGAACCGCATTATGATTTTCACACAAAAACAAATAAAAAAACAATAAATTTTGGGGGTTTCCCATACATAGAACTGAAACTCAATTTTTTTTTCATCAAAATCATACGTATCCGTGTACATGTATCTTATGGATAGTTCTTAAAAAATTATATTGAGGTTTCTAATATCATTTTTTTTCTAAACTGAATAGTTTGCGCGAGAGACACTTCCAGAGTGGTAAAATGTGTCCCCCCCTGTAACTTGTAAAATAAGAGAATGATGAACCTAAAAAAAAATATATGATGTACATTAGCATGCAAACTTTCACCGAAAATTGGTTTGAACGAGATCTAGTAAGTAGTTTTTTTTTAATACGTTTATTAAAACATCAATCAAAGTTACAACGAACTACAAGAACTTTTATATTATGTTACTTGCTGGTACGGAACCCTTCATGGGCGAGTTCGTTTGCCCGTTCTTTTTTCCTTTTACATCCACTATCATGGCAAAAATTGCCTTCGGGTCCTTACGGCTGTGAATCTGTGTAAGTTTGTATCTTTTACGTGAATTATGAAAGATAATAACTTTATTGTTTCCAATAAATCTGATATAACTCTTTGTCTTCATTTTCACGCATGCAACCTCAGCTATGCTCTCTCCCTCGCTTTTTTCTTTTCATATATAATATGCATGTAAATGGTCACTCAAGGATGTCAAAGACCTTGTGAAGTTGAGTTAGTTTCGAATGGTCTTAAACTTAAATTCCGGGAAGTTAGGCATTGCCGGATGAGTAGAGTTTTCAAAGCCTTAACAATAATTACGAGTCTGGCAATCCCATTGCCTCCAAGGTACGTATAGTGCTTTATTTAATAAATGTGAGAAAATATAAAAGAAATAACTTAATAAAAAAATAACTATGCTAATTTTTACTTGAAGCAAATTGTCTAAAACGCTCAATGTCTAAATCGCATTTTCTGTTATAAATAAATATATACGGACAAATCACACAGATTAGCTAGCCCCAAAGTAAATTCGAAACTTGTATTATGGGATGCTAACTCAACGATACTATATTGTATAACAAATATACATAAAATATAAATAAACATCCAAGAACCAGATCAATCTGAAAAAGATAATTTTCCATCTTGATTTGAACGGGGATCGAACCCAGGACCTCCAGTGTGACATTGTGGCATGATGACCACTAAGCCACAGAGGTCGCTGATTTATGACTGAATTCTGAATCGCCCACGGCGTGGCCTGATTTCTAGCGCGGCCGACCACCCCCCATTTTCTGGAGCGGAGTACGGAGATACAATGAAAAATAAAAGGTGCAGGAATGAAATGAGCGAGCATTGCTGTGTTGACAGTTTGTTCTTTTATGTAACATCGCGCTGGGGTCTGATTTATGGAAGCATATTTGATAAGTTCACTGGAATCGGATCTGTGAATTTGATATACTTAAAGAAAAAAATATAATTAATGAATATTCTTTGTCCGCTTTTGATAAAGAATTGAGTGAAACTGCTGAAGATAGAAGTAATTGGAAACAAAAAGGGGAGACTTAAATGGTTAAAAAAATATAACATAAATAATTTAACATGTTAGTAGCCTTAAGGGGCTACCTAAGGTCCAGTGCTACCTGTATAGTGCTATACGATTTGAAATAAATCATTTGAAAAAAAAAACGGAGATATTATTTCAAATTTGGCTTTGATATAATCCTAGACGTCTGTCGCGCGGCGACAATCTGCTGACCGTGCCCCCGCGCGCGGTCAATGTACGTAAACCGTACATAACCCTTCCAACTATTTTATGAACTACTGTTTATATTTTTAGCAAAAATGCAATAAAAAGCTACACGTTCTCACTTTAAAATATAAACAGTAGTTCATAAAATAGTTTGAAGGGTTATCTAGGGTTATATCAAAGCCAAATTTTAAATAATATTTCCTTTTTTTCAAATGATTTATTTCAAATGGAGGCAGCACTGGACCCCAGGTAGCCACTTAATGCGCTTTGTACATAAATTATCAAGAAGTGCCAGTAGTCATAGCATCTCTAGTCAGTTTTCTTATTGGAACGAAGTTCCTTACGGCAGGCTTGGAGGAGATAGGGATTTTGCTGCGCGACCGAACTGAAAAAAATGTGATAGTAAAACCGTAAGGATGACATCGTTAAATGAGACGTGCGCAGGCGCGACAGTCGTATACACAAGCGAGTAGTTGTGTCGATTCTACATTAGCCGAAGGAACTTCGTTCCTACCTGGTGTCCCACGACACCACATTTCTTTTTTCGTCAATTTCACTTATTTACCAGTTTACTTCATTACTTCATTAGTCATGTGACGTTTTTATTAGATGTTGGTATCTCCAATAAATAGTTCGGAAGTAGATAGTATCATTTATGTTTATCACTAAATGTACTTTGATTAATTAGGTATATATAAAGCTGTATAAACACTTGTAAGTTAGAAATGAGATTAATTTTTATTGGAAAGATAAATAATATTTCTGTTTTCAACATTTTCCAAATGCCCTTACACGGCTACGTACGATTTTTCACAATAGGCATGACGAATGGAAAAATATGTTAAGCCTATCGGTTAGATTATCAAAAAATATTGTAGTCATAGTAAAAATGACAAAGACACAGCGCATTGAAATTTCGCATGACGTCACGGCTACATACGATTTTTACAAAGAGCTGACGTCGCAAGCCCCCACTCCGGAACTTTGATTGAGCGGAAAACTGAAAAATATGGGTCCATTATTTTTGAATAATCTAAAAGACGGACTAATTACAACTATATTTTTCTAACCCTGTCGTCACCCCTATAGTGATACTTTCAAATGAAGGTTAATTCTTATTTGGAATCAGAATAAACTCTCTGTTGTAATAATAATATAAAACATATTAACTTTTTCGCTAGCGTTACATGTGTCAACATTGTATTATTTCATTGTACGAAGTATTTATTATTAAAAAGACATAATAATAATATGACAAGCCGTTCTGACGAGTAAGTAACTAATACTGCGAAAATTAGTTTCTTTCGGCATTTCTTCTCAGTAGTGGTCATTACGAAGCGCTGGTATCGGTAGCTTTTCTTTAAAAATAAATTAAATTTTACTACAGAGTAAATATACTTATTGACATGTAAAAGTGCCTGTAAAGGTCTAATTACTGAAAAACATTTGAATTTTGAATTATTAAAATGGGAGTAAAATTCAATATTATGAAATGGTGTGTTTGTCGACTTTACCGAAAAAAGAATTGAGATTTAAATGGGTGCCCAGTTTTTTAGAACATCTTGAAAATATTTATTCTTATAAATAAATTAATAAATAAATATATACGTGTACAAATCACACTGATTCGGGCAGGCTTGGGGCTGGCCAGTAAGTTCAAGTCTAGTAATATGGGATACTAGGTAACTCACAAACTAAAAAAACTCAACGATACTATACTTTTTAACAAATAAATATAGATAAACATCCAAGACATTGGTTCCTATCTTGACCTAACCGTAGATCGAACCCGGAACCTTCAAGTGACGGCCGGGCATGATGACTACTAGGCTACAAAGGGTGTCAAAAAATTGCTCGTTCAATTTATTGCTGCTCCTTTTATTTTTAATATAATAATTTGGATTGTCTACAATTTACCTCCACACTTAACTAGGCCTATTAAGGCCCTGTATTCCAACGGTCCACTCGGATGAGATCATCTCGTCTTACTGAGGAACGGGAGGCAGGGAATGAACGTGAAAGGACGCGGAATGTAGATTTTATCGTTTTTTTTTAATAAAGTGTTCATTTTCAGAAAGTGACTAGAAATATTTATAGTATATGTAATTTACTTTTTTACATTTTTTTTTAAAGTAAAGTTTTCTTAAACTATGTTCCGCTGTTGTTTTTTTTTTTTTGATCTAATTAAGTTATCGATATCATCATGTTTTGAACTAGAAATAGTCCAAGTACATAAAGTAAACCGCAATGTATATATTTTTTTGACTTTCATAACTTACTACTGGTTAGTTTATTATTGAGCCAAATTGATGTTACATTGGAAATATCTAGCCTTAATTCGAGAGCTATTAAATATATTCAGTACAATATGTCACATGATGGGTCATGTTCATGTTACACTGGATATCACTTAATCCCAGGCCTACATGTCTTGTTCGATATACACACTATACACATACTACGATATATCTATTCATGAACTATAAATCAAGGCAACATTGATTATATCGCTTAAATAATTTCACATGTCTTTGATTTTAAACAGTTAAAAAGCAAATAACAATGTGGAGCATAGATTTATAAGTATTTTTATTCTTTTGAGAAATAAAGAATCTTTAAACGTAAGTAAGAAGATGGAACTAGCTTAATGTAAAATGAGACTAGAAATTAAATGTCATGCCTGACTTTAAAAGGGTTGTACCTACTATACAACACATATATTCGATATCGATAAAAATATGTATTTTGATTATAAATTAATATTTTTGCTAATATATGATAATAAATAAGTACTAAAAACATTTTAATCTCTTTGTCCCTAGCGGAGTAGACCTAGCCTAAGCCCAAAAGTCAGTATGTATATTAGTAGACGCGTAAGTGGAAAATGGAATAAATAATCTTGTAAATTTAAAAAACTTTTATTTAATTTTTTCAACTTTTAAATTATTGGAAGATTTGTTTTTCATTTAGTTTTTCTTCAAATGGCGTTTTTTTTTCTAGTTTATTTTCTGTACGAGGAACTGTTTTATTTGAAAGCTCAGGTTCTGGTGATGGAGGTAAAATGTCTCTATTCTATTTGCATACGAAGTCTTCTGATCTAAGAAGGTCTTCTGATTTTCAATTTCACCTGTAAACAATGATTATTTTACGAACGTGACGACTTGACAGATATTTGTAAAATACTAAAAATTTACAATAGTTTTCTAAAATTGATATCGTTGATTATCGTTAAATCAAGCAACATTCTAATAAATTTTACCAAACAAAACCGAAACTCGATATAAAATTTTTGAACATTTTTACTTCAAAAATAGTTTGTACTGATTCAACCAAAAGCAATTGATTTTTTATCGATATATATTTTTATGACATAAAATGACGTCAATTATTAGTCGAGCCCTAGCAGAATCATATAATTTTATATTTTATGCAATAAATTTCTGAATTCCTTAAATAACTAATAAATATTGTGTTATCTCTAAATAAAAATATAAAATGCATGATTTTAAATGGTTTTTTTGTGAAGTTGCGAAGAAAATATTGACGAAAAGGTAAAGAACGTGTCTAGCAAAATTTCCTGTAAAAAGTGTATTTATTGGGATTATAGTTTGTCGTTGTATAACAGTCGATAAAGCTGCACTATATCATCTTTCTAAGGTAAGAAAAGTTATGAATTAACACAGTTTACAATTGGAAAAATCAAATTTTCGAGTGACACAATATAAGTTTGGTTTCCAGGAGTCGACTCATTCAAAAGTTCGTCACACCGCACACGTCAATCTAATCGCTATCTCTATATTGCTTACTACTGGTTAGTTTATTATTGAGGCCTCACAAGAGTTGTGAGGCCGACCATTAACGTATTTTTTGTCTGACTTTGCTAGTTCTGTCTTTTTACGTAGTAAAAAAATTTTTAAGTCTATGATTTGGAGTGTCTTATAAACGGTTAAATAAATACTAAAATATTTCAGGTTTGAATAGAAGTAATTTACCATTAAAATTGAATTGCTTTTTTTAGTAACAAATACATAAAAATGCAACTATAGACTCTATCTATCCCTTAAGGATTAAAATGTGATGGTGCATCTGTACTACCTATGTTCATGTAAAGAAAATTAATTTAAATATTTGACAATCTGATGGATTGTCATTGACAATCTATGGGAACTGGGAGTTTTTGGCGGGAAGACAAGGGGTTCAGTTGGAGTTTGCTTTATATTGTTTTGCAAATTGATTCTAGTGGACTTTATAATATGAAATCAGTGTTGTTTAGTGTTATAAATGCTCACTCTCATGGACCATATGTGAAATGGTTAAAGTGGACTCTCACAGTGCGGCTGTATTAATATTTATTTGCGGACTGTGGTGGGCGTTTTTAGGCGCCGTCCGCTACTCATTCGGCTATGAAAACAAGTGGACTCGTATAGATTTGTCGCCAGAAGCTCCCTTGAAGCAATCAAAAGACCTACACAAACCTTTGATTGCATAGTTAGGGTTAGGGTAAGGAATAAAAAAGTGATAAAATAAAGATAGGCTCTAAAGGACTAGTATCCAGAGCCGTGAAATATTTATTAAATAAAAATGTCTATGGGAACTGAGCTGTCAGCTGAGTGACAGGCATAACATTGTAAAGAGAGAAACGTCAATACTTATTTATTTAAATATTGGGTGATCTTCGCAATCGACATTTCGATTAAAAACATTAAATGTCGTTTCTTTGTTTTACAGGTAAAGTTTATTATATATATTTGGCTCGCATATTTTACCTTTGTAAATTACACAAAGTCAACTTAACCTTCAAAAATAAAATTATTGTTTTACAGAAAAACTCAATTGTGTTTTATCGATTTACCAGAACAATACATTTTATATACATATAGATATTGAAAGAAGCAATCATTGTTTTCTGTTTAGGAGACGTAAATTCTAATTTACGCTAGATTGTCCTTAAACAAACAAAAGTTCCCAACTTCCCAGTGAATGCACGGCTTAACATTGACAGCAATTCTCCAAATCTCCTTAAATCCGGCAAATTGTTATTTATGGGTAATCTTGAAACTCTTTTAATTTCCCGTATGTGGGAAAGCCAGAAGGTTGTGTCACAAAATGATGAGAATAGAAGTGGAGCTCGCACGAGGGTGACTAAAACACCTGGGCGATGCGGTTAGCAACCCATCACTACTTTGATTCTGTCTCCATTTTCACGCCCACCAGCAAGCTTCAAATTGCCATTAAGACGAAGTGGTAGCTAAAGTGGCGCCCTCATTTGAAATAAATTGTTTAAAACTAAATAAGATGATAATTAAAAATTTGATTTGTATAAATGTCTAGGAAGACCTTTAAACTATTTTATGAATAACCTTTGAAAGTAATATTGGTAGTCCGTCTAGTTTTAAAACAGTTTTAAAACTAGACGGACTATTAGTAATAATTTCAAAGGTTACTCATAAAATAGTTTAAAGGTCTTTCTAGACATTTATACAGATCAAAATTTTAATTATCATCTTATTTAGTTTTAAACAATTTATTTCAAATGAGGGCGCCACTTTAGCTACCACTTCGTCTTAAGTTTTACGGCCCTAGGCTATTTCTATCCCATTTATTTTTCCTGCGTGTAAGTGGCCAATACTAGTGTCAGATTTTCCAGGCATCTGACATACTCGTAGCTATAAGACTGCCTATAATAGTGTCAAGCGGGACCAAAGGCTTAAAATATTTTCAGAAGTGAAGAGGAGATTAAGAAATTTTTAAACTACTTGGCGTCATCCATCCTAGATTGGACCACGCCCGGGGTTGCTTAACTTGCGAAAGCATTAGCTAATAATTCGTACTCCTACTGAGCCACCGAGCTCTTCATAATGGATAAATTCAAAGTCAAAAATCATTAATCTATTTTTGGATATTTGTTTCACTTAAAAATTGACAATTTTGCTTACATTTCATAATAGTTGTTGGCTTCATTTACTAATAGCTAAGTAAGCGCAAGTACAGAAGAAGTGGCAACAAATTGTACTGCAGCATTTCCTCTAAAAATGTCAACTTACAATTATACTTATATTAAAATTAGATATATAGACTGAGATGGGCCAGAATCACAACAGAGTGCCTAAAGATGGTTACCGTCGCCCGAGTAGGCCAAGAAAGCGCTGGCGAGACGATCTCGACGCATTTCAAAAAGGATGGTTGAGCCTAACACAAGAAAGGGATAAGTGGAAGAAGATGGTAGAGACCTTTGCCCAACAATGGGACAAATTAGGTTAATGAAAAAAAAATGTAGACAGAATAAATTGTTATGTCATAATTATTAATTAAAAATAATATTTGAAATTAATATTAAATTATACAAATAAAGACGTAATAGTTTATAATAAAACACCATGGGGCTGGATGAATTCAGCCAACTAATAGGGCAAAGGGCTGCTAGTATAGTCAGCCAACAAGATACCTGACCCTACCCTCTAAATATATCTTGGATTTTCTCTTAAACTGAAAATAATGCTGCTCATAGCTACAAAATTAAAATAATTAATCACCATACTTTATTAAGAGAATACTTGAATTTTTCGGGGCCAAGTGCTGCCCCCATTTAAAATAAAATATTTGAAAGAAAACAGAGATATAATTTTGTCTTAACCTTCAAACTATTTTATGAACTACTGTTTATAGTTTAATTTGAGAACGTGAAGTTTTTTTACGAAAAAGGACCACTTTTGGCTAATGTGCGTAGAAAACTTCAGTCCTCACTTTAAACCGTACACAGTAGTTAATAAAATAGCACATAATTGACCGAGTGAGCGAAGCGAATGAAGGTCTCCGTTTCAGCTTCTACAAAAATTCTTATTTGTTCGAATTTCGGATGTTCAGTTCTCCGGTTATTCTCGCCTACACCTACAGGTCGCATTTCTCGACCGATTCTCGTGAAATTTTGGGAGCAGGTTCGATAGGTAATTATGTAGAATTTATTTCCAGAAAGATTTTCGAAATTTTTCAAAATGGCAGAAGTATGTGGGTTAAAAGCTTATAAAATATCATATTTTAGCCATTTTGAAAACCATTATTCAGACGAAATCTTTATGTCTAAACAACTTGTTTTGCCGATCAACTTCAGCGAGTTGGGGGCGACTCGCGAGGGCTACATGACAGCTCACAGAACCACTAGTAAGCGTTCGTTGACCGGCACACAAATCTGTGATTACTTGGAATAAAAATGTATCAAGTACCACATATTAACCGACTCTATTTTGTAGTCAGAAGGTCCTGTCCCTAACACTGGTAACAAATGGGGTCAAATTGGCCCAATAAACTCAGCTAGCGGTCCCTGAATGACTATTAGCTTGTGACCGCTGCCTCCCGGTCATTCTTACATTAATTATTTAAATGGCTTCTCCCTTTGAGGTATTGTGGGTCATATATTTTCTTTGTTTGACAGGGTTGGTTAGTTTTCACAGGATTATATTTTAATAATATGGTAGGTCGTAATTTTGCTTAGAATAGTTTGTCAATGCTTTAAAATCCAGCCAGGAGTTCACTCTTCGGCTTTTTCTTCTCCATTAATAGTATGATAAGAGCCAAAGACCGCCTTTGGCGCTTTTATTTGAAACACGTTTGGATAAATAAATAAACAACTTATTTTATTGCAAAAAAAAATATTATAATTACATTCGGAATGACGTAAAGATAAAAAAATTAAAGGTATGTATATCTACAGCCTAGGGTAATAATTGCAATTACGGTAGGTACCTTGTTTAAGATTGATAACCGGCCAAGTGTGAGTCGGACTCGCATACGAAGAGTTCCGTACCATTATCTATAAATAATCAAGTTTGTTGTTTAACCCCCTTAAGAGGCATTTCACATTTGGTTGGCTGTCTCGCTCACACAATCAAACATTTTTAAAGATTATAAAAAATATGTCTTATTTGTTGAAAAGTGTTTTATTAACACTCAATATAATTATAATGTGGATATTTAAGACATATTTGTATATTGTGTAGACATTGACTACATCGAGAATTAGGTCATCAGAATTTTAAATTTATATGACGTAATTCTCGATACACACATACAAACAATAAAAAAAAACATGTCTAATGAAAGACTTTTCTGCAAATGAGACACATTTTTTAATAATCTTTAAAAATATTTGATTGCGCGAGCGAGACAGCCAACCAAATGTGAAATGCCTCTGAAATATTTATTTTATTTTAATTTAATTATTTATTTTTTAATTACAACTAAATATTCTGTGAATATTTCAAGCGTCTACCTGTTGTCGTTATTAATATCGAGCAAAACACGCCAAAAAAATCACGTTAGTTTTATGCCCTTAAATATTTATTTTATTTAAGGGCATAAAACAGTTTTTAGTATTTGTTGTTATAGCGGCAACAGAAATACATCATCTGCGAAAATTTCAGCTGTCTAGCTATCATGGTTCATGGGATACAGCCTGGTGACCAACTTACAGACGGACGGACAGCGAAGTCTTAATATAGGGTCCCGTTTTACTCTTTGGGTACGGAACCCTAAAGAAGAATGTTGCCTCTAGCCCCTATGAAAGATGCGTAAGCGATATAAACAATTTTTTTAAAACAATTGTATACAAAGACGGTCACCACAGCAGAGAAACAGTCAGGGAATCCAATTAATATTATTAATTTGAAAGTTTGCACGTAATTTTTTTTTTCATGTATATTACATGTAGCCAACACTTGTGTGAGATTTTTCAAGCTACCCAAATGCATCTAATACAGCTTGACGATTGCCATACAATGATGACATGGCTTAAGGGGATACATGAAATTTTCGGAGTCCAGTGCTGCCCTTATTTCAAATCAAATCAAATTTTCTTTATTATCGGATAACAAGATCCATTTGTTACAAAGTTACTTATACCTAATTATTTTATATTAGTTTTAAAATTAAAATTAAAATGCTACACAATAGTTTTGACCTATTAATGTCATTTAACATTAATAGATCATATACCTCCGAGGCACTCCGTGCGGATGAGACCGTACTTCCAGACGACAATCTTGTCTTTCCGTCATCGTCCGGACAAAGTGTCTCATCAGAGGTGCATGTACATCCTCAGCTATCATTTTCATGATGCCGTTGTCACTCCCTCGCACCGTCCTTACCAAAGATGCTACTTTCTTTCGAAAGATGGCGTGAAAACCGTCTGTTTGGGCCTGAGCAAACATTTCGGAGGCGCTGCAAAAACGAGGGAGTTTCAACATCATCCTAAAAATATTATTATATTGGATGCGTAGAGTATCAAGCGACGTTTTAGCAAACTTAAACCATAGGCTGCCCGTGTACATATCTTGACAATAAGTCTTAAATAAAGTAATTTTAACTTGGTCAGAACATCGGGCAAACCTACGGATCAGCATGTTGCCGCGTATCGCCAACGACCTACGCTCCCTCTCTATATCTGCATCGTCCTTAAGGTCGTCGGTCAGTATATGTCCTAGGTATCGAAATTGATAGACACGTGTCAAGTTTACTCCATTTAGCATGGGAGAGATATGTTCAGGACATCTACCGGCGGCCTTAAAGACCATGTATTTGTTTTTTTTTAACATTGTACACAAGACCATGCGACGTTGCATATGTCTCGCATACCCCTAATAGCTCTGTGATCGACTTCACACTTCGAATCGACTTGAAACAAATTAAGGAAATGGCGGCCGGAGGCTTTTAACTAAATTTATGTTCACAGTTTAAAGTAAGAACGTGAGGCTTTTCTACGCACATTTGCGAAAAACGGCCACTTTTGGTGAATGTGCGTAAAAAAGCTTCAAGTTCTAACTTTAAACTGTAAAAAGTAGTTCATAAAATAGTTTAATGGGTTATCTAGTGCCGGGTCCAGACAAAATTTGAAATGGTGTCTCTGTTTCCTATCAAATGATTTATTTTAAATGGGGGCAGCACTGGACGCCGGAAAATTCAGGTATCTCCTTAATACGCCACGGAGGTCATCATAAGAGAAATGCTTACAGTTTTGTTACAAACTACACTGTTTTATCCTGCAAAAATACAAATACTTCGAAGAAACTACGGCAAAATAAGTAAGAAAACAACTTTAAAAATTCAACCACGAATGTGTTCTAGTCTAAACTAGTTTTCCAATACCGAAATAAAATGTAATGGCTCTATCCCCGTAGCAAACATTGTAACTGCTGTTTATTTTAATGTATTGTTATTTTCTTGAAATGGAGGTAAACTACAAGTTTTACTAGCAATTTCCACCTTGGTTTTGTAAACATTGTATTTTAAATGAGATTTTTTTGCATCCGAGCAAATTATAAATGAGAGTTACGAACGCGTAATCTCTTGGATGTCCCGATTAGATCCTAGGATTATTTTTGTGTAACTGAGTAAAAAGATCACCACAGCCAAGTACGATAAATATTAATTGTTACCTAACAAGAGCAAAAGTGATAGCTATTAAAGTGACAATGACAATGTGACAAGTCTTTGTACAAGACGAGTCAGGCCTTGTCGGTCCGGCACAAAAATCGTCACACGAAAATTAGATTTTCCAAATTATGTAAACTGCGTTAAATCATAAGTTATCTTACGTTATACAAAGAAATATGGTATCGTGCATTATCGATTTTCCGGGTAGTAGGTTCAAATACAACTCTTTTTAACCTACTTCAAAATCGAAGGAGGTTATCAATTTATGTATATTCCCCGAAGACGCCTAGACCAATTTGGAAAAATCATTTTTTTTTATGGGCATACTTGCGAGGTTGTCCCATATAAATGTAGGGTGAAAGAGTTATGCATGGAAAGGAATGTACGGTTTGTAAGAGAAGGACAGACAATACAAGTAAGTCGGTGTGAAAGAGAAAGGAATAGACGCGCGAAAAGTTTGAATTTGGAAGGATGTGTGAAAAAAATAGTTTAAGTTCTCAAAAAGATGGAGATTAGCTAAAGACAAAATAAGGTGTAAGACGTGGTTTTTAAAGTTAAAGATAAGTTAGATTAATAAGATGAAAGACGGATTTTGTAAAGTATAAAGTTCAAGTCGAAATATAGCAGTTGTTATATTCTCAAAACACAAGTATTTCTTTCTGCGGATCTTCCTCAGCCCCAATCCCATATAAATTTTATTAAAATCGGTAGAGCAGTTTAGCGTTAAAAGTAAGGTCTCACAAAAACATTTTACCTTTTCTGGTCGCATTTTTCATTATATTTTTTTTAAATTTCTATATTTAAAACATAATGGTGTGTACTCTTATTATCCTATAGAGTATCCAAGACTTTTCGTTATGGGAATACTTTCATTTGGAAGTTAGATGATTTATATATTTTAAGTTTTAAGGGGTATGATATTTAATCCTGAGATTACTTTCCTGTTTGGAGTTGTAAGTACCTGACAATTATCTTCGCGCGCGTAGGCACGAATTACTTGTGGTGCCACGAGGAAGAACAAATGTTCTCAATCGAGCACCGCTGACCAGGGCTCTTCGTTTGTTTATTGAAGTGAACGAAAAGTATCTTGACTTAGATTTATTTACGTTTTCGCTGACGAAATTCGCAAACAGTGTAGAGGAATGTATTCGTTGTAATTAGTCTTATATTGTCGCATTGGTGTAAGCTGTAATGACAATATAAAAGTGTGTAGTAACAATAAATAAATAAAGAAATTATACTATGTGTATTTCGTACCTTTAGATCTATGGTACCGCTGGTTTATCCACTACGCCTTTCGTGGGAAAATCTCAAATCCTGGGTATATACCAAAACCAATCGTCCAAACACCCGAAATGCGTATAAAATAGTATTCGTGGTGTCATCCAAAATATCGGCACGAAGAGGCTGAAGAAAATGGACCAAAACTTTAGATTTCGACTCTCCCACTGTATTGATCAGAACAATGGCTATCTTTAGATATTATTTTTAAGATAATGAAAAAAAATCTTTCAAGGTACCGCTATGTAACAAAGAAATAACAAAGTTATCTACTTAACACTTTTTGTTGTTAATGTTTTTTTTTTATACGAAACTTCTTACGCTGTAGCCTGTACAATGCAGTATTTCAATCAAAGAGATTTTTGGGTATAATACAGTAATACCTAAGTAAAGTCTAATAGCCGAGAGTTGATAACTTCAGCGTTTCTTAAATCGTTACAAATTGCGGCCCGTTAATTATTTAATTTTCCAATTTTAAACAAATATTAACTGTAATAAACAGAAAACAACATGCAAGCATCCAAAGGACTCATTCGAAGCGCATTCTAGAATGGAATGGCAATATGTGTATGGCCGCCCCGGCCGCTCGCCGGTTCGGTCCGCGGCTGACATCAACTGCGTGCCTCGTACCACGCAAACGGCAAAAGTGGGAGACAAGCAACGGCCGCCATACAGTTTGCGATAATTTAGCGATAGTCGCTAGTCGGAGACAAATTTCAATAATTTGAAAACCTCCGCGACGATGTGGTCACCATGCTAGTCCGCCACCCAGAGGTTCCGGGTTCGATCCCCGGTCAGGGCAAGTTGGTAAATGGCCTTTTTCAAATTGTCCTGGGTCTTGGGTGTTTATCTATATATGTATTTGTTATAAAGTATAGAATCGTTAAGTTATTATCCCATAACACAAGTCTCGAACATACTTTGGGGTTAGCTCAATCAATAATTTGTCCTTATATATTTATTTATTTATTTATCAACTCTCGGTGAAAAGACATATCGTAAAAAAAACCTGAGCAAGGCCGGGGTGTGAAGTCAGTGTACGATATTATTTACGCCTGAAAAAAAATTTTCCTGGTCCAATATCTTCATTACTATAAAACATTCAATACCAAAAGCATCCGACCGCTTTATCTCCAAATCGATAATGACTGTCAAAAAGCGATTTAAATTTGTTCCTTCGCAAGTTCGTTATCGAAAGCTTATTTACAAAAGCTCTGAGCCTACTGTAAATGGCGTCTAACAGTCTCTTATCTCGCGATGTTCAATAAAGATTAGTCGAATCTTCCGATTTTCGCCGGCAATGGCTTGAAATTGGACTCAAATTTATCTAACAATCGATATGGAGTGTCAAAAAGTGACTAGAGGGTCGGGCGATTGGAATCTTGGAGGGAACTTACTTTTCTGTGCTTGGTAGCGATTGGCTTTTGTATTTTCTTTGAAAATGTTTGCCATTTGTTGGCTGCTTTGTGGCAATTTTTGAAGTGAAAGCTTTTTTAGCGGCGTTGTAAACTTTTTTGTAATGGGTAAAAAATGTTAAACTTGCGTCAGGAAACTCGCGTCAGGAAACTCGCCTCAGGACACGTGACACTGATCGAAAATTCGTAAGACGGATGGAGCGTAGACAACCGGCGCGGCGTAGGAGAGGAAGTATCCCCCTCTCTTTTTACGGCGCGGCGAAAATGTATGCCTGCGTCTGCTGTTTCGTTTAGGCGGCGCAGGGCGCTTGCGCGTGGCACGCTGTAAATAAATAAATATTGTATTCTACCACAAAAATGATAGTACTTTATACTAATAATTAAAGCAATTCGTGCAAAATTATTCCCTTACCATTCCAAAATATCTAAAATGCACAACGTTAATATTCAAGTTTTCACTTCTGCCGGCACTCCCGGAGTGCAACCCGTCGTTTTTTTTCTATATAGGTACAGACAAATCTCACAGATTGAGCTAGCCCCAAAGTAAGTTCGAGACCTGAGTAATGGGATACTAACTCAATGATACTGATTTTTATATTAAATACAAACAGAAAAACATCCTTGTGTTATTTTCAGCTTGTGTTATGGAATACTTACTCAACGATAGTATATTTTATAACAAATACATATATAGATAAACATCCACGACCAAGGTCAATCTTTTTTTTTTTTTTTTTTTCACTTTCTTAACGTACCTATATACTGTTCAATAAGTACGCTAATATTATTACAATCTAGCCTATTAATCTAAGACTAATTAGTAATTTTACATTGACCTAGTTTTATAAGCAATAGTATAAGAATGTGTCCATCGGCACTTTTCTTACTGTCTCTATTAAGGGGAAGGCACTTTGTTCGTGTGTCTTTAATTATTGCACTATGACCGCACTAAGTATTTTTTTTTTTTTTATTGTTTTTTTTTTTTATTGTATATATATATATTTTTTATATAAGGTCAATCTGAAAAAGATCATTTTCGATCTTGACTTGACCGGGGATCGAACCCGGGAGCTCTGGTGCAGCGTGGCATGATGACCAGTAGGCCACAGAGGTCGTCAGTAAAAAGAATAGATTTTAGCAATTATCGTTAACATCGTTGGAAACGTACTTTGAAAGGCGCGTGAAACTATAGCTCCGAATAACTGTGGTAAATTCGCGGACTTGTGTTTAAAGATTTAATTTCTAAACTACGACCGGCAAGGGCTGGTCTTCATCTAGCACAAAGATTAGCATTGCCAATTGCCACAGAACGTAGCAATGCTGCCAGCCTTCTGGGCATGTTACTATAGAACAGTGATTAGAATTATTAATCGTATTTTAGTAATTACTTGGTCTAGTTTTAGTTACTAAAAAGTTTTACTATATGGTTTTTTTTTACATTTTTTAATTTTTGTTCCTGGCAAGTGCATTCAATATTACTTCCCTTACAAAAACATAAGTAACTATAGTCCATTTCGTTATGTATTTAAAAGAATATAAACAATCTTGACATTACTTTTTACTGAAATATACACTTTATAAATCAATAACTTTGCAAATTACAAATTAATTATATAATTTATAAAATTAATAATTTATAATTTGCAAAGGTATTGATTTATAAAGTGTATATTTCAATAAAAAGACATGTCAAGTCAAGATTGTTTACATTCTTTTAAATATCTAACTAATCAAATGGACTATAAAACTATTTATGGTCGAAAATCGATAAGAATCTTTGAGGCGAAAAGTTATTTTTATAGTTCTCGCGTTGTGATTGCTCTTGCTGTCTAGAATTTCAGCTTTCGTATTTTTCTCTAAAAATGTTTGTTTCTTTTTCGTTGGCCTTTGTTCGTATTTTTCAAAAAGGCCCTGATGTTAGAATGTTTTAGACAGAGCTATTTTCCTATTAGGTACATTTATGTTCCATTATGGTATGAAAGACTGCAAAAAGTATTTAAATTAAAGTATACCTACAATAAAATCCTAAATTTCACCAGTTTTATTTATTAAAACTCCCACCGAAGACATATAATTGTTGTTTGTGTATTGTTTTGAATTCCGTAAGAAAAAATAAATGTTTTTAAACAATGTCAAACTGCGCTTGGGGTAATTATGTTTTTAACTAGAAAAATAATAACATGACAAAATATATTTTCAAGAAATTGATCGTAAATAAAAAGCGATATTTCAATTTTTTGCGTTGAAATTCCGAAACTGATTTCCGAAGCTAATATTATTTATGTATCAGAACTACAGAAACATTTACCGTCAGTATTTATGCAGCGTCGTATCAGGCAACTGCAATGAATATCTAAAGCCAATTTCCATTAATGATTTAATTAGATCCGCCACTGCATCAAACTGTATTATGCGGGAAGACTGTTTATGTAATAGATTAAGGGGGGACACCTGAATTTTCCGGGATCCAGTGCTACCCCTCTTCTCACTTTAAACGTTTCAAACCTCCGAAAACCTGTTAATTGTGTTCCTAGATATTTAAGTACTATTGCTGATGTAGATATTAGAACTGTATTAGTTTCCCAAATACTCGTATAATACCTAAAATGAAATAAAAAATAAAATAAACTGTTAAGACGAAGTGGTAGCTAAAGTGGCGCCCTCATTTGAAATAAATTGTTTAAAACTAAATACAGTGATAATTAAAAATTTGATTTGTCTAAATGTCTAGAAAGACTTTTAAACTATTTTATGAATAACCTTTGAAATTATTACTAATAGTCCGTTTAGTTTTAAAACTGTTTTTCGCCAAAAGTGGCTAATTTTGGCGGTAAACAGTTTTAAAACAAGACGGACTACCAATATTACTTTCAAAGGTTATTCATAAAATAGTTCAAAGGTCTTTCTAGACATTTATACAAATCAAATTTTTAATTATCACCATATATTTAAACAATTTATTTCAAATGAGGGCGCCACTTTAGCTACCACTTCGTCTTAACAGTAGTTAATAAAATAGTTTGAAAGGTTATCTAGTGCCTAATCAAGACAAAATTTTAAATAATGTCTCCGTTTTCGATCAAATGATTTATTTGAAATGGGGGAATACTGGACGACGAAAAATTCAGGTATTCCCTTAACTAAAAGTATCTTCTTGTGCGACCGAGCTCCATTCGATGGAAACTCCAAGAAAAAGCTTGTCGAAAAGGAAAACCTATCTAAATTAATTTTCATCATCGAAACTTTTTTCCTAATAATATTTTAACTTTTTGTTACTTACCCTTTTTGTTACTCGACCTTAACTATGTCAGATGCCTGTAGTCAGCTTAAAACAATCTGACACTATTGTTGGCCACTAACATACACGAAAAAAACAAACAAACCATTGTACCCTGAGGAGCTCGGTGGCTCGGTTGGAAAATTGTCCTGGGTTTTGGATGTTTTTCTATATATGCATTTGTTATAAAATATAGTATCTTTGAGTTAGTATCCCATAACACAAGTCTCGAACTTACTTTGGGGCTAGCTCAATCAGTGTTATTTACCCGTATATATTTATTTATAAAATATCTTGTATGAGGATCAACGTACATCATCATCATTCTCAGGCCACATCAATCCATTGCTCATAGGCCTCTTTGCTTTCCGCCATTTTCTACGGTCCTGTCTCATATGTACCTGTATGGAGCAAGTTTTGTCCATGATACTGAACTACTTTCCATAAAAACAAATGAATAACAAAAATTTCGGCTTTCGAAGCAAAACAGCGTTTGGCCAAACAAATTTTGTATAAGAGATCGATTTTTTTTTGTATGCCTAACGGCGCAACACCGTGATACTTGAATTTATGTACCTGTAATTGACAAAATAAATGATTATGATTATCCATTTTCAATAACTTTTTATAGAAAATAGTTCAGTATCCATAACTTTTGTGTTATAAGTTACGGATGTGGGTAAGAAATCACCTAAGGTAAAATGGGATTGGGTGGATCACGTCAGCCGTATGCACCGAGAAAGATGAGCTCACTTAGCCACATGCTGGATTCCAAAGGATGGACGTAGAAAGTGGGGTATACCAAAGACGAGATGGGCAGACGACTCAAAAGCATTCGAACAGGATTGGAAAATTAAGATCAGGGACAAAGAGTTATGGAAGGAAAGAAGGGAGGCCTTTGCCCAGCAGTGGGACATGAAGCGCTAATAAAAAAAGTACAGTGTCATCAAAAAAGTTACCCTGTCCAAGTATCATTATTTTAGGGACTTAAATTTAATTTCTACGATCTACCGTAATCCCAAAAACAAGTAACAAAACTACAGGACAAAGCAAAAGTTGGACTGAGATTTCGCATTCAAACACCGACTTCCCTAGTCTCCGACAACTTTTGCAGATTTTATTTCGGTTTAACGCCGGTATGCTGCGTAATTTATTTGACCTGCTTCTCGCTTCGTAATTTCATTTTGCTTCCTTCTATTTTTAATATTTTGCGATAAAATATTTTGATTGCAAAAAAAGCTTTCTGGGATGAAAATTAATCTAGCTAGGTTTTCTTTGCCGACAAGCTTTTTCTTGGAGTTTCCACCGAAGAAGCTCGGTCGCACAAGTAGATACATTTAGTTAAAATAGCTTGTAATAAAAATAAATGTTTTCTTGAAACATTCGAGAATATTGTTCTGTTAGTAATGAAATTTTGGATTCAGACCAAAGCAGATATTCTTAACGATCTCGTTGTACCTACATGTACGAATATAAATAGCAAAATTGTGGATATTGTATAGTGTTACATAACTACGAGTAGGTACTTATACCCTTATTTATAAAAAATATCAACGGTTAGCTTAACCTATTTTAGTAAAAATATGTTTTGTCATTGTTTTTTTTTTCAATAATTAACATAGTAAGAATGAAACCAAACCTTTTTTAGCTAAATTAGGCTTAGCAAACGGTTGATATCTTTTATGAATATGAGGTTTAGTTTTTACTTTACTATAATAACGAGAGCTTTTCAAATCCATTTCATCATATGCTGGTCTGCAAGAAAAGGGCTGATCTTCCCGGGCCGGGCGAATCGCTAAAGCCGATCAAGGGAATCTAACTTTTACGTGGTATTCATATTTTCTACAAAAGACAATTTAAAATAAGACGGTTTCTATCTTAATATATAACGCGGATTATCTTGAGTTCATATTTGGTTTAAACTATAATCCTCCGCAAACAAGAATACGTCCCGCGATATGTAACTTAAAGGCCAACAGTGCCAAGCCTTGTAAGATATAAAGGTAGAAAGTTAAGTCTAAATGAGTTGGTGGACTGTAATTTAGTGCTCCATCGCCATTATAGAAAAAGACATTCCCTTCTTAAAGTATCTTCTCTGACATTATAAACTTACCAGTTCATTTTTCTCGCCAGGATAGCGTTATTAAAGTGTAAGACGTCAGTCTTTATAATTAAAAATATTATTAAGTCACACGGATAAACTAAAGTTTTAAACCTTTTTGTGCTTTTGTTAGTTTTTATGTATTTTTTTTTTTAAATCGAAATCTAATCTAACAAAGTTATTTCTAAACTGATCTGTTTCTTTTTACTTCAAAAGGAATCATACTTTCCAAAATTTTAGGCGAATGGTACCATACAAATTTTTTCATCAGTGGTTTGGTTTTTGAACTAAAATAATGGAAAAACAAAAAGAAAATAATGTTTTGTATATTTTTTTACTATCACAGGTACTACTATCAGTTTTTTATTTTAAAAATTATTTAATCACGCATATTAATTCCGATGAACAGAAAACAAAAATTGACAAGATTGGTTTATACCTTAGATGGAAAAGAAAAGACAAATAATTAATAGACGCGTACAGTGGACATAGTTTCGTACCTCAAGGTTTTTATAACGTACCAACTAGCCTCGTAAAAGCACTGATCCTAGGTTTTATATTTACTACTAAGCACTATATATTTCAGCGCAAACTTTCTGTAAGAAAATTAATCTGCAGGCAAATTGAAAACCCCTAATGACTTCACTTCATAAGTGGCGGAACTACATAATCGCCAATACGTAGCGCCATCTATTATTTTCCAGGTAAATTACAAACCCTATTTTTTAACCTAATAACTTTTCAACGACTGCACCGATTTTCAACAAACATGGTTAAAAACCACCCGCAAAGGAAATTGCTTTCACGTAAAATAACCGCATTGAAATCATCCATTCGAGGGTTACGACGCCACAGACAGACAGACAAAAGTTAACTTATAACACCCTCAGCTTAATAATTACTTGACAAATTTATTTGCCAGCAAAATTAAATTTAAAAAAACTTGTCTTGCAAGCGTTTACCCCCATTACTTTCAAACTACTGAACCGATTTCCATCAAACATAGCAAGACCCACCGCAAGAAACTTTTTTTTACGTTAATAAACCGGATTTAAATTGGTCTATCTGTTCGAGAGCTACAATGCCACAGATAGATACACAGATAAGCAGACATTGGCGTCAAACTAATAACGCCCTCTTTTTTTCCGGGGGTTAAAAAAAGTATTTATAAATGCTCAGAAAGGTCTCATTAGAAAAATATTTTATTGAGAGGTAAAGTTCCACTTTCCTTGACACTTGACACTCCACACTGACTTGTGTCTAAGATACATTAATAGCCTGTTTAATTAGGACGTAAGTAACTTCACAAGATATTTAATAACGACTCGTCAAGCATTCTTTTGTCGACGATACTGCAGTTACTGGAAATGTCATTTTGCATTGCCCTTTTGAATAACTTCATAAAGAACTCTCTTGCAAGCACCTTTCCATTGAAAGGTGCTTGCAAGATTAGTACTGCTAGTACGAAACGTTTTCCAGTAGTTCTTTAAGAAGTTCGGGATTGCTATAGCGCTTTGTTAAGTTGTGTAACAAATTATGTAACAGCGATTTTATTGGTTTGGAATTTTTGTTTATACGTGCGCACTATAAGTTTCCGGAATGAATATGAAAAAATACTATTAAAGGTACAAAATTAATTTATTGTTTTTCAAAATAATCTCCCTTGGCGTCTATGCACTTTTTTATTCGATGAAACCAGTTTTGAAAACTTTTGTGCCACTCCTCTGTGGTGACCTCTGAAACGTGTTTTTCATACTCCTCGACAGCCTCTTCTGGTGATGAAAATCGTTGACTGCGTAATTGGTTCTTAATTTTTGGGAACAGAAAAAAGTCACAAGGTGCCAGGTCGGGACTGTATGCAGGATGACTCATGAGTTCTACATTTTTCGCCTTCAAAAAGTCGTTTGTCTGTCTGGCCGTGTGAGAACTAGCATTGTCGTGGTGCAGGATGATACGGCGTTTACGGTTATTTTTACGGAGTTCGTCAATAACTTCCGGCAAACAAATGGTCGTGTACCAGTCACTATTCACTGTACGACGATTCTCTAAAGCAACAGTAGCCACGTGTCCAGTTTTATTAAAAAAAGAAGCAATCATCCGCTTAGATGCACTTTTCACGCGCGCCACTTTGGTTGGTTTCGGCTCATCTTGAAAGACCCATACGCTCGATTGCTGCTTTGTTTTGGGATCGTAGCAATAAATCCATGTTTCGTCACCTGTTACTATGTCCCACACCAAATTTGACGCACCTTCGTTGAATCTGGTAAGCATGGCACTGCACCAAGTGACGCGGTCCGTTTTTTGAGCCTCGGTCAAGTTGTGTGGGATCCACCGCGAGCACAGCTTTCTCACACCCAAATGTTTGTGTAGGATTAATTGTATTTGACTCATGCCTATTTCTAAGGATGCGCGAATTTCATGGTAGGTCACATGCCTGTCTGTTTCAATCATACGGCGCACAGCATCGATGTTTTTGTTGGTCACAGCGGTGGACGGCCGACCATCGCGAGATTCGTCACTGAGATTGATACGACCACGCTTGAATTCTGCAAACCGTTGTAAAAACAGTTGTCTTGCATGGTGCTTCATTGCCAAAAGCTGTTTCAAGCCGAGCGATGCTCTGTTGAGCTGTCAAATTACACTTAAGATCGTAGAAAATCATACTACGAAAATTTTCCCGAGTTAAATCCATGTTGATGCAGACACACAATTTTTTAAATGGCGCCACAAGGTAAAAACAAAAGACAGTCAGATGAAACAAACTGCATTCTACAGCTAAAGAGTTCTGTTTTCAAATGTTGCAATAAATTTTTAAATATTGTTTATGTAAGTGGCCAGTTCCGGAAACTTATAGTGCGCCCTATGTATATTTAATTAACTTTCATAAAATTGAAATAAGAGTAAATCGTTTAAAAATTATTGCCAGTTTGTCTTACTGTTACCGATATAGCCAAGCGGATTAGTTCATTGAAGTGGCAGTGGGCGGGGCACATAGCGCGAAAAACCGATGGCCGATGGGGCAGAAAGGTTCTCGAATGGTGACCACGTACCGGCAAGCGCAGCGTAGGACACCCACCTGCTAGATGGTCGGATGACCTGAGCAAGGTTGCAGGGAGGCGCTGGATGCAGGCCGCTTCCGAGCGGTCGTTTTAAAAATTCTTGGGGGAGGCCTATGTCTAGCAATGGACTTCCTGTGGCTGATATGATGATGATGATATCATACTGTGTTTACGGTTGCCTCTATAGCTGTGCTTATTTGGAGCTCGAGGTGCACAAATCGGTTTTTTCTTCTCTGAAATTGATATACTTGTAAAGCCAACCAAGGATTTAGAAAAACGTTTGAAGCGGGATAAACCGAAGTCATTAAAACGATTGCTGCAGTTTTACGACCGGCCACACACCGCCATATGTTAACCCTTTTGAACCGACCTCCAAGGAGGAAAAGGTTATTAATTTGTTGCAATCTTTTTTTTTATTTTTGTTCACCGATTACTCGACGACGTCTAGCTCGTTTTGGAAAATTCTTTGTTTTGACAGATGGTCCCACAAAAATTTTATCGAAATCGGCAGTGCAGTTTGGTTTTTAGTTTCGAAAAATTATTAAAACTTTTATTAGGTATGTTACACACTCAACTGCAATTATTACAAGCTGCTTTTATTTAGTTTCACCTGTTCCGTTGTCTGTCGATCTGTCTGTCTGTAATCAAATCTTGCAAGTTAAATTTGACCCACTTCCCAGCTTCCGATTGAGTTGAAATTTTGCACGCATACGTATATCGCGTGACATTGCAATAGTATGATGACATGGACCTAATCTGATGATGGAGCCGGAAAGACGAAACTTCATCGAGTTTTTTGATTTGTCTTGAAAGGCACTTTAGACAAAAGCTTGTTTTAAAAAATATATTTTTTATATAAGAACTTTTTTTTTCATTTCAACACTCAGGACCCAGAACCATTTGAAAAGGGCATTTCCCAACTTTCCCTGACATAGGATCGAGACAAGAACCTCCGGCTAGCATGTTGATCACAACACTATGAAGATTGTCAATTTTAGTCAACCTTGGGATCAAAATAAAGTTGTACTAACATTCCTTTTAAATAATACTTAACGATCCAAATAAAATGTCACATTAAACATAACACTTACCGCTACGAGCCACTTTCCTAGCTCAGCTCCACAATTGGAGTTATTCCAAGTACAAGTGTGGATTTAATGTGATAAACAGGAATCGTAAAGAACGGTTTAGGAGTAATAAGCGTTGGCAACAACCCTGGGTATGTCTGCCAAAGCGCAATCTTTAGTTGAGCTGGTTCATTCTGATCCTGTAGTTATAATTGTAGTGTACAAGTTTTGGCAGAGAAATGAAAACAAAAGCGTTATGGGCTCATAATGCCGTATCGTCAGGAGGGTTGACGACAGGCAGACGGCTCGTCGTCAAACCACAGCCAAATTGGTTTCGTACAGATATTTTATCACTCTTCTATGCCGGTTCGGGAGAAATGAAAAAACCTTGAATGTACCAACTACTTATCTTCCCGCGATCGTAAAAGTCGATCGAGGAAATGAGCGAAAATGCGAATCATGTTAATGAGCGATGCGACTAGCAACCCATTACTATATTGATTGCTTTAAATTTTCTCGCCTAACATGACGCTAAAAGTAGCTTTTGATTCTTGCGGCCCTGGGCTCTGTCTGCTTAGAGCGGCTAGATTCAAATGCCCATTAGGGATAAAGAGGTGATAGTATGTAGGTATGTATGTAGATTATTGTATATTCGTTTTGGAAAACCTTGGGGGAAGCCTATATCCAACAGTGGACTTCCTATGGCTGATATTATGATGAAGACGATGTATATCATCACGTTTTTACCTCTAATGGGGTAGACAGAACCCACAGAGCCGTGAAACCCAAGGGCCATTGTTTTCGTAGATCTGCATTTTTTTTTCCTCTTCGCACTGTCTGTGGCTTCATTGGATGACCATTGCCACGTTCATTTCGTTTTTGGAGAAGAAACGCTGAAATAAAGAGCTGGGTTCCGAAGTAGAAAAGTTAAAGAATGCGAATTTAAAACGCTACAAAGGAACTCACAAAGTTTGTCACACTGCCAGTATTCTGGGCACGTTGCCCCGATATGAAGCGAAGTGGAAATTCTTTTTTTTAAATAATGTAATAATTTAATGTAGATATAATTTTAATTTGTTTCATATTTGATTGTTTAAATTTAGAGATTTCTACATAAAAAAAAAGTAACTTTCATTTCTTATATAAAAATTAATTTGTCTTCACATATCTTTATATGAATGAAAAGGAATGAATTAAGTACTTAGAAATAGACCTTAGATTACTCTATCTATTAGTGAAAACCGCATTAAAATCAGTTGCGTAATTTAAAAGGTATAAGCGTTTATACAGAAGAGCAGACGGCGTCAAGCAACTTTGTATTGTTGATGCCTTTAATATTAAGGATGCATATTTAAGTGATATCAACATTGTACCTAATAACTTATAAGACACGTTTTTAATTTCGAATATATTGACATCTTCCTGAACAGCACAAGGCAAAAGCATTATTAAAATCGATGAGACGTAAGGAGAAAAACATGATCCGAGATACCTTTGAGTAAAATCGCAATAAAACGTTATAAGCGAGACCGATAAATTCAAAGGAAATATATTTCCATATTGAATGAAAATGTAATGCAATGGAGATACGAATATAATTATGTCAGTATACAATAAGCCAGCATGCTCAAAAATGTTAATCGTTGTAAGTTCACATTACAAACAACACTGGTTTTTACTTATTTAACTTTATTTTATGAAATTGTAATCGGCGGACTTAAAGCCGCAGGTCTTTTTTTACCCTTGGTTTTCTAACCTTGAACCTAAAAGCGTATTTTTATGGCTTTTAAGCATTCAATCAAGATGCATGAAGTCTCAAACTATGATACTATTACTATAGTTAGTATGATAGTTTGAAATAAAATAAAAAATATGTTCGAGAGATTTGACGTGCGGAGATTGAGGCGAAAACTTGAAAGCTCAGTTGGAAAAGCGTACAAAGACCGGTATAAGTCCTCTCGCGAGGTATTTTTAACATTTTTATTTTATTATTCTTTTACAGCGTAGTTAGTATAGAGAGAAGAAAGGTTGTTGGATGACATAAAAACTTTTATACCATTCCCCCTCTAAAAAGTTTATTTTATTCACTGAAATCAGTGAATAAACAGCACTTTTACTCACTATTTTGATGTTTGAATTTAAAACAATTTAATCTTAATTTTAGTAATTGTTCCAATTTTAATGTCCATTTTAATTAATCAAACTTTCTTTTTTCTTCTTAAAATGTCTATTTTCGCTTAAATTTTTCTTTTTAACCGACTTCCAAAAGAGGACGATTCGTCGGAATCTTATGTTTTATATATGTTGATCGATTTATTCAAAGACGTTTGTATCGATTTAGAATATTCTTTTATTTTTAGGGAATACCTGTCAGGTGGTCCCATATTTTTTTATTAAAACCGGTTGTGTAGTTTGGTGGTGAAGTCGGTTTTTAGTTTTGAAAAATTATTCTCGTAGTCATGGTATAAAGTATAGTATGCAATTCTTGAATAAAGCGGATTTACATCGAGGGCCATGAATCACTCGCATTGCTCAGGATTCTAACACTTGAATCACTCGCTACGCTCGTGATTCAATCATCATGAATCACTCCTTACGGTCGTGATTCAGTCGTTAGAATCCTTCACCTGCTCGTGATTCATATATGGCCCTCGAAGTAAATCCGTCCTTTATTTACTAATTGCATAATATACTATTTACACAAATTCATTCAAGAAAAAGTGATATCAAAAAGACTGTCAGCTTTTTCTTTTCTACTTTGAAATGACATTAAATAAAAATAAGACTTGTAAGTATTCTTTTAGTATGATTTTACTAAGAATTTTTCCGCTATACTAAATTCGATAAATGGAAAAGTGGTTACGTCATAAAATCCATTACATATTCATACGAGGAAGTTTGAGCCGATCATAAACGACACCTGATCGTGCGGGTCAGACCTCTCCTCTCCGGGTTATGGCGCAAAAACTGTTTTAAATTATTATGAGGGTTAACAATGATGTTAAGTTTTTAAGATGTCAAGTTACAGATTTTTTGTAATTTTTTTCTTAAAAACTAGCGTTTTTTTTTTATAGAATAACCTTTACTTTACCCAACTAGTATAATGATGAGCCAGTTTATTAAAATGCAAGGTCTAAAAAATATACTGAAATTATTTTAAGAGTGAATTCATATATATTCATGTTAGACATCCGAGATATTTAAGTATATATTTATCAGAGAAAAATAATATCACTCGCTCATTATTATTCCGAACAATACACTTTTTACTTTGGGCTCTATCCGTGTGATTTGTCTTAAATAAAGGTTACGTAATAAAAATAAAAATAAAAAACAAAAAACAGAAAACCCGTGTTGCACGTCGGTATAGCACGTCATAATCATGCTATACCGCTGAAACAGCACCAACTACGTACTGCAAGACCGTCCAGTCAGCAGATTGCCCAACAGCCGGCCCAGTAACTCCAATTTCATTTTGTATTTTCAATATTCCATAATTGTCAGTCTTTGTTTAGTTTTCAAATAAATAACATTTAAATTTTAGCATAAATAAAAATCTCTTTTTAAAAATCGGTCGAAGATCGCCTCTTCATATCTCTCGACTACTTGAATTTTTTTCCAGAAATCTGCCATTATGCTTATGTTATTTTTTTTTTTGTATACACATTGTCACTCTCAGAAATAATACAAATCTAACGACACCTCTCAAGCTTAAATCCATCAAGCCTTTTAGGCTGTAGAGTGTCCCATAGAAATATACATTCGAAAAACAAACTTAAGCCAAATTCTGACGCAGTTGAGTAAAAATTGTACGTAAGTCCAATGGGTCGATCTCTTCCAACCAACCAGTTGGGAGAGTAAAAAAGACGAGTATGAAAAAGGTCTTGTAAAGGTAAATATACCAGAAACCGTCTAGATAACAATATCCCGAATGTATTAAGTAGCCTGTGCAAGTATGCAATACCCTCCGAAATACGTACTTACTACCCACGCCTTCGACTATCCACTGTCTTCAATGCAATCCAATATGTGTAATGCTTACATCGAGACGTACCATTCAAACGTAATTATTGTAAATTAAGGAGAGCTACCAATCCATCACTTGATGTTACACGAAACTTGTTTCAGCAAACCTAGATTTTTTAACCCTTAACATAAATAAGGGGTTTTAAAAGATTGACGCTAACGTCTGTCTGTATATCTGTGTATATGTGGCATCATAGCGCTCGAACGAATAAACCGATTTCGATGCTGTATTTTTACGTAAAAGCAAGTTGCAGTGGTTCTAAGCTATGTTTGTTGAAACCAGTTCATCTGTTTTCAAGTTATTGGGGATTATCGCTCGAAAGTCGGGGTTTTTGTAGTTTTCCTGGCTATTAATAGATGGCACTACGAATATTAATTTTACTATTTAGTTACTTCATTCATCACTAGATGGCGTTTATATGTGAAACTATTGAAAGTCGAGGGTTTTTAATTTGTCTAGCAAATACGCTTGTTTTATGTGTAACATCTTTCCTTTCGCTTTCCTGCAATCTGTGGGAGTGATTTCGTGAAATGCGACGGGAGTTTGTGACAGAAAGCCGGGGAAGCTCGCGCTATTTGATTTGACCGAAGAGCGGGATTGCTTATTATCAAGGTAAGTTGTCAGATGTGACACGCGTTATAAAAGAATACTGTAATGCTTTTTTAGAGAAAGTTCAGTGGTGCCATTTTTTAAACGCGAATGTCACTAAACGGACGGTTTTTATAAGGAAAATCCATTCTATTTGCTGACTCCGCGTTTCAAAAATGGCACTTCAGTTCATAATGCTGAAATACATTTCTTATAAACAATTAATACAAAATGAAAAAAAAATCGACTTTCCATGCAATGATTTTGTATGGGAGGACGATTTTATATCGATTTTCAAAATATTTTCAAAGGAAATAATTTAGTGTCATGGACTGAAATTGCTCCTTAAATATTACTGGTGCTTACAAATTAACCCTGTATATGCTGAATATCTATGAGTATAAGATAGTACTGGTCGTTATCTAAGTCCCGCTTGCGTGGATTTTTTATCATTTATTATTTAGTATTAAGACTTTAGAACTGCATCTCAAATACCTAAAACCCTGTAGATAGATAAATAGATAATACATTTATTCACGAAAACTGCATCACATACACACACATAAAGTAGGTACAACAACAGAACCACACATAAACAAAACTTAACAATAAACATGCAACAAATACAATAGACAACAGCGATACTATACAAAAACCTCCGACTAAAAATGTCAAAAACGCCATCTAGCGATGAATACGGGAACTATTCATAAGATTGGATATCTGTAGCGCCATTTATAATTCTTAATTTTTCGGGGTCCAGTGCTGCCCCATTTGAATTAAATAATTTAAAAGGAAACGGAGATATAATTTAAAATTTTGTCTTGACCAGACCCTAGATAACCCTTTAAACTATTTTATGAACTACTGTTTACAGTTTAAAGTGAGAACGTGTAGCTTCTCTACGCACATACGCCAAAAGTGGACATTTTTCACGACTGTCATACTGAACTCCGAATTTTAAAATATCGATGTACGGAACTTCGAAAGTTTCTGCATAGCAAATTTCGAAGTTCCATACAGAAACTTTCGAAGTTCCGTACATCGATATTTTAAAATTCGGAGTTCAGAATGACAGTCATTTTTCGACTGTCATACTGAACTCCGAATTTATATAACAGTAGTTCATTAAATAGTTTAAAGGGTTATCTAGAGCCTGGTCATGATAAAATTTTAAATTATATCTCCGTTTGTTTTTTGTCTTGACCAAGCACTAGATAACCCTTCAAACTATTTTATGAACTACTGTTTACAGTTTGAAGTGAGAACGTAAAGCTTTTCTACGCACAATTGCGAAAAACGGCCACTTTTGGCGTATGTGCGTAGAAAAGCTTCAAGTTCTTACTTTAAATTATAAACAGTAATTCATAAAATAGTTTGAAGGGTTATCTAGTCCTGGTCAAGACAAAATTTTAAGTGATGTCTCCGTTTCCTATCAAATGATTTATTTCAAATGGGGGCAGCACTGTACCCCGGAAAATTCAGACAAAATTTTTTATGACTTCGTAATTTGTAACATCAGGTACCTACCCTACTTGCAATAGTAGTAGTGCCGAAAGCCGGATTGAGAAATTCAACGTGCGGAATTAGACATGCGATAGCTAAGTTGGAAGAGCGTGGTCGAAAGATCAGGTCGCTAGTTCAGTTTCCTCTCGTATAGCATTTTTTCACCGTTTCTTATTTCATTATTTGGACTAAAATAAAAGTTGAATTATTCGATTATTGACTGCGAATTCAGGTGAAAAGCCCAGCGTTCGTATTTACATTTAGCCGCTGAACTTCAGCGGCGGTACTTGGCATAGTATGTTTAAACAATAAACAGATAACAATTTATATAAGTTTTTAATTTAAAAAAAATAAAACATATAAAAGAACGTAAGTGTCGTAGAACACTCAGTTTGAAAGAAGTTACTTTCATAATAAAGACGGAAAAAAGTAACTATTTTGCGTCACTTTTTTTCGTTTAATCTACCAGTTACTGAGCTATAGACGAGAGAGTCAAACTTGTGAAATTACCTTTCAGTTTCATTCGTGATGGAAAAAAGTGTCGGAAAAGTTTTTCGCCTCGCCCCGTCCAAAAAGGACTTTGTTCAAAAAATTTTAATATTTATGTATATCATTTGTAGCATAGATTTTATTTTTATGATCCGACTAGTTAGCACTACTGCGTATCTGTTAACGCTATATTTTGCACTCGGGACGTAACAATAACAAACCTATGGCTGAAACTACATGTAGGTACCTACGAGTACACCTGCGTACAGTTTATTGGTGTAACTTCTGCCTGGTACTAGTGATTGGCCGTTATCGGGGCGCGACTGTACCACACTCACGTTACTGCCGTTGCATTTTACATTGAAATGTAGAAAAAAAAATAGTGTTTTCTTCTATTCTGGTAAAAAAAAAAACAGTGGAATGTATCAGCATTTATGTAAATATTAAAAACTATTTTCATTTCATCATACATGAAATAAAATACAATATATAACAAAACCCTGTCCGATCCTTGTAGGAGCAACTCAGACCTTTTTCCTATGGGACCAATGCTTGAAACTCGAAAACAATCGTCATTTTCATACAAAAGTGTTTAGCCGGCCCGGCAATTTGTATGAAAATGTGATTTTTTGCGGCACTGCAATCATAATTTTTACGATTCTCTGGACTTTATTTTTATTATAATGGGAGCTGGTCCTCTGTTAGGGGTGGCCCTCACTCTCCATGCTTTTTCAATGTCTTCAGCTGTAAGATTGAGTGATAATGCGATTTTTCTTGCCAGCCCCATTACCTCTTCTCCTTCTGGTTTATATACATTGACTATTTCAATGTTTCTTTCTAAGTCTTTTTGTTCCAAGAAACTTATGCGCTCTTCTAACGCCTTGTCATATTTTCCTTGATGTACGTTCTTTTGTTGTAGATCTTTTATTTTATTTTAAATTTTATTCGTATTTTCTACAGATTCTTCCTTAAATTTCTCAAACTGTCCAAACTCTTTTCCCTGTTTTGGGTGTTTTCTTAATTTTATTATACTATAGTGATCTAGTATAGCCTGTGGTTCGATTTATTACGGGTATGCCCCTTCCACGTTGTGTATGATTTTTATGATTACACCATAAAATATTTGTCGACGGTGTTTATCTCCCAATGAATGGATATCGACAGGTTTGTATTAATAATATTTCATCTGGGCCTGATATTTTTATTAGCAGCGAACATGGAAACCCCATAAAGTCCGGCCATCTACATAATTTCCCTGAAATCGGGTGAAGTTTGATAAATGTTGGTACATTGGTGGGTCCGCATAATTTACGACATACTCGACGGAGCAGCGGAAGTAGCAGTTGTTGCCATTTTAACTGACTTTAAAAAAAAGAGGAGTTTATATATTCGGATGTATGTTTATTTGAATTGAAGTTACATTTGAAAGGTTTGTTTTATGCATATTCTGACCATTCTATTTACAAATGCGTCTTTTAACATTTAAAATATTTCATTTCATGAGCCAAAAGTATGAAAATTGTTTATTGTTAAAAAAGGACACAACATAAATACAAAATAAAACAATACAACGACTGACTTGTCCCTTTAAGAGATCTCTTCCAGTCAACTCAAAACCAAAAGAGAAAATGCCATTAAAATAAAACATTACAAAACTTCTAAATGGGATTAAAAATATACAAAAACCAACAAAACCTCTACACGTTAACTTTCAAAAAGCCAACTTAAAATACCCGTAAATTTACAAATATAAAAATAATTTTTGGCTTCCATACAAGTTGACCGATCAGCTGATCCGAGTTCGTTTAGAAAACAATTTTTTTTTCATATTTAGGCATCCGAGCGTATTTTCCCGGTTGCATCCTCAGCAATAACGCTTCAGAGCCCGGGCTTCAAACCCATGACTTCCGGGTCACAAGGCAAATGCCTTGAAAACCGGATCACGGAGGCAATCCGAGTTAGTCCGAAAGTTAGTCAGTATCATGGACTGTATTCACCCTAAAAATAATTTCATTAACTTTTTATAAAACAATCAATAAAATTAATGTCATTTCATCTTCTTGAATAATAAGATAAATAATATAATGACAAAGCCCCTTTCCTTTCAAAATTGTGACCATTAAACTTACGACTTCAATAATGACTTCATCAAGCAGTCAACAAAGCGATTATCATCCGGCGTGAACTCGGCGTCATTAACGGGAATCGTTCCATTGGGACAGTCCAATTTAGTGGATGAAATAGACAATAGTCGCTAACTGTTCTATCATACCGACGGTCAGAGAGGCAACGGTTCTGGATGGCACAATTTACTTGTAACGTTTGTTTGCACCTGCCTCTATTGGAGTTTCTATAGCCACATTGTTAAGAGTTAAAATAAATCAGAGAAATGAACAATGTTGGGCGAAATAGAAGAAACCGGTCAAGTGCGAGTCGGACTCGCGCACGAAGGGTTCCATACCATCTATCACGAAAGCGATTATCATCCGGCGTGAACTCGGCGTCATTAACGGGAATCGTTCCATTGGGACAGTCCAATTTAGTGGATGAAATAGACAATAGTCGCTAACTGTTCTATCATACCGACGGTCAGAGAGGCAACGGTTCTGGATGGCACAATTTACTTGTAACGTTTGTTTGCACCTGCCTCTATTGGAGTTTCTATAGCCACATTGTTAAGAGTTAAAATAAATCAGAGAAATGAACAATGTTGGGCGAAATAGAAGAAACCGGTCAAGTGCGAGTCGGACTCGCGCACGAAGGGTTCCATACCATCTATCACGAAGGGTTCCGTACTCTAGTATGGTTGAGTTTAACGATGGCTGATCCGTGCGTCAACTCGTGAACGGGTGCTGCCGGGAGGAACTGGTCAGCTCGGCTTCGCTTTTTTGACTACTTAATATTTTTTATTACGGAATTAATGTTCGTTTACTTGTTCGCAAGCATTACATGTTATAACGTGTCAACATTGTATTATATTATAAGTATTTATTAATTAAAAGATAATAATAATCATATGACAAATCCCTTCTAGCGAGTAGGCGACCAATACTGTGAAAATGAGTTTCTTTCGGCGTTTCTTCTCAGCAGTGGTCGTTACGAAGCGCTGGTATCGGTAGCTTTTCTTTAAAAATAAATTAAATATTAATATACTTTACACGTAACGTAAATTATACTTATTGACGTGTAAAAGTGCCTGTAAAGGTCTAATTACTGAATATACATTTTGATCTTTGAATCTTGAATCCATTATCTATAAAAAACCACGTTTGGTGTGTAGGAGCCCCCCTTAAGTATTTATTTTAAATAAAATATTTATTTTTAAAATAAATATACAACTAAATATTCTGTGAATATTTTGAGCATCTACCTGTTTCCGTTTTTAATATCATGCAAAATATGGCAAATTAAACTCACTTGTCGTACCTTTTTAGTTTTTGTTGTTGTAGCGGCCACAGAAATACATCATATGTGAAAAAAATCAACTGTATAGCTATCACGGTTTATGAGATACAGCCTGGAGACAGACAGACGGACAGCGGAATCGAAGTTATAGGTTTCCGTTTTTAACCTTTAGGTACGGAACCCTAAAAATAGCAAAGATTTAGGATGTTCATCGAATCAAGTAGTTAGTAAACTAAATCAATATATTTCTGAATAACAAATGAAACATTAGAATATTTAGCGGCAAAATCGGAATTTTAGGAAAAATAACTTCCAAACTGGGATGAGTTACGAATTCAAATTCTAAATTTGAAATTCATAAGCAGTCCCACATTTCAGAAAGAGAAACATGCTTACTTAGCGAAACGTTGACTGGAATCGTTTGGAGTTTTTCAAATGTTGTTATATTTTTCGTTGCTATTTTAACTTTCTTACTTTTTAAGTTTTAGGTGAATTTACTTCTTGACAAGTAATAAATTGTTGAAATGTTATAGATTAGCTGGTTCAAAATTAATAGACATAGTACCTAAGAAGGTATGAGTCAAATTTTTAACTGACTTACAAAATGAAGCCCTTCTGGCGAGTAGGCGACCAATACTGTGAAAATGAGTTTCTTTCGGCGTTTCTTCTCAGCAGTGGTCGTTACGAAGCGCTGGTATCGGTAGCTTTTCTTTAAAAATAAATTAAATTTTAATATACTTTACACGTAACATAAATTATACTTATTGACGTGTAAAAGTGCCTGTAAAGGTCTAATTACTGAATAAACATTTGAATCTTTGAATCTTTGAAAGAAGGAGGTTATTAATTCGTCGCGATCTTTTATTTATGTATGTTCACCGATTATTTGAAGACGCCTTGATAGATTTGGAAAATTATGTATTTGTTTAAAAGGAATACCTTGTCAAGTAGTCCCATAGAATTTATCAAAATCGGTTGCGTAGTTTGGGGATGAAGGTAATTTATAGTATTTTTTCAATATGGCTATAACATTTAGACCCAAGGGTGATGATAGATTCCCAGCTTTTACAAGTTGGTAACAAGTCACCGACTGTTAGAGCCCTTAGGCATTTTGAAAAATCTGACACCAGTGTATGCACTGATTTCAGGTTTTTAATAGAATTGAGTACCATTTATGAAAACGCAAACCGAAACATAACATTTCATTAGCTATTATAAGCTTAGCTAGCTTTAGTGTGCCAAAGACTGAAACAATGAAAAAGTCTATCGGATTACCTAACTTACGTGAAGGTGTGGCCAGGAGGAAATTCGAGGGATTCAATTTCCGCTGGCCAGGTTCCACTCACAAAAGGTATTTCCATTTCCTCTTTACGCTGTATGTTGTCATATGTGGCCAGTATTTTGAATAAAAAAATAAAAAGTTCCAGTTTCTAATTCAAATGTATCTTTGATAATATTTTCGAACGAATGAAGCTAGAATTTTATGCATAGGGATTAATTTCAACATAAAGGTAATCTTTTTGATTAAATATATTTTTTATAAATCATTCAGTCTCCTCAACAAAGTTGAGAATTTTAAAGAAATTCCAGCTGTCAAGTATAAGTAAAATGTGTTTTTTTCTTAGTGTTCCGTACAGAAAATTAAATAATTGGCCAAGTGCGTGTCGGGCCACGCGCATTAGGGTTCCGTAGTTAGGAACGCCAACTTTGAGTTCATGCCACTAAAAACGTCTAAAAACTAATTTTCTATTGAATTTGTATGAAATTTTCCTTTTCCGAGTACATTTTATAAGTTAATCGCCTGAAACTTTTTAATTTGTAAACCCTACTTAGCTCTGTTAGTTTTCCTTTAAATTTCGTTATATATCCTGTAGCTGTGAATTTTTCACGTGTTCATATATAAAAAAACCTATTCAACGTTACCCAACATGACAACATAATCGAGAAAAAAAAACTGACTTTTCACTTTACTTGTACAAATTTTTTTTTCAATATTATTATTTAACGTTTTTTCCGCCTAATTGTTATACACATTCATGCTAAATTACAGCTTTCTAGTACTCATAGTCGCTGAATGAAACCGCGGACGGACAGACAAACATGGCGAAACTATAAGGGTTCCTTGTTTACTACGGAACCCTAAAAACAAACCCTTATAGGATCACTCGTGCGTCTTTCTATCCGTCCATTTGTCACAGCCAATGTACTCCGAATTTACTGGAACAAATTAGGTAAAATTTGGTAAGATGGTGTAATCCTAAGACCCAAACACAGATGCGCAAAATGAAGAAATATTTTTAAAAATAGAATTCATTTTGAGGGAAAAATTAAAAAATTAAAAAGAAAATCCTGTGTAAATAAAAGGGCTCGATATGAGGGTCTCAAATATATTTTTTTTTATTATTATAAATTAAATAGTTTTGATTTACTCATGAAAGACTACGAAAATTGACCAATCCAGCTGATCTCCGAAACTACTAAGCATAAAAATTTTGAAAAAAATACAAGTTGTTGTTTATTGCTTGAAGATTACATAAATAATAAGTAAATATCAATATATTTTAAACAAAGGTCATTTTCAAGGGTCAAATTCGGAAATAAAAAAAAGTTTCACAAATCGTACTGGTCAATTATCAAATGAAAGGGCTCGTTCCTCATGGATCTCAAATATATTTATGTTATTATTGTAAAATAAACAGTTTTGATTTTATTCATGAAAGAAGAGGAAAACTGACCCTGATCTCCGAAACTACTGGGCCTAAAATTTTGAAAAATAAAATACGAAATATAGTTCTTTGCTGGTTGATTATAGGAAATTCTATAAAAATTTTATTAATCTAAATATATATGACTCAAAGGTGACTGACTGACATACTGACTGACATACTGATCTATCAACGCACAGCCCAAACCACTGGACGGATCGGGCTGAGACTTTGCATGCATAAAGCTACTATGACGTAGGCGTCCCCTAAGAAAGGATTTTGATAAATTACAACCCTACGCGAGCGAAGCTGCGGGCAAAAGCTAGTTAAAAATAAAGTGGTAAACTCAGTATAATATATTACGTCCACTTACATAAAAACTTTGGCATTGTACGGAACTCTCTCCACGCGAGTTCAACTCGCCCTTGCCCGGTTATTTTTTAATTCAATCTGGATCAAATTTTATTGAAAAAAGTTTTTAGTATCTACCCGTACTAAACTTTCCTTTAATTAAAAAGGATCTAAATAAGACCACTCATTCGGTTCTATTATAAGAGTAAAAAAATTAAAATTGACTATGTAAAAACGTTATGTAAGTACGTAACATTTTTAGGGATTTTTCTGTTCAATATGCAGGGATTTACGTGTAGGAATTTTTCTATACATCGGTTCAGTTTTAATAAACGAAATGGTTACCAAACTCTGCCCGAATTCGGTTCAACATAGTCATAGATAATCCGATTAAATTGGAATCACGTGTGATACAGATTATCCTTCGGGTCACGTTACACAGTTATGCTGATCTGAGTCAACAGCTGATACAGAATAGCAATAAACATTGTTAGCATAACCATGTCTCATTAAGATATACTCGAAGCGACGATTCGTGGAGAGCTATTGAAACGGTAGTAAGAATCACTTTTTCTTGTATTATTTTTTGTAATTTACTAACTAGCTCTTCTTTCTGCGATTTATTTATTCAGATATTTCGACGACCCTTTTTCCGTCATGGTCGCTGGCAGACTGAGGAACTGCGATGGATGTTAAGCTGTCAAGGGTAACCATATCGGCCTACTCTCTACCATCTTTTGCGGCTCTTCCCTCGGTTGTTTGTTGCATAAGTCCTTTCCAACAATGGAGGTGTCCGTTTGGGAATTGTTTTTTGTTGTGTAAAAAGTGTGTGCGTAACACTTTTTACACAGCTCAATCACTGGATTTCACGATAACGATAACTTGAATCCATCGCAGTTCCTTAGTCTGCCACCGACCATGACAGCAGAATGTAAAACTTATAAAAATTGTATTAAAAATACAATTTTTGTGTTTACACAATGGGTTTGTGTTTTTTCATGTATTTGTTTGCTTTAAAAATTAAACTTAATAAAGGTACGGGTGCAATGACGAGTACACAGCCTCCCCACGTGCGTGCGGACCGTATGTATTGTTGTATTGCGTTTGTCGCTCAGTCGCCTGCCTTCCTATTAACGAGGCATACGTATCTCACGTCATTCCGCTGGTACAGATCGCGCAAAATAACTTGGCGGCTCGGAAGTTAGCTGCAAGTGACAGCGGGGTAGCTGGCGCCCGGCGCACCGTCCCCCCTAATCCTGTATTCGTCTACTGCGCAGCGATCCGCGCGAAGTTCAGAGCCGCCGAGTTATTTGACGCGTACTGTACCTTACCATACGTAAATTCATAAAATCGTTGTTGTTATTTCTTATCACCTACAGAAGGGTCGTCGAAATATCTGACTAAAAATGATAATAATAGCAGTAAGTCCCGTAACACTAATAACTATTTGCTTTGTCTCAGATGGTTTGAAAAACTCTAAAACTAGACTTACAAAAACTTCATCCTCCTATTTCTCTATCTCGTATCCCGTCTACGTTTCCTTTTACTATTATTCTAAAAAACCACTATATGAGAAAAAAATCATTTTTTTTTGTTTTATTTTGCTCAATGAAGTTAAGCCATTTAACGCTTATACTATTTATTTCTGTCTGTTTGTCTTTGTGCACAGTAAAGTTTATAAGCCATTTTATGCTTATACTATTGTTTTCTGTATTCTAAGTCATAGATAATGAATTAATGATAGATTTTTAGTCTAACATAAATCTAGAAACTTTATATAAGCAGGTTTCATAAAGTTTTGTAGTCTTTCTATGGTAATTTAAGAGCTTTATCATGTTAGTGGAGTTAAGTTACATAAAGTCATCGCTACAAAATTCTGAATCAAAAGAGATTAGCTTAATTTAAAATCAAGTTTCAGGTTTGTTTATAATATCTTTAACTCCTTATTTGTCTTTAGCAAGCTAAACAATGTTTGTACTGAGATCTCTTCAACCCGTCTGGTCAGCGTGGAGAGTGTAGGCTAGTCTGGCTGTTCTGGCCAAGTAAATAAATAAATATAAATATATAAGGGCAAACACACAAATTGAGCTAGCCTCAAAGTAACCTTAAGCTTGTGTTATGAGATACCAACCCAACGATACTATATTTTATGATAAATACATATATAGATAAAGACCCAGGACAATTTGAAAAAAGCCATTTTCCAATTTGCCCTGGCTGAACCCAGAACCTCCAGAGTGGCGGTCTAGCGTGTTGACCATTACGCCACGGAGGGCGTACAGAGAGGATAATGCTGTTGCATTGGAGAGATTAAAGAATAGGCCAAGTGCGGGTCGGACTCGTGCAGGGATCCGTACCATTATCCATAACAATCACTTTTGTTCTATGGGAGCCCCACTTAAATATATAATTCTGTTTTTAGTATTTGTTGTTATAGCGGCAACAGAAATACGTCATCTGTGAAAATTTCTACTATATAGCTATCAGGTTCACGAGACACAGCTTGGTGATGGACAGACGGACGGACTGACAACAGAGTCTTAGTAATAGGGTCCCGTTTTTACCCTTTTGGTACGGTACCCAAAAACTGACCTGATGGTAATAAAACTTAAAAGATATTTAAATACGTATTTTCACAGACGTTTTTACAAGCTTTTATTTAGTTTCACCAGTCCTGTTGTCTGTCTGTCTGTAATCAAATCTTGCAAGTTAAATTTGACCCACTTCCCGGTTTCCAATTGAGCTGGAATTCTGCACGCATACGTATATTGTGTGACAATGCAATATTATAATGACATGGAGTTGATCTGATGATGGAGCCCGAAGGTAGCCTAATGAGCTCTGTTATGAAACGACGCACCCCTCGAGTAAGGGCTCGGTTTGATTTGTCTTGAACTTTTAAGATCATTGTTTCAGATAAAAGCTTGTTTTAATTTTTTTTTTATAATTACTTTTTTTATAATAGCTTACTTAAATCATTCTCATTTCTATCAAGTAGGTAATAAAATACTTCAGTTCGATGAAGCTTCGTCCTCGTCCTACTTATTTTTTCATTATTTCCTGTTGTTGATAATTGAAGAGTTTCCTTTGGAGCCGATGAAAATGGCGTCTGTTTTCTTTGTGTAAGATATCGTAATGGGGTACTGAAATGTACTAGTGGACTCCGAGATCCTGAGTGACTAGCATAGCTAACATAGACCTAGTAAATAAAGGTCCATTTAGACGGTGCAAGTTGCATACCATTTTATTCCGTGGTCTTATGGACTGCCTCCGTGGTCCAGTGGTCAAGCGTTCGTCTTGTGACCCGGAGGTCATAGGTTCGATTCCCACTGGGAAGCATACTTTGTTAAAAGTTGTTTCCAGTCTGGATAGGATATTGCAGGCTTGAATCACCTGATTATCCGAAAAGAAAGATGATTCCGTGTTTCGGAAGGCACGTAAAACTGTGGGTCCCGAACGCCACCTAGCGTTTGATCATCAAACTATCCAAGGATTGGTTCCTGGTTTGCCCTTTGGGTTGCGGAGGTCAGACGGCAGTCGCTCTGTGTAAAAACCAGTAACCTCGTCAAATCTCCTTGGTTAGGTAGCGGACCCCGGGCTCTGAAGCGTTACTGCTGAGGATGCAACCGGGAATACGCTCGGATGATGATGATGAAGTTGCATACCATTTTATTAACCCCCGACAAGAAAGAGGGGTATTATAAGTTTGACGGTAATGTCTGTCTGTCTGTTTGTTTGTCTGTCTGTGTGTCGCATCGTAGCTCTCAAACTAATGGACCGATTTCATTGCGGAATTTTGACGTGAAAGCAAGTTTCCTTGCGGTGTATTTTAGTTATGTTTAGGAAAATCAATTCAGCCGTTTAAAAGTTACTGGGGTTAACCACGGGGGTTAACGCTTGAAAGTCGAAATGTTTTAAATAACCTGGCAACTAATGGATGGCGCTACGGATTTAAATTCCACTAAACATCGGTTGGAATATGTAGTTCCGCCACTCATCACTAGATGGTGTCGTCGGGGATTTTTTAATTTGCCAAGCAAATAAACGTGTTGCACTAAATGATTTTTACGGCTGACGTTTAGTTTAGACCATGCGAGATATCTATTGCTTTAATAAAATGGTTTGAAACAGGCAAGAAACTTGTGGGGAGTAACCAAGAATGAGCTAGTGAAAACAAAAAAAAATCATGAATTTTATTTTCATATACCATTTTTTATCTGTACACAAGGTCATCTATATAATTTAAGTATGGTTCCTTCCTAAAAACTATGGCGCATGTACTTTCCTGTCTCGCGTGCCAAACTACCTATATTTACTTGAGGTAAAGCCGTCGACGTCGCCCATTTTCTGGGCAGATCAAATATGAATTTCTAAAAACCATTGATATGCAAAGAAGAAGAAGTTTGGGTCTTGGATGTTTATCTTTATGAGTAATTGATAAGAAATAATTGTAGTATCGTTGAGTAAGTATCCCATAACTCAAGTCTCGAACTTACTTTGGGGCTAGCTCAATGTGTGTGATTTGTCCGTATTTATAATGTCCTACTTAATTAAGTACAAATATTTTTAGGGGTGATTCACTCCATCATTTTGTACAACTTTTCCCAATGAATGTTTATCAAAATACGAAGAAGGAGTTCTCATACGATTACGTTACAATGTTTTTTTTTTTTTTTTCGTATTTCGATATGATACATTTATCGAGAGAAGGGGTTCAAAATCATGGACTAAATCACCCCTAAAATATTATTACTTAATAAAAAGGACATTGTAATATATATTTTTAGCAATCCTAAGGGATTTTATTAAAAAAACACAAATACTAAAGAACATTTGAGGTTATAATCCATAAATGTAATTTGACACTAATTAAATAAACTGAACAGCCATTTTAAACAATTTACTAATAATTAAACCGAAATATTACTGACTTGCAAAACAAGGAAAATACAAGATAGATTTCACCAAGGTGTTATCCGCATGGCGGTCGAGCAGCGAAATGGGCCGCTCACGGTCGAGCCACGATATTTAAAGGGACGGTGTTGCCATCAGGCAAAAAATATGAAGCTCAGCTTATACGGCCTCTCCTGACCGTGCGCCGTCCTCGGCTGCACTGGAGGAATCCTCTGCAGAAGCACAGGCAGGTACGGCAGGAGTTTGCTCATCGTCTTCACTCAAAGGGTTGGCGAGACGAGCAGGGGCACCAAAGATTCACCGGCGTCGTCAGAGTTGTCATCGTCAGAATCTGCGTGAGAAACAAATTGTTAATTGGCTGTGACGATGTACACCATTGCCTAATCTGTCATACATCGCACATACAAGGCCCTCATACATAATAACGCTTTCGTGACAAAACTAAAACACTTCGCTTTCAAAAGTATGCATACGTCTTCACATCAAATGTCTCACTCATACTCATACTTGAACTTGTACAAGTTAGTTCCCCCCATGTTGAAAACGTGAACCAGCACAGCGGCTGCTAAGACTGCGTCTGAAACGCGTTCATAGAACACGTTAACCGGGACAGCACCCGCCAGGAAAGCACCCGAAAAGCGCAGAGTTTGCGCACACCGGGACAGCACCCGCCGGGACAGCACCCGACACGCGCAGAGTTTGCGCACACCAGGACAGCACCCGACACGCGCAGAGTTTGCGCACACCGGGACAGCACCCGACACGCGCAGAGTTTGCGCACACCAGGACAGCACCCGACACGCGCAGAGTTTGCGCACACCGGGACAGCACCCGACACGCGCAGAGTCTGCGCACACCGGGACAGCACCCGACACGCGCAGAGTTTGCGCACACCGGGACAGCACCCGACACGCGCAGAGTTTGCGCACACCGGGGCAGCACCCGAAACGCGCATGCCGGAGTCCAGTTTCCCTGTCAAATGCGAGAAAACTTTATAAAAAACACACGATCGTCGATATTTAAAGATCGAGACTGGTACCAGAGTCGATTAACATAATCAAAACAAAACAAAAATTAGTTCCCTAGGCCTCTAACTCCATGTCTCTTTTCTTTTCTCTTTACTACTGATAGTGTAGCTATCTCGAATGAACTCCACCAACACCACTGCTCTCACAGCCGACCAAAAAGTAACAACTATTGCCTCATACACGCACACCGCGCACCCACGGACTTTGGTACGATCGCCCTTAGTACGGCCGTTGGGGCACTCATTCGAGATTTCTTCAAAACACTACTCGTCATTCTTATGATGCACCTCTATATTAACTTCGACTGGTATATGGCCTTTGGGCATCTTCTGAATACCTAAAACTATCGACCCCATCAGGATCTTTTGTTATTTGGAACGGACTTTTAAACTTTACATTTGATTAATCAACGAAAATAACAAAATGACTTCATTTTCACGATGTCTAAAAAGTACAGTGCTTATTGAGTCAGAAGGGATCATTAAACCGTATTAAAAACAAAACTAATCAAATCAGCTCAAAATCACCAACGATCAGAATTGCAGGTCACTGAGCATACAAAAACGCGCATCACCACCCTGTGATCGCCAGGTCCTCCAGACCCTACGGTTTCCTCAAGAAACCCGACCTCCACCAGAGCTGACCGCCTAGCGCCACGCGGCCTACGGCCCAACTCTAGTACGTCCACAACAACACAAACAATGCACAGCAATTCATCACTCCCTCTGGCAACGAGCTAAATCTGTACACGTACTATCGGTTTCCCTAATGATCTCTTTTGGCTCCAATAAACTGTCATGGTCTGAATGTTCCTCAATAATCAACGCGATCGAGTTCACGCAATGCTTCTCTGTTCAACGGGTATATAACGTACCAAAGAACAGGAACAGTAGCTTCTATTTCTATCTATGAGTAGTATAAGGACAATGGGGAGACTTGTTTAAAGTTTTCTGATGGAGAATTATTTCTAGGGCTTCCACTTTTCAAGGACTCTGTCTAACCTGACCTCGACTTATGATCACAACGGTGACGTCGCAACCCAATTTATGAAACACTGCGTAAAAGGCGGTCTTCTCCATCACGAGAACTACGGCATGCCCCATTACGTTCACGTATTCGATTACGGCCACGCGAGTCATTGGTATGGCGTTCTAGACCACCTGAAACTTCAAACACTTTGAATAGCACGATCACGAAAACGGTGACCACTCGAAGTACGTGAAACACTCCGCGATTTAAGATAAAGCCGATCACGCTTATCACGTAGTGGACTAACACTCCTATCCCGTGATTTACACAATGTACGCCTTTTATAGTTATGTTTGCGGGTAGGCGATCTCGTACGCACTGTTTTAAGCACACACACGAAAAATATGAAGACACACAAATAAGTTTGCAAGCCAGTAATAAAATTAAAACGCGAAAATAAGTGGGCAAATGTGTTTCAATCCCAATTCTGATTTTAGCAATCCTAAGGGATTTTATTAAAAAAACACAAATACTAAAGAACATTTGAGGTTATAATCCATAAATGTAATTTGACACTAATTAAATAAACTGAACAGCCATTTTAAACAATTTACTAATAATTAAACCGAAATATTACTGACTTGCAAAACAAGGAAAATACAAGATAGATTTCACCAAGGTGTTATCCGCATGGCGGTCGAGCAGCGAAATGGGCCGCTCACGGTCGAGCCACGATATTTAAAGGGACGGTGTTGCCATCAGGCAAAAAATATGAAGCTCAGCTTATAATATATAAAAAAACTTTACTTCATTCAAATGTATTCTCGCTACAAAGAAAAGTCGCCTTAAAATTAATTTTGCAAAAGCATCCAGTGTATTTATCCCGATTACCACTTTGTTTAATTAGTTACGGTTCAGAATCAAGTAATGTGTTTCCTTCGGCCAGAATTCATTATCAACCCGCGCGAGCTCGTATTTCAAACTAATGAGATTAAAAATGTGAAACATCGCATCATAATGCAGTGGCCCACCATTTTTTTTTTCTTCGTAGTATCAATGGTTTTGGAATAATAAGAAGATGGTACAAATCATGTAGCTACTAGCTGCACCCGCGGTGTTAAAATAACAGTCAAAATACAAACAAAAGCTTCGACATCTGGTGGTACTGGTCATACCTATATTCAACCGTTCTATTTCTGTAGTGTCGATATTTTATGCTCGTATTCAAAGGAAATTACATTATGTATAGCTTTTAGAACTTCTTTGACCTGGTTTTGTGTAATTGTAGACTGAAACAGCTCGCAGATTGGCTCGCGTCCCATATATTTTAGCCTTTTTGTTTGTTTATGTTTTTCATGTATGCAACGCTGTCTAAAGGCATCTGACATAGATTGACGACTGCAATACAATGATGATAGCCGGGACCAACGGCTTTTCATGCCTATTGAAGCACGGAGGAGTTCGTGAATTTTTTATCTTACTTGTCCCATCTAAATCTACCTTTATCGCCACCCTCTTCCACCACGCGAGTGTCGTTAGTTGCGACTAAGGGCATAGGCACAAGCAAAGCACTTCAAAGAAGTGGAGTATCATTTATGCCTATCTACAACTACTACAAACAAAACTATACATCCGTGCACACGTCAATGTGTGTGTTTAACCCTCAACATACTCGACTACGCGACAACGGAAGAAAGGTGCGGGGACGGGGAACAGGGACACATATTGCGCAGGGCCCCGCGCAATATGCGTCCCCGTTCCACGTCCGAGGAGTTTCTATGGTATAAGTAACAGAGAACAGACAGCAGCGTCTTTTGTACAAATTTATTACATTTAATACCTACTACATGATTTGAATTACTTTGTGCAATTCCGCCACCAGTTAGTTCATGCAAACTATTGCCGGCCGGCGCCCACCCACTACTGTTAGTCCCAGCATACCTGCCACCAACAGCCCGTGTGCACCCGCCACCAACAGCTGATGCATGCTCCCTCCGATACTGCTGCATCCGCTGCGGCTGCAGCAATATCGGACACCGCATACGCGACACGTGTTTCGCCTCTCCACGAGGCATCTTCAGGCACCAAACAAGTTGTTGATCGTTCGACGCTTGACTGCCGAACGATCAACAACTTGTTTGGTGCCTGAAGATGCCTCGTGGAGAGGCGAAACACGTGTCGCGTATGCGGTGTCCGATATTGCTGCAGCCGCAGCGGATGCAGCAGTATCGGAGGGAGCATGCATCAGCTGTTGGTGGCGGGTGCACACGGGCTGTTGGTGGCAGGTATGCTGGGACTAACAGTAGTGGGTGGGCGCCGGCCGGCAATAGTTTGCATGAACTAACTGGTGGCGGAATTGCACAAAGTAATTCAAATCATGTAGTAGGTAACTTTGACTTCCGCAAAGTAACACCTGAATCTATTAACATTTAATACTGCGATCACCAACCCGTCTACGCGTTTGTCTAGTGTGATGGTCATGATAAACCTTCACTTTATTAGGAGGCTATTAATCGAGCAGTGGACTGTAATAGGCTGATATATAGAGATATCGCAAAAGATTACCTGACAATAGTACGCAGTGCAATGCGTCACAAAAACAATAAATAGTTTATTTATCTTAAATATATTTTAGGTTAAGGTATACAATGTGGAAGGGACATGCCCGTAATCAATTGAACTACGGGCTATACTAGATCACTATAGTATAATGAAATTAAAATAACAGCCAAAACACAAAAAAAATCAGCATATCCATACAAAAGTGTGCAGTCGTCTGGGCAATTTGTATGGAAATATCGAATTTTTCTTTGTAATTTGGGAGTTATTTTAATTTCATTATACTATGGTCATTTAGTATTAGTCAACTAGTACCAGCCCGTGGTTAGATTTATAACGGGTATGTCCTTTCACATTGTATATTATATATTATAATTATATTTATGCTAGACTGTTAGGTATTTATTCTATGGGCCTTCATGCCTGAAATAAAACGATTTGATGGATAGTTAAAAATCAGATTTCGGTTATACGAGTAGGTATATATGCTGCAGTGCAGTTTGTTGCCGCTTCTTCTGCAATAGCGCTTTGGAAGCGGCAGTAAACTTAGCTGTATGCAACCATTTGACGTCAACAATTGTGGAAAAAAACAAAGTGCCGATTTTGAAGAGATATATTAAAAAATATCCTATGATAATAAAATTATATTTGAACAACTTGTAAGTAGGTATAATCTAAGTTGAATTCAGTATTTTTATTCTAACGCACTACTCTCAACTCATCTTAAGTTACTCTATAGTTTTTACATATTTTTTTTTGTCACATACATTTACATTATTTCACATTTGGTTGGCTGTCTCGCTCGCACAATCAAACATTTCGTCGGCCTAAGTTGTTAACCTGCTAAATCCATTTTTGAACACTTTCCAGGAGGAAGAAAAAACTGAATTATTTCTAAATTACCTGTACAATCAAAAAGCTGAAAATCCCACTTCTTCCTATATCTTTCCTTAGTATTTTTAAAGTATTCCTAGTATTCAATCTTCTTTACATCTGAAGTATCTGCGCAAAATTATAATTTGGCTAGTTTTCGTTTTGATATTTTGCTTTGGACGAGGACTAAGCAGCGTAACGATTTAACGGACTATGGAGTTCAGAATAAATTAAAAGAAGTTTTAAGCAATCAAATGAATATTTATTATCAAATCTTTAACAATCAGTCTTATAATTGATAACTGAGGTATTCTAGGAATGAACAAACTTAAAATATAACTTCTTAAATAATAAAAACTGTTTTACCTATACCAGTACTCGTAGATGCTATTATACTCATAGTTAACAAATTGTATAAGAATAAATGTATCTACATTATTATCTTATTCTCTCTACAATTCTTTGTTTTTTTTTATCACGTGTCAGTCTTACGTAACGTACTCACTTATAAGTAATTAAATTCAAAATACAATCAGTCCAGCGCCCATACAGCCGGTCGCCTTAAGTTATAACATAATCAAGTTTCCAAGTAAAAATTGAATTAGAAAACTGTAAGAGCTAGTTCCAAAACTCCTCGACTAATCTTTGTAATAAATCCTATAACTAATTATAATCTTGATCATATCAGCTATTAAATAATCAAAAATATCTGATGTTTGAGAGCTACATCGGAGTTACACACAGACACAGAAAAATGCACTTTGTGCATCAGTAAGTTATGTAATATTGAAAACTACTTAAACAAAAAATTGGTATTTATTCTTCGTGGGGTAAATCATCGTAAAATTTATGGAAATCTTTAGGAAGGGTCATTTTTATTTGTTGCAGGTCATTATACTTTCGAGCAGTAATTTTAAGACGATTTTGGTATAACTGTGGTAGTTGAGTTATTTCACAAGGATTATATTGTAAAGATCTCCTTTGTGGTAAATTCTGCCAATCATCTCTCAAACAAGTCTTATAAAGAATTGTTCCATCATTTTCGTAACGCAGTGCACGAATATCAATTACTTTAGAATCCCCTTTGGATCTTCCAGGACGAATACTTTTATAAAACTGAATATTATCAAAGTTTTTGAAATACGTGTGGTCCAGATATTTAACAACATAAGGTGCTGGACATACTCTAGCATGTTTAGCAATAGGTATATATTCAGCAGGTACATTAATAACTCTATTTTTTAGGTAGCGTTCTATCGTAGAATGCATTGAATCTGCCTCCATTTGGGTATGACCGACCTCTAAAAACTTTTGCTCAATTGTAATATTTTTATGTCTCATTACAATATTTAAAAGAGCGTTTGATAATGTTAAGTTCCTATTTTGCGAAGTGCAACCGTCACTGTAAATAATTATTGTTTTCTTTTCACCTTCAGTATTAATTTCAGGTATGATTTTCTTTTCCAAAAAGTCAACCCAAATAGAGGCAAATTCTTCAGCATTAACCCCACCTTCAACTTCGTTCCAAATAAAACAATATCCATCTTTATTTTTTAAATTAAAGAAACACAGGTTATGTACCTGTAGTTTTGTTTTATAATATAGTGTGCTGACATTTGACTTTGGTGCCAAGAGCACAGCCTGTAAATCCACTGTAAATACATAGTTTTCTCCATTCTTATCCGCGTCTTTGGTCTCTCTAGCCAGTTTACTTCTATCAATATGTTCTCTGTATTTTTCTTCTGACAACGTTCCAGCTTTAAATTGTGCACATTTATCGCATTGGTCCTTTTTTGGTCTAAATAAGGAAAAATTGTTACTTTCAAATAAATTTGAAAATAAACTTATAGACAGAGATTTTACATTTCGCTCTTTGCACCAATTATCAACATAAAATCGATACAGGCTTTCCTTAGAATTCCATTCTGGTAATAAATAAAGCTTCTCTGAGGTAGATCTACAATAATGGGATTCCATTACCGGAAGAGAGGCCAGAAATTCAATAAGCGATTTCTTCTGCTCTGAAAGAGACTTAGATGATTGTGTTGAGGATCTTAATGTACTAGGGAGACGCGATGAAAATTCTTGTTTCCAATTTTGAACCGTCCATCTTCCTATATCTAAAGTATTGAGAAACATCTTTCGACATACTTTAACGATTTGGTCGTCCACTTTTAAATGATAAATAATAGTTTTAGCTCTTTTTGTTGTCTCTTTCGTGTTTCGATTGCGTGGTCGCGCTGTAGGAACGATAGATACCCATTCATTGACAAGGGTTTTTTTTTCGCCCCATGTTAAACTCCAAAATTTATTGAATATTCTCTTTCTTACTTCTTCATCCACTGTTTCACATTTTAAAGTACTGTACTTTCCAATCTTACAAGAACATCGCGATTTAATAGAACGTGCGTTTTTTGGCTTGTTGTAGTTCCAATTATTTTCGTTTCTCTCCCTGCCTAAGTAAGTTTTACCTTCTTCTCTCCGTTTTTTATTTTTTTCTTTAAGCCATTCTTTTTTATCAACTTGAAAATGTTTCTTTCGTTTTTTACTTTTCTTTAATTCTGCCAACGATTCGGAGTCTGTATCAGAATAGGGTACAAGTTTACATTCCATCGAGTCATCCGATATTGGTGGATCAGAAATGATAGTATCTCTATTAGAAAATAATGTGTTTTGTGTAGCTATTATCTCATCTGTCGGAACCTTATCAACGGAACTACTTCCGAGAATATTATTTGAGATCAAATCGTCACTAGTTATTTGTGATTGTAATTCAATTTCTGATGGTATTATTATCAAATGTTCATCTATTACAGAAGTATCGGGAAAATTACAAACCACGGGCAAATCATTGTTATCTAAAAGAATCTCACTACTGAATGTTGTATTAGGAAGTTCTAATGTGAGATCCGGACTAGTTGTAGTTTCGTTTTCTGTGAATAAAATAGGAGGCAGATCAGTTAATGACGTAATACTGGTATCGCCATATGTTTCATAGACATTATCATTGACGTCTGCTACTGAAGATCTTGGTATAACTTCTCCGTAGTTTGAAAATCGAATTTCTTCCAAAATGTGTATCTTTTTATTTGGATTATCCTTAGGCGTTACCTGTTGAGTAGAAGCCTCAGTAGCCAGTGCTACTAACTTTTTTCCCCGATACATTCTGAAATATAAAAAAAAATTATTTGTTTTTATCCCATTTAAAAAAAAATATGTTTAAACTAGCTTTCGCCCGTGGATTTTGCGAACTTTTGCATTTATAATATTAATAGGATGAAATAGAATAAATATTTATTAATAATTAATTTTGATTCATTAATAAAAACATTAAATAACATCAAAAACTTCTACTTCGATAAACTGCCAAGTCCTTAGTTGAATAAGAAAACATGAGGCGCTAAACTGCTAAATCCGTATGATTTAGGTTAGAATTTTAATTCAATTATAATTTTTAATAATAAACACTTATGTAGAAACAAAAACTGAAAATAGGTTTTAAATTAACTTACCTTGCTTATGGGTGGTAATTTAACACATCGCAAGTTACATTTTCACTCTTAAATCTAAGAAATATGACGTAGGTAACACACAAACGTAGTTCCAGTAGTATCGTCAGTACTGAACTGGCGATTTGGCAGGATTTCGTTGTGGAAATTGGCCGTCACTGTAATAGCAGTTTTTCGAATAAAGAATATCTCAAGATTTTAAGCGAATTGAATTCTTATTCCTTTACCATATGGTAGATAATTGTCTAAATTTTATAACAAACACAAAAATTATATTTTGCCCAAAAATGGATTTAGCAGGTTGACGACTTAGGCCGACGATTTTTAAAGATTATTAAAAAATGTGACTCATTTGTAAAAAAGTGTTTCATTAACTGTCAATATAATTATATTTTAGATATTGTAGACATGTTTTTTATTGTTTATGTGTGTGTGTGTATCGAGAATAAGGTCATCAAAAATTTTAAATTTTGATGACCTAATTTTCGATGTAGTCAATCTCTACACAATATACAAACATTTCTAAAATATCCACAATATAATTATATTGAATGTTAATGAAACACTTGTTTTTTTATAAATAAGACACATTTTTTAATAATCTTTAAACATGTTTGAGAAAGCCAACCAAATGTGAAATGCCTCTTAAAACACATCAAGGCCAACCAATAATATATTTTTTGTTATATTTATTTAGAAACGTGTTTCTCTTAATTGTTTTGAGAAATTAACTCTGTTTAGGTATAATAAATGTTTTAAAAAATGCATAATTTAATATATATTCTAAATAGTGATAACTTCAAATTTAAACATTTCTAAAGTTATGAATCCTTGTCTTCTATAATAATAAAACTCAGTGTGTAGTACTTCATGTATGCAGTCAGTAAGTAATAAAGACATGTTGAAAAACGTAATTAAATATTTAAACTCTAACTCACTGCAATATAACAATAAAATTATTATTTTGACACGTTTTACGGTTGGAAACCGCAGCTGATAATGTTAATGGATATATCGTGCTGTGTGGGTGCTTAACGAACACTATTAGTTGTAAAAATATGAGCCTTGTTGTATATTTGTTGGGAAACAAACGTTTTGATTGTTCTATACTTACTTCTTTCTTTCTCTCTCTCTTTCTCTCTCTCTCTCTCTTTTTCTTAGAAAATTGGTAATTGAACGTTCTATAATTATCTACTCAATTATTTTTTGACCAAAAATACTTCAGTTATCATAGAACAAAATATTCATAGGACCCAAAACACTGGGCTGTCTAATGCTAGTCTTTAACTTTTACTTTTGAGAGTCAGCATTGACTGTGACATTTGGAATGAGTGACGATGTTTTGGCAAATATAATGGAGGGGTTTAAAATTGTCTTCTTTACAAACTAGTTTGTTTAATGTCACTAGTTTACGTTTCCTCAGGATGCTTTTTCCGCCGGGAGTAATCTGAGAAGACTCCGAAACCTTCGTTCTAGTTCGAAAATGACGTTATCGATAAAAACAAGGATAACAAAACCAAGATAAACGTGGATGGTGGAAAAGGAACAGTTTACATCGAATGGTGACGTCAATCAGTTTGCTAGAGATTGACATGAATGCTGTTTCACCAACATATTTTTTTATTAAACTAATTTTGTCCCATTATTGGACAAAGGTATCCCCCATATCCTTCCAAGGTTTTCCGTCCAATGCAACTTATGACTATCGCCTCTCTGCCATTACCAACACAAATAAAGATGAAAAAGGTTAACGATATGCCAGGTTTAACATAATAAAACGAATATCTTTGATTGAATAGTCTAAAAGCCTTCTACCAAAATAAAAGTAATAGAATACCCAAACGCTACAATTGGAAGAGAGAACTGACAAACATATCGTCAGTCAACTTGGGAATTTTTCCATTTTGTGATCAATATTTGAAAGCCTCCGCAAAAGAAATGCACTCACGAGCCAACACTCGTGTTGCACAAAGTGCATTCGGTATCATACCGTCGTTTTGAGACCAATATTTTTGTATGAAGGCGATGCTACTGCGTCAAGTGACATTTTATTCCCACATATGTAATACAAGTACTTAAACGCCTTTTGAACCACATTGTTACATGTTATAGGTATATCCTGGTCTCTCATGGATAGTGGATAGAAGAATTCAGATTTCTTTATTTGAAAATATTTGTAATCCCTGAAGAGTTTATTTACATCTGATTTCAAAAAGCGCTCGACTGAAAATATACCCATTGGGAAAAACGGGACCCTATTAATTAGACACTTCTGTCCGTTTGTCCATCCCTGTGTCCATCTGTCTGTCCGTCCGTCTGTCTGTCAACAGGCTGTATCTCATAAACCGTGATAGCTAGATAACAAACACTAAAAACAGAAGAAACGAAATATTTCAATGAGGCTCCCATGCAACAAACGTGATTTGTTATAGATAATGGTACAGAACCCGTCGTGCGCGAGTCCGGCTAGCACTTGGCCATATTTATTGATTTTACTTTATTACAATGATGTAAATGGCGGACCAGAGGCTTTTTTCTACCAGCTAACCAACAGTTGAGAATGCAATCTTCAGGGGTAGTAGTATATCACAATCAAGAAAATTTTTTTTTTGTTGTTTCATAACATTTTTTCTTATATTATAATGTATGCATATGTCGCGGACGGCCGAGTAAAAGGGGTGCAGAGAAGGGCGGGATCGGCATCTGACATCCCGAGTGACGTGAACTACCCACTTGGTTACTTACAGTACAAGAACAGACTAAGGTCAGGATGAAAACTTACTTACAGTCACGTCACCTTACCGTTGCCGCTACGTGGGCCTTATAAAAATGTGATAAAAAACCGCGCCCCACCTCGCGCTGATCCATGGATTACAACCACACATGTTAAACATCTGGCCCCACAGAATTGAATACCGTGTATACACCTGGGCTTATCGTCTTGCTAAAACAAACTGTCATTGTAATAGATTGGTTTACCAATCCACATCTTATTACAATAATCACAATAAAATGAGTCATGGCCAAGTCACAGCAAACTACACAAACGAGTTGTACACAGTACGGCCGCTCGAACAAGACTCTGTCACTGTCACTAAGGTTCGGTTTTATAACTTGTTCCTAACGAATATTGTCATTTAAATCCAACGGTTGCATTCTGTAGTAAATAACTTTCTCCTTGCGCGTGTAAAATAATAAAAAGGGAATTTTACATTTAACTCTTCGACACATACATAAATACAAAAATCGTTTATAAATCTATACAAAAATAAACATACTTAAACTTACAAATTATTCCAGTACAAGTCACCTTTTGATTATGCGCAAATTCTCCTTTTGAGCCTTTATTCTAGTGCACTGAACAGTTTGTAAAGCAAGGAAACATTAGAATTAGTAAATATTGCAAATGTATCGAAATTATTGTTGATTAATCGAAATACCGATACCAAAAACAGAGTAAGGGAGTATTTTGAAACATGGCAGTCTTGCAGCGGCCGTCGAACGTAAATAGAGCAGGGAGAGCTATCGCGCCCGAACCTTTATTAACGTCGGCTCCATGAGCACAGAGGAAACCGTAGAGTCGCTTGGTGGCCGGAGTAATAAATTAATACAAGGTGATTATACGCTTCTGTCACCCTGCAGAAATTTTACCATGTAAAACTGTGGAAACTTTACACATGTTGAGAAAACTATAAATATATTGTCCTATAAGGACCGTAAACATTAAAAGTAAATGTGTTGTCTTTGGCATGAGGTTTCTGCCTCTATATATATAAAGAAGCGGCCCTACGGCGCTCACTCCCTCTTTTCGCTGTCACCCTGTGATCGAACTCACATGTTCACTGATAATCTATACTAATAAAAGAGTAAAAAAAATGTGTCTGTACATTGAAAATTTTTCAAAAAAAAATATTTGGTGCAATGGAGATATAGTAATAGAGTAAGAAAATAAAAAAAAATGTCTGTCTGTTTGTCTGTTTGTCTGTTTGTACACGCTAATCTCCGGAAATACTGGACGGATTCGAATGAAACTTTTTTTGTTATATAGCTGTGAAGCCTGGGCAACATATAGGCTATAATTGATTTTGGAAAATGGAACACATGATGCAGAACTATAATGGTACAGCTAAACTATAAGAAATATTAAAATGCCGCCTTAGCAAAAGTTGTTAAGTCTGATGAGAACTTTTTGTTGAGTTATAATACAACTGGCCAAGCGCGAGTCGGATGCGCGCGAAGGGTTCCGTACCATAATCTATGAAAAATCACGTTTGTAGTATGGGAGCCCCCCATAAATACTTATTTTATTCGATTTTTAAGGTTCCTTACCCAAATGGGTAGAAACGGGACCCTATTACTTAGACCGTCCGACTGTTTGTCTGTCTGTCTGTCTGTCACCAGGCTGTATCTCATGAACCATTATAGCTAGACAGTTGAAATTTTTACAGATGATGTTTTTTTGTTGCCGCTGAACAAAAACATACTAAATCTATACTATTATAAAAGAGTAAAAAAATGTGTCTGTACATTGAAAATTTTTCCAAAAAAAAAGTTGTTTCGTCCGAAGAAGAATTTATAAGTTCAGTATTTGCAGAGCATAACACACCAGAAAAATTCTTGGTGAACGCGCCATATTGACACCAAAAAATTAACAATACAAATCAATTAATAAACAACTTATGTTAATAAACAAATTATTGTTAATTTCTATAATAATGCTAATGCGAAATTTGACTCCGCCGAAACTGTGTAACGGAACCCAATTTAGTGTCTCAGCACTGTATGCCGAAGTTCAGCGGCTGAATTTCAGCCAATGCATGCCTGCAATGTTATTTGCATTACTAGCAACACATAATGCCGAACTTCCGATGCTTTTGCCTGAATCGGACCCGTACCCGTACCTGTACCCGTACCCGTACCCGTACCCGCACCAGCACCCGCACCCGCACCCGCACCCGCACCCGCACCCGCACCCGCACCCGCACCCGCACCCGCACCCGCACCCGCACCCGCACCCGCACCCGCACCCGCACCCGCACCCGCACCCGCACCCGCACCCGCACCCGCACCCGCACCCGCACCCGCACCCGCACGCGCACGCGCACGCGCACCCGCACGCGCACGCGTTCCGCTCCCACTCCTGCTCCCGCTCCCTCGCCCACTCCCGCCGCCGCTCTCGCCGCCGCCGCCGCCGCTGCCGCCGCTCCCGCTGCCGCCGCCACCGCCGCCGCCGCCGCCGCCGCCGCCGCCACTGCCGCAACTGCCGCCGCCGCCACTGCCGCCGACGCTCCCGCCGCCGCCACTACCGCCGCCGCTTCCGCCGACGCCGCCGCCGCCGCTTTCGCCGCCGCCGCCGCCGCTGCCGCCATCGCCGCCGCCGCTGACGCCTCCGCCGCCGACGCCACCACGCCGCCTACGCCTCCGCCGCCGCCGCCGTCGCCGCCGCCGCTGCCGCCGCCGCCGCCACCGCCGCCGCCGCCGCCGCCGCTGCCGCCGCCGCCGCCGCCGCCACTGCCGCTTCCGCTCCCGGTCCCGTTTACGCTCCCGCTTCCGTTCCCGTTCCCTCTTCCACTTCCGTTCCCTCTTCCGCTCCCGTTTCCGTTCGCCGCAGACGCGCCAAAGACGGAAGATTAAATTCTCATATCGGCACTTCACTACTGTCCGGCGTTTCCACCGAACTTCAGCGGCTGGACTTCAGCTTATTTAGTGTGTCATCCCCACCGAACTTTAGCCGCTAAACTTCGGCATTGTCTGCTGAGACACTTAAAGTTTACTGTGAGTGGTGCCAGTGAAACTGTATTTATTCTGCGTATGATACTCAACCCCAACAATTTTCCTTTTGAAAATACACAGTTTCATGTGTTTACTTGCTTTGCTATGAAAATAAGTCACAGTTTTAGAGGCTTAAAGCTGCTGATGTCGATCTAAGGCCTGGTTTTTCGCATGGCCAACTTAATGTGGCTTTCTCCAGGGTAAGTAACACTTCAGCTCTTTTCATATTAGCTCCCGAAGAAAAGAATTAAAATAATATTGACTTTTAACTCCTAACACTGTTACAAGTACTTTCTTATCTCTCTCTATCTTTCTCTCTCTCTCTCTTTCATTAGTTGTTATTTATATTAATACGCCGGAGTCATAAAGTCCACGCGAACGAAGTCGCGGGCATCAGCTAGTAGCAAATAAGAATATTTGTATAGTGCTCTGGATCTGGTAATACAACGTGTTGCAGTACCTATACCATCTATTAATTAGCTCCTGGCAAGCTTCCTACCTTTTTCGGCAAGTCCACTAGAAAACAACCACATGGACAAAGCACTTGCAGCGTTAAACAATAATATAATTCTTACAAACAATAAACTGACCTTGAGCGCCGTGATCGTATACACCAGTTAAAAGTTACAGAAAATAATCACATTAATTACTTAGTATTTTATTAATATTGACTAATAAATGCCGACTGGTTTCGATCGGATTTAACGATCATTAAAAGCTCTGGTAGTGTGACCATAAAAGGCAGTGATACAGTCAGTTCGGTACAGGCGCCTTGAGTATACTCGAGGCTGAAGACGACAATGACACGATGATTTCTACAGCTACAAGTGTATCACCAGCAACTACGGACACACCACCATTAGTCATCGTTTCCAATGGAGCAGCGAGGCGGCGGCGCGGGCGGCGACACGCGAGGCTACGCTCAGTGCGTTGAGGACAGCGAAACCGTCGCGTCGTCGTCCCAATTAACAACACTCGCCCTGATGATGATCGTCTAAACCGATCGAAACTAGTCGGCATTTTCCGACTACTCCACGTGAGTAATTCCGTTTTTAAATATTTAGTTATGTCATCTCACGTTACTTTTAAAAATATTATAAACCTTACTATAACTTCCATCGTTCGTTCTAGCCAGGTACAAAACCTAATCTTACTTTTTTGAAGAAAAGAAACGCAACATCGGAAACCATCACTCTTTGCTTTACAGCTGACAGTACCGGCTAAGGCCAGCATTTCGCATTAACGTTTTAAATCCGCAGTCAGTAATAGATGGCGCCCGATTACTCCGCAACTTCTCAAAAAGTCACGTCAGTTATACAGATGCCTGAAGATTCAAAACTCATTATTAGGTTGAAGTAGTCATCAGCCTCCTTTTGTTAAGTTGTAAGGCCTTGACCTTAGCGATCCAGTTTTTTCCTTTAATACGTTTGTTACCGTAACTCACCTGGCTGCCGGACACCCAACGCTTCAACTTTACATATCCTGGAATACCTCTGGGTGACACAGCCTTACTCCAACTTCCATGGTTTCTTCTAGTAAAAACCAACCTAACTTTTTTATAAAGAGAAGAAACGCAACATCGGGTCCACCCCTTTCCGTCACAGCCGATAGCCCCAGCTAAGGCCAGCATTCCGCATTAACGTTTTAAATCCGCAGTCAGTCACAGATGGCGCCCGATTACTTGCCGACTTCTGGACACTCGCAGCTTTGCAGTTTTAAGAACGATGGGCTTTTGGATAGCCTGAATTTTATGTGTTTGGGCAATAGGCACAAAGTTTGATCGCTATTAGTCAAATTGTAGACATTTTCATTTACTTAGAAATTTCCTTGTACGAAATAGAGATGCTGACTAGTTTCGGCCTTTTTAGGTGACCATTAAATGCGAGTATTTAATAATTTTCAGCGTTTGTAAGTATGTATGTTTATTCGACGGTAACTGGAGTATCTTTGATACATTACAATACAATACAAATTAAATTTATTGCACCATAACAAATACACAAAAATTTCAAAACGACTAAAAGCAATATACGCGCAAAGACGGACTTATAAATGGAATCTCTTCTAGCCAAACTTTGAGTGCTTTGATCGAAGCTTTGCAAAATTTAGTATACGTAATCGCTTATAGAACGATAACTAATAGAATTTTACAGTTCGTGCAAGCTTTTAAGTACATTTGAGTTCGCCATTACACTTGAATTTGTGTATGAAGTTAAATAACTATTTAAAAAATCAGCCAAACCGGTTAAGGGTTTGCCGAGCTATGAAGTTCGTGAGTTCACTCATAATCCGGAGTGACCTACTATTATTATTGGTTATGAGCTATAACAAAAGTGTAGAACGGTCGGTCTTAAAAATTAAATCTGTAACATATCGTAGTAAAATTATCACATATAGGTACATGTCGATACATATATTCATCAGGTTGACCGATTATGACCTCGTCAGCAGTGTCAATCAATGTGAATGTAAGATACCGACAAAGTATAACATTTTGTTCAAACTCCTCAAAAACAAAACCAGAAGCGGTAAAACTTATTCAATTGCTATTCCTAGAAAACTCAAACAGTTGAACAAGAGTGATTCATTCTCTAGAATTCACTTTTAGATACGTCGCATACAAAAGACGTTAAATCAAACACGATACGTCTGATGTGGGTCGACTGTTTGACTTTTGCAAGGCAGATACGGCTACGTGTTTCTAGGATAAACTTGATTTATAACTGCTTCACCGGGAGAAAGAAATGGAAATGCGTTTTTTATTTATTACACTCCACACTTCTATCTTAGTCGAGAAGCTGAATGGGCTGGGAGTTATGACTTAGCTGCTGAAAATGCTTTTTTAGGTTGTAACGGTATGATAATCAATGGTTCGAGCTTGGCTGATAATGATGATTGACCATGCAAGCAAAACTTGCGAAGTTTTCCATGCTTGAACAATCCGGCATTTGATTGTATTTATGAATGCATTTTCAACAACTCGAGTACTTTTGATTCGAGAGTTATGAAATTTGGTGGGTATGCAGGTTCAAACTTAAAAACTCTATTGGCTATAATAGAGTTTTTAAGTTCAAACATGATCAAAATCAGTCAAGGGGTTGCCGAGGTTGTCCGCAAGTTCACATTTCGAGGCGAACCACTACTTAATTATTATTTTCGTACTATGAAACGCGATCCAATCCTATAATATTTGAATCTGTCAGTCACTTTTGTATTTTGTTTATTACTTAACTACTTAAGGACTATTCGTTCACTAGATACAATGACCTTGTATTGTTATCTACTTATCAATGTGGAATAAATTCTACGAGGAAAGCAAGTCAATAAAATGTCGGTTTTCGATTGAAGTTCTGAAAGGAAGGCGACTCGGGACGATTGCTCGAACTGATAATGATCACTAGAACTCGGACTTGGAAAATGCGTAGCTAAATTTCATTTCTGACATAAACCATCTCATTTTAAAACATTATCCACCCAGAGCAAGTTGACATTGACGAATGAGAAAGTGACTTAATGGAAAGTTCTAATTTGTTATAAGTAGGTAAGAGCGGCGCTCTTGTCAGTTGAGTTTATTGCATTCTTTTTTATTTTTAATTAACACAAGGCCTTACCCTATTCAGGTGTAGTCCACACTTAGATTTGCAAACAGAAAGTTGATAAGATTTTACAAAAAAAAAAAACAAAATAGTACGACCTGTTCTCTCTCAAACTCCCAGTCTCGATGGGGTTGCGTCATTTCATTACAGAGTTCTTATAGCAACCTTCTAGCTCCATCATCAGAGCAGCACTAAGTCATGAGAATATTGCATTGTCACGTATGCGTGCAAAATTTTAGATCAATTGGAAACCAAAAAGTGGATCAAATTAAACTTGCAAGATTTGATTACAGACTAACAGACAACAGGAAAGGTGAAACTAAATAAATGCCTGTAAAAAGATCTTGAAAGAAAATAACAAGTCGAGAAATTTGTATTAACGTATATATGTTGTTTTTCTCATCTAGCTTCTCCCACAATAGTGTTTGCTTCAGAATTCCTTTCATTTCCTCGATATTTTCCGGCAGGCGTCCAAGAAGCGCCACTGTCTTACATAAATTCAGGATATTGTTCCCTCAATGTTTCGATATCTGATATTGTTCAGGATTGAAGAGTTCACTCACAAAGATACTTTCAAATATGTTACGTAGGTACTATTTGTCTGATTTTGCCTTTGAATAAATCATGGTCCAAATAAAAGGTTTCATATGTTACTCCAATAGAAAGAGCTCTGTAATGATTTTCTCGATAGACTAATATACATTGAAAGTTATTCTTAAACATTCATTTTGGGTCTTGGGGCTCTCAACTCACTCTAAGGTCACTTTTAGCGTATTGATAGGCGAGTAGGTGGAAAAGGGATCAAAATAGTGTCTCTCTCACTCGATTTAGTTATCTCAACTGTTACATCCTTAGGTATGCCCGCAACACCTGTGTCGCCGGCTATCAGCGACGGTTGCCAACTGTCGCAAACGGTCGTGTGACAGTCACTGTCTGAGCGACTATCGGCGACTGTCGTCAACGGTCGCACGGCTGTTTCGACTGATTGAAATGTCTCATGCGACCGTTTGCAACAGTCGCCGACCGTTAAAATAAGTTCACGAGTCTCTTATGCAAAAGAACTTGTTATTTATTGTAACCGTATCGCTCTGCACCCGGTTTTTTTCACACAAATCATAAACAGTTTGGCAGCTTGCCGTACACATCCCGTATTTTATTTTTCATTGTCCATTTGCCAGCCATTGGCACATTTATTGTCTTTTATTCGACAGCGAATGTATAAATCAACTTTCTCGAAAAAAATAGTAAAGTTTCTGATATAAGTTGTTAAGCAGTTCAATAATAGTGATGTCCCTACATACCGACTTATTTATTTTCGTTTGGAGTCAATAAATAAATATATACGGACAAATCACACAGATTGAGATAGCCCCAAAGTAAGTTCAAGACTTGTGTTATGGGATACTAACTCAACGATACTATATTTTATAATAAATACATATATAGGTAAACAACCAAGACCCAAGTCAATCTGTAAAAGATCGATTTTTCATCTTGAGCTGACCGGGGATCGAACCCGGGATAGTGTGACAGCGTGGTATGATGGCCACAAGGCCACAGAAGTCGTCAAACAATCAAAAGTTAAAATGATTGTTCAGTAATTAGGCCTTTGCAGACAGTTTTACAGGTCAATAAAATACATTACTTACTCGTAATGTTTATAAAATATATTTACTCAATTAAATTGATAAATACTTACAAATATTTTTTTTTATTGTTTTATACCTAATAAAGCAACTAACGATTCTAATGCAATATTAATAAAAATTATACAAATAGGGCTAAAATCTATGAAAAATTTGATCGACTTTACTCACAGAGTAAAGTTACTCACACGTTAAAGTGAGTAACGATAGACGTTTATACGTCTATCGTCACTGTAGTAGATTGTACAACAACAGCATAAAACGAGTCATTTTACCTGAGACGTACATATAGCAACCCGAGCCGGTTCGGCGAGGGTGGATAGTATCGTCGAGGTAAAATGGGTTTTACACTCTGCTTTTCACTTCGATTGCAAGGAAATAACAAAGTTAGCTCGTTTCTAGTTTTTTTTCGACAAATAATTAGCTTCGGCCACAAAATAATATTGTATTTTTTTTTTTTATTTTCAACTAAAACACATTCGACTATGGTCTGAGCCGTAATGCCAAGTTATTATGTGTGATATATAAGTGTTATATATATTTTCATGTAAATGCACACCCGTATTAATCGTAAATTTGTATTAAGATAGTAATACATATGTTGTAATTAAATTAAGATATAACCTAAATCTCTTAAAAACATATCATAAATGCAGGTGTTTTGTGTATGTGGCTGTAAGGCCTTAGTCTTAAAAGGAGAAATTACTTTACGCACAAAAGCATAAACACCCATTTTATGCAGCCTTTTCTCGACCTATAGAACAACTTTACGAGCATGAGAAGTGAAAAATTTATTTAAAGAACAAAAATGCCGATAGATGCTAGTAGCTTAGTTTCCTTTAGATTGTCAAATATTTTGCCATCGCGGGCGACGCTTTAAACAACAGATAGTATATAAAATAAGTATATTTAAAAATTACATGCCCTTTAATGTCTGCAATAATGATTGCTGGTTTTTGCTTTAAAAGTTCAAATCAAATGATGTTATATTTTCTGAAGATGTCTTACTACATTAGCAATTATATAATTAAAGTGTAGTAGACTACGTAGGAAAATTCTAAATTATTAAATAAGATGAAAAAATAACTTTGGAGAATCTGGAGAATCAAAATATAACTCATAAAAAAAAACATTAAAAATATAATCAAACGACACTGAATTACAGAGTTATTTTCAATAGAAAACAATCCCGTGATGTGGTGAAGCTATTAAAAAAAGTGCAAATACACCAAGTATTTTGAGCGTAATTGTGGCACATTCTTCCTCGTCCATACATTCATCCGGACAACCACGATATATTTTTTTATATTTTTTAATAAGTTATTCTTGGCAAATATTTTCTACTAGTATTAAATGTGTTTATAAAAGAGTTGTTTTTCATATCTTTGTACTTATTTTATTGTATCAGTGTAATATGAGGCGTGCAAAAAACACCTTCATATTAAAAAGTATAAGATAAATGTTATTTCAAATAAACACTAAGAATAAATGAGTCTTTTCTCTAGAAAAGACAAAACGAGAAAGTGATAAATACTCCTACAGTCCAGGTGTAATGATCTGTCCTAATTTATGATTCATGTTATTCATATTTAGTAAATCTCCCTGTACGTACGCGTAAGCGTGACATAAATCAGTTGTTCTTTGGTTCCGTCAACATTCTAAGGTTTAAAGACATATCAACATCATCATTTCAGCCGCATAACGTCTAGATCTCTCCCAAGGATTTCCAAAATGACCGATCGAGAGCGGCCTGCATCCAGCGTTTTCCAGAGACCTTAAATAAATTTTATAGACATATCGCAGTGTCTCTTTAGATTTCAATTTCAACAAAACTTTTTCAGTTAGTCGTTTTTGTTCCAGTTCTTACAACAAGTGAAACAATCGTTTGTTCATATTATTCGGTCGCTGATGCAGCATCTTTAGATTCTTTTATCAAAGTTATAAACTTTTTCTTTTGCTCGCGTGGCAAACGGCACGAACTGCGGATTGAGATAGCGTGAATAGTGCTTTACTTGATAACAGTTTGGGAAATGAAATGAAGGAATTTGCCCGTTAATGTTATCTTCATTTGCCAACTGGGTGATAAAGTATGCATGTTTTAGTTAAATGCAGCATAAAACATTATTTCGTGAACAAAACAACATTACCATTGACAGAAAACATCGTGATAGTCTATTACTTTCCCATTTAGACAGGCCCAAGGGATAAAAGAATATATCACTTATCATATAAAGAGTACAGATGGAAAGCAGGTATTACAATAGCAACAGATTGCTAGCCATCAGATTAAAACACGCCAAACTTCTTAAAACCTCCTATTATTTTCCTGAAAAAGTGAAATTGAAACCTGTAAATTATTCATCCAACCCGACGTTGAAATTATTAAAAATCCCTTGACCATGACGAGGAAACTTGAAATTTATTATAAGAAAGTTGATCCGAGTCAGAACACGTCACCCTTCGTTAAACGCACTTCAAACTCGCGCCGAGTCGGGTAAAACTTACAAAACACCAAAAAGTTTTTATTACTTGCGACGTGGACTTGCAGCGGGATAGACGGGACTTTTCTCACATTTGTACAACTTTTTTATGGATTTTACTAAACTAAAGTGAGAAATTGGTTTCTCTCAATAAAAATTATCTCTTAATCTTCAAGGTGTAAACTCAGCGTTGCATTACTCAAAAGAAGAGTCAATAAAAAAATTACATAAAAACAAAATCTATGTTTTGTTAGAAAGAAATGAACCATTTTCATTATTAATAGAACACAATAGTATGTTAATTTATTTTATTATTTATTATTAATGCTAGTTTATTTCACTAATAATTCAAACACAACACTGGAACGTCAAGCTGCTAGCGGTACCAAAGGTGAAGGGAAGGTGGAAAGTGTGGGGCACTGGCCTGGCCTAAGTTTCAAAAACTAGTATAAACCGGTGCGCGCCGTGCCGTGACTCAGGCCGGTGTTTTACCTACACTATATGTGTTCACTCACATAAATGCAAAGCTGAGCTTACGTCTTGAGAGGTGTATATATTTTTTTTATTTTAATAATTATTAAACATGAGATGGCGGGATGACCTCGATACCTTTGCCATAGAATAAATGGAAATAGATCGCAGAAGACGGAGACGAGTGGAAAAAGAAGGAGAAGAGCTTTGTCCAACAGTGAGACAGAACACCAACAGGCTCGTAAAGATAACTAACACGATTAAAATAAATATTGGCAATCGAAATTCATTTTTCTTGACGCTACGTGGTTGAAAAAAAGCTAAATCCATAGACTTTTGGATGATACGACCAATTTCTTATGATACTATTTACACCACTACCTGTATATTCATCTTTGATTAACACAGATATTATTTAGAAAACCATAAAGTTTGATCGTATGCAGCTTACTATACTATAGTCCATTTGTTTAGGTAATAAAAAGAATGTAAATAATCTTTACATATCTTTTTATTCAAATATACACTTTATAAATCAATACTTTTGCAAATTACAAAAAATATGTTATTTATAATTTATAAACTAAATAATTTGTGATTTGCAAAAGCCTACACAATTAGTTAATCGTCTTTCTCTCACGCGGTAGCTTGCCATGGCGTACACTTTAGATACTATACAGTAATTTTATTGTAATTAAAATAATTTGCAAAAGTATTGACTTATAAAGTGTATATTTTAATAAAAATACATATCATGATTGTTTACATTATTTTATATACTAACTAAATGGACTATAGATCAAATATATTATTGAAATCATTTCTTTGTACTATAGAAAATTTTGACACCGTTTGACTAATGCCAAAATAATTATATCGATATTCTTTTTATCATTTACAGAAAAAGAAATCTTTAAGTTACATTTTCCTTAATACATCAAAAACAGCCTTATCATAAATTTTTAACGTTCTCTTCTTTTCAAGGTATAGTTAAAGATCACGGCTCGAATATAATGCAAGCTATTCCCATTGGTTCACAGACCAATAAATTTAATTAAATTTGGGAAAATATCAATTCCTTCATAACAGGAGATTTTTTCCGTTCCGCCATCTTGGAATGAAATCGTCGTTATATTGTACGAGCTTGGCAATGACGTGAAGTAATGAAATCCATTCTAACAAAATTGAATTCTTTATTTTTTCGGTTAAAATTTCGAGCACCACTGCATTTTTGGCGGATGTAAGGTTTGCTTGTGTTATATCTATTTCAATTTTCTTCATGATTATACATATGAAAAAAGAACTTAGAAATTTACTTTATGAGTATACACTAGGAAAAAGAAATCGCTGAACCAGTTTTGCTACTTGCAATTTGGTAAGTAGATACCAAACTTTTAATTGGCTGAACGATGTAGTATTGATTAAAGCACATTTCAACTACTAGTAGCCCTGAGTACAGCGGTCACTCGAGTTTGAAAACTTTTTGGCTACCAGCAGCGGTTCTTTTTTTACACTGAATACGTACGTAAAACGGCCTTTGAGCACAGAATAAGTACAGAAATTTAACTCAGAAATTAAATTCAAAGAAATATCTTCTTAATGTAGTTAGCGCTACGGTTTAATTTAGCTTGCGTCAGATCTCCTTGCCTCTTCGTTTAGATACCTAGTCATCCATTGCAAGCTAATTTCATTTTATTACTCTTGACAAACTTCATGTAACTGAATTTTCTCCTTCAAAGTGGTCGCCGAGCGCATAGTAATAATGTAGGTATATTTTCAATACCTAAACGGGGAGTGACACGGGCCTGCTTTGGGTCTTACAGCCATGGGCTCTATCTACTCCGTCAAGGATAAAGACGTGATAATGCATCTGTGTCTGTACGTTAAACAATACCCAAATAGTTTAAACTGTTCCGGTCAGGGCAAAAAGAAAAATGGCCTTTTTCAAATTGTCCTGCGTCTTGGATGTTTATCTATATATGTATTTGTTATAAAATATAGTATCGTTGAGTTAGTATCCTATAACACAAGGCTCGAACGTACTTTGGGGCTAGCTGAATCAGTGTTAGTTGTATATATATATATATATATATATATATATTTCTTCTCTATTTCTTATGATCTTTTGTATCCCTGAGCAACGAATTTGACCATTGCTATGTATATATTATCATGGTATAATAAATGTATATTATGTTTTGAGAGGAAAAATTGAAAAAGCGCACCCCAAGCCTCCAAAGCAGCACAGCAGCTGAGGATGCAACAGGAAACGCGCTACGATAAAGTATGAATTTTTTTTGGAAAATCCAAAATTGCATGCCTAATAAAGCTCATAAAAAAACCGGCTAAGTGCGAGTTGAACTCGAGTGGAGAGGGTTCCGTACACTGTCAAAAATTTTCCGTTACTGAAAGTACTTATTATATTGTTTTACCACTTTATTTTCAATTGATAGAATTCTTAAATGAGGTTGGGGAAAAAGTCTTTTCGCATATAGTATGTATGAACTTGTGATAAAAACCACTTTGGCTATACTATTTGTACCTGGCTGGTTTTGGTATCATTTAAAAGTTTAAATTTTAAAGAAGATAATTCCAAATTCAAATTAGGAAAATGCGTGATTTACATTTGTTTTTCTTACCGTCAAGATGAGTGAATCTAATGAAGAAATTATATACATTTTAAAATTTTACTACCAAAAGGTAAAAATGCAACGCAAGCCGTGAAAAAAATTTGCGATGTTTATGGACCTAGTGCAGTGTCTGTGAGAGTAGCACAAATTTGGTTTAAGCGTTTTCAATCCGGAAATTTTGATGTCAAAGATGCACGTCGCTCTGGTCGCCCTGTTACGGATAAAATGGATGGTATTTTTGAAAAAGTAGTTACGACGTAGCTGAAGAACTGGAAAATGACCACATAACAGTTTTGGTGCATTTGAAAAAAAATGGGTACTCAAAAAAGCTCGATATTTGGGTACCTCACGAGCTCTCTGAAAGAAACCTAATGAACCGTGTACTCATTTGTGATTCTTTATTACGACGTAATGAGACCGAACCATTTTTGAAGAAATTGATAACTGGTGATGAAAAGTGGATCACGTATGACAAGAACGTGCGAAAAAGGTCAGGGTCAAAGGCCGGTCAGGCTTCACAGACTGTGGCGAAACCCGGGTTAACTCGCAACAAGGTGATGCTGTGTGTGTGGTGGGATTGGAAGGGCATTATTAATTATGAGCTGTTACCACCAGGCAGGACCATCGATTCAGAACTCTACTGCGAACAACTGATAAGATTAAAGCAAGAAGTTGAGAGAAAGCGGCCGGAATTAATCAACAGAAGGGGTGTGGTTTTTCATCATGATAACGCTAGACCTCACACATCTTTAACCACTCAGCAAAAATTAAGAGAGTTTGGCTGGGAGGTGTTAATGCATCCGCCGTATAGTCCTGACCTGGCACCTTCAGATTTCCACCTGTTTCGGTCTCTTCAGAATTCTTTAGGCAGTGTCAGGTTAACATCACGAGAGGACTGCCAAAACTATTTGACGCAGTTTTTTGATCAGAAGCCCCAAAATTTCTATAGCAATGGGATCATGTCCCTACCTATAAGATGGCAAAAATTTATTGAACAAAATGTTACCTACATACTTTAGTTAAATGTAAAAAAACTATATTAAAAAATGATTTGAAGTTTCATATAAAATGTGAAAAGACTTTTTCCCCTACCTATTATTTTTTCTGTAATCTACAATCAATGAACTATGTCCTGTATTTTTTCAAAAATGTAGTTTCGTTGATCAGGAAGGGAATGGTCAATTTTCGTCTTCTTGCATGTATAAAATAAAAACTATTTATTTTAGAATAATAACAAAAATGTGTATTTGAGATCCTCATAACAAGTCCTTTCATTTGATATATGACACAGTAAGGTTTGCAAAACGTTTTTTTTTTCTCTCGAAAATGACCATTGTTTTTAAACAATATTTATTTATTTTGCACATCTGTGTTTGGTCATCGGTAATTTCACCATCTTTATTTTATTTTATTTTTTATTTTTATTTTATTTTAATAGGAAGACCAACAGCACATTCATTAAATTAGGTAACAAACTAGACATTAAGAAGCCAATTATAGGTCCTCACATATAGATACTGTATATGTTAACAATAAATTGAACAAAAGATAAATATACGCTACTTTAACCAATAAACGACGAAACTAGCCTATTTAGGAGCCTTATGAAATCAAAAAAATAAATAAACATATGTACTTTATACATAAAATCAGCACTATACTTAACAAATTCACCTGATTTGGTCCAGTAGATTCAAAGCAAATTGGTTGTGACAGACGCACGAGTGATCCCATAAGGGTTCCGTTTTTTCATTTTTTGTACGGAACCCTAAAAAAGGTAAAAACAAAATAAATTTTTGAAGGCACAAATAAATATTTGACAATGGTGAACGCACCTACAAATATTTGACAATATGTAATGTCAAGTATTCAAATTTACGAAGAGCAAAAAAAAAAAATTCGCAAATTTCTTTGACAATGAATCATTCCTGTCCTGTCCCATAGAATTATAACTCTTATCTCCGTCCTGTCCTCATAAGCAAGCAAAAATATAGGAATGGCTTTTGTTTTTTTTTTTGGAAAATATGCAAATGCGGCTTTCTTTTTAATATACATGAATGGTCAAAGTATTACTTAATTGATTTACGCATTATTTCTCGCAAACACTATCACCAAAAAGTAAAATATGAAAAAAAAATATTATCAAATATCTTCGATCTCTCTCGTAAAATTTGCGAACAATCATTTTTTAATGTTTAATTGATTTCTTGAGTATTTTATTAATTATGATTAAACGACATCGAATAAGATAGTAATTTTTTATAGGAAATAATCCCGTGACGTGATGAAGCTATTAAAAAAAAATGGTACAACAAGGTACATTAAGTAATTCGAGCGTAATCGTGGCACATACATACACGCAGACATCCGTTTAATTGATATGTTATGCTTGACAAATATTTTCTATCAGTATCAAATCTGTTTATAAAAGGGTTGTTCTTCATATCTCTGTTCGCATGTTATCGTTTTGTGCAATATGAATTTAAAAGAGACAATCCAGAATAATGCTTGACCCTGACATGTTGAGAGTAAAGCACTACCTCAACGCTCCGTTTATGAGACCTGTGCTGCAATGTTAAAGACTATGCCTTTATTCATTATAGTAGCTGGTCTATAGAAACAACAAAACAACTTAACAATAAATCACTGTAAAAAGACTTAGATAAACCCAGAGTTACGCGACACTAGCGCCATAAACTAGTAAAAAGACTCCATTGCAAAATATTGCCGACACGACATTATTTCTTGCGAGTCGAGCTGAGGGCACGTTTTTATGTATAGTTATTTTACACAAAAAAAAAATAAAGAAAAGATTAAAAATATAAAAAAAACCAGCCAATTGCTTTTTTGAAAATCTTTGAAACATTTAGTTAAATATTCATGAATTTCTAGGGGTCTAGTGCTGCCCCATTTGAAATAAATCATTTAATTTTTATAAGTAGTAGTAGTCTATAGACGGAGACTAGGCAATAATTACTTATTTGGGCCAAATTTCAAATTCAAATTCAAATATATCTTTATTATCATAGGATATTTATAATATCTCTTAATAATCGTCACTTTTTTTTATTGCACAATAATTTTTGACGTCAAAAAGTTACTTAGAGCTAAGTTTACTGCCGCCTCCAAAGCGCTAGTGCAGAAGAAGCGGTAACAAACTGCACTGCAGCATTTTCTCCAAGAACGTCAACTCACAATGAAATTAATATTTGTAGTTGATATGTGGACAGAGTATACATTGTTTGTTGTCATAGTTGAAATTAATTTTTTTATCGAAATTTTGAAATAATGTCAAATCAAGTTGTAAATTCAGTATGTACTTAATGTACCAGATTATGACCATTTCTGAGTATACAAACCTTTAAGAGGGACCCGCGCCAAGCTCAAGCCAGACTTTGTTGTCTTTAAGATAGTCATCGGTCCTATAATAAGCCTTCTCACAGAGTACCTTCTTTACATAAGCTTTAAACTTTTTGTCAGGCATATCAAGGACCGATTGTGGCAGTTTAAAAGCCGTTTGGGGTTGAAACGTTGGGGCCGTGGGGACCATCGACGCATAAATTATTATATAACACTGTCACCCGGAAATTGTCAAAAATCACGCCATACAACGTCGTAATGCTGCCAGCCTTCTGGGCACGTTACCACGGGGCAGCGATTTGCCAAAGGGCTTTTATATTTATAAGTAAGTAATTTAAGTTATTAGTTTAGTTTTAGTTCGTTTTTTTTTTGTTTATATTATTTAAGTCAATGTGGAAATAAACTTATATTTTTCTTTTGTATCACTTCAAAAAAAAAAAAAAAAGTTTTATTATTAATTTATATTTTAAATTATTAATTAAAGAACGTGATGCTTTTTTTTGCACATTTTCCAAAAGCAGCCGTTTTTTTCTCTATTTTCTATATTTTTGACGACCTCCGTGGCGTAGTGGTCACCATGCTAGTTCGCCACCCAGAGGTCCCGGGTTCGATCCCCGGTCAGGGCAAGTTGGAAAATAGCCTTTTTCAAATTGTCCTGGGTCTTGGATGTTTATCTTTATATGTATTTGTTATAAAATATAGTATTGTTGAGTTAGTATCCCATAACACAAGTCTCGAACTTACTTTGGGGCTAGCTCAATCAGTGTTATTTGTCCCTATATATATATTTATTTATTTATTTATATTTCTTTTCGCCTAAGGTGAATTTGTATTGTATTAGATTGTCTCCCCCATTTTCGTCAATTTCTATCAATCTCTATTCGCTCGCTCGTTTAATAAATACAAAAAGTAAGTCTATAATCACAGCCTTTAATTGCCCAGTCTATAGTAAGTAACAATAACAACCATCTAACCCGCTAACTGGTGGATATAATAACCGTATTTTTACTGTTTTGGATCACGCCATGTTTGCTAAAACGTACCTTTTAATAGCAGTTAAAACTTGCCCGTTGAACTTTAACATGCTACGCGATACTGTGTTTTTGCTTTACTATGCTTTTAGGGTTCCGTACTAATGCGGTGAAATAAGAAAACCTTGCAATTTGAATATACATACATACATATTATCACGCCTGTTTCCCACAGGCGTAGGCAGAGACTATGGACCTCCACTTGGTACGGTCCTGACAGACCTCTTTCGCTTTACCAGAACTTCGAACACCATAACTTTCGCTTTACTTACATTTATTTTTATTCCCTTTTTCTTCAAAGCTTCATTCAAAACAGTAACCATTTTGTGCAATTCCTCCTCTGAATCTGCAAGTACTACTTGATCATCAGTATAGAGGAGGCACTTTATAAGTGTCTCCATCTTACACCACATTCAACATCTTTCAAATTTGTCAAACAACTGTCCATGAATAGGTTAAACAGTCAAGGTGACGCTACACATCCTTGTCTAACACCCTTTTCAATATTAAACCAGTCTGTGTTTTCACCACCAAGTCTGACACAAGCACTGGAATCGCTAAAAAGTGATTTCAGTGCTAGGATCAACTGATTGTTCAGCCCATACTCAGTGTCGATCACAACTCATTCCTCACCACTCTGTCAAAGGCCTTTTCCAGATCTATGAAGACGCAATAACCTTTTCGACCTTTAGCCAAAAGTTTCTCTAGAATGCATCTTAAGGAAAAGATCTGATCCGCGCAACCCATTCCCTTTTTGAATCCCGCTTGTACATCCCATATCTTTCCATCAGTACCTTTCATCACTTTTTCAATCAAAACCTTAGCATACAACTTGCCGACAATGCTGAGAAAGCTAATGCCTCGGTAATTCTTGTCAATCTTGCTGTGAGCCTTTGCCTTTATAGAACGGCACAATGACCGCCTTAGACCAATCCTTTGGTGCCATGCCTTTTACGTAAAACATGTTAAAAAGGCGATAAGCATGCCTACCCATCGCCTTATAAACATATTTATTCATCTTCCTTGTCACTAGATGGCACTATAGCTATTTATTAAGACATTAAAATCTTTCATTACTGTTATTAATAAATAAATTATAGTAATACATTACTATAATTTATTAAATATGAATTATATGAAATCAACTAGCTTTTGCCCGCAGCTTCGCTCGCGTAGGGGTGTAATTTATCAAAATCCTTTCTTAGGGGATGCAAAGTCTCAGCCCGATCGGTTTAAAATTGACAAAGTTTCATACAAACTTTCATCCCCTATTTTATCCCCTTGGGGGTAGAATTGATCAAAATCCTTTCTTAGCGGATGCCTACGTCATAACATCTACCTGCATGCCAAATTTCAGCCCAATCCGTCCAGTGGTTTGGACTGTGCGTTGATAGATCACTATGTCAGTCAGTCAGTCACCTTTGAGTAATATATATTTAGATAAAATTAAAGCATATTTAACACTTTCTTTGTCACTTTTTGCTAGACGTGTGTGCTGCCATCTAAGTGTGCTTACCGGCAACTCTAGTTCTGCCTACTTTTGTCTCCTCCAATCGTTTCCGTTTCTATGGCGTTGGGCATCTGAATTATATTATATTTGCTATAAGATTCTAACTCGCCACCAAGAAAGGGATATTGAATCCCAGGCAAACCTAAAATTTGTTGGTTGGCAAGTTGTTACGAACGCAAAAAACAAACAGAGATAGAGAAAAATGGGAGAAGCCGTAGTCCAATTTAACAAGATAAAATACTTCACTTCAAGTCCAACATTGGGTAAATGTTAAATCGCAGCGTGGAAATTAAGTCTTACTTTATCACAACAATATCAAATTGAAAGGAGCATTGAGCAGTTTTTTTTTTTAGGTTTTAAAACATGCATGTTGAACATAATAACACCAAGAGAGCAAAGTGTTGTCTAAGTTAGTTGTAAAGGTGTTATCCAAATATAAAATGAAATTTTACTGCCTTACCCTGAAAAATACAACGGAATCCTACCACAGAAAAACAGATTCGCACTTGACTTAGTCTTTATTTATTTATGGATTTTATAACCTGTTATTAGTTATTACAGTATTGCATTGACAATGTCTCTGTTGTGAAGAAATTGTTTAGTTTTTTATTCGACTGTGCCAGAAAGAGGGTTATGTTTTTCGAGTGTATGTATGTATAATCGTTTGCCATGCTCTGCAGCCTGAACGGCTCAATAGATTTTAGCTTGAGAAGTGTCGTTAGATTCGTATTTACTGTGAGAGTGACACTTGGTATTTAAAAAGGTATTCGGGTGTTTTTTTTTTTTTTTTGTAGTAATTATATGTTTATATAATATTGTATCTGAATGTAAGGAGCAAGTTTTTAAGTTCTTTCTTTAACGCTTGTATAGTTACATCGGAACCACAACCCGAAATTAGTATGAGAAATAAATAAACAAGTTTATTCATCTTGCAAATTAAAAAACCACCGACGTCACCTCCTCTTTATATCCTAATTGATATTCGTAGCGCTTCTCTTATTCGCCATGAAAAAAAAAAAACGATTTTCTCCCAATAACTTTAAAAAGGTTGAACCGATTTCATCAAATTTAGCTAAGATAACGCAAGGGAGTTCCCTTGATTACCGAAAGCAAGTTTGCTTTTACGTAAAAAAACCGCATTTAAATCGGTTTATTCGTTTGAGAGTTACGATGCTACAGACAGAGAGACAGACATTAGCGCCAAACTTTTAATAATATTTAATCAAAGTTTACTTTCAAATCGCAAATATAGTTGTTCTACTTTTAGTTTGACGACCCCCGTGGCGTAGTGGTCATCATGCTAGTCCGCCACCCAGAGGTCCCGGGTTCGATCCCCGGTCAGGGCAAGTAAGAAAATGACCTTTTTCAAATTGTCCTGGGTCTTGGATGTTTATCTATATATGTATTTGTTATATAATATAGTATCGTTGAGTAAGTATCCCAAAACACAAGTCTCGAACTTACTTTGGGGCTAGTTCAATCAGTGTTATTTGTCCTTATTTATTAATTTAACCTATACTACTCATTAGCGAAGTAGTAACGTACTTACGACCCCAAGCCACAAAGGCCAGTCTTAGCGTGATGAAGGGCGTAAAGGAAAAAATAGTTTTGGGCTAGTTGCATAACAGAATAAGTACTAGTACTCACGTACAGAAGTCTTATTCAGAAAAGAAATTCAAAGGAATATCTGCTTAATGTGGTTAGCGCTATGGTTTAATTTAGCCCGCGTTAGAACTTCGCACCTCTTTGTTGAAATACCTAGACATCCATTGCAAGCCAATTTCATTCTTCTTACTCTGGACAAACGATTCATGTATTCGAATTTTCCCTTACGAAGTGTTTGCTGTAGTTAATAATGTAGGTATATTTTCGATTCCTTAACGGGGAGTGACACAGGCCTGGTTGCATCGCCTTTTGATATGATTCAGATTCGATTAGTGCGGTAAGAGAAGCAGCTAATACATTAGAAGTTTTCTTTTTTCATAGAGCAGCTTTAATGAAATATTTTACTTACATGTCCATTATTTATAATTTAAGTTTCCACTTAAATTAGGTAGGTTTGTTTTCTTATTCGTGTCATTCAGTCCATTCATAAATTGGTTGACCGGAATAGTCTATAATGTACAAGATTATAAAGTTTGCATGCCCACGTCATGAAGTTTCGGAAATGTGACCTGACATGTCCCTTATGTACCTCGTATAGTACATTTCAGGTAAGTGTCAATAGTAATTAAAATTTAAATCAAGGCAATTATAGCCTCCATCGACGCGATGTCATGCTACATTGTTAATTCAGCTAAACAGCGCAATTTATTTCAAGCGCAGCACAACAAAATGCTGTCTGACGATCAACCAACACAATCTGCCCTTTCGCGTCACCTAAATTAAACAATATTAACACCTATTACAAAAGCTTAAGGTTCAAAATTAATGATGCAAATATGGAAAACAGGTCATAGTCCTTCGGTTGATACGTCACGTAAAGTGTCAGCTAATGGGTATTGATTCTGATGAAACATATTTACTAGTACCGTGTAAATATTTAATGTTAACATTGTTGCAGTTATTTTATTATTTTTGGATACACAAACCAAAACTATACAACATGGAAGGGACATAGCCGTTATAAATCGAACCACGGGCTATACTAGATCACTTTAGTACAATGAAATTAAAATACAACCAAAGATCTGTTCTGTTCTTACACTCCCTATCCGTATCTACGTGTTCAACTGGTTTCTCGAGCTATGAGAGTGGTATAACGAGGTTTGGCATCGCTAAGCTCGACGAACTGAAGACGGTACACATACCGGCTTTGGCTTTATGTTGGCTGGGCGGAAGCAGAATAGAACAGAACAGAACAGGTCTTTGGTTCTGTTCTGTTCTGTTCTGTTTTGAAAGAGTTTATGATTGAGGTCTACCTTAGAAAGGGCATCATCACGCTTGCAGACCAACAGACCAAAGCCGGTATGTGTACCGTCTTCAGTTCATCGAGCTTGGCGATGCCAAACCTCGTTATACCACTCTCATAGTTCGAGAAACCAGTTGGACTCCTAGATACGGATAGGAAATGTAAGAGGTATTCGCAGTCAGGAAGTAGGAGAGAGAGGGAGTTGTAAGAACCGACCGAATACTTGCATCAAATCAGTATGGGGAGGATAGATATTATACTTGGTGTGTGATATATACTTGGAAAGATAACAGACTGCTTTGTTGTTATGCGTCCGTCGGGGTGGGTGCTTTTCGGTTCTTCTTTGTAAGATGCGTAGTTTATCGATTACTGTCGTAGTGGAGCTGCATTTGTCCAGGACTTTGGGCTTCTGGCTTTTAGCTTCTGAGTTCCGATTGCCTAATTACTATTTCCGATTTCAGTATTCCCTCTTATGCTGATACTTTAGTCCTAATATTGGATTTATTATCTCCGATATCCTTGGCTTCTGTCCTCATACTTCCTCGGACTTCCGACATTTGATTTTATTCTTCTGAATTCAGACTCCTGAGTCCAGGCATGTGACCCTGATTCTTAACTCCTGACTTCGAGCTCCTGAATTCTTGATGTTTGACTCCTAACTCCCCGGCCTCGGTTCCTGGCTCCTGACCTAAATTAAAATACAATCAAAACCAAAAAAAAATTGTCATACAAATAGCTCGGGCGCGTATATCCAAACTCTGTAATGGTTTAACACCGCCTGGCTTTTTTTTTTCTCAAGGACGCGGAACAGTCTAAACTGCATGGAATAATTACGTTACTTCACGTGGTCTATCTTGTCTGACCGGACTCAAATTATATGTAACAAGTTTCAAAGCGCGCTTGGCGTGCGCTAGGCATGGACTTGGCGTGCGCGTGTCGTCCGAACACCCCCTAATTATTGTAATAAAATTCGTTTGAGGTTGCCCTTTACTGGAGAGAGTACCAGCGACACGCTAATAAGAAAAATACTTCTTAAGTAACTCACTATTTTCGTAAAAATCAAATCAGGTACTTCTTTCTTCTTTCTAAACGTCAAAACAAACATGGGATTTGTTTGAAGTACAGGCTTATAACGTTTTAGTTTCTTGGAGGCAAAAAGTGCTCGTAATATCAGTTTTTTGACATAATAAATCGAAAATGATCAATGATAAGTGTCATTATTTTATGATGTTTTATTTTCTTAACAGTACCAAATAATTTATATTTTACCCAGGAAAATACCAAATTCCATACCTTCTTGATAACTTTCGAAACCGCATACTATCTAAATTAAGCAATACCATCTTTATTTAAGGAAACCTTTGTTTTAAAGACAAATATATTATTCATAGAGACATAAGCACAGAAATAACAAAAGTTTGTTCAGAACAAAGATGTCTGTATGGAACACGCGAACTCAGTCGTAAAAAGAGATTTTGCAAAAACTTGGAACACAGTAGGAAATCTGCTTTTAGCATTATACAAAGCCTGTAAAAACAAAATGGTTTTTACAATAAGGAAATGCATAACAATGAAGTGAGGTTCATGTACCTGAAGTGAAGACGAAGAAGGCAATAACGGGAATTAAAGATAGTAATAGAAGCGTCACTTTCTTTGGGTACCGGCTTTAAATTAGTTATGAATAAATATACATAATAGAACGTAAGTATCGTGGAACGCACGGTTGGAACGTAGTTACTTTCGTTATTAATTATTTATACGTGGCGGAAAAAAGTGACAGAAAAATCTTACACTTTTTACCCGACTGCGCTAGAAGGAGGGTTATTATTTTCGAGAGTATGTATGTATGTATAATTTTTTGGTATGTACCTAAATTGAAAACGAAGAAAGCAATAACATGAATTAAAGATAGTAATAGAAGCGTAGTTTTTTATCGACTTAAAATTACCGGCTAAGTGCGAGTAGGACTCGCACACTAAGGGTTCCGTACTATTATCTATAAAAAAATCACGTTTTTGTTGTATAAGAGCCCCACTCAAATAGGTATTTATTTAATTCTGTTTTTAGTATTTGTATTGTATTGAGATAAATCATGTGTGAAAATTTCAACTGTCTAGCTGTCACGGTTCATGAGATACGGGCTAGTGACAGACAGACAGACGGACAGCGGAGTCTTAGTAATAGGGTCCCGTTTTTATCCTTTGGGTACGGAACCCTAAAAAAATATTCTTGATGTAATTAATGCATAAGGTGATACTGTATATAGGATTACCGAACGATAACTATCTTTATAACGTTTTATAGCTAACACACTAATCCGACGATCAGGAGGTTCTATTTTTAGCCAGTGTGTTGAATCTTAAAACGTTCTATATTAAGAAAAACAATTTGGTTTGGTCAATAAAGTTGGTTTGCGGATGATAATTTTACCTGATAACGTCATCATCACCACGATTAACATCATTTTACGTGACAAGCCGAACGCTTAGGTCGATCGTACCTCTCTATCGCTCGTCCCGCGCCTTCGCTTGCACGCTTGGCTCTAGCGAAACATGTCAATTTTCGAGCGTGCAGCCAGCGTTCATCGATTTATAAAAAGTTATCACGTCAAAATCCGAAAATAATAATTCGGTTGTGAATTTACGACAAGCAACTTATCTGACGTCAACAAAACACGCTATTCAAGTGTCTCTTACGACATTTATAAAAAAAATGGACTGGTCTTATTCTAGGCCGGAAACCATACGACACACTTAGAATACTTGTAACATACATGTGAAGTTAAAGAAGTGAATGGCAGATAAAATGTGAAAATCACAAAGTAAGTGTTTTTCAGCAGTGATAGTGTAAGAGGCAGCAAAAAAGACATAGGTTATTCTTCTGCCACTATTTTTATTTGTAGTAATAGACACGTAGCGTGGTTCTGTAGGCAATGAACTGAAAGTAGGTGATTTGGATGCAAAGAGTCTCGTGAAATGGTTTATATTCAATTTGCTTCTCTATGACGGAGGAAATGATTTGCTGTTGTTACTCCAATAACAATTACAAATAATTTATTAAAAATTAATAAATAATACTTCTTACAACGTGGCAGGGACATACCCCGTAATAAATCAAATCCTGGGCAATATCAGTCAAAAAACAAACAAAAAAAAATCGCCATTTCCATACAAAAGTGCTCGGACAATTTGCATGGGAATGCCGATTTTTTTTTTGTTTTTTTAATGTTATTTTAATTTCAGTATATTATAGTGATCTACTGCAGCCCGTGGTTCGATTTATAACGGGAATGTCCCTTCCAAGTTGAATATGAGAACTAAAAATTACGAGAAAATAGTTGTATTGTAAAAAGATTAGGACGCAAATACGTGTGCTTTAGATATAAGAATCTTCTTCATTTTTAGAAAAATAAGTAGAAGTTGAAGAAAAAATCGTCATTTTCATACAAAAGTGTTCGGCCGGCCCGGCAATTAGTATGAAAATTTAGATTTTTTCTTCGAGTTTCAAGCATTGTTCGCATAAGAAAAGTTGTTCATATTGACGGTATGAGTTGCTCCTACAAGGATTGGGCAAGGTTTTTTTTACATATTGTATAATACCTAAAGAATTTCCCCAAAAAATGAATTCCGTGTTATTTTATAGGCAAATAGTACTTGATTCATAAATGCGTTGACATATTTTCAAAATGAAAAGTATGGGTAAAAAACCCTACCAATTAAATTGATCCTAACTCGAGTGAATCAATTTAAACCGAGCCGAAAAGACAAGGGTGGAGTAAATTAAAAACGCCAATGAAGTAGATTGCGACGTCAATCAATGACGTCACAGCCGCCATCCATCTTCATGAGACCGAGATCTTGGATACATGGAACAAAGAGTAGGAAAACGATGATAATAATTTCCAAAAAATATGTGAATGTAATAAAAAGGTTGAATTTTTGACTTATTTTAAACATTTAATTATTATACAAATTTTTTTTTGCCTAATGTGACGTGTGAAGTTAATATACCTAAAACAATGTTATTGATAATAAATTGGACTTACGTGTACGAACGACTAACCAAATCAAATAAACAGAATAAATAATACTAGCCATAGCGTATTGTAAAATGAGACCATTGGTGCGATTTTTCAAACGCAAAGTCACTAAACGTACGGTTTTTTGTATGGAAAAACCATTCGTTTAGGTGACTCCGCGTTTGAAAAATGGCACTTCACAAACGAAATATTTTTGAGTGACTTAAAAAGGTTGTTTTTATGCCTATTACATGATTTATCGGTAAAGCAGTACGATACCATCTTTATAAGGTAAGACAACTTAGAAACTAACAGTTTTTAACTGACAAATGCAATTTTCGTGTGACGATGTTCTGGCTAGGCCGCTAAATCGTTAAGAGGCATTTCACATTTGGTTGGCTGTCTCGCTCGCACAATCAAACATTTTTAAAGAATACTAAAAAATGTGTCTCATTTGCAGAAAAGTGTTTCATTAACATTCAATATAATTATATGTTAGATATTTTAGACAGTTTTGTACGGAAAAGCCGTTTTTTTTGTGATTTGGCTTGTATTTTAACTTCATTATACTACAGTAATCTTAAATAGCTCGTAGTTTGATTTATTCCATAATAATATGTTCCTTGCACGTTGTATAATTCACTTGCAATTTTTTGGACTTGTTGATTTAATTAGTAATAAAAATCATTTGTTTTTTTTTTACACCATTCGGCTGCAGCGTTTCTTACTTATTTGAAGAAAAAACGAAAAAAAAGACGGATTGCACTCCGGGAGTACCGGCAGAAGTGAAAACTTGAATATTAACGTTGTGCATTTCCATGGATGCGCGTGGCACGCTGTAACATAAACACAAACGAACAATCGCACAAGCGCCCTGCGCCGCCTAAACGAAACAGCAGGCGCAGGCATACATTTTCGCTGCGCCATAGAAAGAGAGGGGGATACTTCCTCTCCTACGCCGCGCCACGCCGCGGCCGGCTGCCTACTCTCCATCCGTCTTACGAATTTTTGATCAGGTCACGTGTCCTGACGCCCTGACGCCCTGACGCGAGTTTAAAATTTTTTACCCATTACAAAAATATGTGTACAACGCCGCTAAAGAAGTTTTCACTTCAAAAACAAAACAATTGTAACAAACAAACAATAATAACAAAACTACCACAAAGCTGCTACCGAGAGGCAAAAAATATGTCTGTTTTCTACTTCCACGTCATGACTGGCAGATTATCCGAATTTTCGTTCCGTGTAGAACGTCTTTAAGAGAAATAAATTGCTTCGCGTCACATGGTTAGAGAGATAAAGTTGCAGTATGAGAATGGAGGCACGTCTGAACACAAGGGCATTAATAAAGATATATTAAGGCGTTCAAGCGAATTCGATCAAACGTTTTGTGGTTTTCGTGACTTAGATTGTGTTTTTAGAAAATATAATATCATCTCTTGTGCGTTTGTAATAAACTTAAATAAATAAAACAATCGAAATCAAATAAGTAGAATACGTGTGACCAATTTTTGTGTTGTTATAGCGGCAACAAAAATACATCTTCTGTAAAAATTGCAACTGTCTAGCTATCACGGTTCATGAAATACAGCCTGCGGGGACAGATAGACGAACAGACAGACAGAGGAGTATTAGTAATAGGTTCCCGTTTTTACCCTTTATTACGGAACCCTAAAACATAGAAAAAATTATTTTTTAAAAAAAATTATTACCGTCCTTTTACACAAGAATCGCTCAATTAAAGTAATAAGATATAAGGCAACATTATAAATGATAGCCAAAATAAAACTATATGTATGTATAGTGACTCTGTCAGCTGTAACTTCGCGAGATTCTCGAGTCGCCCCTACCTAACCAGTTAAAGATTATCGGGTGTAAAAGTTGTTCAAACAAAAGTTCTATAGTATTTTTGAAAATTTTTCGAAATAGTTGTTTGATATTTTTTATTTAGGTTTTTGAAGAATTAGACTTGTAGGCGAGGTAATAGACAGACGGACAAAAGCATTTTTGGCCATTCTCGAAATCGAGACGCTTCTTTCACTCGGTCAATGAAAATAAAATGAGAATATATTTTTTGTCCTGTTTTAATCTTCATCAGAAAATCTAATAAAATCCGTGCGAAACATTAGTAGAAATTCCTGAAGTAAACATGTTTACTGCAGCCGCCGTTTGCCGGAGCGCAATTTTATTCCCGTGTTTAACTGACCTAATTTGATTTGACAGCTATTAGCCAGGCGATGCCTTTTATTGGTGGTTTTTATATTACAACCATCCAACTATAACATTTTGTTTATTTTTTGTGTTTTGTGGCTGATGTCAGATTTTTTAAGGTATCTGATACAGCTTGACGACAGCTACCATGATATTAGCCGATTTTTTCTAAATGACTAAAATGTGATATTTTTTAGTGAACTATATTGAAAATTTTGAATAACTGTATTGACAATAAGAATCACTGCTCACAAAATCGATTGAGGAATGCGACCTGTAGGCGAGTCAACAGACAGGCAGACTGACAGACGGTTAAAAGCATATTTTAGCCAATTTCGAAACTGAGAAGCCTCGCTCACTCGGTCAATAAGAATAAAATGAGAATGGATTTTTTCTCCTTTTTTAATCGTCACCAGAAAATCTAATAAAATCCGTGCGAAACATTAGGAGAAATTCCTGAAGTAAACATGTTTACTGCAGCCGCCGTTTGCCGGAGCGCAATTTTATTCCCGCGCTTAACTGGCCTAATTTGATTGGACAGATATTAGCCAGGCGATGCCTTTTATTAGTGTTTTTATTCATTTTGTTTATTTTTTTTGTTTTTTAGCCAACAGATATCAGATTTTTTAAGGCATCTGATATATATCTACCATGATAATAGCCGATTTTTCTTCTAAATGACTAAAATGTGATATTTTTAAGTGAACTTATATTGATAATTTTGAAGAACTCTATTGACAAAAGATAAAATCACTGCTCACAAAATTGGTTGAGAAATGCGACCTATAGGCAAGTCAACAGACAGGCAGACTGACAGATGGTCAAAAGCATATTTTAGCCAGTCTCGAAACTGAGACGTTTCATATAACTATTACAACCAACCAACTATAATATTTTGTTTACTTTTTTTATTTTGTGGCCAACTGATGTCATATTTCTACCATGATAACAGCCGATTTGTTTTTTAAATTATTAAAATGTAATATTTTAAGTAAACTATATTGTAAATTTTTGAAAAACATATTGTCAATTTTTAAAAAACTGTATTGACAAAAACATTCACTCTGCTTACAAAATTGGTTGAGAAATTATATATTATATTTTGATTAGCCATGCGATGTCTTTTTATTAGTGGTTTTATGATATAACAACCATCCAACTATGTTTTGTTTTTTTTTGTGAGTGTAAGTGGCTAACTGGTGCCAGATGTTCAAGCTGCTTAAAGGCATCTGACATAGCTTGACGAATGTCTTACAGCTCAACGTGCCTTCCAACGCACGGAGCAGCTCGAGAAATTTCTATTCCACTGTTGAACACCCACCCAAGTGCGGACTAGGTCCGCGTTGCTTTACTTGTGAAAGCTATGCGTACCTCAACGGGCCATAGAACTTTAATCAAGCTCATAAAATAACTTCATCAAAAGAATATTCAAGCAGATGGTTCTTTCTGTGCGTTACACGTAACGCACGCGACTTGTGGGATTAATCCTGCCCCCGCAACCTTTGAGAAAATACTTCATTCCAATAAAGGTTGGTTTGAGTAAAAATCCTACAAATAAATAAATATATAGGGGGCAAATAACACTGATTGAGCTAGCCCCAAAGTAAGTTCGAGACTTGTGTTATGGGATATTAACTCAACGATACTATATTTTATAACAAATATATATATAGATAAACATCCAAGACCCAGGACAATTTGAAAAAGGCCATTTTCCAACTTGCCCTGACCGGGGATCGAACCTGGGACCTCTGGGTGACGGACGAGCATGGTGACCACTACGTCACGGAGGTCGTCAAACCTAACTATAATATTATAAAAGTGAAAATAAGTTTGTGTTTTTTGTTGTTTGTTAGTTACCACTTCACGCTTTAACCACTGAACCTATTTAGATGATCTTTTTATGGCTATAGTTTGAGACCCAAGAAAGAACATAAGATTTATATTTCGTTAGAATTTGGGGATATAACAGTTTTTATCCCTATATTCTAACGGGGAGCAAAGCCCACGTGCACAGCTAATAAATCTATTTTAAGACTCTGATCTCTTCTTCTTCTTTCTGATGTTTTCGTAAATATGATCATGTTTCCGAATACCGTTCTGAGCTGAAATGGCTCTCCATCAGCTAACGCAGGAATCTTCATATTTTATGTCAGCTTTATAATGCGCTTAAAATCCCCTTGCCCCTGAATACCTCAAGTCAAGTTTTCAACTTCTATCTTCCACTCACGAAAGAATCCTGCGTTCTTCTAATAGTTTGACTCTTTCTAATCCTTCGTTTTTTTATGTGCTTTACTTTGTCTTGCAACCCACGTTTAGACTATCTATATAACCCAAAAATTGACTGGTAGACAACGCTTTTAGCGTTAAGTTCACCTATTGTTCTGTACAATTTGTATTTGATGAAAAATAAATAAATAAAATCTCTGATACTGAAAATTTGATTGCAAGCAAACTTCAAACAAATCGCGAACCTTGATTCCCGCCAGTTTAAAACGCCCCTTTGAATTAATGGCTCTGGTATCAATCGCGAGTGTGGCACAGATGGCGCGAACATTTTGATAGAACGCACTCCGAACAACCATTTGCACATAGTAGCCTAATTTTACCTACCTATACTAAAAGAGGTAATGTTTCATGGGTTATCAGCGCGGAATGTCATAAATGGGTTTGAATAAAGTTGTGTGAACATTGTGGGTGCACTTGAAAATTATATGGGTTGAGAAACCGTATAAGTAAAATAGAGAGAGCTTATGAACAGCATTTTTCGATTTAGGGGTCCGTTTCTGAAATATTTCGTTTAAAGGTTCAAATTTTAGTTAGGGTCAAGTATTCCTCTCTCTATCTGATAAACGGTTGTATATGGACTCATGAAAAAGTAAAATATATAATGTAACGTTGTATATATACCTATATAATCAAGTTTTAAGAAAAAAAATTAACAAGGTTAACAAATCAAAAAATTATAGGCAACCAATTTATAAAATAAAAGGAAAACATTCAACAAATACGAAAAATATTTTTTTGTCGTTTTTAGTCGCGTGAACTCAAAGTCGGCATTCTTAACTACGGACCCTACGGACACTGCACGTGGCCTGACACACACTTGGCTGCTTATTCCACCTTACGCCCATTACCACGCTAAAAGAAAAAAAGAGATAATTTGAAATAAAAAAAAAAAGAACCGCTTGTCAAAAACGTTATCTAGTGATGAATATCCCAGGATATTGGGTCTGCCAAGACGCATTTAATATCATTAAAAAGAGCGCAAAGATCAATAATTAAGGTAATGTTCCGGAAGCCTGAAGAAGAATGTTTCGTACGACTCCCCTCTACAGGGAGGCTAATCTTTTGACAGTTAGACAATTCTACATATTTAAAGTGGCCGTTGCTTGCCACAAGGTTCTTTTGCACTCCCACGTATTTGAAATCCAAAGACAAAAGCGATTACTATCTATTTCGACTCCAAAAGTTCGCACTAAGTTTGCAAAACGTTTCCGCAACTATTCCTTCCCTTACATTTATAGTAAGGTCATCAACCAATGCACCATTCGCGACAAAAGTATTGCTCAAGCGATATCAACGATCTGCTCCTGGCTTAAGACCTTGAATTATGATGAGACAGAATCGCTGCTCAAAAGGGTCATATGAACAACACACACACACTTACACACACACACACACCCTTACACACCCTCGCACACATACACACACACACACACACACACACACACACATTTTTCCTACCTCTTCCCCTTCATAACTGAGTAGTATAGTTTTTTCTGTAGCTGATGATTTTTTAAGTAATAATTAGTTTTAAACTCATTTTTTCCCCGCCGCTCGTCCTAAACTGTAAGTGCTTTATATTTTTGTTAATCTTTCTGATTGCTCGCGATACAGGCTTATACCTAGTGCGGGAATCTTTGATAATTCATGGAGTGTAGTGTTCTCTCGTTAAATAAATGATTTTGTATTTTGTATCTTTTATTTGTTAGAGAGAGCCCTGACTTTCAAGCGTTAACCTTTGTTAAGCGATTACTTTTAAACGGCTAAACCGATTTTAATTAAAAAATAACTAAGAACCACATAAAAATAACCGCATCGAAATCGTCCGCCCGATCCGTTCGAGCAGTACGACGCCATAGATAGACAGACAGATAAGGCAGACAAACAGACCGACAGACATTAGCGTCAAACTTATGATACCCCTCTTTTTTGTCGGGGGTTAAAAATATCTTACTTCTTACTAATATTATAAACGCGAAAGTTTATATGTATGGATGGATGTTTGTTACTCTTTCACGCAAAAACAGCTGTACGGGTTGGAATTAAACTTGGCATATAGATAGCTTATTACCTGGGCTTATTAACACATAGGATACTTTTTATCCCGGGAAAATGTGAGGCTCCCGTGGGGTTGTCAAAAATATTCCACGCGGGCAACGCCGCGGGCATCGGCTAGTAAACAATAAAATATTGTCTACAGTCGTATGCATGTATGGAAATTCTTTATTGTACGAAAAGGACACAACACAAATCCAAAGAAAACAATACAAAGGCGGACTGATCCCTTTAAGGGATCTCTTCCAGTCAACCCAAAACCAGGGGAAAGAATGACATTTAGTAGGGTGGAACATTGTACAACACTTAGGGGCAGTCGTCTTGGTAACCCGGCAGAAGAACGCGTTACTAACGCTTTCGGAAGTTAGGCGTCACCGAGCGTGGTCCGCACTTGGATTGGTCCACAAATGCGGCGGCTCTTGTGGAACCATCTCCATAAAGCTGTCGGTACCAGCTGTCATCATTGTATGACAGTCGTCATGCTATGTCAGATGCCTTTAGCCTCGCCCATGAAGGGTTCCGTAGCAGCAAGTAACATAATATAAAAGTTCTAGTAGTTCGTTGTAATTTTAATCGATGTTTCAATAAAAGTATTAAAAAAATCTACTTACTAGATCTCGTTCAAACCAATTTTTGCTGGAAGTTTGCATGGTAATATACGTCATAGATTTTTTTAGTTTTATCATTCTCTTATTTTAGAAGTTACATGGGGGGGGGCACATTTTACCACTTTGGAAGTGTCTCTCGCGCAAACTATTCAGTTTCGAAAAAAATTATACTAGAAACCTCAATATCATTTTTGAAGACCTATCCATAGATACCACTCAAATTTTTTTTTTCACAAACCCATGCCTGTTTTGATGAAAAAAAAAATTGAGTTTTAACTAACTATGAAGAACCCCCAAAAATTTATTGTTTTTTTTTTTCTATTTTTATGTGAAAATCTTAATGCGGTTCACAGAATACATCTACTTACCAAGTTTTAACAGTATAGTTCTTATAGTTTCGGAAAAAGTGGCTGTGACATACGGACAGACAGACAGACAGACATGACGAATCCATAAAGGTTCCGTTTTTTGCCATTTGGCTACGGAACCCTAAAAATCTGACACTAGTATTGGCCTCTTACACACACGAAGAACAAAAAACCCAATCGTCCATAAGAAACAGATAACAATTTGATGCATTCGTCAGGCTCCATTAGACGACCTAACTGTATGCCATCCATCATAATACCAAAACCATCATTCGTCAACATTTGTCAATATATTCACTGTGAAATAGGAATATCGGTTTGACGTTAACTGACTAGGAAGCTTGGGTTGTTGGTTCATTGCAAATTATTTGATGTGCTCATACATCTAATTTCGAATAAACGCTGATCGATAACCACATAATGCGTCGGAAATGGATATTGATGTTTTGAGCTGTTCATTTTTAAGGTTCCGTACCCAAAGGGTAAAAACGGGACCCATTACCAAAACTCTGCTATTCGTCTGTCCTTCTATCTGTCACTAGGCTCTATCTCAAAAACCGTAATAACTAGACAGTTGAAATTTTCACAGATGATGTATTTTTGTTGCAGCTATAACACCGTTTGACGACCTCCGTGGCGTAGTGGTCACCATGCTAGTCCGCCACCCAGAGGTCCCGGGTTCGATCCCCGGTCAGGGCAAGTTGGAAAATGGCCTTTTTCAAATTGTCCTGGGTCGTGGATGTTTATCTATATATGTATTTGTCATAACATATTGTATCGTTGAGTTAGTATCCCATAACACAAGTCTCGAACTTACTTTGGGGCTAGCTCAATCAGTGTAATCTGTCCCTATATATTTATTATATATTTATTTATTTATTATTATTCACTTTATTTATTTAAAATATTCTTAGATTAGATTTTTTTATACAATATCTATAAAAAGTAAAATATAAAAAAATCTACAAAATATACATACTTTATAAAAAAACCTAATCTAGCTGCCCACTGGCAGCGGGGCTTTAAGGCCCAAGCTACCGGCGGTTAGGGCCGCAGAGAGAGAAACCTCCTGACAATGCGTGCCGTGTCCAGGAGTACTGCCTTCTGTATCTGACCATTGATCCAGCCATCTAGCGAGAGAGTCTTGAGGTGTTGTATTATTATTATTATTATAACAACAAATACTAAAAACAGAATAAAATAAATATTCAACTAAAAAATACAACAAACGTGATTTTTTATAGATAAATAGTTCGAAACCCTTCGTGCACGAGTCCGACTCGCACTTGGCCAGTTATATTTTTCGTTTCTAGTAAACCGACTAGAATATCGGGGTTGTATGCGAGTTCATGGGTTCACTGCAAATTATTTCAAGTGCTCATATAAGTGGCTATACGCTGATTGATCGCCAAATATTGCGTTGTAAATTGACATTGATGTTCTGTGGTGTTCATTTTTAATCACTTTATCATTGGTTTAGCGTTAAATGACTAGGAAACGCGGGGTTGTATGCAAGTTCGTTGGTTTAACGTAAACTGACTAGGAAGCTCGGGGTTGTATTTGAGCTCGTTGGTTCACTTCAAATTACTTCAAGTGCTCGTACATCTTAATGTGGCTATATGCTGATCGATCACCATATAATGCGCCGTAAATGGACATTTATGTTCTGCACTGTTCTTTTATTTAATCACCTTATTATTGTTTTGGCGTTAACTGACTAGAAAGCATTATATGTAAGCTCGTTAGTTCACTGCAAATTATTTCAAGTGCTCATAGATCTTAATTTGGCTATACGCTGATCGATCACCACATAATGCTTCGTAAATGAACATTAATGTTATATGTTATGTTATTTTTTTCTTTATCTCCTTATTGTTGGTTTGACGTAAACTGAGTAGGAAGGTCGGCTATACGCTGATCGATCAGTACATAATGCGTCGTAAATGAACATTGATTTTCTGTGCTGTTCTTTTTTTATCTCCTTAACATTGGTTTGACGTTAACTGACTAGCTCGAGTTGTATGTGACCTCAATGGTCCACTGCAAATTACTTGAAGTGTTCATAGATCTTAATGTGGCTATACGCAGATCGATCACCATATAATGCGTTGTAAATGAATATTCATGTTCTGCGCTGTTCTTTTATTAAATCACCTTATTATTGTTTTAGCGTTAACTGATTAGGAAGCTCCGGATTATATGTAAGCTCGTTGGTTCACTGCAAATTATTTCAAGTGCTCATAGATCTTAATTTGGCTATACGCTGATCGATCACCACATAATGCTTCGTAAATGAACATTAATGTTCATTTACGAAGCCATTAATGTTATGTGGTGTGTTCTTTTTTTCTTTATCTCCTTATTATTGGTTTGACGTAAATTGAGTAGGAAGGTCGGGGTTAAATGTGAGCTCGTTGGTTCACTTCAATTTATTTCAAGTGCTCATACATCTTAATGTGGCTATACGCTGATCGATCAGTACATAATGCGTCGTAAATGAACATTGATTTTCTGTGCTGTTCGTTTTTTATCTCCTTAACATTGGTTTGACGTTAACTGACTAGCTCGGGGTTGTATGTGACCTCAATGGTCCACTGCAAATTACATGAAGTGTTCATGGATCTTAATGTGGCTATACGCAGATCGATCACCACATAATGCTTCATAAATGAACATTGATGTTCGGTTGTGTTCTTTTTTAACCCCCGACAAAAAGAGGAGTGTTATAAGTTTGACGCTAACGTCTGTCTGTCTGTCTGTCTATCCGTCTGTCTGTATGTCAGTGTGTCTGCTTGTGGGGTCGTAGCACTCGAACAGATGGAGCGATTTCAAAGCGGTTTTTTTTACGTGAAAGCAACTTTCCTTGCGACTTAATCTCGAAAGTAAAATCGTGAGATCAATAAGTAGTACCTCCGGCCAGCCAGATTTCTAGTTCATCGAGGTCACGCGTCAGTTTTGAACGGGCGTAACTACATGGTCTCGATCGAAAATCATTTTCGCAACTTTTTTATCTTATGTCATACACAAATTTGGATTACGTAAATGGATAGAGGAATTTATTTACTACATGACATTCTTTTTTCCAAAACCAATGAAAAGTCAGCGTAGATATAGGTACATTTTAAGGCGTATATGACTCCCATAGTCGGGTATTAAACGGGTTTTTTAAACGTCTATCTTGTGGCTAGAAACTTACACTATGTAAACGGGGCTTTATGTTAAAGTGACCCGGAGAGAAGTCCATTTCTCATGAACAAAAAAAAATTGTTTGAAAAACATTATATTCATTCAGTTTTAATAAAGATAAATAGTTTATTAATCAAAAATTGAAATTGCTTAAATAATTTACTTACAACTTTATTGTAAACAAATAGCTAGAAGTAGAACCACAAGCGAGATTTAGAATCAAATACTTTCGTTATTTAGGGTTTAACATTGAAAATGGGCAAAGTTTGAGAATAACCTCAACTTGAGTAAGCAATAATTAAAGTCAAAACATTGCTCCACCCTTCAACGAGGGCCACGAAGTTAACGGGTTTAATCCATACCAAGTAATCCTACTGATATACAATATGTAACAAAAACCCTGTCCGATCCTTGTAGGAGCAATTCAGACCGTCAATATGAACAAATTTTCTTATGGGACCAATGCTTGAAACTGGAAAAAAAGGCGAGAATTTCATACAGAAGTCTTAAACCGGCCCGGCAATTTGTATGATTTTTTCTTGTATTTTTAAACATTGGTGCAATAGAAAAAGTGGTTCATATTGACGGTCTGAGTTGCTCCTACAAGGATCGGACAGGGTTTTTGTTACATATTGTATAAAGTGTTTCATGAGGGCAAAATAATAAGTTAAGGGTATGATCAGTAAGAACCTAATACAGGGTGTTTTTAAAATCACTGGCATCTTTTCTACTGGTGAAAGTACTCACGAATATGAGCAACATTTTGTATGCGACCAACTCAATCCAACCGAAAAAAAAAATCAGCTGTTCCATACTATTTTACAATACTTAGAATCCCAAAATGTATGGAACAGCCGATTTTTTTTTCGGTTGGATTGAGTCGGTCCCATACAAAAACTTGCTCATATTCATGAGTACTTTCACCAGTAGAAAGGATGCCAATGATTTTAAAAACGTATAGAACAGATTACTCTTTAAAGAAATTTCACAAAACAACAGAGGTATTGGACTATTTATAGGCTCATATATTAAGACGACCTCCGTAGCGTAGTGGTCACTATGCTAGTCCGCCACCCAGGGGTCTCGGATTCGATCCCCGGTCAGGGCAAGTTGGATAATGGCCTTTTTCAAATTGTTCTGGGTCTTGGATGTTTATCTATCTAAGTATTTATTATATAATATAGTATCGTTGAGTTAGTATTCCATAACACAAGTCTCGTACATTAGTTTCCCACGTAACTTGCCGGCTTCCGTAGGACGTGACCGTACCAGCCTTCCTTATATATTTATATTTATTATTTATTTATATCAAAACAACGAATCAACGGCGATCTTTTGCTTGTAACACCGGAGAGCGATAGAGACTATAATTTATCAGGGAATAACCCGGTACGGCTGGTCCTATTGACACTACCACAGACATAGATAAAATAGGTACTTAGGTATCATATTTTATCCGCACTGGGAACCGAACCTAAGACCTCCAGGTGATAATCAAGCTTGATACCACAAAAGTCGTCAAGACTTGCTAGTTTTTTGTGTGCAGTTGCACACACAAAAAACTAGCAAGTAGGTCAACAGTAATATTAGACCGGCGTGAGTCCGCATTCGCAAGTAAAGTGACACCGGAAGTGGTCCGCACCTGGATGGATGACCACAGGTTGCATAAAAATTTCTCAAGCTCATCCGTGCTTCGGAAGGCACGTATAACCCGTTGGTTCCGGCTGTCATTATTGTATGGCAGTCGTCAAGCTAAGACAAGCGCCTTTAGGCAGCCTGAAAAATATGAAACCAGTGTTGGTCTGTCACACACACACATAAGAAACAAACCAACACTAGTGTCAGATTTTTCAAGCTGCCTTAGGCATCTGACAAAGCTAGCGTCATTGTGTAGACAACTGCCATACAATGATGACAGCCGGGACCAACGGCTTATGTAAGTATCTTCCAAAGCACGGAGGAGTTTGAAAATTTTTTATGCTACTTGTGGTCACCCATCCAAGTGCAGGCCACACTGGTGTCGCTTTACTAGCGAAAACGCTAGTAATACGCACTCCCGCCGCGACGGGCCACCAAGCTGCTCGTGACTCGGAAGGTCGTATCATAGACTAAACTTGCTTGACCAAAAAGATCCTGTACATTTGAATATTCCTGTTTCGTGGCCCTACGTTCAGTTTGATTGGAGCAAAGAAACAAAAGACAGGCAATTTATTACTCGCAGGAGAAGTCGGGAATAATAAAGGATTTCCTAATATTTCAAACTGGAAATTTAATAGGCTCTGGACTTGTCTGCAAATGATTTTGAATGTTATTGTACGGTTGCCCCACCTTTGTTACGTTCATTTGTTTGAGTGACGTATGAGATAACTTCTGAGGCTTGGTACAGTCAATTCATATCTGTTAAGTTACATAATTGTAGGCTTTCGCAATTAAGGGGCCGCATGAATTTTAGGGGGTCCAGTGCTGCTCCTATTTCAAATAAATCATTTGAAAAGACATGGAGACATCATTTAAAATTTTGCCTTGACCAGGCACTAGATAACCCTGCAAACTATTTTATTAACTACTGTTTACAGGTTAAAATGAGAACGTGAAGCTTTTCTACGCACAATTGCGAAAAACGGCTACTTTTGGCGTATGTGTTAGTATCGTTGAGTTAGTATCCCATAACACAAGTCTCGAACTTACTTTGGGGCTAACTCAATCAGTGTTATTTGTCCAAAAAAAAAAAAGTGCGTAGAAAAGCTTCTCGTGCGTCGAAAAGGTGCTAGTGCCTGGTCAAGACAAAATTTTAAATGATGTCTCCGTTTCTTATCAATTGATTTATTTCAAAGGGGGGGCAGCACTGGATCCCGGAAAAATATCCCCTTAAATGCTGAAGCTTAGATAGAGATGTAGAATAAAATAATTTATTTATTTTGAAATATTTGTATCACTTGATAATTGTCAAATTTCTTTCGATTTAATAATATGATAGTCTAGTCAGGCCTGTGTCACTCCCAGTTTAGGTATTGGAAATATACCTACATTATTACTTTGCGCGCGGTGACCACTTCGAAGGAGAAAATTCAGTTACATGAATCGTTTGTCCAGAGTAATAAGAATGAAATTGGCTTGCAATAGATGTATAAGTGTCTAAAGTAAAAGGTGAGGAGTTCTGACGATAACCAAATTAGATCGCTTACCACATTAAGTAGATATTTTTTTGAATTTATTTTTCGGAGTGATACTTCTGTACTTATTCTGTGGCTGAGGCCATATTTAGTGGCGCTTCCTAAACACAAGTGTAGATGAAGCGGCAATAAACCGCATTGCAGCATTTTTCCAAAAATATAAAAAAAAAATATCTGTAGTTTAAAAAAATATTGTGCCTTTACTTGATTTATGAAATGGGTTCGAGCCTTCTGGATATTAACTGGTAAGGCGTTTCAAAATCCTGCACATCATTATATTAAGTTTTTTCTAATGCTTTTAATAAGAGACATTGAACAAAGTGCATTAAAGAATAGTATAGCGCGACGGACCTTCGGCCGATGGGACATAAAGGTTCTCAAATGGCGTCCACGTACTGGCAAGCGAAACGACGGGTATCCCATGCTTACCAGATCACCTTGTGTAGTGCTGGATGCAGGCCATTCTAGATCAATAATTTTGGAAATCCTTAGAAGAGACCTATGTCCAGCAGAGAACGTAATGCGGCTGAAATGATGATGAAAGTGAAACAAAGGCAAAACAGTAAATTGTAGGCAGTTTATTACTAAGAATTTGTAATGAAAGAAACTGACGCACAACAAATTAGCAAAACTGTTTCATTGAAGGCTTAAGCAACTCGTTGGTGATTCACTTTAATTAAAGTTGTAAAACGTTTTTTCTTAACACAAGGTTCACGAGTTTCACTTAGGATGCTGTTTGAAACTTCAATTAGCCCTTTTACGACCAGCTTTTTTAATTTTACGTGACAAATATAAAAAAGTATTTTGTTGAGTTAATGCAGGCTGTTTTGACAAGGGTTGTATTAAAAAATATCGAGATTGAAAACGAAACGGATACCTTTAAGATCTTTTAATGATATAAATGGTATGGTAGCATTTTCTATTATACAGATTGTAGATGTACCTACATCCAACTTTTATTTTAAGAGAAGACTCAACACGGCAATATAGTCCTTTACTTGACTATAAAAATAAAACAATCGACTTAGGCGCATATGCTTAAGTGCCCTGACCGGACAATCTGTGTTCGATATCTCAGCACTTGTCCAATAGTAACGTATTGCTCATGCTTCTTTATGTTTTCAGCTTGTCTTGACTGTTATCGCTAGTCAAAAAATGTCATGTGAGATTTTCTTCTTATTTGTCATATACTCATGACTGGGTGAGTATCACGTCATGCGACGATTTTCAACCAGCGTAGTCTTGCTCTTGGCTAATGAGATCTTCTTTCTTTTTTCGTATTCTCTTATCTGTGTGTGGCCATCTAGAGTATCTCGTCGTGCGATGACTTTTCAACCAGCGTAGTCTTGCGCTTGGCTAATGATATCATCTTTTTCACTGTCGTATCCTCATGTCTGTGGGTGGCCAACTGGAGATCTTGTCTACGAAAACCTTTTAACCAGCGTAACCCTGCGCTTGGCTTATGAGATCTTCTTCTTCTTTGGCATATTCTTATTCAACGACCTCCGTGGCGTAGCGGTCACCATGCTAGTCTGCCACCCAGAGGTCCTGGGTTCGATTTCCGGTCAGGGCTAGTTGGAAAATGGCTTTTTTCAATTTGTCCTGGGTCTTGGATGTTTATCTATATATGTATTTGTTATAAAATATAGTATCGTTGAGTAAGTATCCCATATCATAGGTCTCGAACTTACTTTGGGGCTAGCTCAATCATTTGTCCCTATATATTTATTTATTTTACTTATGTTTGTGGGTGGCCATCTGGAGTATCTCGTCTACGATGACCTTTTAACCAGCGTAGTCCAGCGCTTGGCTTATAAGATCTTCTTTTTTGTCATATTCCCATGTCTGTAGGTGACAATCCGGAATATCTCGTCGTAAGATTACTTTTCAACCAGCGTGGTCCTGCGCTTGGCTTATGACTTCTTCTTCTTTGGCGTATCCTCATGTTTGTAGGTGGCCATTTGGAACATATCGTCATACAACGACTTTTCAACGTATGACGACTTTTTAACCAACGTAGTCCTGCGCTTGGCTTATGAGAACTTCTTTTTCTTTGTCGTATCCTTATGTCAGGATGGTTAGATGATCATCTCGTCATTCGACAACTTTTCAACCAGCGTGGCTCTGCGCTTGGCTTATGGCTCCTTGTAAGATATAAGTATGCAGCTTGAATATCTCTCACGAAAGATAAAACTTATTTTTTGATCGAGCGAACAAAGCGTGTCAGTTTCAGCTTCGGCAAAATTCTTTCGTGTGTCCGGATGTTCAATGTCCGATGTCAAGTTTTCCAGATATTCTTGCATGCCAATTCTTAACTGATTTTCATAAAATTTTTTGAGCAGCTTCGTTAATTATACATGTAGATTTTTTTTGTCGATTAAGTTTTCCAAAATGGCGGAAATACGGGATGTGAAAACTTAAAAAATAAATATATTTTAACCATTTCGAAAAATGCTCAAATCCAAACGTTACCCTCATGAAGATGCAACTTTTTTGTACGAACAACTTTTTTATCCGATATACTTCAAGTGGTCAGGGGTACAGAGCCACTAGTTTTATCAGAGGTACCTAAACTTCTAAAGAAATTCCTCATACATTATAGACGGCAAATGAAGGTTTTATCGGGCTGTGTGATGCAGGAAATATGTATCATAAATGGACTATCGATCCCCACCGCCTGCGATTTACGAGCAGTTATGATAATGCGCCTGAATGTGGCTTTGACGAGTACGGGGAAAAAGCTCCTGGATCACACTACTTTTGATTCACGACTTCATTCCTTATGGTGCTACACAGCCGTCATAAAATTTTCCCAAAAGTTAGTTAACATTTTGATAGAAAACATTTGATCACAATGTTAAGATACGTTTTCATGTTAGGTAGCGTTAGTATATTTTGAACAAAATTGTTAGCTAACATTTTTATGTTATAGGGCGGCAAACAAACAAGCCGGTCACCTGATGGTAAGCGATCACCGCTACCCATGGACAACTGCAACACCAGGGGTGTAACATAAGCGCTGCCGGCCTTTCAGGAAGATATAAACTTGTTTTATTTTGAAGGTTTCAATGTCGTATCGGCCCGGGAACACTGCTGCAGGAATTCCACAGTTCGGTCGTACGTGGTAAAATTTAATTTCTTGTTATAATCCCTTATTTATAACAAGTTTAAATATAATAGGTACACCTGCTCAAACGAAATATGGTGCTAATGCATTCGTTCGTCGTTTTCAGTAGAGTATATATATTTTTAGGAATAAATAAATACATAGATATAACAAATAAAACTGATTGAGCTAGCCACAAAGTAAGTTGGAGACTTGTGTTATGGGATACTAACTCAACGATACTATATTTCATAACAAAAACATATATAGATAAACATTCAGGACCCAAGACAATTTGAAAAAGGCCATTTTCTAAATTGCCCTGACCGGGGATTGAATTCGGGTCCTCTGAGAGGAATAAAATTGATAATGTTCATAATCTTTCTCTTTTCGGAAATTGATAAAGAATAATAACTAAATATTGTTCTTAAATAAATAAAAAATAATAACTTTAGTACCTAATACCAACTTATTAATAATATTGTTTGCTACATGCAATACTAAGCCTCAATTCGATTTTATTAATACGTCTTCAATGTATGCATAGTGTCTACATTAGTTTAATATGTTTGGAAACTGTAGTTACAAATTCACCGATTCTATAGCTCTCACTTTTGATCCGCACTCTCTCTAATTTATTCACCTTAGTAATATAATGTACCCGTATGAGACACTCAGGGTCTATTATATAAAACAGTTTTAAGTATAAACATAAGTACATGACAGTATGATGCCAAAATAAAATAAAAAAATGGAGACAGCGGGGATTGCGGAGAGTGTGGGGCCTGTTTTAGCCTGGGATCTGCGATCATGTTTTCAAATGTGATAAAATGTTTGTAAACATCAGTGTAGGAACATTCCTCATATTTAACAAATCTTAAAATTTGTTAGCAAATGTTTTAGTGTTAGAAAATTTGTATTGTAATACATTAGGGGTAACCAATCCGTTAGTTTCCAACAAGTCAAATCAGTTGCTTTTTTCTTAGCGCCAAAATAAAAATAAAAATTATGAGGTTTGTATGAAATAGCAGACTAGTCGTAGTTTATTGGAGTCAAATAGCGCTCCACGTTCACTGTGGAAAAACATATCGCTTCATTTTTGTGAAAAGGGTGTGAGGACTTCAGTCAAAGTGTATCAAAAGACCGTCCTGGATCATCTTGTGAAACTTCTAAGCAGTACACTTTTTAAGAATATACATGGACTTTCCAGTAAGACTCTGCACCTAGTCACAAGGGACGAACTACCCAAGCCTAGCTCAAAACCAACGTTCTGGACTTTAAAATAGATGAAGACTGGCCCGCGTTTAGCCCAAATCTGAATCTCTTAGACTAAAAATTATGGTCAGTTTTAGAGGACATGGCCTGCTCTAAATGACATGCTGACGTCAAGTCTCTTAAGAAATCTTTGGAGTAAGCAGTGGCTAAATTTCCCATGGCAATAGTACGAAAATCTTACATTTGTGATGTGGCCATTTTGCATAGAATTATTTTTTATTTGGCTGATATGCAATAACTATGCACATATAAGTTTGTTAAGATTACGCTACTTCATAAAAAAAATACAAACTAGGTTCTTACGTTTGTATAATGAAGAAATATTTAGGAACCAGAACAATTTGGATAAGGCTATTTCACAACAACCATTTCGGTTTCAATGAAACGATTCTAGCTGAATTATGAGAAAAGAAAATCCTATTCAAATAATACAAAATACACTTCAATATTAAAAGTACTCGACGTCGCTGCGACACTGAGCCATAAATAACGCGATCCTATTCCGAGAAATATAAAATTGTGACGCGCTTGTAAATCTAGTGGGTAAGGCGTCTTACAGACGAGCGGCAGCTCGCGACAGCTGTCGGTCGCCGACGGTCGGTGCCAGTATCACGAACTGTCATGTGACTGTGTCGTCGATCATCACGTTACTGTTCCCGACAGCGATGACAGTTGTCAACGGTCGCACGAATAGCGAATGTCCCTACTGCACACGTTCACGAGTTGACGAGTGGGTCATCAATTCTGCTGAAGACGAAGTGGTAGCTAAAGTGGCGCCCTTATTTGAAATAAATTGTTTAAAACTAAATATGGTGATGATTAAAAATTTGATTTGTATAAATGTCTAGAAAGACCTTTAAACTATTTTATAAATAACCTTTGAAAGTAATATTGGTAGTCCGTCTAGCTTTAAAACTGTTTTTCGCCAAAAGTGGCCACTTTTGGCGAAAAACAGTTTTAAAGCTAGACGGACTATTAGTAATAATTCTGAAGGTAACCATAATAAGGAAATCAAGCGACACAATTCATCAATCTTCTTTTTAAATATCAAATTAGATTTTTTTTTATATATTGATAAATTATTTTGTTAATATCGATAAAACATGTCAAGATAAAATATAAAACGACAATCTCGTTGGCAACGTGACACTGCGGTGCACGACCGCGTCTATTGTGATACTTGTTCCGTCTCAAGTAGACTCCGCTTTATTCTGTTTTATTACATGTAAAACTTCTCTATTCAGAGATTGGTTGTGAAATACAATGGTTACTACAATATTGAACATTTTTATTTTTTGTTGCATAAAAGTTTACTTTATTCTAGCGATAGTGTGTCAGCGACAGATCGCAACACTAGTTGGCGAACAGTGTCTCGAAATACTGCGTGACGGTAGCTGTAGCTCACTATCGCCGGCGGTTGTGAAATGTCGCTGACTAGTATCGCGAGCTATAGCTGTAAGACTGTCGCTGACTGTCGCCGGTGATCGTGAACAGTTGCCGACTAGTGTTGTCAGCTGTCGCTGGCAGACTGTCGATGTCTGTCGCCGACGGCCGTATACAGTCGCCGACTAGTATTGCTAGCTATCGCAGACTGTTGCCGACTAGTGTCGCGAGCTGTCGCTGTAAGACTGTCGCTGACTGTCGCCGGTGATCGTGAACAGTTGCCGACTAGTGTTGTCAGCTGTCGCTGGCAGACTGTCGATGTCTGTTGCCGAAGGCCGTAAACAGTCGCTGACTAGTATCGCTAGCTATCGCGGACTGTTGCCGACTAGTGTCGTGAGCTGTCGCTGTAAGACTGTCGCTGACTGTCGCCGGCGGTCGTGAACAATCGCTGATCAGTGTCACGAGCTGCAGTTGGCAGACTGTAAGTCGTCAGTTTGAGCTCTGAGCCTTTAGTTTCTCTATTAATTTATTCTGTCTAAATTAGTTTCACATATCTTTGGGGAATAAACGAAAGACTTAAAAAAATCTCATGAAAACAATTCATACTGAGTGTTCCAACTCCAATAACTATTAAAAATAAAAACGTCCATAGCGTGACTGAACTAGTGTGCATTTTCAAGTTAATCTCTTCCATTTCTTGAACAACACGTCACGCGCACAAACGCTCTAATAGCTATTGAAATGCACATTTAATGTCCAAGCTAGTCTTCAAAGGTTCAGCTATTTGAGACCTAAAAACGTGAGAAGAACGAGAATATGGGAAAAGGTTATTTAGGTAAAGTTAGATTCCCACCCATTCCCTCGATTGGCTTTTAGATTTGCACGGGAAGAGAAGCAGCTGGTACATTTTACGTTTTTAGGGTCCCGTACCCAAAGTGTAAAAACGGGACCCTAAACTAGGACTCCACTGTCCGTCTGTCTGTCCGTCTGCCTGTCTGTTTGTCAAACAGGCTGTATCTCATGAACCGTGATAGCTAGACAGTGAAATTTTCACAGATGATGTATATTCTGTTGCTGCTATAACAATACATACTAAATATACCGAATAAAATAAATATTTAAGTGGGGCTCCCATACAACAAATGTGATTTTTGGTATGGATTGGAAAAAAAAAATATTGTGAAAAAAAAAGAAACCTTTGTGCGCGACTCCGACTTGCACTTGGCCGGTTATTTTCTTTTTCGAAGATACGACGGCATGATTGGACTTTTTTTGGTGTTTTGTATATTTTTTTTTTTTTTTTATTTCTTTTTTTGTTACCAAGTATAAAGAAAATCAGGAAAGCTTAACCGATGCTACTAAGAAGCACAGCTAGATGGGATAGATATTGGATAGCACGTACAACTATACAACGTGAAAGGGACATACCAGTAAAAAAAATCGAACCACTGGCTATACTAGAAATAAAAAAAAAATACAAAAATACAATTCGACATTCCCATACTAATTGCCCGGGCGGCTGGACACGTTTGTTAGGAAATGCTTTTTTTTGTTTTTTTTTTACTGTTATTTTAATTTCATTATACTATAGTGATATAGTTTAGCCTATATGGTTCAATTTATTACGGGTATGTCCCATCCACGTTGTATATAAATATATCTAAAGTAGAAAATGTAAGTTGGTATGTATAGCAGCCAAAGCCTTACAAGTAAGGTGGGTGGACCATGGAAGGCCATGCTCCTTCGAAGGCCAATTATTAAAATTTCGTAGTAATTGCCATGTGATGACCAATTTCTTCTATTTACACAAACATTCATCGAGCTGGAAATCACAGACGCGGCGGCGAATCGCTCGCGCTACTATTTTGGCAGTACGGTCCCTCGCTTCTTCGATATCGGGAATCGACGACGTTAAAATAAGGTGGGTGAACCATGGAAGGCCACTCTAACAAATAAACAGTTATTATTCGTTTATTTACTGGATAAATAAAACTAACAAATATTTAAGCAATACTTTGTTTTATTACGTAACATATAAACCACTTCTTTTTATTGTAGATTTAATCGCTATTCAGTTACTTTCAGTGTTAAATGACTGATTTATTATAACGGCCTTCTAAGGAGCCTTGTTTCTAGCAAGGCCATTAGGAAGAGTTCAATGAAACTTAAGTTCAATCAATATTGATTAAATCTGCAATTAAAAAAAAGTGGTTTATATGTTACGTAATAAAACAAAGTATTACTCAAATATTTGTAAGTTACTATTTTTCCAGTAAATAAAAGAATAATTATAACTGTTTATTTGTTAGAGTGGCCTTCCGTGGTACACTCACCTTATGAGGACCTACAGAATAATTTGATTATAAGATTTCCTTTGATCATAACTCGACAAAAAAAGAAATGCACTAAATCTTCAAAAAGTGCAAAATTCTATAGAGAAAAACTGAAATTGTCAGCCACAAATCGAACTAGTCTTTAATAAAGGCGTCCGTGCCAAGACGGTATTTCTTGTTCAAGACAACTAAAGTTTCTGAATCCCGAGACCGAGTAAGGAAATTTGGACCCCAGCCAAATAATTCTTGATAAGCTAAGGTTAATTTAGCTTTGTTCCAGTGCTGTTGTGTTAAATTTGCTTAATTAAATCGCTTTGTCTGAATCCTAAATAGTTATGGGTGCTACAGTTTTAACTATTTGTAATTCTTATCGTATTTGTACGTAAGGAGTTTAAGAAATGCAATTGAAATGCAATTCGTATCTAGAAAATTTACTTTGAAAAACTTTAAAAGACTTTGACAAATATATTTTTGAAGTGAAAACTTCTTTAGCGGCGTTGTACACTTTTTTTGTAATGGGTAAAAAATGTTAAACTCGCGTCAGGGCGTCAGACACGTGACCCTGATCGAAAATTCGTAAGACGGATGGAGAGTAGACAGCCAGCGCGGCGTAGGAGAGGAAGTATCCCCCTCTCTTTCTACGGCGCGGCGAAAATATATGCCTGCGCCTGCTTTTTCGTATGGGCCGCGCAGGGCGCTTGCGCGAATGTTCGTGTTTGTTCGTAACTGCTGTGTATTCGTAAAATTCGTGTATAAAAGTGTTTAATTCATGTAATGTAAATTGTCATGTTTGTGTACGATAGCGCAATAAATAAATATTGTATTCTACCACATAAATGATAATACTTTTATACTGATAATTAAAGCAATTCGTGCAAAATTATTCCCTAACCATTCCAAAATATCAAAAATGCACAACGTAAATATTCAAGTTTTCACTTCTGCCGGCACTCCCAGAGTGCAACCCGTCTTTTTTTGCGCAAATTTTTTGATGCCTAATCGTGGTAACTACCAAGTTTACCTAACTAGTCATTGTGAGTCGCGAAAGATAGGTAATCAGTACAATATAATAACGCGTTCCGGGTGTTGATGGGGCTGCCGCGTTACTGCAGTGCCTCTGGCATGTTTGCTGAGGCTCACGTAGACGGGTCCGCTGCGATCATGCGCAAGCGTTGCGCTTCTCATCTCAGGCGCATGCTCGACAACCCCAACACTATCCTGTGCGCGCTGGTAGACCGCTGGGACTCACCGATGCTTGCTCGATGGATACAATTGCATGCCGTCCAGCTAGCATCGCTAAGTACTATGTATGTGCGTGCATGTCTGTCTGCTATTTTTATTTTATTGTTACTAACACTCTAGTTTTTTAAGATCAATTGTTACTAACCCTTTGTATGAATCTTGTTATCCGAAATAAACGATTAATTATTACACTAGTTTACAGTACATCTGTTGCCGAAAAAATTTCAGCTGTTGCTGACTACATATAATATGCTGTTTTCAAAGATATAATGAAAAGATTTTTATCAGCTTTAGTTTCTGAGTTTTAAGCTATATAGGTATAAAAAAGGGAAAAAACTAAGAAAAGCTGTACTAAAAAGATAATTAATCATTGAGTTCTAAAAATTCGTTAGTATTGGTTTAAGCCCATTTTTATCAACCAGTTTGTAATATCGGAACAAAAGGTAATATCGTTTTCTTCGAAAAAAAAAACGCCGTAATTATTTATCTCTTTCACGATAAAAACTTATTTTAGTATCTGAGGAAAGCATTTTTTTTTCTTTCAGTCTTGATGCTAACAATTCTGAAGCTTGTTTTGAAAGATTTAAATCTCTTACAAGATTATCTAACTGCTTTTGGGAAAAGCACTTTGGCTCATTTGACATACTTTCAAAATCAGCATCATTCTGTGATAAGCTTGGTCCTTCAATGTCTTGTTCTAAGACTTCAGATATATTTTTAGGCTCTGAAGAGTCTGGTGAACGCTGCACTGGACGTTGAACACAACTAGTACTTGGCTACTGCCATTTAGCTCGTATTTTAGTGTTTAAACCGTTTACGTTCACGCTACAAAAATAACAGTCTTCGAGATGATTTCGTGGTTCTCGCCAAATAGTAGGTGTTCCAAATTTGAAGGCACTTCTTTTACCAATTTTCCATAATCTTAAATATTTCACACACGATTAACAAACACAATTGGGAGCCTAAGACTTCTCATTTTTTTCCAAGAGCATTCCAAAATATCCAAAATAGATATTTTTCATTAACTCTGATATAACTCTTCTACGATCGTTAAACACATTCTCTGCATATATAGCAAAAATGATCTGGATTGTTTAAACAATGTCTTAGTGAACTACTCATGGCGCAAAAACTTCAGAACTAATCTTAACACAGTACAATACGCCTGTTATCGATTAATATATACGCTTAAATAATAAAAATCAAAACAAAGTAACTCGAGCTGCTCAAAAAATTTTAAGGGTAGATTTAACAAAAACTAGTCATAAGTGAACATTATCAACCATCAAATTCGCGGCAACAGACAAAAAGTTAAATTTTGTAAACTAGTGTTATTATTGGAAATTGAGTCGAGGAAATCAGTTCTTGATAAAACTTGTAGACCTGTTAGTTTAGCACATTAAAGTATGGCCATAAAGCGCTGACTCATGACCAACGAAAGACTAATAAAAAAAATACAGGCCAAGTGCGAGTTGAAATCGCGTGGAGAGGGTTCCGTACCGTATTTGAAATTCTCACAGTAAGACGCTATATTTAGTAGTGTTTTAGTAAATTATTTTCCGTAAATGAACGTATTATATATTGAGTACCACATTTTTTTTTTCAATTTTCCTGTAATCTACCAGAAATGAACTATATTTTGTATTATTTTAATCCAAATTTTAGGCTCAGTAGTTCTGAAGATCGGGGGGGGGGGGGGGGCGATCGCCCCACCCCCCCATTCTCCAGAACTACTGAGCCTAAAATTTGGCTGGTAAATTTTCGTCTTCTTACATGAATAAAATCAAAACGATTTATTTTACAGTGATAAAATAATATATTTGAGATCCTCATAACAAGCCAAAAAACAAAGTTTTGCAAACTTACTGTGTCTATAACACAGTAAGATTTGCAAGACTTTATTTTTAATTTCCTAATTTGGCCCCCTTTATTTAAAAATTAATATTTATTTACGTTTCACATGTGTGTTTGGGTCATAGGATTACACCACCATATCAAATTTTACCTGATTTGGTCCAGGAAATTCGGAGCAAATTGGCTGTGACAAACGGACGGACAGACATACACACGCACGAGTGATCCTATAAGGGTTCCGTTTTTTAATTTTTTGGACGGAACCCTAAAAGCTGTCAAAAGTTAAAAAGTACGCTACAATTGTTTCTTTAGATAACACACAACACATAAAATATTTTTTAACATCAATTTGTGTTTTTTTGTATTAGACATACTTAACGACTGAAGTATATTTTTAATGAAACTAGGCTATGCTAATCAGAGCAGAGCATCGCTCGGCTTGAAACAGCTTTTGGCAATGAAGCACCATGCAAGACAACTGTTTTTACAACGGTTTGCAGAATTCAAGCGTGGTCGTATCAATCTCAGTGACGAATCTCGCGATGGTCGGCCGTCCACCGCTGTGACCAACAAAAACATCGATGCTGTGCGCCGTATGATTGAAACAGACAGGCATGTGACCTACCATGAAATTCGCGCATCCTTAGAAATAGGCATGAGTCAAATACAATTAATCCTACACAAACATTTGGGTGTGAGAAAGCTGTGCTCGCGGTGGATCCCACACAACTTGACCGAGGCTCAAAAAACGGACCGCGTCACTTGGTGCAGTGCCATGCTTACCAGATTCAACGAAGGTGCGTCAAATTTGGTGTGGGACATAGTAACAGGTGACGAAATATGGATTTATTGCTACGATCCCAAAACAAAGCAGCAATCGAGCGTATGGGTCTTTCAAGATGAGCCGAAACCAACCAAAGTGGCGCGCGTGAAAAGTGCACCTAAGCGGATGATTGCTTCTTTTTTTAATAAAACTGGACACGTGGCTACTGTTGCTTTAGAGAATCGTCGTACAGTGAATAGTGACTGGTACACGACCATTTGTTTGCCGGAAGTTATTGACGAACTCCGTAAAAATAACCGTAAACGCCGTATCATCCTGCACCACGACAATGCTAGTTCTCACACGGCCAGACAGACAAACGACTTTTTGAAGGCGAAAAATGTAGAACTCATGAGTCATCCTGCATACAGTCCCGACCTGGCACCTTGTGACTTTTTTCTGTTCCCAAAAATTAAGAACCAATTACGCGGTCAACGATTTTCATCACCAGAAGAGGCTGTCGAGGAGTATGAAAAACACGTTTCAGAGGTCACCACAGAGGAGTGGCACAAAAGTTTTCAAAACTGGTTTCATCGAATGAAAAAGTGCATAGACGCCAAGGGAGATTATTTTGAAAAACAATAAATTAATTTTGTACCTTTAATAGTATTTTTTCATATTCATTCCGGAAACTTATAGTACGCCCACGTATGCTTGTCAAAGAAACCCTTGAATCTTGCATGACTGAGCGCTGTCGTTCTCTGTTTATTTTTTGAGGTTGACTTCGCAGAGTCATATAAATATTTTCATAGAGCATCTTAAAAGATTTCTGACCAACGTTGTGTTTATTATTTCAAAGCTGGTTATAATATACATTTGTTCAACTTAAATGTGTATAATGCGAGTAGTTATGTTATATTTCAGATGCCTAAAACGTAAAAAATCTAACGCAAATTTCACTTACACTTCTGAACATATAGGCACACTCGAAAATTGTCCTTGTATGGCGACTATTCTTGAACCTTCGGGTTCACAGCCTATCGCCAAACCAACTGCTCCACCGCTTAACTGAAAGTCGTGGCAAAATTACCTACATTTCACTTGTGTTGTCAATCAGCATTTTACGGAATATGTGGAATTACTTACGCCGGCGCAACCTGCAAGTAGAAACCTCGTTCTAAAATATTTTTCCTAAAACTAAGAACCGACTTCACCCCGGTTTTGATAATATTTCTATGGGACATCCGGAGAAGCATATGCATTCAATAAAAATAAAAATAAATTCAAATACGTCCAGGTGTCTTTGAATAATTGGTGACCATACATAAAATAAAAAAACAAAAGATTCTGACATATTGATAACCTCCTCGAAAACCAACTTACTAATTGTAGACAATTGAACTTCTTAAAAAAATCTGTTCAAAATAGTCAATGCGATCGGGTGGCGGCTATTTTGTAGTCGTTGCAATCACATTTTTATCTCGTATACGTTTGCAAGAAATGAAAAATATCTAAAAAAACAACTAGCATGGAATGCTGTCGCCGGCGTTTCATTACGCAGTGCGAATTGAAAATGCTTGCTGTTGATTTTTCAACTTCACCCCGATATAAAATATGTAGAGTATAGAAGAAGTCTCACGTATCTCTAAACTTAACAATCCGTTAACTGCTAATTAACTTATAGTGACTGAGTTGGTCACATGAGATTTAAATCAAGGTACTGTAACACTTAAATGTAAAAAAAATGTAAAAGTAGCATTGCGCTCGAACAAACAACGAACCTCTCGAAAAACCATACGAATTAGCCAAATATATATATATATATTTTGGCTTTTTAGGTAGATTAATAAAAATTGTGGTATACGTATTTTTTCTTTTCTCTGATTAGCAACTCATAATGAATGCGCTGTACATTTGTGAATTTTCACTACTTTGCTAAACAAAAATATGGGACCATTATTTAAGCTTAATCTGTTTACGGACTAATATACTTGTCGGAGCATAATATGCAATGGCTGTATAAAACTAGATTCCTTTACTTTGAATAATTCTATGACGTTTGGCAGCAATTCCGTGTCAATGTCATTTTGGACAGTTAACAGAAAAGAATAGGTGAGTTTATGTCGAGTCTTGTTCGAGCGGCCGTACTGTGTACAACTCGTTTGTGTGGTTTACTGTGGGTTGGCCATGACTCATTTAATTGTGATTATTGTAATAGATGTGGATTGGTGAACCGATTTATTACAATGACAGTTTGTTTCAGCGAGACGGTAAGCCTAGGCGTATACACAGTATTCAATTCTGTGGGGCCAGAGAATTCACACATGGTGAATGGAATTCATGATTCAGTGCGGAGGCGGGGCACTGGATTTCCGTCACATTTTTATAAAGCTCACGTAAGGTCTCTCGTGTGGCGGCATCGGTAAGGTGACGTGACTGGTACTGTAAGTAAGAAGTGGGTAGTTCACGTCACTTAGGATATCAGATGCCGATCCCGCCATGCTCTGCCCCCCCCCCCCCGCTTTTTATTTGGCCGTCCGCGATATACTTAATAAAATATTTTTTACCCAACACACATCCCTATTGCATCTATTTTTTATGACATAGGTCGGCCAACGAACAATCGGGTCACCTGATAGTAAGTGATCATCGCTGCCCATGGACAACTGCAACACCAGGGGTGTAACAGAAGCGTTGCCGGCCTTTCAGAAAGGAAAGATGTAGGGGGAGGGGGGCTCCGGCTATCTCACTCACCGAACGAAGAATAGAAGCGGTGACGCTACGACTCAGACGTCGATTTTCTGTGAGAGTGTGGTACTTCCCCGGACGAGCCGTCCAATTCATGCTACTACTTTCAGCAAGAGCTTAGTGCCGCAACAGACGGGGCGCAAGTTGCGTCGCGTAACAGCTAGAGACGGGCAGTGGATAGTACTCAATCTACCCATTTGAATATTTACTCACTAGATTTAATAAATAGAGTAAATAGAGCGTGCTCATATATTGACATCGCATTTGATGTCTGTTTACTTATTTTAACATAAAATTACGTCTTTGCACACCTCCCAGCAAAAAATGATAATTAGTCAAAGAAGCCTTTACTTTTAAGCCATACTTTCGGTGTATGATTAGTATGGTATTTTCATATATTTTAGCATCGCATTTAACGTTTACCTACATTTTAAGCAGATTATAGCGTATGCATACATTTTCCGACAAATTGCAAGCGTATATAGATTTAAGTTTCAAAACTGTCATGAAAACATTAAATAATGAATATGAATATAAATATGAGTCGCAACTCATATAAATCAATCTACTCACCAAATGGACGAATAAAGATATTTATCGGGTATTTACTCAATTTACTGAGTAAATATTCAAATGGGTTGATTGAGTGTTAATACACCGCCCATCACTAACTGTTACGCGACGCAACTTGCGCCCCGTCTGTTACGGCCCTTAATTGGATGTGCAAATAGCAGCAGTTCCTTCAATGTTCTGTTCTTTATCAATCTTTTAAACACAAGTATTTAATATTTACATTGGTCAATTTACTATGTGTACCGTATTTTGAGAATACTGGATCGTTGATTAAAATTTCCATTTTGAAAATCAGAATTCTTATTGGGGGTAAAAAAAAAGCTTAGCTTATCTACTTAATATTCCGGGGTCCACTGCTGCCCCCATTTGAAATAAATCATTTGATAAGAAACAGAGGCATCATTTAAAATTTTGTCTTGACCAGGCTCTAGATAGGGCCATCAAACTATTTTATGAACTACTGTTAACAGTTTAAAGAGAGAACGTGAAGCTTTCTACGCACAATTGCGAAAAACGGCCACTTTTGGCGTATGTGCGTAGAAAAGCTTCACGTTCTCACTTTAAACGGTAAACAGTAGTTCATAAATTAGTTTGAGAGTTATCTAGAGCCTGGTCAAGACAAAATTTTAAATGATATCTTCGTTTCCTTTTAAATTATTTATTTCAAATGGGGGCAGCACTGGACCCCGGAAAATTCAGGTAGCCCCTTAAGTAACAAACCAGAACTTCTCCCAATATAACTCCAAGTTAGCCCTATCGGTAAGTCCTGCCAGGAGTCTTCTGTATGTTTATTAATTTATTCGCTGCTGCACCTCTATTTTCATTTCGCGCTCATTGTTTATTTGGAATTTATGGAAATTCTGTTTTGTTTGAAGTTAGTTTTGTGGTAACAAAATAAAATTTTACGACGCAAATGGAAACAGTTGATTGTTGGCTTTTCCTTGTTTATGTTATTGGAACCGCGCAAATGTTCTGATTCGACACAGTGATTTGGTGTTTTTTGTTGTTGTTGTGTTTCAAAACTAGTTTCGTTAACGTTTCTGTTCTTGAACAGATCCTAGATAGCCCTTCAAACTATTTTATGAACTACTGCTTATAGTATAAAGTGATAACCTGAAGTTTTTTTTAAGGACATTAGCAAAAAACGGCCACCCTTGGCTAATGTGCTTACAAAAGCTTCACATTCTCACTTTAAACTGTGAACAGTAGTTCATAAAATAGTTTGAATGGTTATCTGGGGTCTGATCAAGACAAAAATTTAAATGATTTCTCTGTTTCCTTACAAATGATTTATTCAAATGGCGGCAGCACTGGACCCCCAAAAATTCAGGTAGCCCCTTTATTAGATGAGTTGATTAAGTAGTAGCTTATGATGTGTGTTCGGTATGGCTTTATTGAAAAATTAAGGATTTAGGATTTGTAGAGGTACAATTTACCCCAAAATATTTATTTTAATTTGATGTATATTTTATTATCATCAATATAAATATATTTATATCAGTGGTCCCATTGAAAGTTTATCAAAATAGGTTGTGTAGTTTTGCTATAGAAGTTGCTTTTAAGTTTCTATGATAAAATTTTTGCAAACTGTTATAAAACAGAAGTTACATAAGTTTTATTTAAAAAATTCATACATGCTTTAATGATAAATGATTATAGGTATAATAATGGATATAATCAAAACATTACATAGCTTATTAGCATACCGTGCTTCGGAAGGCACGTATAAGCCGTTGGTCCCGGCTGTCATCATTGTATGGCAGTCGTCAAGTTATGTGAGATGCCTTTAGGCAGCTTGAAAAATCTGACACTAGTGTCGGCCACTTACTTGAAAAGTAAGTAAGTATTACATAGCTGTCACGATCGTTTGTTAAAATGATATAAAAGTATGGAACATTATCCGTTTTAAACGGATGTTCCGTAGATTTCTCTCCGTCATTGAATTTGGCACTTAATAAACTATGTACGTGTAGGTACGGTAGGTGTAGGAGATTGGAGATTGAAGATCTAGTGTCCGAACCAAATATAATCGGTGAAACGAAAGCTGCCAGACTTCGCTGGCTTGGACACGTAGCAAGAATGGGAGATCAGAGACAAAAGTAGAAGATGTTACCTATTCTGTAAGAAAGCTAAATTGGAAATGGATTGGTCATAATTTGAGAAGTAAGAAAAATAAATGGTCAAAGGATGTTACAGAGTGGTATCCTCGTGATGGAAAAAGAAGGTGAGGAGGGCAGAGGAGGCGATGGGAAGATGAAATCAAGAAAGCAGCTGGAGGGTTATGGAGTAGAAAAACAAAGAACAGAATACTATGGAGACAGCTAGGGAGGCCTTTGCCAAGGTGCAAGTTGACGACCGACAACAGCAGACACAACAGGAAAGCAGATGACGTCAGCAAGAGAGGCTGCAGTAAGTAAGTAAGAATGGGAGAGCATCGAGCGTTGAAGAGAGCCTACTTGGGTCGGCCTAATGGCGGCCGACCTGTGGGTCGCTCCAGGTACAGATGGGCCGACGAGGTACAGAAAGACCTGCGAAGTCTCGGAGTTGACGACTGGCAGCAACACTCACAAGACCGCAAGAAATTGCGCCATCTAGTGTCGGAGGCTAAGACCCACTTCAGGTCGCTACGCCACCGTAGTAACTAAAAGTACGTGTAGATAGGTACAATTATTTAACTTTCATTTCACAAATAACCATTCATACAGAATGGGTAAAATAAATCTGAGAAATTTATATGAAACAAATAGGACTTGAATGTACACAATAATAAATCCCTCTGAATAATGAAAAATGTAAATATGTCAATGACTAAGTGCTGTCCTCATTATACTTGGGTCCTACTACTGAATCCGATATCGAACATGCAACCACGGTATCTTTTTTATTAAAGAATTAAAAGATAAGGTTTTTTTTTAAATAACTTTGATTGAATTAGCAATGTTTTAACATTTCTATAAAAATTTCAATACCACAGCGATGCTTACGTTTTGTCATAAATTTTTTGAAATGTATGTGACATTAGGTAATGGTTGTTCTTTTTTGGATTTTTTTTTGTATTCCAAATATCCAATAGTGTTTAGTAAGAAAGTCTCTTTTACGTCATCTAAAGGTTAAATACATAGCACTACTTTATTAGATCATTAAAAGAAACAAAGTTGTAATAAGGCGTTGGGCGAGATCTGCGGATATACATACAAAGTCGTTTTCTATTAAGTACAAATACGATATTGAATAAAATAAAATACGACTTATATCAAAAAATAAATGTCATGTTCCATAGTATCGATATCACGTGACTACTTTAATTTGTATGAGAACCAAATTTTTTTTTGTATTTCTATATACATTTATCGGAAAAAGTTCTTCAAAATTATGATTATACTGAATCACCCGTAAAAATATTTGTACTTTAATAAAAAGGACATGTATTAAATCGCGTGTATTGACGCTGGAACTATTCAAGGGATCAACACCGTTGTTTCGGAGTAGTACCCGTGAATGTATTGTATTTTAAGTATCGTGGTTCCCTTTGTATCTTTATTTATGAAACAGAAAACATATTTTCTTTGGAATGCATTTATAACGAGGAATACTTATTAGTTTCATAAAAGAATGTTTACTGAATTGTTTTAAGAGTCCCATATTCAAGGGAACTCATTACTGTGACGAAGGAAATAAATAAGTAAATAAATTTTATTTTGTGTTTATGTATATGTATAGTACAGGTTTGTAGCTATGAAGATATTGCTTTAGAAGGCACATGTCCCGGATACAATTTGATAACAGTCTCAAGCTAAGTGCCACTCTTGGAAACGTACATACAACAAGTTTTATTACGGGTAAATTAAAAAAAAATACCGTCACGTTCAATCTTTCACCCCATAAATTTTGAACCGTGAAACCGGTTTTAAAATCAAACATAGCTAAAAACCACCGCAAGGAAACTAGCTTTCACTTAAAAAAACGCATTGAAATCGGTTTATCACACAAACAGACATAGACAGACAAACAGACATTGGCATCAAACCTACAAAACATAACAACAACGAACAAACCACTTTACATAAGTATAATTTGACTTTACATTGAAGTGTTAAGTACTTCACCATAAAATATCATTAAAAATCTCCAGTCTGTCGCCTTGCAGCTTCTTGAAACCCTTAACGACATTTTACATAAGAATTTATTAATAAACCGAGAGATTTCCCTTCTCTGAGGATATTCATCATTCTTCCTTGACTGCGAACATGTATTCGAGATCTAAAGGAGTATTCACTATGGAACGTTTGGCTGAAAGTAATATCAATCTTGTATTGGACCGTTATGGGTAAAATTGATGATAAAATATCTTATTGTGCCGTGATATTTCTTGGTGAGTATCTTTGCATGGGATTTTAGGTATTTTAACCGACTTCTAAAAAGGAAGAGGTTCCCGATTCTTCGCAAACTTTTTTTATATATGTTCACCGAAGACCCCTGATTCAATTTGGAAAATTAATTTTTTTTTTGTTAGGGTATACTTTCCAGGTGGTCCCATAGACATTTTTATTAAAATCGGTTGAGTACTTTAGCAGTGAAGTCAACTTAGGTAATCTATCATGCTTGTAAATAAAATAAAATAAAAATATGCAGTGAGCTATTTTTCCCCCAACGAAGATCGTAAAAGCCAATCAAGAGAATAGGCGAAAACTTTAAGGAATCACCTAAGCGATTAGCAACCTGCGTTCCCTTTTAGGGTTTCGATCTCTAGATTAGGAACCCTATTTTTGCTATGACCGTTTGTCTGTACATGGATTAGCTAAGGGACTGTTAGTACAAGTAGTTTTGATTTTTTTTAAACTTAACAAATTTGGGTACCTATAATATACAACGTGGAAAGGACATACGCTTAATAAATCGAACCACGGGCCATGCTTGAACACTATAGTATAATGAAATTAAAATAACAACTAAAAAACCAAAAACAAAATTTGACATTCCCATACAAATTGCCCGGGTGGTTGCACACTGCACACATTTGTATGAAAATGCCTTTTTTTGTGTTTGTCGGTTATTTTAATTTTATTATACTAAAGTGATCTAGTAAAGCCCGTGGCTCGATTTATTACAGGTATGTCCCTTCCACATTGTATATTTATTTGATTTAATAAAGACAAAATGTTTGTTTTATAGATAATAAAAGATTAGCAGATTCAAAATAAATTTAAAATATTAAATAAATTTATTCCGTGTATATTGTATGTGCGATGAAAAATGAATGTGTTCCGAGCTTAACACACCTCACGAGCCCGCAGCGGGGGGGAGCTTAAATCTTTAAAATGAACCCGGGAGATTACGGTTAAGCCACTTTACATGCTTATTGTATAAAATGTAAGCATATCTTAAATAAAGTTGGTTTAAATAAACTAACTGCTTGTTGTTTATCTGAAACTAGTCGCCCGCCCTTGCTTCGCACGGGTATTTATCGAAAATTGCAAAAATTATAATTTTTAAAACACACATATACGGTACACACACCTTTCTTTTTGGGTTATTTTAATTAATTTGTACTCAAAATATTTTCAAGCGAAAAATATTCAATTCAGCACACAAACGCTGCATAAAGCTAGCGAGCCGACCGCTCGAGTAAGCCAATTGAGTAGACGACTTGGTCAAAAATAATTTATTCGGTACAATTCATAAAATGAAACGTCACAGAATAGTGTCTTTTTCATTGATCATATCCATATTCAACGTGATTTTAGATTTATTAATACAGATAAACTGTTATTAAGAGCGCTATTTGACTTCATAAAAGCATGACGTCACGCTTTTGTAATTCATAAAATTCTAATTGAAAATGTTTGTTTTGACGTTTAGAAAAAAGTTTCTGATTTGACTTGTTGTCATCTAGCGGATTGTCGTGTACCACGGATGTTTAGTTTCGTTTGTAGTCATAGAAGGCATAAATGATTCTTCGTTTTGATTTAGTGTCCTTATTAGGAACCATGTCGCACCTAGCGTTGCAAGCAATAGCATAAAAAATCGATAGTCTATCGATACTATCGTGACTTCAAAAAACAGTAACAATATCGATATTACTGTCGAAAGTTATGTTATAGGGCTGCAAACGAACAAGCGGGTCACCTGAATTATTATTATGAGTATTGATAAGACTGTCGATAGTATCAATACTATCGATAGTATCGGTAATTTTTGATTTATACAACCAATAGTATCGATAGTAAAGGTACTATTTGTATAAAAAACTATCGATAGTATAGTGACGAATTTCGATATTATAATACAATCGATAGTAATTTAGCTATCGATAGTTTTTCGTACAGTATCGATACTATCGATGGTATCAATTAAAAACTATCGATACTGTCGATAGTATCTAAATTCAATAGTATCGATACTATCGATAGTTTTACCTTTCATCAATAGTATTGCAAACAATTGACAATTGATAATATCGATAGTCCTATCGATGATAGTTTATTTTATGTCATAGGGCGGCAAACGAACAAGCATCACCTGAATTATTATTATGAGTATTGATAAGACTGTCGATAGTATCAATACTATCGAAAGTATCGGTATTTTTTAATTTATACAACCAATAGTACCGATAGTATCTATAGTAAAGGTACTATTTGTATAAAAAACTATCGATCGATAGTATAGTAACGAATATCGATATTATAATACAATCGATAGTAATTTAGCTATCGATAGTTTTTCGTACAATTAGTAGTTACAGTACCGATACTATCGATAGTATCAATTAAAAACTATCGATACTGTCGATAGTATCTAAATTCAATAGTATCGATACTATCGATAGTTTTACCTTTCATCAATAGTATTGCAAACAATTGACAATCGATACTATCGATAGTCCTATCGATATTGTGACTGTTTTTAAAGGTCAACTATCGCTAGTCATATTATCGATAGTTATGCAACGCTAGTCGCACCTTTGAGTCATTTTGTACTTACACCCTTGCCTTACTCACCCGCATCTGGATTTCTGAAAGACTGCATAGCTTTAGAATGTCACCTGGTGCGTAGTGCCTTTAGTCCTCTAACTCAAGATATGCTGATCCAAAGAGATCCATACGTTTACTAGCCATTGACTCAAATTCACATGTCGACATACTTTTTACCCGACTGCGCCAGTAGGAGGGTTATGTTTTTCGAGAGTATGTTTGTATAATAATTGTTGGGCAAGCTCTGCGGCCTGAAGGGCTCAATGGATTTAAATTTGAGAGGTGACATTAGATTCGTCTGAATTCTGAGAGTGACAATGGGTATATAAAAAAGCAGTAAAGGTTCTTTTTTTAACTATGTCTTCTTTTAAAGGAAAACTTTAGGTAAAACCATATTATTAAATCACCCAACCCAGCTCTAGTTTTAATTTTAAAATGTGGTCTCAGCTTGAACATTAATATCATAACGGGTTGTAACTTATCTTTGAAACAAACCGCACTAGGGTTAAGCGGTTACAGATCCCGTCCTAAAAAGATTAAATTTACACACTAAAAGTTAACATTTTGCTAAATTCATAAAAAAAATCAACTGATAGCTAAACCTTCTATAATTAAATATTATGTTTTGTCTCGTTTATGCTATGTTAAACATTGAAAAGAGAGACAAGGACTAAACATATTTTAACTAAAATATATTTAGCAAATATTATTTATGTATAAGGGGGTTAATCTTTAAACCTTAAATGTTTGATAATGTGTTAAAAAACGTAGTTCTCGTCTTTATTCCTTACGGAGTAGACATAACTTAGGCTAATAAATCCCATGCCATAAATCAAACCCAAATGCCACTTTCGGTGTGATGTGGCCTATAGGTAGAAAAGGGAATCAAAAATAAGATTGCCTACGCTTATTGACATGATTTGTCGTCATTAACTTTTCCTTGCTGGTTGGGGAGAAAAGAAAGAACTTAAAATGTACCACCTGCTTCTCTTCCCACGCAGACCTTAAAAGCTGATCGAAGGAATGGGTAAGAATTAGGGACGAAGCGCTGGTATCGGTAGCTTTTCTTAAAAAATAAATTAAATTTTAATATACTTTACACGTAACATAAATTATACTTATTGACGTGTAAAAGTGCCTGTAAAGGTCTAATTACTGAATAAACATTTGAATCTTTGAATCTTTGGACGGGAATACCGATATTTCACATCGATATATCGATACCCAATACCAGTATTTTCACCAATATTAAAAATAATGGTATAAAATCAACATTTTGTGTAAAAAACTGGTATCGGGTATCGATATACCAATACAAAATATCTGTATTCCTGTCCCTGGTAAAACTACGAATTATGTTATTAGGTCTACCTATTACTATTTTTACGAACGTACTGCGATCAAATTGCAGAAGTTCTTAAAAAAGAAGAGGTCGGAAGTTCCCGTAACCGGCGGGCATGCACAAAGAGAGTGATGAGTGTAGATGAAGCGAAAGAGGTCTGTCAGGATCCTATACTCCATTTGTTTTGATATTTAAAAGAATGCAAACAATCTTGACATGTCTTTTTATCGAAATATACACTTTGTAAATCAATACCTTCGCAAATTACAAATTATTTATTTTATAAATTATAAATTACATAATTTATTTGTAATTTGCAAAGGAATTGATTTATAAAGTGTATATTCAATAAAAAGACATGTCAAGATTGTTTACATTCTTTTGAATACCTAATCAAACGCACTATAGCAAGTGTAGGTCCATAGTCTCTGCCTACTCCTGTGGGAAAAAGGCGTGAAAATATGTATTTTGTTTGTATTACTATTTTTGATTCCTTTTGGAACGAAGTTCCTTACGGCAGGCTTGGAGGAGATAGGGATTTTGCTGCGCGACCGAACTGAAAAAATGTGATAGTAAAACCGTAAGGATGACCTCGTTAAATAAAACCGTTAAATGAGACGTGCGCAGGCGCGACAGTCATATTTTCTTTTGCAAATTCAATGAAGGAACTTCGTTCCTACCTGGTGTCCCACGACACCACATTTCTTTTTTTGATTCCTTTTTTCTACCATCTGTGACTTATAGGTCTTGATAACCTGGGCAGACAGAACCCACGGCCGCACGGGGAAATTTTAGTTTATGAATTTTAGCATTGTAGCCATTTTGAGTAATGAGTACGTTATAGTGACTATGTCCTGCAGTGGAAGTTATGCAGCTGAAATGCTGATGATGATGATGAAGTGATAGTGATAATATATTCTCACCATTGTCGCCTTTTTCGATGTTTTTTTTTTTTTTTTTTAATAACACTGATTGAGCTAGCCCCAAAGTAAGTTCGAGACTTGTGTTATGGGATACTAACTCAAAGATACTATATTTTATAACAAATACATATATAAATAAACATGCAAGACCCAGGACAATTTGAATAAGGCCATTTTCCAACTTGCCCTGACCGGGGATCGAACCCGGGACCTCTGGGTGGCAGACTGGCATGGTGACCACTACGCCACGGAGATCGAATTTTGTCATCTACATGGAAAAAGAAAAAGCCAACTATAAAATAAAGTATAAACTGATCATACCAATAAAATAGCAAACCAAAACTAGTGACAAACAAAATAACGTGTAAACGGAAATATGCTCACTTGTACTCAACATAACTGGTGCAAACTAACGTTTCAGCTACGTCCTTTTCTATTTTCACGGAATCCTTTGAAATAAAACACCTGATACTAATTTGCCCTTATGTCTTGAGGTAATATAATTAGAATTGACTTCTGATTAGATTAAATATGTATGCTGAATTTTAAGAGGCACGTTTTTTATTAACTCTAATTGGATGAAACATTGTTTTGACGAATGGAACGCTTTTGGCAATTTACTTTTCAAATAATATAAAACAACATTTTTTGACTAGATATTACTCCTTTCTTCCACCTTAGCGTGCTCTCAGTTATATTTGGAGGGTACGGTTTTAACTTTTTCCGCTCCATTTCTCACGGCTATTGACACTTTTTTTTCTGAATACACATATTATAGCTATATCACAAATATATAATTGGCTCATTGGAGATGCTAGCATTAACATTGAATTTCTACAAGAAAACTTATGCTACAAGAAGATATCATTAGATATTTAGACTATCTGTATAACTCAAAGGTTAACTGGCAGACAACGGTTTTAGCGTGAATTTCGCATATTGTTCTGAACAATGATTTTGATGAACAATAAAGTTCAAGTATAAATATAAAAACCCGTGATGAATGTCATAGTTTTGCAAGCTTATGTCGTCTCCATTCTCTATTAGTAACTCAATGACTCATATCTACAATTTCGCCTATTTCGGTCTAAAAATATCGTATTCAGGTGCGAAGACCCTCACGTACACCTACGCATTAGAGAGGCTACCTCGTTAGTGCTAATAAGATTCCAGGTTCAGTTCAGTTCGTTTTACCTAATTTCGGTTAAAACAGTTCTTGTTTTGGAATAAAAACTCCAAGGGAAGTTAAAAGGTCCACTAGAAGAAAATTCTTTAGCATTAAGCCCACTTATTGTAGCCTTTAGCTCAATAAATAAATGAAAGATGTTTGAAATTGAAATTTACTACAAATTGCCTGGAGTAATAGTAAAATTAGAGTGGCTCGTCTGGAGAGCATGCTCCAATTATTTCTCAATAATTTCTACAACTACTGGTGCTTATTTTGAAACGTTGCAAGATGCATATTGTAAACATTTTATACAATAGATCGTATCCATTAAATTTTAAATAGGTCCTGCCCTAAAGCACAAAATAAATTCACTGCTTTTTGCGATTTCTACGGTGGCAATATGGTGCTGTAAATTCTAAAATTATTAATTACTTATTACAATAGACATTGTGCACTACATTTGCGACTGCGGACTAGACTGCAAGAACAGAAAACTTTGGGAATTCCTTATCAACTCGCCATATAATAAATGAGACAACAGGGTAATTCAATTGTAATTGTAATTAGTCATAAAAAAATCACCAAGATACGTTGCATCAAAGTTCCGGAGTGGCGATTTGCAAAGTCCCGTCCCGACGTCATGTGAAATTTCAATGGGCTGTATTTTTGTCAATTTTTGTTTCTCAGAGAAAATAAAAATTACATAAACAATATTTTTTAACAATCTAACCGATGGGCTAAAGATACTTTTCTATTCGTCATGTCCATTTATACGGCAGCTCGATGTTCTTTGTTGTTAGGGTTCCGTAGTAAACAAGAAACTCTTAGCACTCGAAACTCGCCTTGTAAGTCTGTGTGTCTGCTTATTCGCGGTTTTACTCAAAGACAGTTAATACCAAAAAGCTGACATGTATAATATACATATATGACGATAAAGGGGTTATATAAAAATGAAATACTGATATCAGTCCACAACTTTACTAAACGCCACAATAAAAGATTTACCCATAATCACAACGCTAGACAGAGAAGTTGGTGATCACAGTAGATGGTATAAAGTTGTTGCACAGGGGACGACGCTAATGCCCTTTCTCTGGTACCTCCAGTCCTCGAGGCATAAGCTTAACTTTGCATTAGTGCAAGTGAGCGCCAAAACTAGACACTAAGTCTAAAAAATACATTATAATAAGATCAATGTTTATTAGAAAGAAATGAACCGTTTTGATTATTATAAAAAACACGATAGTAATGTTATTTTTTTTACATTACTTGTTATTTTAACAAATTATTCAAACAAAACAGCACTGGAATGTCAAGCAGATAGCGGTACCAAAGGTGAAGATGAGCGGAAAGTACACGGCAGGGAAATGACGTGCGAGGATCGTGCCGTTCCTCAAGCCGATGTCTCACCTTCACTATCTGTATGCACTAACACAAACGCAAAGCTGAGCTTATGATTCAAGAGCTGTACACCTCCTTTAGTCACCTCTTATGAGACCCATGTAAGAGGAAAAGGTACTTTTATTTATATTCTTTCTTCCATGGGTATCATAAGAAGTTTTTCTTGTCATTAAACAAGATAAGATGTATTAGATTAGATGTTCAATTGATACTTCTCTGCCGTAACCACACGTAACAGATATCTTTCATACATAACATACAATACCTTGACTTTCACGGCTTTATCCCTAATACATGTGTCCGATAGAGCATTTTAGGTTTCTTATGAAATGAATTACCATAAAATATGAAATGAATGATTTGCGGGTAAAATATGCGTCACTAATTATAATTGTTGTATGCACAGTATTGTTAAAGGCAATTAATTTAGCCCTCGTTATTAATACTGCATGCAAAATAAACGTGACCAGACCAGACCAATTATACTGTGTGCAGTGTTTAATTATTTTTACTTAACATCCGATCCTTCTCACAACAGTATTTTAAAATAAGTTTTTTTTATAACATTTTTGTACAAGTTTTTATAATGAGACCAGAGTACTTTTTAAGACATACGAAATAAGCCCAAATTCGAAGGAGTTGCGTTGTTTTATAACTGAGTTCCATTGATCACCTTCCGTCTCCGTGATGACCCTCAATATCATCATATCATGTATCACATATCATATATCATATATCATGTATCATATATCATGTATCATGTATCATGTATCATGTATCATGTATCATGTATCATGTATCATGTATCATGTATCATGTATCATATATCATATATCGTATATCATATATAATAAAATCGTAACCGATCGCTGTCTGTACGTACATGGAAAATATACGAGAAAAAATATTGTTGAGGGCTTTTATCCACGCAATAGAATACAAAACAATGATTTTTTGAATTTTTGTCTGTTTACCTGTTTGTCTGTTTATCTGTGCGTTTGTGCACGCTAATCTAAGAGACAGCTGAACCGATTCGGTTGCGGTTTTCACTAATGTATTTCATTAAGCTTCACTTAACATTAAGTGTTTGTTTCATTTAAATCCGTTCATAAATAAAAAAGGTTATATCAATTTAAAGAAAGAAGAAAACGTCATACATTTTTGTTCGAAAAAATGATTTTTAAATAACTGTTTGGTTGCATTGACTAAAACTTTTGTAAATCGTTATATAAAATGATGAATAAAAACTGGCAAAGTGCGAGTCGGACTCGCGCCCAAAGGGTTCCGTACTAATATGTTAACCGTTAAAATGAGTAACAAAGTTGAAACCCTAAATAAGTTAACAAAGTTGAAATAAGGCCTATGCCTATACGATGGTAACAGACAATGCCGCAGAGAAAGAAGAAAAAAAATTGTGCCAAAAATTATTTTGAGTGAAAACTATACATATATCTTATCTGTAATAATAGAATATTACGCGAGGGTCATAGATGAATCATTGCGCTTGATTCTAAAGTCTGAATCACGGGTGTAGTGTTAGAATCCTGAGCGACGCGAGTGATTCATGGCCTTCTATTTAAATCTGGTTTATTCGAGTGTTTTTTACTATACTTTACACCATGACTACAAGAATAAAAAAAAGATTTAAGCAAAAATAGATATTTAAAACAGAAAAAATTACGGTAAAATTAGTTAAAATTCATGTTGAAGTTGGAACAATTACTAAAATTAAGAGTACCTAATTGTTCTAATTCGAACACTTTTTATTTACTGTTTTCAGTTAAACAAAAGAAGGGAAATGCTATTAATACAATACAATAGCCTTTATTGAATAAAATAAATAAAAACAGGACATCATCATCTTAAAAACTAGGAAATGCGCAAAAGGCGGCCTTATCGCTAAGCAATTTCCTCTAGCCAACCACTCTTTATAGAAAAAAGTGTAAATAGAATGAAGGCTTTTATTATTTTATAAATAAGTTGACATGTAGTAAAACGTCACTAACTCTCATTGTCAATGTCAACTTTATTCGGGTGGATAATGGACGGAAACCTAGCATGAAAGAATCAAATATTTATTTAGTTACTAATCCATTGCAGGCACTTTTACACGTCAATATACATTACGTGATAAGTTTATGTTTATTAATAAAATTAAAGAAAAGCCACCAAGAAACTCCAAAAAAATACTCATTTACAAAGTGTTAGTCGCTAACGCACCTGAAGGCTATTATAATTTTATGATAATTCAGTTTGTTCCAACGCCTTTATCGGTTAGACGCGTTTAGTTTAGTTAGTTCAGTGCGCTTCGTGTAAAAATATGTATGATTATGGATATGCTGACATCAGTGAGGCTGGATATCGCAAGCTTGGTACGGACAGGAGCTGCCTGGAAATGTGTTCAATATAAAAATTCAACGCCTGGGAGCGAGGACATTAGTTCAACACTGAATAGGATTCTTAACGAAATCCGTGAGATGAAGTGTCAGCTCGCGAGACTGCCGGACTGTCTCGTCGAAGACGTAAAATCTATAAAATAAAGAGGGAGGTCTCAGAAGTCCGTGCTTCCTGTGAATAGTAGTGTGAGTGGTAGGCTAGATGAGTGCGTGCAAAAAATATACGCCATAGAACACAAGCTCCCAGAGATTGAAAGTCTCAGTGAGGTGGTTAGGTCGACGCAGGAATCACTAAGCAAATGCAATCAAATGCTGGAAATGAAAGATCAGTGGTCTAGATTAAATAGAGAAACTTCATTTCTAATAAACTAGCTCATGCTCGTGGCTTGCTCGCGTGATCAACGGACGGTGAGCGTGAAAAGCTTGTTACACACCCACATCTTCTTCGACCTTCTTTTTCTTCATACCCCGCGCCCCTGTACTGCGCAGGCGAGAACTCATTAAAGCTGTCGGTCTATATAAGTAAGATTGAATAGAGTTTAAATGCAATACAAATCCCACCAAAAACATTTTCATGTAAAAATGTTGCCAAGACGAGTCTACATAACTTACCCAGTGAAAAAGTTATCAGATCTCGTATAAAGCCAAGCTTTAAAGACTACACGCTCTAAACCTACAAGTTCTACACTACACCTTAATCAAAATCTATGAAAAAGTGGTCAGATCTCATGTAGAGCCCAAGAATCTTGATTCTTGGTAGTTTTATTTCACACGAATGCCTATGAAATCTTCGTAACGGTAGAACTTTCTCCTTACCCTTGGTCTGGCATTTAGACGAACTAACCAGTAGAGGCTGGTCTGTTCCGATGGTTGAGAGATTAGCCTATTTTTTCTTCCTCTTTTTGGGGTGTATTTCTTGCACATTAGCAACAGCTTTTTTTATAGCCCACTCTCTGTCTTTGCCTTTTTTATTTGTTTACTATTTGAAATAAGTGAAGAGTTAGGGCAAAACTTCTTTCTTAGGCGATTATATTTGACTATAGCTGTATGTTATGGTTTGATACTGTTAAAATCAATATTCACAAGGTGCACACCTTGTAAATTTGTTACTCTAGAGTGCGCTACATAAGCCCGCCCACATGAGAAAGTTGATGATCCTATATCAATAAGAGCACTGTTCAAGCTTAATCCTTGGCTTTTGTGTATGGTTATAGCGTATGCGACAAAGATTGGAAATTGCTCGATAAACGAATGCTCTGTTGATAATTTCAAATTTTGATTTTATATATCTTGAGGAAATGAAAAAATGTGTGGGTGGTCATCTTGGATCCAAAATATGAACGCAGTTTCGAGTTTTGCGGGGTGTTTTACCCCCTACAAATTTTCAGGCCTCTACGTAGTCACAGTGAGAGTTTAAGAACAAAATAAGTTAATTTTTTAAATTCCAGACGCCATCTTGGATCCCAAAAAATGTCGGATTTTTAATTTTTTTGTTCTCTTTGTAGTAATATAAGCTTAAGTACCAAATTTCAGTATTCTAAGACTTCAGGAAGTACCTTAAGAATTCTGATGATCAGTGAGTGAGGAAATCGGGAGTTTTTAGACATTCATAAAATCTAAAGTATAATAGCTATTACATTCAGACTTTGTATATTTAATGATTGTACTAGTGTCATTATGTATAGCATCATCCAAACCAAAGTTATCAGAGTTCAAAACAAAAAAGCGACGAAAGGTTTCGAGAAAAGGTATATTGCTTGCGCTCCGCTTGTCTCCGCTTGGCTCGTCTTAGCGGGGGCCCTCCCGTGCCCCCAAATATTGGTAAAAGTTTCCTTTAATTAGCATTAGAAACTTTTAAAAATATTTGTATGTTCAACTGTAAAAACATCACCGAGGTAAAATAACTGTCATTTACCTCAGTAATGTTTGTTCAGTTGATTTTCTATAAAAAAGCAAAGAAAAATTTGTCTCAGCGAAATACAGAGCTACGAGTAACTAAGAGTCTACTCCACTTATTAATGTTGTCAATTTAACTCCCTTGTGACCAAATACAGCTAAATCTCACGTTCAGTATAAAGTGGACTCAACGAGTCTTTGTATTGCAGTTCGGAACAACAATATCCTATGTATAGTCAGGGATTTATAGATCTATGTAAGGTAGAAGTGGCAATGTAAATCATGATATAATAACTGGCGAAGTGCGTGTCGGGCTCGCGCACAAAGGTTTCCGTACCATTATGTATAAAAAAATCACGTCTTTTGTATGGGTATGGGAGCCCCACTTAAATATTTTTGAAGTGAAAACTTCTTTAGCGGCGTTGTACACATTTTTGTAATGGGTAAAAAATGTTAAACTCGCATCAGGGCGTCAGGACACGTGACCTGATCGAAAATTCGTAAGACAACCGGCGCGCCGCGGCGTAGGAGAGGAAGTATCCCCCTCTCTTTCTACGGCGCGGCGAAAATGTATGCCTGCGCCTACTGTTTCGTTTAGGCGGCGCAGGGCGCTTGCGCGAATGTTCGTGTGTGTTTATGTTATAGCGTGCCACGCGCATCCATGGAAATGCACAACGTTAATATTCAAGTTTTCACTTCTGCTAGCACTCCCGGAGTGCAACCCTTCTTTTTTTTCTGTTTTTAGTATATAACGTGATAGGGACATACCCGTAATAAATCGAACCACGAACTATACTAGATCTCTATAGTATAATGAAATTAACTTAACAACCTAAAAACAAAAAAAAATCGAAATTTCCATGAAAATTGCCCGGGCGGCTGCACAGTTTTGTATGAAAATGCCAAACATTTATTTTGTGTTTTGACTGTTATTTTAACTTCATTATACTATAGCGATCCAGTACAGCCTGCGGTTAGATTTATTACGGGTATGTCCTTCCACGTTGTATGTTGTTATAGCGGCAAAAGAAATACATCATCTGTCAAAATTTCAACTTCAATACAGTCTGGTGCCAGACAGACAGACGGACGAACGGACAGACAGATGGACGGCGGAGTATATAAAAGGGTCCTGTTTTGCCGTTTGTGTGCCGGAACCTTAAAATTATGTAGGTTATTAGCCATACCCAACGACTGAAAGTGCTGCCTTTTATGTTCAGATAATCGTTTAAATTATTTTAAAAATAACAACAGCAGTATCTAGTTTATGCAGTTGTAGATACAAATACTGATACATTATTACTTATGTTGGTATTATTTCAGTATTGTATTTTTTTCGTGTGTATCTGCTAACGTTTCACTATATTCTCTCCATCCATCGGTTGTCTGGAAGAAATCGCTTTTAGCGATAAGACCGCCCGTTGTACATTTAAATCTTTTCTGTGTGCGTGTTTTTTTTATTATTGTTATTTTTTGGTGTACAATAAAGTATTACATAACATAACATACGTCTGTATCCCTAACCAGGTAGATAGAGCTCAGGGCCGTAAGACCCAATGGCCTGGTTTAGCGTGATGATGGTCATGAAGATGGAAAAAGGGATTCAAAACAGTGATAGGTTGTCTCGTACATTCCCTTGATCAGCTTTAACAATGTGCGGGAAGAGAAGCGGGCAGCTGGTACATTCTCAGATTTTTCTTTTCTTCCAGACCAGCATGGAAAAATGTTTATTAAGGTTCAGCTTTAAAATCTGATTTCGTTAAAAGTGGTATTTTTTGGTAGAAAAAAAATTTCAAAGCTAGCTGGATGGCTACATGTATTTGTAATCGGTTGCATCTATCTGGCAGAATCTTGATACTCCGAATTTCATTTGGCATAACATACTTGGCAGAATCTTATTTAAAATAAATTTCAAAAACATAAAAAATAATTAATATAATTTTTGTTTGGCTAAATATTTATATGTCCGAATGAACAATAGCATACTTTTAAGCTGTTGGTATTTCATTTAGTATAATTACCTTTTACATATATTAAGTTTCGTATACCTAATTTGTTTTAAAGTAACATTGTTTAATAAGGGTTTTTTTTTGTATAATTTCTTTTGACCTTTTAAGAAGATGTCATAATTTTATCTGCAATGCAAAGCATAATAATGAAAACCATAATCGTTAAAATCTATATCATTGTTGGCCAACATATAAAATAGCATTCCGAGTTTACTCGGTAAGGGCAAAAATATGGGTTAGTTTATATCAGAACTGCGACACCAAGGTAGACAGCCTACTTCTTACTATGATATTCTTTTATTACAGAGAAAGTAAAAACCACATACGTTTATAATGATTCCACTTTTAGATTATTACGGCTATAATAACATTATTATTTTTGAATCTATAATAAATTACTAGATGCCAAATTATTTTTTACGAAATGTCGATTCTGTAAACAGATGTTATGCATACTAATATTATAACATAAAAAATTCTACTATAAAGGGGGACCCATTTGTAATATTATCTTTTTTCACAAGCTTTTATTTAGTTTCAACTGTCCTGTTGTCTGTCTGTCTACCCGTAATGAAATCTTGCAAGTTAAATTTGACCTACTTACCGGTTTCCGATTGAGCTGAAATTTTGCACGCATTCGTATATCGCGTGACAATGCAATATTATGATAACATGGAGATGATCTGATGTCGGCGCCGAAACCCATCGAGTTCGGCTCGTTTGATTTACTTAAAACTTTAAGTTTATTAATATTATTGAAACTAACGTGAGATGACACAGCTAAATACGCTTAGTGCGTTAAGGACAGCGAAGCCGTTGGGGACGCCGTCCTTCCTAACACTCACTCTGATGATGATCGTCTGAACCGATCAAAACTAGTTGACCATTTCCGACTCCACGACGTGAATTAAACGTACCGTAAGTACCTACCGAGTGTTTAAAATGTTTAATTTGAGTTTATTGTTTCAGATAGAAGAAAGTTTTAATTTTTTAAATAATTGCTTAAGTACTCATTTGACAAATGTAGTATTTTTGTACGTGCCGTGGCTTAAGATGGCAGATCCATTCTCTCCACATCCTTGTGTCAATGTGGCTAACATTAGATGTCTCCAGACGATCGTCTCAACTTTAGGGTCAATAGTTCGGTTCACGGTACGTTACTCGGAGCTTGGATAGATGTCCCGATGTCCGTCATTGTCCGTGGCTGCAGAGAAGAGAAAATGGTAGATATGTAACTATGTTCCTTCTTTTTTAGGGTTCCGTACCCAAAGGGTAAAAACCGGACCCTATTACTAAGACTCCGCTGTCCGTCCGTCTGTCTTTCTGTCAACAGGCTGTATCTCATGAACCCTGAGAGCTAGACAGTTGAAATTTTCACTGGTGATGTATTTCTGGTTTCGCTATAACAACAAATAATAAAAGCAAAATAAAAAATAAATTTTAGTGGGTCTCCCATACAACAAACGTGATTTTTTTATAAATAATGGTATCAAAAATATTGTTAAATATTTAGTTTTGTACATCATTTTATATTTTGTTTTTCACTTTTTGTATATAACTTTGAAAATTTTGACGAAGCGTGTTTTGGATATGTTAATGTATTTTAATCTTTAACCATGATAGTAAAGTTATGTAGGTATGTTTTATAGAAAAAATAAAAATTCTGCGATTATAATAACAAAACCGACTAATTTTACATTATTTAAAAATTAACAAAGTTTGACTATGGCGCTTACGTAGTAAATAAAAGTTAGAAACACATTGTTTATATCAACGACAACTAACATTGTTCAACACTCTTGTAAAAGTAAATTTTTAGCAAATCAGTACGGCAATATCGCCTTTATTCAATGATTTCAGTTACATACCTAAGATCATAGAAGCACGGATACGACCTGAATTATCCTGCTGGGTAAGCAAGGTTCTGTGTTTGATGTTTGAGATTTGGGGCTGGAGCAAATGCTTGTACTTCCACTGTTGGCATATCTTGGTTATATTGTATAGTGGCTATTGTGTTGGTCAGGTTAGTAATAAAGTTATTTATGTCACTCAAAAGATACTCAAGTAATTATTAAATGAAAAGCGTAATTCGCTGCTTTCCAACAAGTCAAATCAGATATTTTCTTCTAAACGTCAAAACAAACATTTTCTTTAAGATTTGTATGAAATATAGACTAATGACGTAATGGTTTTTTGGAGTCAAATAGCGCTTTCAATATCTTTTTCTGCAAAAATCACTGACATTATTTTGTGATGTTTTATTTTCTTAATAGTACCAAACAACCTATTTTTGACCAAGAAATGTATCCAATTTACATACACGGAAAAGTATCACGTGACTTTTTGTTTCTCTTACGAGATAAATCGCACGTATGGCCATAATTCCACAGGTTTAAAAAGTGACGGGTTAAAGGACGCATTTTCTGACTCTCCCGATTCTTGCCCATTATTTAATTGGTTTTTATAGTCTGGTAATAAGTACCTACTAGAAAGCTGTCATCTGTCACGGGTATGTGTACCCCGTGCCCCGTATCGCTGCGGCTGCGGAGATCTGTGCGCGGAGCATAGTTTTACTATTGTGTCTGAATTCCAGCATACAAGTAGTTGGTCATGCCAAAAAAGTTGTAAACTAAAACTTAAAAAAAAATTAAGATTAGTTCTGTTGGAATATCTGTTCGGTTTGGGCTTAATTAAAATACTATTTAACTGGTGAAGTATGAAATTTTATCGTTTTTACTTAGAAGAATGTATGTCTGACTCACTAGCACAATGCAAGAGAGAAGAAAGATGACATAAGTGCATGTTGCCAGCACTAAAAGTATTACCAGCTATAGTTCAAAAATAAAGATTGATTTTTGCAAGTAAAATAATATAAATCAACAAGTTCCCATACACGTTTAGTTTTTTTCGACTAACTCATCGAGTAAGGTATCGTTGATTAGGTCTTTTAAAAATAAAGTGACATTTTTCGATTTAGGGATCAGTTCCTAAAATATTTGGTTTTATAGTGTAATTTTTTGTTAGATTCAAGTCACCCCCTGCTCCCTTCTCTCTACTAAACACTGCAGTACACTCAAACTGCAAATACTCTTCACGGTAGTAGTATATATTACGAAGTTTAACGAAGTTTTATCAGAGCTAAGAAGAGTTAAAAGAATTAAATAGTTATAGGCGACCAACTTAAAAATATACTCAGAGAAGGCAAATTTAAACGAATTCAATAGAAAATTAGATTTTCAAACGTTTTGGGTCCCGTAAAGTCAAAGTCGGCATTCGCAACTACGGAACCCTACACTGCACTTGGCCCGACAGGCACTTGGCTGGTTATTTTAAAAATAAATTTAAATTTCTGACAACTTTCAACTGATGAATTTATTTTTATATCTTATTTCAGTAATAAAGTTTTACAGAGTAGGTAGTCTTAGAAGATTAAGACCAGAATTGTCCTCTATTTTTCTACGATCTCTGTCTTGACTGTTCACCGTCTACAGCAGTTTGTCACTCCCGAACACTCTAGCTCGAATTACTCTGATTAAACCTTCATTTGTTGCAAAACCGACGCTATCATTTACGAGATAAAGTTCACTTTTGGGTGTGTTTCGATGGTAACACACTTTACTATCCTAATCCTCATTGTCCGAGGTAAACCAATTAATAATGTTGGTGACAGACGTTTTCTAGCTGTAGGTACCTATTTGGGTACCTACATAGATTTCTACATCTAGCTAAAGTCTGTTATCATACCCGCATGTTTCTTTTCTTCATTGAATGCTGTTGATAAATATTACTTTTTAACTTATGCAAACAATCTAAAACAATTGAATCAAAACAGTATAGCTGAGTAAATATTAAGTTTCTCATAAAAGTAGGAAAATATCTATGTATGTGCTACGCTAACGGGGGTCTACATGCGCGAGGACTACATAGGTCTTTCGTGGTCTCCCTGGACCTCTGTTACCCTATGTATTTCCTTTTAGTAAGTTCATATTTAATGAATCACGTCGTAGTAAGTACCAATAATTTTTCCTCTCCTATTTTCAATTTTGCCCTCTAGCCTTCTTTTCTCTCGTACTATTTCCCGTAATTCTTCATTAGTTTTCCGTTCCGTCCAACTGATCGTTTCCATTCCGTTACTGCTACAGACTCATAAAATGCGTCCTAGTTGGAAATAGTGTATTACCTAAGCTAAGTTTATTAGCATAAATTCTCAGGTTTACCTATACTCCTTTAGCTTTACAATAAAATTGACCGAGCGAGCGAAGCGTCTTGGTTTCGAAATTGGCCAAAAATGCTTTGCCTCCAGGTCGCATTTCTCAACTGATCGAACTTAAGGGGCTACCTGAATTTTCCGGGGTCCAGTGCTGCCCCCATTTGAAACAAATCATTTGAAAAGAAACGAAGATATCATTTAAAATTTTGTCTTGATCAGACCCTGGATAACTCTACAAACTATTTTATAAACTACTGTTTACAGTTTAAAGTGAGAATATGAAGCTTTTCTACGCACGATAGGGAATATTAATGATTTTTTTTATGTCTTAAATTAATCATTAACATCTTTATAACAAAGAAAAAAATATAAATAGGCTTGAAAATAGTCAAGATATTTTTCAAAGTGAAATTTAAAACATTGAATAAATTTGAGCCGTTCAAACGCATTCAAACCATTTTGCGCGCGCTTATGATGACGTCATTGGTTAAGTCCTGTTTGTTTACTATAGTAGCGTTTCAGTGACTTAATACTTATTTTCAGTTTCAATTGCTAAACAAATTAAGAAAGAAGTTAAGAAACCTTCTTACAAGTATTGTATGGTACCGAAATGTAAAAACACTACCATTAGCACACCAGATAAAGTGTTTTTAGGGTTCCGTAGTAAACAAGGAACCCTTATAGTTTCGCCATGTCTGTCTGTCTGTCCGTCCGCGGTTTTTCTCAGCGACTATAAGGACTAGAAAGCTGTAATTTGGTACAGGTATGTATATTAATTATGCGAAAAAGTGATAAAATAAAATACTGAAAAAAAAAACATTTTTATGGTAGCTCCCATACAAGTAAAGTCAAAAGTCAATTTTATTTTCTCGACTTACTAATCATGTGGGGTATCGCTGAATTGGTCTTTCAAAAATATTATGAGCTTCGGCACACCGTTTTCAATTTAGGGATCCGTTTCTGAAATATTTGGTTTAAAAGTGAAAAATTTTGTTAGAGTCAATGTTTCCCCCCCCCCCCCCCCTATCTGTTCAACGGTTATATATGGACACGTGAAAAAATTCACAGCTATAGTAAATATAACGAAATTTAAAGGAAAACTATCAGAGCTACGAAGGGTTTACAAATTAAAAATTTATAGTCGATCAACTTATAAAATTTACTCAAAAAAGGAAAATTTCATACAAATTCAATAGTATCTACATTCGTTTTTAGACTTTTTTTGTGGCATGAACTCAAAGTTGGTATTCGTAACTACGGTACCCTACACTACGCGTGGCCCGACACGCACTTGGCCAATTATTTGGTATTACACGCAAAACGCTGGTATCGGTAGCTTTCTTTAAAATAAATTAAATTTCAATATAAACTACACGTAATGTAAATAATACTTATTGACGTGTAAAAGTGCCTGTAAAGGTCTAATTACTGAATAAACATTTGAATTTTGATGCAATGGTGTAAGATAATGAAAATGGAAAATACATATCTCTATTATCGGTTGTTGTGAAGATCATTTTAACTTAAGACGAAGTGGTAGCTAAAGTGGCGCCCTCATTTGAAATAAATTGTTTAAAACTAAATATGGTGATAATTAAAAATTTCATTTGTATCACTGCCTAGAAAGACCTTTAAACTATTTTATGAATAACCTTTGAAAGTAATATTGGTAGTCCGTCTAGTTTTAAAACGGGTTTTTGCCTAAAGTGGCCACTTTTGGCGAAAACCCGTTTTAAAACTTTGTCTGTACAACTTTTTTATCCTATATTTTAACTTCAACGGATCGAGCCGGGGCGCGAATTTTACAGCTCACAGAGCCATTATAATCGTAGTGATCAAAACAAACAAATAAATCAAATACTATCAACATTCAAAGTTAGCACATTAGAAAAGGGTCAATGTATTGAATGTAGTACATTTTGCGAATATCAATCAAGTCTCCTAGCATTGTCTGAAAGCCACATGACAGCTATACGCATTCAAATTGTGTTGTCAAGCAAAATTGCGTTATGTGACACTAGTAACACAGTTCAATTTGGCTCGGTGACTTAACGAGACGATATTCTCGGACCATAAACGTGTTACACTTCAGTATCTGTGCTTCAGAGTACTCATGTAAGTCTTTGTATGTCGGTCAATACATTAGTGCCAATAAATCTCTTGGCAAATGTCTCAGCCACTTATGCTTCTATTGTATTCATAAGCATGAAAAAGTCCTGGATAAATATTACCATCATTTATGTACCGTCTCATAGATGACAGAAAAACAGAGATATAATTTTGTTACAAGTAGGTTCTTTATTTGACAGTCAAATTGAAAACCCCAGAATTTCAAGAACTCCATCTAGTTATGAGTAACGGAACTACATAGTCTAACTGATATCTGTAGCATCTATTATTTTGTGTTATCTATTATTTGCTAGGAAAATAAAATACCCTGACTTTCAAACATTAACCCTCAATAACTTTCAAATGGCTGAATCGATTTTCATCAAACATACCGCTAAAATTTACCGCCAAGAAACTTGCTTTCACGTAGAAAAAGCCGCATCGAAATAGGTTGACCTGTTCGAGAGGTACAACGCCATAGACAGACACACAGACAGACTAGCCTCAAACTTATAACACCCTTCTGTTTGGTCGGAAGTTAAAAATACAAGTGAAGATTGTAGATCGACGATATTAGACGTATTGCAAAAGAACTCGATCGCTAATATTCAGTAGTGGCGTATTGAAAGCTGATGATAATAATGATAAAGCAAGTACAGGTTATGTAATACTGGATCGCTGTCAAAAGTACTTTTGACAGCAATTCAGGTGGAAAAATAGCGCTCAAATTCTCAAACTATCCAAAGTACGAAGTTTGTGAACACCAGAATACCAATCGGTATTCACTGAAACTAGATGTTTCGTCGTGTTTTCGACTTTCGACGCTGTCAATAAGACATTTTAATCAAGTTTCAATAAATACCGATTAAGATTTCACAGTTCAATTCTTAAGCAAACCCGCGGAAAACTGTCATCTATGACAATCAAGTTAGGTCGATTCAAGTTGATTGAAATCTATCAGAATACCATAGTTTTGGTTCGGATTTTACAAAACTACTGAACTTATTTGCTTGTTACTTATTTTTTCGTAAAACTTTATAGTTTGAATATTATAGATAAATAGGTACCTATCAACAGATTCCTTACCCCGGGCTCTGAAGCGTTACTGCTGAACATGCAACCGGGAAAATTGAATCGTATGATGACATAGATTTACAAATCAAACTTTAAAGATAATTCTACACAATTCTCTTATTGGTGGTTTCATTTTAAAAAATCTTAGTAAGTACTCATGTTTTCAAATTGTTCTAACAAGCAGAACCTGGCACTGTATGAACTCTCTAAGATTTTTATTTCAAAATCGCTCTTTAATTCCGCCATGTCTTTATTCAGGAGCCAGTGTATCCGTACGTGAGACTTGTGTAAAGTAGACCGTATAAATCTCGACCAATCGCGTCAAACCGTGGAAAATTCCAGTCAAATAAGTAAAATTCTACGAACAAAAAAAAAAGTTGAAACGTTAAAACATTTCTTCGAGCAAAGCGAATATATGTAGGCATACAAATCAAAATACGAAAATAAAAAAAAAAATATTGGCAGATGCGCTTTTTTCCTGATTCAGGCAATATATAAAAACTCAATTGTTAAATTTACTTTTTAAACTAAACTAACGGGAGCAGCTCCGGTATTGCAGGCTGGCTACGTTACCTGTTGCTTGCAACACTAGGGGGCAAATAGTCTAGAAACCAGCTGCTTCTCCTTTCGTATAGATCTGTTAATCTTAGAATGGTTTTATTCCTATATAGGTAAAGGTTAGCACCTCAGTGGAGGTTTGTGAATTTAAACATTCTGGAAGTTCGAATTTTATATATATTATACTAGCTTTAACCTGCGACTTCGGCCACGTAGAAGTCAAATATGGTTCTAATGGGTTTTTTATTGGCTTTTTTCGTGATAAATGGTGTTATATAACATTTGAATTATTATGTTAAAATATTTGAATACTTATAAAATGTAACATTCTTTATTATAGCGTATTTAAAGGCCCTCTCTATCTCTTTTTCCCTTTCGCTCTCGCTCTCGGTCTTACTCATTTACCACCAGGAGTACTCCTGCGAAGTTTCAAATAAAATGGTCCAACTTCTTTGTCGATACAAACTTTGGACCGCCGTTTCACCCCTTTATGGGGTGAATTTTTAAAAATAATTTCTTAGTGCACCCCTAGACTTTATAAGAAACCTATGTGCCAAATTTGGAGTCTCTAGGCCCAGCGGTTTGGGCTGTACGTTGATATGTCAGTGAGTCAGTCAGTCAGTCATCATTCAGGTTTTTTTTTATAAAAACCAACGTGTTCCTTTTTACATTTCTAGTTTGACTGGGCTATTTTGCAAAGCTAAACTTGTAAAAAGCGGACGTGAGAGGAAAGCGTTTGAAAAAGGGTAAACACCTTTGTTTTTCACCGATCTTTACGCAGCCATTAGCCCTTTGTTCGGTATCGACAGCTACGCGTTTTTCTAGTGTTTCCCTTTTGAGTATGTTAAGGAAAATGTAGAAGCCGACCTTTCTAAAATATACTCGTAAAATAAGGGAAATAAAAGTAATCTAGTATTTGAACAAAAATGTTTTATAACCTTTTTAAAAATATATCAGCCTGTTAAGGGTATCCCTGAATTTTCCGGGGTCGTGTGCTGCCCCCATTTGAATTAAATCATTTCATAGGAAACGGAGACATCATGTAAAATTTTGTCTTGACCTGGCACTAGATAACCCATCTCATGCCTATTCTTTCCAGCCAACCAGTGGATGGAAAGAATAGGCATGACGAATGGAAAAATATTTTTAGCCCATTGGTTGGATTATTTAAAAATATTAAACACGTATTTTTTTTTCTTTGATAAACAAACAATGACAATGCTACTGCTCATTAAAAACTCAACAATTATACTTTTCTAACTCTGTCATCACCCCCATTGTAGTCGATAGATAGGCTTTCAATAGTGTACTATCAAGCGGCAGCACTATTTATAGAGTTTCATTTGCAATCTTCCGGCTTTACAAGACAAAGCCTATGGATAAAAATTTCACTACAGCCACAAGATGTCTATCTACTTTCAGCTTTATCTATTAGTTTATATGACAAAGCCTTTCTGGCGAGTAGGCGACCAATACTGTGAAAATGAGTTCCTTTCGGCGTTTCTTCTTAGCAGTGGTCGTTACGAAGCGCTGGTATCGGTAGCTTTTCTTTAAAAATAAATTACTTTTTAATATACTTTACACGTAACGTAAATTATTAGGAATAATTTACGTTATGTGTAAAGTATACTTGTAAAGTATACTCGTTGACGAGTAAAAGTGCCTGTAAAGGTCTTAATATTGAATAAACATTCGAATCTTTGAATCTTTATCATTAGACTGATAATCACTTCAGCAATGAGAGGTCCACTGCTAGACGTAGGCCTCCCCACACTATTTCCAAAACTACCAATTGGAAACGGTGGCCTGTGTCTTGTATGTATATTGATAAAGATCAAAATGAACGTTTAACAAATAACTTGTCAATTTTTATTTCTTTTATGGAGTAAGAGAGTAAGACTCAAATAATATAAAGCGCCAATAGCCTATGTAACAAGTAATTATAACAAAAACAAAAAACCCGACTGCCCTTTTTTTTGTATCTCTTCTACTTTTTTTAATTTTTTTTTTTAAATTTTGATGTAGGTACTCAGTGTCACTCTCACAGGAAATATGCATCATCTCACTAAATACTTCTCAAGCTTAAATCTATCGCCGCCAAGAGTCGTTCAGGCAGCCGAGCGTGCCAAACAATTATACACACATATCAGGTGCAGTCGGGTAAATACTCGTCTAAAACGCAACGCGGAACTCGTTTGAAGAGCAACTCGTCAAGTTGCAAGTAGTCTCAAACATGTATCTACTTTGCACCTGGATATGTGGGCTAAAATAACAACAGATTGGGTCCCTGCAGGCTGGTGAAGAAAAAGGGGTCCACCTCAGACATTATGGACAGACGATATAAGGGATCATTTCGTATGTCCTTAGATCGTCTGTTCACAGCTCTTTAGCTGGCAAACTATCGCCACTGATAAGTTTTTGGAAAACGAGAGGGGAAGCCAGTGCCCAACAATGTGATGCAGGCTTATAAAAAAAACTTTGTATGTAATACCAGTGTAAATAAATATGTATTGATAGACTGATATCCATTTTTAAAATCGCAGATTGATATAATTTTTCAAAACTTAAAACCGACTTCAACGCCAAACTTCTTAGCCGATTGTGATAAAATTTCCATGAGATCATCTAACAAGTATGCCCTTTTAACCAAAAAAGAAGAATTTTCTAAATTGGCTTAGGCATCTTCGACTAATCGTTAAACATAAATAAATAAAAAATATTAAAGATTCTGACGAAATGATTATACTATGATATGAAATATCATACCTCCTCCTGTTTTGAAAGTTAAAAAGAGAGTGAATTAAGAAAAAAACATGAAGGCGCGGTTTTTTATGTGAACTATGCTCGTTTTACACAATTATGTAGCCACGTTTGCAGCGCCGCACCGCTTTCAATACATGTAGCTCATTATTGGAAACTAGAGCATGAATGTCTTTATATCAATTTCCTGAACTGTTGTGTCTTATCAGATTTTCTCAAACTAGTTCACCGCCATAATCCAATTGAAACCGAATTCAAGTTACAAGATTGTACTAACTCGAATTTGTGACAAAACTCGACTATCTTGGATTTAGTAATTGCGTGTTGATTATTTTTGACGTTCGTGACATATTTATTAGTATCAGCTGGATTGTTATAAATAAATATATGACAAAACATAGAAACCCAGGTTTTACAGTATTACAGCTTTTTCTTAAGGCTTTAGGCCCCCATTTAAATTAAATCATTTAAGTAGAAAAGCTTCATATTCTCACTTTAAACTGTAAACAGTAGTTCATAAAATAGTTTAAAGTATTATCTAGAGCCTGGTCAAGACAAAATTTGAAATTATATCTTCGTTTTCTTTTAAATGATTTAATTCAAATGGGGGCAGCACTGGACCACGAAAAATTCAGGTAGCCCCTTAAGTTAAAAGCAGTTAACTTAAAAAGCCACTGGTACATTATAAGTGTTTTGTTTTTTCTAGACTAGCATGGAAGATATCAAAACTTCATAAATTAAATAAGTATTGAAATTAATGATTTTAAATCTATGTGGGCACTCGCAACTACGGAAACTTTCAACTGTGCGGGGCCCGACACTTAACTAGTTTTGTTGAAAATACCAAAATTATTGTGCTAATAAACTAACGTCCACGCTGACGAAGTCACGGGTAACAGCTAGTCTATAAATATTTTGTGACTACTTGTCACTTTTTGTTGAAAGTTAGTCATCGCGTCTATACCGCCAATAAAATAAATTTAGAAAGAGTAACTTCCAGCACGGAATAAGTTCTAGTACTCACGTACAGAGGTCTTACTCAGAAAAGAAATTCAAAGAAATATGTACTTATTGTGGTGAGCGCTATGGTTTAATTTAGTTTGCGTCAGAACTCCTCACCTCTTGGTTTAGATACCTAGACATCCATTGCAAGCCAATTTCATTCTTATCAATCTGGACAAACGATTGATGTAACTGAATTTTGAAAGAAAGAAAGGAAGAAAAAATCTTTATTTGGTACAAAAAAAATACAAATTATGTACTAAACAAAACAAAACATTATACTAAATGCATCAAACTGGTGTCCGCTCAGCAAATGTTTTAGTGTCAACCACAACGCTGGTCTTCCGCGGATGCCACGTTCAAATTTAATGAATATAGGAAAAATTTAAATTCATAAGTAAAATTAAAATTTGGGGCTCTAGGTAATATCATTTATTAACGATATCTTTATATTTCTTAAATAAAGTATTCTTAGTAGATATTTTACCTATAATATATAATATGTAAGAATATATATGCAGATAAACATAAGTTTGTACTTATATGAAAAGTAATAAAAAGTCTTATATTGTTTATATTCTGTATGTATATAGTTGTTGCTTTTTATAATTTTTGCACGCTCAAAATGTGTCTTTTCAATTTAATTTTAAAATTCTCAACAGTCATAGAATATATGATAGGAGATGGGATATTATTCCAACAACTTGTCGCAGCGTATTTAAAGCTGCCACGAAAAGCAGCAGTTTTGTGTTTAGGGCAGATCAAGCGGTCCACGGAACAGAGAGTGAGGCGGGCTCGCGTGGTGAACTTTAATTAGTCAAATAAATAAGATGGGCTTTCATTTTTGATTATACCGAAAAGTAATTTTGCAAAATGAAGTGTGCGTCGGGACTCCATGTTCAGTAGATCGTTTCTGTTAAGGTATGGTGTTATGTGTGATCTGCGTGGGATATGAAAGCAATGTCTGGCACAATAAATAAATAAATAAATAAATAGGGACAAATAACACTGATTGAGCTAGCCCCAAAGTAAGTTCGAGACTTGTGTTATGGGATACTAACTCAACGATACTATATTTTATAACAAATACGTATATATATAAACATCCAAGACCCAGGATAATTTGAAAAAGGCCATTTTCCAACTTGCCCTGACCGGGGATCGAACCCAGGACCTCTGGGTGGCGAACTAGCATGGTGACCACTACGCCACGGAGGTCGTCAAGAATTTTGCACTCGTTGTATTAATTTTTTGGAGCGAGCTAGTAAACGTTTACCAGTTACAACATCTGCATAATTTAGTTTAGATAAAATGAAATCCGCGTCTCTACATTAAGATATTCATGGTAATCAATTTTCCCCTTTGAAGTGATCGCGCGCATAGTTATAATGTAGGTATATTTTTGATATTTTTGATACCTAAACTAGGAGCGACACAGGCCTCCTTTCAGCAACAAGCGCGTTGCGCGGCTATTATTGATTGTCAGAAAATGTTGACTGTTTTCAAAAGTTAGGCAACATTACTTAACACACCTATACTAACACAGCAACATATATCAGAAATAAATAACTGGAGATAAGCGGTGGACCAGGACGAGCCATGGTAATCAATACGACACAAAAGGTACTATTAACCCCTTGTATGCCGGAATATCAGATACAATAGTTAAAAAATGCATTCTCGCGTAGACCTACGAGAGGTTAAATAACTGTTAATTCGCAATTTTGAAAATAACTTAAATCAAATACTTTTTAAACGTCAAAACATGGGAGATATGAAATATAGATTATAATAAGACGTCAAAGTTTCTTGGAATCAAATAGCGCTCTCAATGATAGTTTTTCTGCAATAATAAATCTAAAATCACATTGGAAATGGATATGATCACGACCAGTGACATTATTTTTCTTAACAGTACCAAATAATTTATTTTTGACCCGTGAAAATACCCAATTAACTAATCTTAAAAAGTCTGTTTGTATAATTTTTCGTGATGTCAGAAAAGACTAATTTATGCCTGCTCTAAACAAAGTTAGCTTTGTGGGATCCAGACGGTTTTACTTGGCTAATTATTTGGACGTAATTACTCAGCCTCGTACAAACGATGAAGCTTCAGATGAATGTAAATAAATTGGTGAAAAGGAAAGAAGAATTTTTTCACCGACATCTATTCTTTCACATAAAATTTTATTTGGTCCCTAGGATTATTCAAACCGAATGGACACATATTTTTTAAGTTTATCCAATTAATCAAAATTCACAAAGTTACAGAGAGGGCATGACTGTAAGATCAGGACTGGGGTAATGTAATATCCTGGGGGGGGGGGGGATGTAAGACCTTGTGGCGTCACCATACTGTATAAATTTTACAAAGCTGTGACTAGAGATCAAACCGGTTTAATCGATCGAAACCCGAGTTTTTCGATTTCAGTTCAGTCGGTTTTGAATAATTGAAAAAGCCAGGGTTTTCGGGTTCTTCGGTTTTAAAGAAAAATATGTTTTAATGAATTGTGAACGTTAAAATTAAACAAGCACGCATTGTTTTGGTAATAGAGTAGTATCCAGGGTCATAAATAAGTTATTTTGTACTGATAAGAAAATAAAACCTAATAAAATGATGTCACTTGTCATTGATCATATCCATTTTCAACGTGATTTTAGATTTATAAATGCAGAAAATTGATAAAACTGGAAACACTCTAATTATCCAAATATTTCATTCCTAATCTTGTTAGTCGAGTTTCAAAAATCCTAATGTTATTAGTATTTTAAAATAAAATTCCGATATCGAACCTATCGAGCAAGCATGCTATTTACGTTACAGATATAGGTTAAAATCGCTCTAACCTAAAAAAGGGGTCGAACAAACTTAATAATTCAGTCATTAGCCTATCTACTTCGGGAAACTTTGAGTGTCATATCATAAGTGTGAATAATTGATTATGCGTGATCATAACTGGCAATTAGATGTTGTTTTGATCAGCGAGCATAATTATCATTAAAATTGACTGCGACATTAGTTAAGTTTGTTTGTTTCGAGTTTCTAATAGCGATACAGAGCGTTTTGAAAAGGCGAAATAATATTTCAACGTCATGATCAGTCTTCCATGTTGATCTGGAAGATAAGAAAAAACGTTACTTCTTTTCCCGCGCAATTCCCAAAAACCGATCGAGGGAATAAGTGAAAATGGGTAGCAACCCTTCTTTATTTTGTTAAATTTTTCCCACTTTCTTACCAATCATGATGTTTGTAGTGGCATTAAGTTTTTACAGCCCTAGGCAATGTCAGATTAGAGCTTCAAGACCCAAAATTCTTTTGGTCCCAATAGTGACAAATATGTAATGGTGTTTTAAGATAATTTTTTAAAACTAAAAACCGACTTATCCCCAAACTACACCGATTTTGATAAAATTTATATGGGACCATCTGACAAGTAAAATTTTTAAAACAAAAAAATAATTTTTCAATTCGGTCAAGACGTCTCCGAGTAATCGGTGAACATATATAAAAAAAGATCGCGACGAATTGATAACCTCCTCCTTTTTGGAAGTCGGTTAAAAAGAGAAAAAGATACAGTGAGTAAGTACCTATATAAAAAAATATTTTTCCATGTAAGCCAAGAAAATTATCAAAACTAAAGAGCAAAACAAAAAGCGATGGGGCGTGTTCGGACGACACGCGCATGCCAAGCCTACGCCTTATACCTAGCGCGCTCTGAAATTTTTGAAATTTGTGGCATTAGTTTTATATGAGTCCTATCACACATCAATATAACACAAATTGCATTAACCGAAGTCAACACGCGCACGCCTCGCCTACGCCACGCGCTGGCCTTGCCTCCGCCTTACTTCCGTCTTGCCTCCACCTTGCCTACTACCGGTGCGCTCGCCCCGGCTGAAATTCGGTAAATGCAATCTGAGTTGTATTAATGTGTCATAGGACTCAAATTATATGCAACAAATTCAAACGGCGCTTGTCGTGCGCAAAGCGTAGGCTTGCATGCGCGTGTCGTCTGATCGCGCCCTACTAGCCGCCGCGTCGCCCAGCGTCGTGATTCCGATTCTCGCCCATTTCCTTGATCTATGCCAGAAGAGAATTAGTTTCAAGTTTTTTTCCCTCAAACCAGCATTCGAGGACTCAGTAGCGGTTTTGTGTAGGGGGTGATTCGGCGAATGCTCAGGGCGCCAGATATAAAGAGGCGCCACGGCCGCCCCTGTATATCCTCTCGCTCATTGATCGAGGCCTATTTACTCGTAAATTCCTTTAATTTAGCAAAGAAATCGTTACGTAATAAAATGGTTACTTTTTTCATTACATCTTTGTCTTTTTCAAATGGGTTTGAATTGCACTTAGGTAGGCGTTGTAGAAATCTCGCCCAGGGGGCTAGTAATGCTAAAACTGGCAGAAAGAGGACTTGAAAATAACTTGTCATAACACTCGTATAGGTAATACTATATAGGTACGTATAGTTGAAATAATAAGGTACTCATTGTTTCACAGATACAACTCTATATTCAGTTGAGGGATGCCCCGCTATCATAGGTCTGACGCTCCCTCGGGACTAAAGATTGAGCGTCTACCAACGTCACGCAACTGTACGGAATTAACTGAAATTTCCTGACATGGGTACAACCCTGTTAATAATTTAGACACATTTGTTTTTGGTTGTATTGGGACTGTGATAGTGGAATGGAACTTTGAAGATGACTAAGAAACACTTTATAAAGTTTTTTAGGCATTTACTAAAGTTATCAAACTAAATAATGAAATAAGAAATTAAGGGTTCATTATAACTTTAATTATAATTTATTATGAATTCTTTTTAGAACTGCATCCACATAAAAAAACCCCTAAATACCTTATAATATTTTGACCAAGGAATAGTTGAAAATAAGAAATAATAATTTTAATTCAAAAGGAAAAGGCCTCCCTTCTTTTTTGTTTATTTGTTTTGTGTGATAAAAACGATATGAACCAATTACATTTATCACACATTACAATTATTAGAATACATACATGCAAAATAGACTATTTTTATTATCAAATAAAAAACATGTCCGTCCGTCCGTACTAAATGTCACTTATTTATCGTCATCACTATCACCACGATTGGTGTTATACCATTGGTCACATAAACTTTCACAATAAATTAATAAACAAGTTTTAAGTTTGACGCTAATGTCTGTCTGTCTGTAGCATCGTAGCTCTCGAAAGCACGGACCAATTTCTATGCGGATTAAAAAAAAATGTTACATCCAAATAAGCACAGCGGAGGATGCAACCAAGCACAACCTCTTAAAAAAAAAACAAACAGTGGCACTCCGGGAGTGCCGACAAAAGTAATAATTTCAGCTACGGTAACGGTAACACTGTTGCGAATTCAATGGTTTTTTCCCATCCCAAAAAATGCCCTATGCTCCTAAAGAAGTTTTTACTTCAAAAATTAAAAACGGCTAATTATCAGACATACAAGTTTTATAAGCTCTAATTGCCTTATTTACTCACCTACCAAATTCATAAATGAAAACATCCGATCAAATGATCAGAGACCCTCAATTTTCTAGAAAAAAAAAATATGCGGCTCTGGGAGAGTCGTATATATTTGTGCCTTTTGCTGTTGAGACCTTAAGACCCTGGGGTGCGGTAGCTCGTCAAATTTTTAAGGAAATTTCCGCGCGCATGGTCGATGACTCGGGGAACCCAAGGACCAGCGCGTAATTCGACAGCATTAAAGTATTGTCATCCAACGCAGAAATGCCACCAGCCTCTTGGGTACTTTGGTTTGTGACGGCAGCAACTTAGCCTCACTTCTTTTAGTATAATTAAAGTTATTTTTATTTATTTATTTTATTTTATTTTATTTTATTGTATCATATACACTTGAAATTTTACAAATAAAACCTTACAAAAGTGAACATATACATACGAGTAGGTGCTACTTATTTTATACCTCAAGATTTTAACATTTTTAATTTAGTTAGTTTTCTAACGATGTTACAATAAACCTCATCCTTCAAGTTTCCGTTTACCTCCTTTTCGTTTTCTAAAAAATAATTTCATTTCCAAATTCAATTTTCAAATTTTAGATTCCTTCCTTATCATTCTGATTCATTGTACTACCATCTCTCGAGCTGATTGCATCTAGTATTGTAAATTTATATATATCAGTATTGTAAAGTTATAATAATTAAAATAACTCTTGCTGTTTCTCTCAAGCTCTCCACTACGTACCTTACCTACCTCTTCATGTAGGAGCTCCAACTGCCCAGCTAGTCCGTGGCTACCTACCTACTAGGAGTTCCTAAAGTTTTACTTTTAAGCTGTATTTAATTTAATTTACATTATACTATCCGTATCCGTAGGAATTTCGGGATAAAAACTATTCCATGTCCTTCCTAAGGTCTCAAACTATATCCATACTATTTCATCTGAATAGGTTAAGTTGTTGAAGTGTGAAGAGATAACAAACAAATGTACTAACTCACTTTACACATTTATAATATTAGTAAGGATAGTTAGGATTAGAAATAGTTTTCTAGTTTCTTGAATAAAGCATCACCTTGAAATACACATAAAAAGGCCAGATATACTACGTAGACTCTGAGAACTTCGCTCGCTTATTCAACTAAGTACAAAGTCGTTCAACCGTGGATATTCTATTCTGAATTGAGGTGTTATATGAAGTGGGTGCACCAGGTGTGCCCTATAAAAGTCCACATTGTCGGATATGAGTGTCATAGTAACTGTTACGTGTTACTTGTGAATATCTTCGAAGTGTGTAGAAATATTCATAAAAGTTTATTTTTAGCTCCGCTGGATTTGATTTGTCACATGTTGTTAGTTCTCATAATTGGTTTGCTAAAATGGTTTGCATGCTGCCGACGTGCCACAATAGCCGCGTCTTTGAAGGAGATATAATACTAACCATTTGAGAGAATGAAGTAAAGATTACAATAGTATTTATTGCTCTTTGGTTATGATCTAAAGTTGTTACTGGTGGCGGAAGCACACAGAGTAGTTTAGATCAAAGAGCATGTAACTTTGACTCCTGCAAAGTAACACCTGAATTCATTAACTATTGAATATTGTAATATTGCAGCAGAAAAATAACGGCTAAAAGTTTATTAATTTTATTATTTTGTCGCCTTTCTATGTTGGTTCTGGATTACTTTTTAAGTTTGCCCATCTCATTGTTAGTCGCTCTGTATCTCCAAGAAAGTGTTTTATTTTACAAATAATTCTATAAAAATGATTTACACTCAGCCAACTTTACAGTTGCCTCACCAAGTTTTAAGAATCATAAACTAGTTTAGTGTCTGCAGTGAGGATGACCACATGCAAGCCCTGTAACGTCAACACTCACTGAAATTGCGGGTTTAACATGACCTGATTTCTTCTTTTGAATTTTTTAAGTAGTATCTATTACAAACAGACACAAGGTCCACAAAGTGTCTGCAGTGAGGAAGACCACTCGTGAGGCCGGTCACATTCAGACGATGTCGCATTTTCAATACTCAAATTAAATGCGGGCTTAACATTACCTAATTTCTTTTTTCGATTCTGTTAAAAAATATAAACAAATTATTCACAAAGCTGTAAGAATCAAACACTTGTTTAGTGTCTGCAGTGAAGATGACCACTCGCGAGTCCGAGCTGAAATTTGGCAAGCAGGTAGATGTTATGACGTAGGCATCCGCTAAGAAAGGATTTTGATCAATTCTACCCCCAAGGGGATAAAATAGGGGATGAAAGTTTGTATGAAAATTTGTCAATTTTAAACAGATCGGGCTGAGACTTTGCATGCATAAAGCTACTATGATGTAGGCATCCCCTAAGAAAGGGTTTTGATAAATTACACCCCTACGCGAGCGAAGCCGCGGGCAAAAGCTAGTTGTATTATAAACTCTTCTATTCTTTCTATCGTATCAATTTTATAACAGAATGATGGATGGCTGTGCTGCAAAAAGTGGACGTTGCGTTAGTTGGATACGGATTTTAAAAGGATTATTTTTTAACGGATATCTGGGAATCATGTTAACGGATGGCCATTCCATACCCATTCTGAACAAGTGTGGGTCGAACTTCAATATGGAGGGTTCCTTATAATAGATGAATATTTATTTATGTATAATTATAGTTGATTTTTAACTTTATTAAGTTTATATTATTTGGTGAGGTTTTCAAAAATCTGGTAAAGGGTGACTCTACTCAATCATAAATAAGGTTCTACTCCTATGATTACAATAAGTTATTCTTTGCTGCGGAACATAGCGTACCTGTGTTTGTTTGATCATAGTGGCTTACGTCACATGACAAAGTCCTGATACTACTTTTTTTAAGTATAAATCACGTCATAATACTTAAGCGTACAATATAATATTTATAACATAATGGCGTGAAAAAATGCGTGTAACTGTAATTGCCTGATATCTTAATATTTTATTTTTAATTTAAAATGTCGAATTTGGTCGCCATAATAAAATGGGATTCTTGGCTTTACTTCTAATGGAACCCTAAAAACGTCAATACGCTCAACATACAAATGAGGCCAATTCTGTACACGGCTGCTCGGAAAAATACAAACGCGCAAATTGTGCTGTCGGCCCGATGAGAGCTCACGCGATGATATTTGGTAAGAAACGTTGCGAATTTGTATTCTTAATGAAGCATCATCAGTTAGTCTAGACATTTTGACCAGGGATAACCCGTTAACTTTCTTCGGCACCTCAACCTTTTATGGGTTTTGGCTTCCACGAGACGATTTGTCGCTATTTCTGTGTCTCTAGCCAACCCTCCATGATGTATATTAGGTATTACTTACTTTACCAATTTTTAATAGTTTTTTTCCACCCGGTCGATCCTACGCTCTTTCCTTGGGGTACTTTACGGTCACAAGTGAGGGGTCCTTTTTCATTGGGCTTATAAATTTTAGTCACATTAAAAATTAATTTTTGTTGCTAAAATTTGTAAAAATTGATCGATTAATTTATTTTTAGAAACAGTATTTTCAATTTTGCGTGTAAATCTAAGTAAATGCTAATTACTCGTAGCTATAGTTTTTGAGTTTGGACTATAATTTATATTATGCTAAAATATTCTTAAAGAATTTAAAATTCCTAGTGAACTTATCAAGTGGCAGGCAGAAGTCACGTCCATAAAATTTGTCTTGATAAATTACGTAGTCGTTACTGAAACTTAAATTGTAAAAAAACTAATTTGAAACATTCGCGCAAATGAAATCAATCCTGAATCAGTTGTTGTTGACTGTCACGCACACTTGTTTTTTATTGCCATCCTTTCCGTCGGGGCGTCTTCGCTAACTGACGACCTGAAACTTGGAGCTTGCCTAATAATGTCTATCATTAATCTTCTATCATATATATATATATAATCTTCTATCGTAGAATTGATTCTATAATAGCTCACTTGAACAGTCTTTAAACGAAACAAAATCTACTAAACAATGAATTCTAAAAGAATTTGTGTCCAAGTCGCAGTAATCACGCTCATATAATAAATCACGTAGCCGTTGCGGAAACGCAAATTACAATAAACAAATTTGAAACATTCGGATAAATTAAATCCATCCTGAATCAATGTTAGGATTGACGTGTACTTCATATTGGTTTTTTATTGCCAACCTTTCCAAAACAGTATCTTTGCTAACTGACGATCTGAATTTCGGACCTTGCCACATAATGTCTGTTTACTCTTCTATCATACAAAAATAAAACATCTGTATATTTCGTAGAGCTGATGTGAAGTAGCTCACTTGGGCAATCTTTAAACAAGATAAATCTCCATAGAAAGATTCAGACAAGTTAAGTACGCTACCAAAATTTAGCTTACATAAAAATAGTACGAAAACGCCAAATTACTAAATTAACTGAACAATGAATTCTAAAAGAATTTGTGATCAAGTCGCAGCAATCACGTCCATAATATGTTTTCATAAATCACGTAGCCGTTGCCGAAACGCAAATTGCAATAAACTAATTTGAAACATTCGCTCAAATGAAATCCATCCTGAATCAGTGTTAGGATTGACGCGCACATTTGTTTTTTATTGCCAACCTTTCCGACGGGGTGTTTTAATTCGCCAACTGACGCTGAATCTTGGAGCTTGCCAAATCGGGAAACTTTATTAAATAATTTCCATATTTTATTGTAATTTAATTATTATAATTTTAAAGTTAAGATGGATTTTTTTCAGTTTGAGCATTATTTACTCGTGTCACTCCACTCTAATTTTAAGTTTTGAATTAATTATTTATTGGAGGATTTATTCTTTAGAACTAATTTGACTGTGAAAATTTAAAGAGGAAATTCAAGTGTTTCGATTCAATTAAAATAGTCAGTCGGTTTAAACAGTGTTTAAAGAGAAAATTCAATAAGTGAATCTGTGTCTAATTTTTATATACATAGGGCGCACTATAAGTTTCCGGAACTGGCCACTTACATAAACAATATTAAAAAATTTATTGCAACATTTGAAAATAGAACTCTTTGGCTGTAGAATGCAGTTTGTTTCATCTGACTGTCTTTTGTTTTTACCTTGTGGCCCCATTTAAAAAATTGTGTGTCTGCATCAACATGGATTTAACTCGGGAAAATTTTCGTAGTATGATTTTCTACGATTTTAAGTGTAATTTGACAGCTCAACAGAGCATCGCTCGGCTTGAAACAGCTTTTGGCAATGAAGCACCATGCAAGACAACTGTTTATAGCTGGTTTGCAGAATCCAAGCGTGGTCGTATCAATCTCAGTGACGAATCTCGCGATGGTCGGCCGTCCACCGCTGTGACCAACAAAAACATCGATGCTGTGCGCCGTATGATTGAAACAGACAGGCATGTGACCTACCATGAAATTCGCGCATCCTTAGAAATAGGCATGAGTCAAATACAATTAATCCTACACAAACATTTGGGTGTGAGAAAGCTGTGCTCGCGGTGGATCCCACACAACTTGACCGAGGCTCAAAAAACGGACCGCGTCACTTGGTGCAGTGCCATGCTTACCAGATTCAACGAAGATGCGTCAAATTTGGTGTGGGACATAGTAACAGGTGACGAAACATGGATTTATTGCTACGATCCCAAAACAAAGCAGCAATCGAGCGTATGGGTCTTTCAAGATGAGCCGAAACCAACCAAAGTGGCGCGCGTGAAAAGTGCATCTAAGCGGATGATTGCTTCTTTTTTTAATAAAACTGGACACGTGGCTACTGTTGCTTTAGAGAATCGTCGTACAGTGAATAGTGACTGGTACAAGACCATTTGTTTGCCGGAAGTTATTGACGAACTCCGTAAAAATAACCGTAAACGCCGTATCATCCTGCACCACGACAATACTAGTTCTCACACGGCCAGACAGACAAACGACTTTTTGAAGGCGAAAAATGTAGAACTCATGAGTCATCCTGCATACAGTCCCGACCTGGCACCTTGTGACTTTTTTCTGTTCCCAAAAATTAAGAACCAATTACGCGGTCAACGATTTTCATCACCAGAAAAGGCTGTCGAGGAGTATGAAAAACACGTTTCAGAGGTCACCACAGAGGAGTGGCACAAAAGTTTTCAAAACTGGTTTCATCGAATGAAAAAGTGCATAGACGCCAAGGGAGATTATTTTGAAAAACAATAAATTAATTTTGTACCTTTAATAGTATTTTTTCATATTCATTCCGGAAACTTATAGTGCGCCCCACGTACAAACAATGAAGCCCTAAAATGTTTGATGGAACTTTATCGAATTTAAAAATAATAAAGGATACAAGTAATCATCAAACTATGTCTGTGCAAGAACCAAATCTACAGAAGAAACCTCACGGATTTAACTTTTTAATCCCAGTTCGCCGCAGTGGGAATTGGGAATGCTGTGAGAATTCTCTTGCGGTTTTGCATAGTCGCGACTGGTTCTGGCCTGAATAGACGCTTTGTTTGCATAGCTGACACCAAAACCGACATTTCTTGTGTGACTGTCGTGACATAAATATTTATTTAAATTTACTTTTTAATTCGTTTCTTCAAAACATGTAATATTCGCAACACGCTTTGTCAAAATGGCCACAAAACTGTATCTACAACACGCATCGTCAAAATTCTAAGAGACCGCTCCGAACCGTATCGTACCAATGCTCTAATGATACTGGTAGCGTTGCTACGCGGTAAAGTAATGGTAATATTTTGAGCTCAGATAAGATACGGGTACGATAAGTCTTTCGTCTGCTCACTCAGATGATCTTCGAGTTTTATTTTTAAGCTATAACAATTAGTTTATATGAATTACAAATAACGCGTAGAGTGGAATAAGGTAAGAAAAAAGATAAAGAAAAGAGTTTAAAATACAAAGGTTAGTAGGAAGATACTGGAAAGAGATGCCACGAACTTGTGATTTCGAAAATGCTCTAAAAAGACCTTAAAATAAGCTAGAGCAACAACTAGCGCTAGATATACTTAAGCTAGATACTTCCAACTGAAATCAACTAACATTGCAAATCTACAAAAATGCAAAGAAAACTTAACACCAAAATAAAACTGCAAAATATTAAAATACTTACGTAATAAACTCTACTGTAACTGTTAATAACCTTCTGAAAACACAGCTGCATTTAATCCTGTTCATGACGGGCCCTTGTATAATAAGTACATTATCCCTTTGTGAAAATAAAACAATAAAATCAGTCGCAGGAGTACCTTGCAATTAAATCGTGACGTAATGCTTGTTCACGTCTAAAATGACAACTTGAAACCTTAAGTGCAAATGGTATAAGGTTCAATTTTCATGCATAGTTTTAGTCGTAATGGAAGAGCGATGAGGCTACAGAAAATATCGTTTATTGAAATGCGTAAATTTTTAATTACATCATCGACATATGGAGATTTCAGAGTGCCGCCAAAATGATAAAGCCTTTTCCAATAATTTCACTCATGACACTTTTATTTTGTACGTGGATAATAATGTGAGTACTCTTTGGAAGCTAACAGTATTTTTAATTGAAATTTTTATTGGAATATTATAAAAAAGGTACGCCACTCCGGATAATATGAATATGCCATAAAATATTCGATTCAGTTCGATCAAAAATATATAATAGTTATTGTGAAATGGAAATCGACGTTTTGACAATCGTTTTTCTTCGTAATCGTGATTCTACACAATATTGAATCCACAGTTCCACACATCGTCATTTCACCACTTTTTCAAGTGTATTATAAAAATAAATTTATATATATACGGACAAATCACACTGATTGAGCTAGTCCCAAAGTAAGTTAGACTTGTGTTATGGGATACTAACTCAACGATAAAATAGGTATATTGACATATAGATAAACACCCAAGACCCAAGGCAATTTAAAAAAGGCCATTTTCCAACTTGCCCTGGCTGGGGATCGAACCCAGAACCTCCGGATTAACGGACTAGCGTGTTGAACATTACTCCACGGAGATCGTAAAATATATCTTTCGTTCTGATGTCTCATGCATAAATAGGTATTATTTTTTTTCTAGACCTAATTCTACGTCTGTCTTCCTGAAGACCATGTGACACTAAATCAGTCAACTGGCTTGCCAATAAAATTTACTCCTTGCAATTATTACGTTATTCCCTTTGTAATTTTGGAATAGCTACAATACTTATCCGGTCACTTAATTGTTTCTGTAGGACATACATGAATTTTCAGTGTCCAGTGCTGCCCCCATTTAAAATAAATCATTGAAAGGAAACAAAGAGATATCACTTAAAATTTTGTATTGACCAAACCCTAGATAACTCTTCAAACTATTTTATGAACTACTGTTTACAGTTTAAAATGAGGACGTGAAGATTTTCGACACACATAATAAAAGCTTCACGTTCTTACTTTAAACTGTAGACAATAGTTCCAAAAATAGTTTGTAGGGTTACTTAAGGCTTAGTTAAGACAATTTTTTTAATGATATCTCTGTTTTCTTTCAAATGGGGGAAGCACTGGACCCCGAGCAATAGGGGATATGCATGAAAAACATATGTGTTATATTACCATTTTATCCATAAATATTTAAAAGTAAAGTACTAACTGTGAAAACAGAATAAAAATTGGTCAAAAAACGAACGAGATATAACGATTTTACGAAAATATGTCTATCTCGCTCGCCAGAACGCTATTTTTTATGGTAAATGTATAGATGATATGGACTTTGACGTCACCAGTCCATATCGGACTTCTCTTTCAAATTGAAACTTTAAAGTATCACATTTTCGGCGCTATCAATATATTTTATAAATTATTTCATACTAGCTTTAACCAGCGACTTCGTCCGCGTGGAAGTCGAAAATATGTCTAAGAGGATTTTAATTGGAAAATGTTGATATTTGTTGACAAATTTTTTTTTATTTTTTTTTTTAAATATTTTTATTTTTTAATAAAAAGTACCCTATGTTACTTCTAGTACCTCCCAGAATATGTGTACAAAATTTCATGATTATTCGTCAAGTAGTTTTTGCGTGAAAGCGTAACAAACATCCACGCTTTCACATTTATAATATTATATATTATAAGTAAGGATTTGTTTACTGTGGATAATAATTATTTTATTAAGTAAGTCAAAAAATACGTGCATATTCCCTTCACTTCATTAACTTACTTGCCTACACAAGGTTCTGTAGATGACAAAATAATACAGCCTTTGACAACATATCGCCGGGACACGGTCCGGATATAGGCATCTCACGCGAAGCCTTTGGGATCCCAGACGTGATGACAGCTGTAAGCTGGAAATATCTTAAGAGCTTTCTCATAAAGCCTAAATTGTAGTTGAAGGTAGTATAACTACAAATAGAAATTTCCCGTAAAAATGGGACCCTATTATGCTTCTGATGTATTTCAATTGCTGCTGTAACAACAAATACTAAAAACATATGTAATAAATGTTTAATTGGGGCTCCCATAGAACAAACATGAATTTTTATAGATAATGACCCCGTCGTCGCACTTGGCCGGTTAGTTTGAATAAGCTTTTATTGTAAGGCCAAATCACTAATTCAAGCAAATGAAAACGCCCTAACTCCATTGGTTGCATCGTTTTATTACTGAGTTCCACTGACTACTTTCTATCTCCGTGACCAGACCCTAGACACCATCAACCGTAAAGTGCTCGTCAAGACAAATTAAACAAACCCTACTCAATGAGCTTATAAATATACGGACAAATTATAATTATTAATCTAGCCCCAATGATATGCGACTATAGCGACCCGGCGAGTCAACAATTTTTTCGTATTTCTATGTGTTTGATGATGTGTTATTCTGCCTATAGTGTGTTTCAGAAAGGCCAAAATATAGTTATAATACTTTAAACAGTCTTTGATAATAAACAGCTTACAGCGACCAACAAATCTTACCGACCAACCATCTGACGACCTCCGTGGCGTAGTGGTCACCATGCTAGTCCGCCACCCAGAGGTCCCGGGTTCGATCCCCGGTCAGGGCAAGTTGGAAAATGGCCTTTTTCAAATTGTCCTGGGTCTTGGATGTTTATCTATTTAAGTATTTATTATAAAATATAGTATCGTTGAGTTAGTATCCCATAACACAAGTGTCGAACTTACTTTGGGGCTAGCTCAATCAGTGTGATTTGTCCGTATATATTTATTTATTTATTTAACAATGAAGACTAGTAAGCTACGCCAAAATGGAGACTTTATAAATAGTTCAAAGATCAGGAACCTAGAAAAAAGATAAAACAGTTCCAGCCTCGAACAAAGAGGCGGGGACAATGCCGCTGCACATTTGACCAAGTTTTAATATCACCGGCGGAACAAAAGGAGGGCGCCCAAGGGAGCTCATTTAGGGAAATTATGCAAGTGCAGTGTGAAGGAAAAATAAAGGCCAGCTCGAGCAATTTAATGCGGTATACTTGGCGGCATTTAAAGCTTGTGCTGTGGCTTCCGGTAGGCCTATGTCACTCCGTTTAGGTATCGAAAATATACCTACATTCTATGCACGCGGCGACCACTACGGAGGGGAAAACTCAGTAACATGAATCGTTAGTCCAGAGTAATTAGAATGAAATTAGCTCGCAATGGATGTCTAGATATCTAAACGAAGATTTGAAGAGTTCTAACGCGAGCTAAATTAAACCGTAGCGCTAACTACAGTAAAAAGATATTTCTTTACTGAGTAAGGACTAGTACGTGAGTACTAGTCCTTATTTTGTGCTTCCGGCCTAGACTAGGACATATCTATCTGTGGATGTCGTAAGAGGCGACTAAGGGATTAAGCACACACATCGCGCTTTACAACTTGATTCCCAAGAAAGTTCTACAACTGCCTGTTCAGTCTGTCATTATTTCAAAATCCTTTTTCCATCGCACTAAAGTTTCGTTTACTTTTAAGAGTGGTTCATTAAAGCTACATCTACCACAATAGAGATAAAGAAAGTCTTTATACCATCCGGTGGCTCGGTGGGTTGAAGATATCAAGCAAGTCGCGGCCGCGGACAGAAAGGGATGGCGCAGACAAAGAAAGACTTATGCCCAGCAGTGGGTCTTTGAAAGCTGATGGTGATGATAGTATCGCTGTGAGTACAAAAAAAAACTATATGTTTTGTGCTTAAATATGTTCGGCGGTATTGACATCAATTTGAAAAAACAAACGAAATAAAACAATTTCAAAACAGTTATATACTTATTTTAATTATGCATCTGACTGTCCACACATATCAAGCTGTGTGTTCCTAGGGGAATAATGCGAAAAATGCAGCTCAACTTAAGTTTTTTTCTGAACTAGGATAAATTCATTTAGGTTAGAAAATTCTGAAAAATTTAATTAAGAGATATTAAGTATACTATCCTTTGTTAGCCAATCTAATGGTGGGGAAATTTAGGTTTTGACATTTTGTAGCTCCTAATAATTTCAAATTTAATTTACTTCCATAAAGTTCCTGTTTATTTAACTACACTTTTTGGTTGAAGTAAAACAAGGGGATGTAATAATTGAAAGTAGCATACTTGTAAGTTTGATTTTAAAATCATATCAATGTACGAGTATGTGACAAAGTTCTTACTGCTATTACCTATACTTGCGGATCGTAAAAGTAAGGAAATAGTTAAGTTTTTGGATTTCTCAACATAAAACAATTAGCTCATGAGGAAAAAAATTGTCTAATTAGTTGCCTTGTTGTCTAGTTAGTTAAAAAAACCACAACAGCACGAATACCATCTACTCCAGTAAAATGCCCGAAAAGGTGGGACCTCGCAAAAAAATCCGTCAATGGACTGGAATAAAAACAATAGAACAACTGTTCAGGCTTGCCATGGACAAATCAAGATTTAAAGAGCTGACTGTCAATCTTCAGAAATAAAGCACCTAAAGAGGAAAATGTTGCCTTCTCCTCATTCGAAAGTGTTCCCGATGATGGAATCAAACAAAAATGTCTGTGCATGACCAGCTGCTTTTTTCCTGCGAAGATCGTAATAAGTAAAAAAAAAAGTTGTTGTACTTGAGAATTTATAAATTTCTACTTGGCAAGGTTATTTTTCAATATATCGTTTCATAACTAGAATCACTAGACAGCTTCTAGTAGCAGGCAAGTCACGTTCATCCAACGCAGTGGTCGTTACGTATCAGATTCAAGGAAAGCCTTGTTTCAGGCTAATACATTTCTCAGCTTTTCAGATTTCAAACACCTTTATTTTTGCTAGGAGACGTGCTGGCCTGTACGTGGCGACGTAGTTTCTTCGAGTCGAATAGCGCTCATATTATCAGTTTTTCTGCATTAATAAATTTCAAATCACGTTGAAAATGGATATGATCAATGACTAGTTGCATTACTTTGTGACGTTTTGTTGTATAGAGTATCGGTACAAAATAATTTATTTTTTACCCTGACTAAACTTCTTTGATCTGTTCCCTAATCTAACTAGAAGTCTTTCACGCCAGCCGTTTTTCCTTTTTGGATTGCAAATCTGCTGAATCAGGTACCTACCACCTAGAGTGCAGTTGTCATTCTTGCGATCTTTCGAACTTTCGAACAAAATCATTGGCTTTATGGGACAGAAACGCAAATATCCAATCAGGTGTAAAGCCCCACTTATCCCAGCTTAGCAACTGCTCAGCAGAGGAATCAATGAGAATATTTATTTGGTACTTCATTTTTATTCACTGGTTAATTACTTATTTGACATAAAATTACCATTTATAAGTATAAAATAACTTATCAGACCTCTAAATGGTGGTTCTCCTGATTCTATTTCCAAGAGGTATCTAATAAAAATGTGCCAAAAATTTAGAATTAGAATTTAAAAATGAAATTCAAGGTTTAATTTCGAACAGAGAACAGGATGCCATTATGTGTAAATGAGGTGGAAGCATGCACCATGCAGCATCGTTACATAGGGACTGGCAAGAAATTAACAGTTTGATTGTTTTGATTCCTACACGGCAAGAAATTTTTCTGTATTTCATTCCATAACTAAGCACTAGATAGCTTTAAAATGAGGCAAGTCACGTCCACCCAATGCAGTGGTCGTTACGTATCTGATTCAAGGAACGCCTTGTTCTAAGTCAGATGATACATTTCTCGGCTTTCCAGATTTTGATCGTTTTTATTTGTTTCCAGATTCCATAAAATTTTATTTTGTTCCGGAGTTATTATATGTATACTTAACTTCCGTGAGACATTGCAATAGAAACTTTTAAAGAAAAATTATGTTCGTCTACACATATGATTTGATTCACAAAACTATCTTATCCTGAAAATCACTGCGATGGATAATATCCGCCCCATCGGCAATCGGTTCTTCGTGTCCACTGCGACTTCAATGAGCTTACCCGCTGGGCTAGTCAGTGCTTTAATTACCTGCGATTTAATTACCTTTACCTCATACATGATATCACAATAACTTTCGTCCTAAAAGTCTTTTACAAAAAAGCATTACTCTAAAAATGTATCCTAAACATCTAAAACTAGAATTGTTTAAGTTTCATTTTAACAAAATTTGTGAAGCAAGTTAAGACAAAGGATCTCAGCAGTTTTAAAAATAATTCGTTGCATTAAAACCGCGTCGGTTTAGTTCACCAATTTTAAAATCAAGAATGGCCATTATTCTCTTTTTAGCTTCGGCTGAAAGGAATTTCATCCGCAACAGAACTTTAACTAAAGTTTGCTGTGATTATAGAATTACACTTTCTTTGGTTCGCGGAGTCTGTGATTTTAATTAATTTACAGTTTTCCATTTAAAATCTTTGATATTTCGTGCACTGGATGGTTATAAAGTACATTTTATTTAGTTTGAAGCGAAAGTTTTGTAACAAGCTTTAACCATCGAATACAGCTGAAACTGTGTTTTGTAAATACACTGGTTCCGAGCAAACACAAATTTGCTCTGCAAGTGACCCATTATTCGTTAGTAGATAGATATTAGACAAATTTTTAAAAATAATACAAATAACGTTGGTCTTTGTATAAAATCAAAAGCAGCCATTATTCTCTTTTTGCTTCGACTGAAAGGAATTTTACCCGCAACCGAACTTTAACTAACTAAAGTTTGTTATTTGTAATAGTAGCAGTAATAATAGAATTACGCATTCAAAGTTTTTATTGTTTAAAATCTTTGCTGTTTATATTTGCTTCTGAAGCTGAGCAAAAAACTGAGCAAATTTATCATCTAGTCTAATATGGAGCTAATACAATAAACAGAATTTGAATTCCATTGTGAAATTTGTGAAAATGGGATATCTGAAAAATGCAGTTGCATATTTTTTAGTTTCAGTATTCAACACGAGTTGAATAGGTCAATAGGTATACTTAGTAGCAAAATGAGAGCTTGTACGATGAGCCATGAGTTCAAAGTTAAGGAGAATAGTATGTACATACTTTTCTATCACCTCTTTAACCCTAACGGGACAGACAGAGCATTCTGGGTCTTACGACTCTAAGCAGAAGGACTCCAGGGCCGTAAATCCCAAGGGCCATTAGGTCTTCTCGCCGGGTTCGGCGAAAAGGTGAAAAAACGAAATAAAACAGTGACCGATTATTAGCTGCATAACCTTTTAACATGATTCGCATTTTCCCCCATTTCTATCGGCTATTATAATCTAAGCGGGAACAGAAGCAGCTTGCTTGATTATTCTTTTCTCCTAGAGCAAGGGCCGGCGTACATATATCAAAGCGCAGCGCAGAGCATTTTTCACTGTCAAACTATTATCGACATTGTCCTCTTTGAAACAATATCAAAAATCAATTAACACAAAACTTATAGCCTAGTCAAAATAGCCATATGTCCGTAATAATAGTGTCAATTGATATATTATTTCAAAGAGGACAATGTTTGTAATAGTTTGACAGTGAAAAATGCTCTGCGCTGCGCTTCGCCATATGTGCCGGTGCACATATGGCGAAGCGCAGCGCAGAGAACAACATGGAAGAACATTTGGGCGGAACTACCTATTATAATTATTTAGATAAAGGCACTGCTGTTGAGGCTGCTATTTAACTCAACTGAAGCAAACAACAGCACATAATGTATAACAATATTGTATTTTAATTGTAACAGAACAAAGCGCTACGTACAATACTGACAGACATCAAACAAGCGGCGGTCGACAAATGAATTCTAAACAATGCTAATGATAAATTATGGACTTGCGTCAACACTGGCTGCGATGTATGTGTTTATTTATGTCAACCAATGGCATGAGCGGTAATGGACAGCGTGCCACTTTTACTGTAATTAACAACTGTTTTTTGTTAATCATGGATGAGAATAAATGGTGAAAAAGCCAAATGAGCGTGGCGCGCATTTAAAATTAAGGGGCTATATGTTTTTTTTGGGATCCAGTGCTGCCGCCATTTAAAATAATTTATTTGAAAGAAAATGGAGATATCGTTTAAGGCGGCCCTTCCCGGTCGCTCTGTCTTCAACGCGACCATAGTTTGAAAACCTTGGTGTTTCATCCAGGGCAATCCTGGAAAAAGAGGCAAACCAAAAAGAGAGCGATAACTCCTAAGGGCATGGTATGCATTCTATTAAATGAAATTAGTATTATTATTAACTATCCATTGAACGAATATTAACTATTCATAGGGTGCGTAAATTTCATAAAACTTGTTCCAGGAGATACGTGTTAATCAGTAAGCCTTACAAGTATGTAAAATAAATGTTTTATATTCAAAATTTTTAATTAAATTTGCGAGGTTTGTATCGAAATATTTTTTTACTTTTACAATTTATGAGCACTTTATAAACGGTCGAAGTTCAGCTAAAATTTGAGCAAAAAAGCAGATTTTTGGAGGCTTATACTGACTTTGTTTTTCTAAATTTAAATTTTTTATTTCAATAGAAACCTAGAAATAGCGCCCAAGATACCTGTTAGTTCAAAAGTTTTCAAGAAATATCAGATACAACGCCATAATCACGTAGGAGCGTTTGTATGAAAAGTAAGACGGGAAGGCCGCTCTTAAAATTTTGTCTTGACCAAGCTCTAGCTTTACAACGCGCATTAGCCAAAAGTGGCCGTTTTTCGCAAATGTGCGTAGAAAAGCTTCATGTTCTCTCTTTAAACTATAAACAGTAGTTCATTTAATAATTTGAAGGGTTATCTAGGGCTTAGTAAAGACGAAATTTTAAATGGTATGTCGTATATATGGGGGTAGCACTGGACTACGAAAAATTCATGTATCCTTTTAGCGCAACTGGACTTAATCCCAAAAATATATTTTGACGCAAAATAAGACTTCATGATAATCGTACTATAGTTTATTATTGCTTCTTTTGAATATAATGCCAACTATGGTAAAGTACTTGAATAGTTTTCGTAAAACAATTCACCGCTTCTATGCTTCGTTCGGTGAGTGAAAGAGCCGGAAACCCCCCCTTTCCTCCCCCCCCCCTCCTTTTCCGTCCTGAAAGGCCGAAAACGCTTCTGTTACACCCCTGGTGTTGCAGTTGTCCATGGGCAGCGGTGATCATTTACCATCAGGTGACCCGCTTGTTCGTTTGCCGCCCTATGACATAAAAAAAAAACTATACTACAGATCGCAAAACATCTTGTGTACTTTTTGAACCGTACAAAATAAATCTTATAAATGAGGCCTAAAAGTCATTATTGTTATAAATTAAAACGACTTCTTAAACGAATTGTTTGTAAGTAATGCAAATCTTATTAGTGGTTTATTTGTGTTTTCGGACAACGGCTCCGATACTAATTTTGATAAAAAGCACTTCCACTAGTTTTTTTTCTTCCGTTTTTTTTTATTAATAATTTTAATTTGTTTTAAAACTTTTGTATTTTTAATACTTAATCTAAGGTGACGACTCAACTGATGACAATCAACCATCTTTTATTAAATATAATATAATAAATTGTAAAATCATGTGCAGATCAAGAACTTCTTTGCCTATCGATTGTTTGAAGGTGATTAAATAACACCGTCTATAAAAGGAGAAATTGCTTTTACAATTACGAATATTTACCTAAATTTTATTGAGATAGACCTTAATTTTTTAGCCCTGACATGGTTCATTTATACTCAAAAGCTACACTTTACGCTTAGCAACACATAACATTTTTGTAGGTAAGTACTTTATTTTTATTATGTCTCCTTAAGGTGAAGACAGGGCATGAAGGGCGCCCTGATTTTTTTTTCAATCGTAATGCGACAAAAATTTACATTTTGCAAAATTTTATGCATTACATAGACTTTTAAAATATTTTGTGAACAATAGTTGATTGTAATTTAGTTAGTTCATCTAGTTTCAAAACCTGTTTTCGCCAAAAGTGGCCACTTTTGGCAGAAACAAGTTTTAAAGCTAGACGGACTAGCAATAATACTCTCAAAGGTTATTCATAAAGTAAAAAGTCTATCTAATGTACAAAGTTTTGCTAAAGTTTAATTTTTAACGCATTTACGTTTAAAAAAATTATTTCAAATCTTGAAAAGCTTGAACCAGTACACAATCTACCCTGGTGCACTTGGAAATCTTTAAGTAGATTCCGGGTGGTCGTCGGAAGAAGTTAGGAGCTAAAGAAGAATTGGAAGTATTCTGACGATGACAGATGCGCCTGTGGATGTATCCAGTCCATGGAACCTCTGCTGTAATGCCCCACGTCCACCGCATCCTGCTCTAGAGATATTCAAATGTAGGCCAACCAAAGGGCTAAAGATATGGTGAAATGCTGGGCCAATACAATTTAACCCTTCAGCTTCCAGACGGTCGGATCCGATCGAGAGATCAATAGATAACAATGGGTTTGCAAAATTGCGGTTGTTGACGGGATAACAACTGTTGCCATTGAAACGATAAGAAGACGATTTTAAATAAGGGCGCCACTTATGCCTTGTCTTCACCTTAACTGACATAGGCGGTGAGAATTTCAGCTCGCTGGCCGACATTTTGTGGCCATCCACACAAGCGTCTAGTGCCCCCCGAGGAGTAATATGCACAGTTTGCACGGCGATATAAAGCGACGTACAACTTGGAGAAACTTCGCTTAATCTGTTTTTTTTTGTGCTATTGTCCCTTCTAGTCGTTTATTATCTCGTGATTTCTTTAAACATAGGTGCAGCTAATAAACGTCCGGTCGATATAACTCCGTCAATTTAGATAGAAAAAACTAAATGGTATGGTAAAGTATGAAAGGTACTCATAATTGTATTACTTGATTCAAAGGAAATATTGGAGATTTGAATGCTGAATTATCATAAACAAATAAATACAGTAAAGACTTAAAACAATAAGAACTCGAACTTCATTAAGTAACGGGGTCTGCGAAATGCGCTATTTTCCAACAAGTCAAATCAGAAACTTTTTTTAATCGTCAAAACATACATTTTACATGGGATTTGTACAGGCAGATGACGTCGTAGTTTCTTGGAGTCAAATAGCGCTCTTATTTTCAGTTTTTCTGTAATAATAAATCTAAAATCACGTTAAATTGGATATTTTTAAAGACAAGTGACATTATTTTGCGACGTTTTATTTTGTTATCAGTACAAAATAATTTATTTTTAACCCAGGCAAATACCCAATTGCACTAAATTTAGGTAAACAAAGTTAAGTTTCTCTTATGAATTGTACTTCACTTTTTTTGTTGCTGTAGAAAAGCAACTTACAAAATGCTGTTTTTTTATTTTTACTCATATCTTACATTATTCTGAATCACTTTAATAAAGTTGTAATCTTTAAAATAAAGAATTTCAAAGGCTTACTCTCCGAGTCTATGATCGTATTAAGCGTATTTATAATCAGTGTATTGAAATGACGACCTCTGTGGCCTAGTGATCATCATGCCACGCTGTCACACAGGAGCTCCCGGGTTCGATCCCCGGTCAGATAAAGATGGAAAATAATCTTATTCAAATTGACCTAGGTCTGGGATGTTTATCTATATATGTATTTGTTATAACATATAGTACTGTTGATAAAGTATCCCATAAAATAAGTCTCGAACTTACTTCGGGGTAGCTTTCTGTCTGATTAGTCCGTATAAAAATATTAAATACTAAACACCTCTCCTTCTTTATTTCATGAGTGTTGTTTGTGTAAATTTGCTCTTAAAAATAAGTAAAATATACGCCAGAATCGAACAATGCACAAAACATCAGAAATTTAAAACTACAAACTTTAACTTATACTTAATTAAAATCACAGACTCCGCGAACCAAAGAAAGCGTAATTCTATAATTACAGTTACCAGTACAAAGAACAAAGTTTAGTTAAAGTTCTGGTGCGGGTGAAATTCCTTTCAGCCGAAGCTAAAAAGAGAATAATGGCTGCTCTTGATTTAAAATTGGTGAACTGAACCGACGCGGTTTAAATGCAACGAATATTTTAAAACTGCTGAGAGTAACGACCTGTCTTGTCTTGCTTCGCAAATGATGTAAAAGTGGGACTCATTTTATCAAGCCATTTTTAACCCCCGATGCAAAAAGAGAGGGGTTTTATAAGTTTAACGTGTCTGTCTGTGTATCTGTCTGTGGTATCGTAGCTCCCAAATGGATGAACCGATATCCGTTTAGTTTTTTTTTGTCATTGACAATTTTATCCCAAGTGTTCTTAAACATTTTTCATGAAAATGTGTTCATCCGTTTGAAGATCATCAGCTCTTTTCTAGTTGATGAGGAGATCTAGCTAACTTCATGTCCGATCGATTCGAAATTTGGTACCGTGTTACTTCAATGATATTGAAAGGATATGGTAAGGTAACCATGACCTGATCGGCTATTTGAAGATCATCAGCTCTTTTCTAGTTGATGAGGGGATCTGGCTGACTTTCTCATGTCCGATCGATTCGAAATTTGGTACCGTGTTACTTCAATGATATTGAAAGGATATGGTAAGGTAACCATGACCTGATCGGCTATTTGAAGATCATCAGCTCTTTTCTAGTTGATGAGGGGATCTGGCTGACTTTCTCATGTCCGATCGATTCGAAATTTGGTACCGTGTTACTTCAATGATATTGAAAGGATATGGTAAGGTAACCATGACCTGATCGGCTATTTGAAGATCATCAGCTCTTTTCTAGTTGATGAGGGGATCTGGCTGACTTTCTCATGTCCGATCGATTCGAAATTTGGTACCGTGTTACTTCAATGATATTGAAAGGATATGGTAAGGTAACCATGACCTGATCGGCTATTTGAAGATCATCAGCTCTTTTCTAGTTGATGAGGGGATCTGGCTGACTTTCTCATGTCCGATCGATTCGAAATTTGGTACCGTGTTACTTCAATGATATTGAAAGGATATGGTAAGGTAACCATGACCTGATCGGCCATTTGAAGATCATCAGCTCTTTAATAGTTGATTTATTTGTTAGTTTTCAGAGATTTTTTTGTGTAGGTTTTAAAAATTTTAATTTTACTTTTATAGTATTCAATTTAATTAACTCTTCTCAAAATATTCACAGTTGGTAATCCGCAACATGCTTCGTCAACATTTTCACAGTTGGTAATCCGCAACATGCTTCGTCAACATTTTCACAGTTGGTAATCCGCAACATGCTTCGTCAAATATTTATAGTTCAGTAGTTTAGTGATATTTGTAGATATTTTCGTTTATGTGAAAGACTCTTCATATGTACTTCGGAGCACAGGTTGCCCTTTTTCGCTGTTTCTTATCGAAGTATTGGGCCTTAGACTTCGATGTCTGCATGAGAGTTCACTTAATTAATAAGCTTATTATTATTATTTATTACATAGTTGTTGCTTAAAAAAAATATTTAATTTAATTCTTCCTACATTTTGTTTTATTATTAAATTTGCAGGGTACCTACTTATTTTGCGTTATAATATAAATATTTGTCTATTTTATTTAGTACTTAGATGTTGGTGTTACTTTTTGGTCTGGCAAGTATCTGAATTACTAGAAGTAAAGGGAACGGCGAATTATTTAGTGTATTAATCAGATAAGATTAGTTTAGTTTTTATATTTTATTATATATTATATATGCTCAATGTCTGATTTTCTTCGATATAATAGTGATGATGAGTATTTTTCCTTATCTTCTTCTTCAGATAGTCTCTTTAGTGCAGAGAGTGATGATCTTCCATCTTTAACAGACAACTTAAATGTGACCTTCTCTTCCTTGGCGAAAAATTTCAATGTAGTCCACATCAACGCACAAAGCATTCCAGATCACTACAATGAATTATTGACTAACTTTTGTAACTCACGTATTCATGCTATTCTTATCTCGGAAAGTTTCTTAAAACCGTCTCTCCCTTCTACCTTGTACCCCCTCCCGGGATATAGACTAATACGTAATGACAGGACTTACTTGACTAACTGCAATGGCGTTACGAAAATGGTGAGGTGCGGGGGAGTGGCAATTTACTTGCGCAGTGACATTCCTTGTCAGATTGTGTCACAGTCTTCTTCTCAATATCAAGTCCCCGAACATCTCTTTCTTAATATTTCACTAAACCATTCCAAAATTCTTCTAGGTGTTTACTATTGCCCTTCTCTTCATATCAACTACTTTAATTCGTTTGAAACGCTTTTAGCAGAGTTCCGTAGTCAATTTGAACATCTTATAATTATGGGGGATTTCAACACCTGTCTCATTAAAAATGACACTCGATCTTTTTCTCTTCGCTCTCTCATTCGTTCTCTGGATCTTCATATCCTTCCTCTCAGTGCTACACACTTCCCTCACAATGGTCCTCCTTCTCTTCTTGATTTAATTATCACTTCCTCTCCAAATTTGGTTGCTACACACGGTCAATTTAACGCAGTAGGGTATTCAGCTCATGATCTTATTTACGGCTCTTTTAAATTGCGCTCTCTTAAGCGCCAACATAGATTGTTGTTGACTCGTAACTTTGAGGCCATAGATGAAGAGCGCTTCAAAGCTGATTTATCTGCTACCGACTGGAGTGCTGTCTTGGCTGCTTCGGATGTTGACGCAAAAGTTAGTAATTTTAATGATATTATTTTAGGTCTTTTTAACAAACATGCGCCACTACACTCCGTACGGATCAAACATCAGCCAGCTCCATGGCTCTCCCCCGATATTAAAGTTCTTATGGCAAGGAGGGACAGAGCAAAATTAAGAATGCGTCAGTGCCCCTCAGACGAGAATCGAACCGCCTACATTATATTACGCAACCAATGTAACAAATCATGTCGCGAAGCCAAGCGCAAATACATAAGAGCTAATGTGGAGAGCTGCCCCCCGCATAAACTTTGGAAGTTCTTGAAAGGATTGGGGCTGGGCAAACAAAGATCCCAGAACGATATTCCAATGGATGTTAATGAGTTAAACAGATATTTTTGTGATTCTCCTACTTGTTTTTCTCCTGGGATGAAAGAGGCCACCTTAGCCCGCCTGGCTGCTCAACCTACTCGTGATTCTCCGCAGTTCTGCTTTAGTGAAGTTTCTAGCGATGACGTAATTCGATATATTAAATCTATCAAATCTAAAGCTATTGGCAATGATGATATTTCTTTAGATATGATTAAACCTTTAGCTGCGTATATTGCCCCCATCATTGCCGATATTATAAACAGTTCCCTCTCCTCTGGTGTGTTCCCAAGCTTATGGAAATATGGTCATATAATTCCACTCCCTAAAAAACCCAACCCATCTTGTCCTTCGCATCTACGTCCCATTTCCATTCTTCCGCTGTTATCTAAAATTATAGAACTTCACGTTAATCAGCAAGTGACGAGTCACATTTCACGTTATAGCCTATTGAGTCCTTTCCAATCAGGTTTTAAAAGTGGCCATAGTACAACTTCTGCGCTCGTCAAAATCACAGATGATATTCGTAAAAATATTGATGGTAAAGAGCTCGCCGTACTTGTTCTTTTAGATTTCACTAGTGCTTTCAATACTGTAGATTTTGACATTTTAATCGAAATTATGCGTTCTTTGAATTTTTCTTCAAACTCTCTTGCTTGGTTTCGCTCTTACCTGACGGGACGCCGACAGTTGGTCAAACTCAACGACAGTCGTTCAGACTGGGGGGAGCTCATTGCCGGTGTTCCTCAAGGTGGAGTACTTTCTCCCTTACTCTTTTCTATTTTTATTGACGGTATTACGTCCTCACTTTCTTCAAATTTCCACCTGTATGCTGACGATATGCAGATTTATTCAGCCTCCTCTTTCGATAACTTAAATGTCGCTATTGATACAATCAACTCTGATCTGGTTAAGATCGCCAAATGGTCACATGATTTTGGTTTACTGGTTAATGCTGCCAAATCACAGGCCATCATAATTGGAAGCCCATACTTCATGGCTAAGGTCAACGACATGGTGGTGCCTAATGTAGTGTTTGAAAACAGCATTATTCCTTTCTCCTCTTCAGTCACTAACTTGGGGATCATCATGGACCAGACCTTATCTTGGATACCTCATATTAGTGAAATTGGCCGTAAGATGTATGCTTCCTTGCATTCGCTTCGTAGGTCACAGAACTTTTTACCTACCGAAACAAAGATTCTTCTTGCGCAGTCTCTCCTCATTCCTATTCTCGACTATGCCGATGTGGCTTTTCTAGATGTTACTGAGGAGCAATTAGACATATTAGAACGCCTACAAAATCAAGCTATTCGCTTTATATTTGGTCTTCGCAAGTTTGACCATATCTCAGAGTTCCGTCGTCAGCTTCACTGGCTCTCTATCAGGCATCGCCGCAACGTACACACCCTTTCACTGCTATACAACGTGCTTTATAAATCTTCCTTCCCGAAATATCTCCATAATAGGTTCTCTTTTCGCCAAATTGATAATCGTTTGCGTGCGAGTAACAATCCTATTTTATTCATACCCCCTCATACGTCACGATCATTCTCTAAGTCGTTTACTGTGCATGCGGCACAACTGTGGAATTCACTGCCGTTGGATATAAAGATGGCACTCTCTTCAGATTCTTTTAAATCTCGAGTTAGGAAATTTTACTTCGATTCTTCAGAACATTGAGCAATTTATATTTATTTATGTATGTATATGTATGATGTATTTTAGATAATATTGGTATTATATATATTAGTTTATAATAGGTATTAGGTATTTATAAGTGTCAGATTTTAGTTGCACTACTACCCAGATGCTTTCTTCTTGTTCTTTCGGATGCTTGGTTGGCTGGAAGAAATTCCTCAAAGGGATAAGCCCGCCGTTGTACATTTTATTTTTAATTTGTATGTTTTGTAATTTTTTATTTTTTGATTGTGCAATAAAGAGTTTAAACAAACAAACAAACAAACCTCCGTGGTGTAATGGTCAACACGCTAGTCCACCAATCTAGTGGTTCTGGGTTCGATCCCCGGTCAGGGCAAGTTAGAAAAATGGCCTTTTTCAAATAGTCCTGGGTATTGGATATTTATTTATAAAATTATGTATAAAATATGGTATTGTTGAGTTAGTATTCCATAACACAAGTCTCAAACGTACTTTGGGATAATCAGTGTAATTTGTCCCTATATATTTATATATTTATTTACATTTGTAGATCTTTTCGTGTGCTCTTCTTATATACTATTTGGGAGCACGGGGTGCGCTTTTCCAAGGTTTTTTATCCAAATATAGGTAATATGCATCTCAATGGTGAAACAAGGTTACCGAAGACCATGACAAATCGGGAAAAAACAGCCGAAATGTTTAAACGATTTCTGTTGCCGTCCGACGTCAACTTTATTCCCAAGGGAATAAAGTTGTGTCATTTAGTCGCCTCTTATGTTATGACATCCAGAGGAGGAGATGGAGAGGTCCAGCGGTCGGAAATCAGACGGCCAAAAGTTTCTAAAAGACATTAATAAAGAAAAACCTTAGTGATTTCTTTTAAATTAAACTAGATCCCAGAATTAATATTAGGTTTACCTATGAAATTGCCGTTCTGCGGTACTGGCCATTTTAAATCAACATAATTTTTGTTTGGCTAAGAATTCTAATTTCAAATTAATTTTATTTTAAAAACATGGAATTCTTTTTCCAAAAGTATTCATTTGTTTATAGCTTAGTGTTACATTTTCATCGCATTTCAGTCTTTTTCGTCATCATGGATATGTTAAAAATTCGAGTAATTATGGAATATGAGTACCGTCGTGGCAGCAACGCGGCACAAGCAGCACGCAACATCAACGACGTTTACGGAGCTAACACTACAAACCAACGTACCACCTGTTATTGGTTTGCTCGCTTTCGTTCTGGAAGTTCAGCAAGTTGGTTGGATCCTGGTTCAGCACCTAAACAATGCCCTAAACGAAAACTTACCCCTAGAAAAGTGATGGTCTCTGTTTGGTGGTCTAGCGCCGGTGTGATTCATCACAGCTTCTTACCAAACAGGGTAAGCATTACTGCAGATGTGTACTGTGAAGAACTGAACACAATGACGGAGAAGCTGGCACATCTCCAACCAGCATTGGTCAATCGCTCCTCTCCGCTAATCCTGCACGACAACGCGCGACCTCATACTGCACAGCAGACGGTCTCCAAGTTGCAAGAACTGGGGTTGGAAGCTCTCCATCATCCGCCCTACTCACCAGACCTTGCGCCTACAGACTACTACTTTTTCCAGAATTTGGATAACTTCTTGGCGGAAAAAAAATTCAATACCCGAGAGGCAGTACGAAATGCCTTTGAAGAATTTGTTGCCTCCCGTCCAGCTGATTTCTTTAAAAAGGGCATCAATAAACTGCCACTGCGTTGGAAAAGATGCGTTGATTGCATGGGTGAATACTTCGATTAATAAAAATAAAAAAATACATGAAAAAAATTCGTTTAAATTTTTTCATACAAAACGGCAATTTCATAGGTAAAGACCTACCCCCATATTCATAAAAGTTATCAAATCTTTGCTAAACCTTTTTTAGGTAAAATGTGTTTTGTCTCGTTCTTACTATGTCAAATATTGAAAAGAGGGAAAGGGACAAAAGATGTTTTAACTAAAATAGGTTTAGCAATAGGTTGCTAATTTTTGAATAAGAGGGCTAATATTTACAAGCTACTTAATTTCACCTGTCCCGTTATCTGTCTGTTTGTATATAATCAAATCTTGCAAGTAAAATTTTGTAACCCACTTCCCTGTTTCCGATTAAGCTGAAATTTTGCACGCATGCGTGAAAATGCATTATAATGATATCATGGGGCATATCTGATGATGGAGCTGAACGGTGTTCATGGCTTCTCTGTGATAAAATAATATAACCCCACCGAGTTTGGGCCCGATTGATTCGTCCTGGGGAACACTTTAACCTTTTAGGGTTCCGTAGTAAACAAGGAACCCTTATAGTTTCGCCATGTCAGTCTGTCTGTCCGTCCGCGGTCTTACTCAGCGACTATAAGTACCAGAAAGCTGTAATTTGGCATGAATATCAATTAGGCGGAAAAAAAGGTAAAACAAAATTTGAAAAAAAAATTTTTTTTGTGTATCTCCAGTACTTATAAAATGAAAAGTTAATTTTTTTTTTCTCGACTAACCAATCATGTTGGGTACCGTTGAATAGGTCTTCTAAAAATATTGTGAGTTTGAGACACCGTTTTTTAATTTTGGGATCCGTTTCCGAAATATTTGCTTTTAAAGTGAAGAAAATTGTTGGAGTCTAGTGTCCCCCCCCCCCCCCCGCCCCTCTATCTGCTAAATCGTAGTCGTAAATGGACACGTGAAAAAATTCACTGCTTTAGAATTTATAATGAAATTTAAAGAAAAACTATTAGAGCTAAGTATAGTTTAAAGATTAAAAAGTTATAGGCGATTAACTTATAAAATGTACTCAGAAAAGGAAAATATTATACAAATTTAATAGAAAATTAGTTTTTAGACGTTTTTAGTAGCATGAACACAAAGTTGGCGTTTGTAACTACGGAACCTTGCTGCGCGTGGCCCGACATGCACTTGGCCAATTTTTAGTTCATTTTTATTGATAAAAAAGTGTTTAAAAAAACCAAATCACTACTAGTTTCTTTTACACTTCTGTAGTTGGTAAACTGTATATATAGTGTTGCGGTCATCCACACATGTGTCTTGGGAGCCCTAATTAAGTTTGTGGCCTCCACGGGGAGATGAATACAATACAACGGAGCGGCGCAGCGTGAAACTTTCTCGAAAACAATCGAAACGGAAAACACTGAGGTTAAACATGGCTTTTTATTTCAGCATTGAAATTAACAGACACCAAAAAGGAGGCAGATGGGGTAGACCATTGCCCAACAATGGGACGTTGAGTTTATGACAAATTTAATTACATATTTTTGAATTGAAAACTTCTTTAGCGGCGTTGTACACTTTTTTGTAATGGGTAAAAAATGTTAAACTCGCGTCAGGACACGTGACCTGATCGAAAATTCGTAAGACGGATGGAGAGTAGACAACCGGCGCGGCGTAGGAGAGGAAGTATCCTCCTCTCTTTCTAAGGCGCAGAGAAAATGTATGCCTGCACCTGCTGTTTCGTTTAGGTGGCGCAGGGCGCTTGCGCGTGGCACGCTGTAAATAAATAAATATTGTTTTCTACTACATAAATGATAGTACTTTTATACTGATAATTAAAGCAATTCGTGCAAAATTATTCCCTAACCATTCCTAAATATCAAAAATGCACAACGTTAATATTCAAGTTATTACTTCTGCCGGCACTACCGGAGTGCAACTCGTACTTGCTAGCACAATTTTTAAAAATGTCAGATGCCTTAAAACAGCTCAAAACATCTGACCCTCGTGTTAGCTAACTCTCGCTAAGCACTCGCAAAAGAAAAACTCTTTGTTTTTAGCTGTAAGCAAAAAAACGTATCTATTCTAATTATTAAAATTATAACTTTAATTAAAATCGTAATAGTAACTAAATGAACTTGTGATGTAATGACACTCATTATACAACAATACAATTACACCTGAAGGCACAAAGGTGAACAAACAATAGCGTGTTTTTATTCAACTATCATTTGTATTACAAACAAGAAATATAAAAGTTTCATTCCAAGAATAACCTCTCATTCATTCTCAGGATAATGGCTTTTATTTTCAGATTTGCTTTGGTTCGCTGAACTAGTGCTCTTTTTTATATTTCTCTCCCTTTAAACTGTGTAGTAATGAATGTTTTGTATAAATGTTGAAAGCGTGAATGGCAGTGTTCTCTCGTGTAGTACTTATCTTTATAATAAGTTTTCAGTTGTTTTAAATAGGTAGGTATTACGAAACAATTGAAATATTTGGTAAGACTAACTTCCGAAAAGGTGGAGGTTATATCAATTCGAATTTATATATTTTTTTTGATTTTATTTATGTTCCCCGGTTACTTGACGACGCCTTGACCAATTGAAAAAATATTTTATTGCTTGAAAAAGCATACTTACGAGGTGGTCTCATCAGAAATTTTATCAAAATTGGTCGTGTAGTTTGGCGTCGTAGTCGGGTTTTAGATTTTTGTTAATTATACAGTAAAATGTAGCTAGTGTCATTTCTCACAAAACGATTTAATACCTAGCTTTATGTATCTAGGATTCTTGTTCAAAATGACACCTTGGTTTTTAAAAATAATTACATCTTTCTTGAAGGATCTAAATAATAAAAAAACTCAATCTTCAAGTAGCTTTGTATCATCAGCAAAACAAGGTTATTCCCAAAGTTGGCTCACATATATTTGCTGTATCTGCAACTTCAAAACTTTGTCATCCACTGTCCTCTTTATGTGGATTTAATTATTTAGTTCCAAATCGTAAACTAGACGTACAGTGTATAAGCGAAGAGATGAACATTCTGTTTTTATTTTGGTAAACTTCCAATATTATCTTATTTAGCTTATCTTTTCCTCTTTTATTTTAATCCTAAAATAGTTAAAGCTCAAAAGTGATATGGAAAACTCAGTTTTTACTATTGTTTTGATTACTCTCAAATAATTGTTTTAGTTTTAATGATAATTTTGAAAACGCTTATATCCCTCGTTACTGCTGCTATAACTTTTGCCGGACTCAAGTAACGAGCGTTCAAATTTATCTACCAAAGAGTTTGGTATACCGCAGAACTTTGACGCATATATATATATATATACTTGCGAAAAAGTATAGAGCGGCTATATATATATAAAGCCGCCCTATACTTTTTCGCAAGTGTTGGAATGGTTTATGTGAGAAGCCCACACTCACATCAAACGTTTTGCTTCTTCCGACATTGCTCCGATATTCATGTGTGCAAAACACAGGCTGCCATTCGAAACTGCGGTTTTTAGCAATTCAACCACCCACCCTACAGCCCTGACCTGGCCCCGTCGGATTAATTCTTATTCCGAAACTTAAAAAAATTCCTTCGCAGGTAGCAATTTTCTAGTGATAGAGAAATCATGTCAGTTGTGGCCACTTGGTTCTACGAGCAACCAAACGATGTTTTTCTAATGGTTTTAATTCATTGCAAGTGAAGTAGATCAAGTGTTATTAAGTTTAGCGAAGATTACATTGAAGAATACGTGAAAAAAAAGAATTACTAGACTGCCTTTTTCCTGCTTAAGTAGGTAAATTATTGGAAGCTCCAGGTATGGCATAATATTGTGGTTATATGTCCACAATGTTATGATATGTAGGTAAGGAATTCTCAACTCCCGAATATCAAAATCCATTACCATATTTGGCAGAGAAACAATGGATCTGACTCCGTTGCCGTGTTGTGAACTAGATGCCTCAATTTTACTTTGTGCATACTTTGATGCAGCACCAACTTTAATTAGCGAAGTTTGGAATAATACGGGGCGGGCTGTTAACGTTCTAATAAGCTGCGATGTAGTTCCTATTTGTACAGAGTTACGACGTATTTACTTCGCTTACGTTAGAGTTCCAAAACTAAAGTCGTAGATTTAGTCAGGTGTTAAGGCTGCCAAACTTGAGTGGAATTGTGCTGGACATACGTGCTGCTACACGTAAATAGGTGAGTCAGGGTACTAAATGTGCGCTGTAAAAGCGAAAACAGTGCAAACAAGGTAATGTTCATATTTATAATTTTCGTGAAATTAAATGAATTTAATTTCACGAATAGCCTTTGTCCAGCAGTTGGACAAAACATCTGACTAAAACAAAAATAAAATGAATTTAAACCTACCCTATATATATTTCGAACTGGTTTGGGAGAAAATTAAAAAACTTAGAACTAACTTCTATTCCAGTGCAAATCGTGAAGCTGATCAAGGGAATGGGCAAAAAATGAATCATCAACATGATAATAACGGGTTGTTAGGCGACGTGGCTAACAACCCGTTATTATTTTAATTACCTTTCACGCCCACCTTCACACTAAGAGTGGGTTATGGGTCGCATGGCCCAAGGATAAGAGAACCTTGTTAAGCATAAAAACGAAAAAACCCATATGCAAAAAAATATATAGGATGAAATGTTACCCACTAGCCAAATTTTTAGAGCAAGTTGTGCCCATGATAATGAACAACTTGCAATAGGGATGTGGACTGGATAAAAGGTAAATTATTGTATTTAGTTCGTCAACTAGATTAGCTAATAATAATTTGAGTACAATCGGTACATGTACTTTATTTACAAATCGACAGTATTTTAATTTTGACATTATGCTTAATTAATAATTATGACATAACAATGTATTCTCAGTCCACATATTATCTAACTTTAATATTAGTATAATTGTAAGGTTGACGCTTCTTCTATACTTGCGTTTAGGAGGCGGCAGTAAACTTAGTTGTAAGTAAATGATCTGACGTCAACAACTAGATATTAAGAAATCGAAGAAAAAAGAAAAGACAATTATCAAGTAATATAAATATCCAAAGATAAATAAATGATTTTTAACTTTTGACTTTTGAAAAATAAAGGGTCATAAGTTTCATTTTCAAAAGTAGTGAAAATTCACAAAGATACATACAGCGCTTCGAAGTTTCGGAGTGGGGGTCACTTTTGGTTAAAAATCAAATCTGATCGTGACATCGACGAAAAAATACGTATACCACACTTTTTAATAACCTGCCTTATGATCCGAAATAGTTGTTAGTCTACATCCCTATTGACAATTATCTAAATAAAAATTCGGCTTTCCCTACAAATCGGCCAGACATGGCATTTTGGATTTTTTGGTTAATGCTCTGTCAGAAAGAATTTCTATATGGGTGTATAGCAGGTCTGTGTCACTCCCTGTTTAGGTATTAAAAATATACCTACATTAGTACTATGCGCGCGGCGACCACTTCAAAGGGGAAAATTCAGTTACATGAATCGTTTTCCCAGAGTGATAAGAATGAAATTGGCTTGCAATGCATGTCTAGGTGTCTAAACGAAGAGGTGAGGACTTCTGACGCGAGCTAAATTAAACTATAGCGCTAATCACATTGAGTAGAAATTTCTATGAAATTAATAGCACTTATTCTGTGGCTTGGCCAGACTTATTTTGTATGTTTGTAGGACGAAAAATTCATAGCGATTTTGAATAACTTTTCTTAAAGGAGGTCAGTATTATGGATAATTTGGCTGCTGGGTTAAAAAACCCTGTATATATGGACAAATCACGCTGGTTGAGCTAGCCCTAAAGTAACCTTAAACCTGTGTTATTGGTTAATAACTCAATCGAACTATATAAAAAAATCATATATAGATAAATACCCTAGACCCAAGAAAATTTGAATGAGGTCATTTTCCTGACGACCTCTGTGGCGTAGTGGTCACCATGCTACCCTGCCACCCAGAAGTTCTGGTTTCGATCCACGGTCAGGGCAAGGTAGGTAACGGTCAGAATTGGTGGGGAAATATTTAAAAAGTTAAAAGTGCAAAGATTTTATCCCCGCAGATTTTATCCGGCTCCTTATACCGGATAACTATGCAGGTGCAAAAACTCTCGACTCCAGCCGCTTTCTGCTAAGTTAATCTTTTCCTGGAATTAGTTTCCGCCGCAGTCAAGTTACGTTTAATATCTAAGTATCATCCTACTTTAAATTATATTGAAACTTTAGCTGTTTGGTTGATCGTGAGTTTGGATGTTTCTCCGTGGTGTAATGGTCAACTCGCTAGTCCGCCAATCCGGAGGTTCTGGGTTCGATTCCCAGCCAGGGTAAGTGGCAAAGTAGCCTTTTTCTAATTGTGTTGGGTGTTTATCTATATATTTATTTATCATAAAATATAGGATCGTTGGGTTAGTATCCCGTAACAAAATCTTAAGCTTTTTTTGGGCCAAGCTACATTGTTCGTGTGATTTGTCCCTATATTTTTATTTATTTATTTCTTACTCAATTACACTAAAAGAGAATGAAGTTATATATGACTTAAATAGATTAAAAAATCTGGATTCCTACATGCATACAGCATATATTTTTTGAATTTTAAAAATATATGAGATTCCCATTGGCATTGGGATTATAAAATAACAAAGTACCCTTTGAAAATGTGAATGCTTCTGCAGCAAAAAACTAGATAACCACGAAATAAAAATAAACACATTTATGACTGAGAGACAATTTTTTTTTAAATTTACACTTTATGGTAAATGGCCAATACTAGGCTCAGATTTTTAATTAGTCTTGTCCTCACATTCACATTGCCGGGCGGCAGTGTTATGGATAGAAAAAGTTAAAATTGGCAGAAAACTTTTTATAATTCAAAACTGCTAAGACAAAAAACACTTTATCCCCGCAGATTTTATCCGGCTCCATAATCGGAAAACCTATGCATGTGCAAAAACTTTCGGCTCCAGCCGCTATCTGCTCAGTTTATCTTTTGCTGGAATTAGTTTCCGCCGCAGTCAAGTTGTTATACTTTAGTTATCTAAGTATCTCTTAAAAATTTTATAGCTTCTTTTCGTGAAGATTTTAGCATAATAAATCTCTAGGATTTTGTAGTTCGGTGGCCCGGCGGGAGTCCACTTAAGCGCGTTAGGGCGACTACACGTGGCATAAAAAAATCTCGAGAGCCTACGTGCTTCGGAAGGCACGTAAAAGCCGTTGGTCCCGGCTGTCATCATTGTTTGGCAGACGTGAAGCTATGTCAGATGCTTTTAGGCAACCTGAAAAATCTTTCAACAGTGGTGGCCACTTAAGCACACGAAAAACCAAACAACAAACTAATATATATATTATTTATTTGCCTTTATTTATGTCACGTTACAATAAAATAAGGCTTTGTAATAGCAAGATCATAAATAACAATATTAAAATATGTGGGATTAAATTGACATAGTAAAGTATAAAAAACACCATTGAATAACTATTGCGATCTTATCGGGGCAAAGAGTCACCCAGGTATTGTTATTTGGTCTGGGATCATCAAAAGTAACCCGAAAGAGCGTGGGCCATGCCCCTTTTCTGGATGCGTGACACTCTATACGAATTTCGATAATGCGCGAGTACCCCTGAGACCGCGCGCGCGTGCGCGAGTCTGCGCTTGTATGCGCGAGTACGCGCGAGTATGCGACTGCCCAGACACAGTTTTTATACGTTTTTTAATTTTTAGGGAGAGCCTAAACATGCACTTAATCGTGATTAAAATAATGGATTGGGACACGCTGTTGATTACTTTACTTGCAGAAGAGCAGGAAAAGGAACTAAAAAAGAAAAGTGAGAAGGAAAAAATGGCGGACAATACCAATAGGCTCCTAGGCATTTTTATTCACCCTTACGGTGTTCTTCTTCTTAGCGTTTCGATGTTCATATGATGGCACAATTATATATTATGGTACACATACAGTATCTGGGCCCTCCTATTTAGTTGCATGCGGCACAATCCCATTCAGCTTAGCAGCCTTAACACCTGGCTACATCTACGACTTTAGTTTTGGAACTCTAACGTAAGCGAAGTAAATACGTCGTAACTCAGAAACAGTACAAATAGGAGCTACATCGCAACTAATTAGAACGTTAACCTCCCACCCCGTATTATTCCCAACTTCGCTAATTGCAGTTGGAGTTGCATCAAAGTATGCACAAAGTAAAATTGAGCCACCCAGTTCACAGTGGAGTCAAATCTATTGTTTAGTGGCAGAATATGGAAATTTATTTTAGGATTCAAAGGTGTAGAATTAAATAAATAAATATATAAGGACAAATTACACAGCTAGTCCTAAAGTAAGTTCGAGACTTGTGTTATGGGATACTTACTCAACGATACTATATTTTATAACAAATACATATAAATAAACGTCAACAATTTGAAAAAGGCCATTTTCCTACTTGCCCTGACCGGGGATCGAACCTGAATCCTCTGGGGGGCGGACTAGCATTGAGACCACTACGCCACGTAGGTCGTCAATTCCTTGCCATATATGGTTTTGGTCCGTTGGATGATTTGATTAATACATACATACTATCACGTCTTTATTCCTAAAGGGGCAGATCCATTTTGGGTCTTGCGGCTCTAAGCAGATAGACCCCAGGGACGCTAGACTCAAAGGCCACTATTAGCGTGATGGTGAGCGAGAAGGTGGAAAAGGAATCAAAACAGCGATAGGTTGCTAGCCGCATGGCAAATTAACAAGATTCGCGATTTTGGCCCTTTTCTCGATACCAGAATGGAAGATTCTCTTAGCCTAGCATGAAAGATAAATATTTATGATTTAAATAATACCTGAAGATATTTTACCTTGTGCAGAAAGTTAATGTGCAGTGGAAGCTTTTCGAGAAGATCTTATTTTCTTCACCAAACATTGAATGATCCTATGGCTCCTTTGGCTATCTTCTATCAACAGTATCAAATCAACCCTGTGGTATCGAATACCAAATGATACATAGGGCGCACTATAAGTTTCCGGAACTGGCCACTTACATAAACAATATTTAAAAATTTATTGCAACATTTAAAAATAGAACTCTTTGGCTGTAGAATGCAGTTTGTTTCATCTGACTGTCTTTTGTTTTTACCTTGTGGCGCCATTTAAAAAATTGTGTGTCTGCATCAACATGGATTTAACTCGGGAAAATTTTCGTAGTATGATTTTCTACGATTTTAAGTGTAATTTGACAGCTCAACAGAGCATCGCTCGGCTTGAAACAGCTTTTGGCAATGAAGCACCATGCAAGACAACTGTTTATAGCTGGTTTGCAGAATTCAAGCGTGGTCGTATCAATCTCAGTGACGAATCTCGCGATGGTCGGCCGTCCACCGCTGTGACCAACAAAAACATCGATGCTGTGCGCCGTATGATTGAAACAGACAGGCATGTGACCTACCATGAAATTCGCGCATCCTTAGAAATAGGCATGAGTCAAATACAATTAATCCTACACAAACATTTGGGTGTGAGAAAGCTGTGCTCGCGGTGGATCCCACACAACTTGACCGAGGCTCAAAAAACGGACCGCGTCACTTGGTGCAGTGCCATGCTTACCAGATTCAACGAAGGTGCGTCAAATTTGGTGTGGGACATAGTAACAGGTGACGAAATATGGATTTATTGCTACGATCCCAAAACAAAGCAGCAATCGAGCGTATGGGTCTTTCAAGATGAGCCGAAACCAACCAAAGTGGCGCGCGTGAAAAGTGCATCTAAGCGGTTGATTGCTTCTTTTTTTAATAAAACTGGACACGTGGCTACTGTTGCTTTAGAGAATCGTCGTACAGTGAATAGTGACTGGTACACGACCATTTGTTTGCCGGAAGTTATTGACGAACTCCGTAAAAATAACCGTAAACGCCGTATCATCCTGCACCACGACAATGCTAGTTCTCACACGGCCAGACAGACAAACGACTTTTTGAAGGCGAAAAATGTAGAACTCATGAGTCATCCTGCATACAGTCCCGACCTGGCACCTTGTGACTTTTTTCTGTTCCCAAAAATTAAGAACCAATTACGCGGTCAACGATTTTCATCACCAGAAGAGGCTGTCGAGGAGTATGAAAAACACGTTTCAGAGGTCACCACAGAGGAGTGGCACAAAAGTTTTCAAAACTGGTTTCATCGAATGAAAAAGTGCATAGACGCCAAGGGAGATTATTTTGAAAAACAATAAATTAATTTTGTACCTTTAATAGCATTTTTTCATATTCATTCCGGAAACTTATAGTGCGCCCCACGTATCATTAGCGGACGCATAAAAGTCACAACAAAAACTAGCACACATCTAAAGTGTCAAAGGGGTAACATTGTATGTAATGCTTCTTTTCTTAAGACTGAAGGGATGATGATTAATAGACCAATAAAGTTCTATATTGCCGATGGTCGAATGATACCCAAAAAATCAAATCTAGAGACATCAAGAACGAAATGAAAATCCACGGAAGATGAATACGTTGAATTGTACAGGCATGTTTGTCAGGATCGTAGCAAGTGGAGGTCTATAGTCTCTGCCTGCCCCTGTGGACAGGTATGATATTACCTATGTATGTATGTATGTGCAGGCAAATATACGGAGAAAGAGAAAAAGAAGAAGTAGAGAGACAGCTACTAGTTCGCACGAATATTCTGATAGCGAAAGCATCAAAGTATCTCAAATCAATGTGCATAGAGGTAAAACAGTACAATTTAAAAGTTTGTAATTGACTTCAGGCTGCAACTGGCGAAACTGCAAATCTTGGCTTAGCGCTAAAATCTCTCGATTTCAGCAACCACTATCTGGTAGACTAATCTACTCCTAGAACTAGTTTGTTCCGTAATTAGGACAATGGTATATTTGGCTTCATAAGGAATCGATATTGAATATTTAATCTGTAACTTGTAGCACCTTGAGTGTTCACATTCTGGAACCTCAAAATAAGTGGTTGGAAATTCATATAAAATTGTAGACTATGATTTATAAGTATTTTTGTTGAGATGAGATGCATGAGATTCATAATAAAAATGGTAAACAGTGATATACGCATAATTTTTTTTCTAAGTCTGAATTTCACTTGAATCTTTCTGAGACATTTTCGGAAACATTTCATTTGAATCTTTCTGAGTGATAATTGTTATTATAATTATATCGGGTTTAGGGAAAAATAAAAACATATTACGTACCTAGTTAAATGCCCTAGTCGGATATTATTTAACTTGAACTTATTTAACTGTATCTAATAAAATAAAATAAAAACTATGAATAACCGAATCTGCAGATGGCGCAAAATATTGTTTTATATTTTGCGCCATCTGCAGATTCGGTTATTCTGGTGTCGGAGGGTAAAACCCCTTTACGTCACTAATCTGAGTAGAATTAAAAATTCATCTATTGTTTTTTCACATTTACCATTCTTGAAAAACAATATCTCAAAATCTCTAGAACAGGGCATTTAAGCATCAAGCTTCCCATCCCCCAATTGTCTAAATCGCCGCTTAAACAATACGAAACCCGCCTGCAATTGCTAAGTCGTATTGTAGCAAATAACTAACAGCTTTACAGCTGTAACTAACGGCGCCTTCGAAGAATCAGACCGAGAACTACTAGTAGAATCTGAGAATACGAATGTTCAAATATTACATTCTCAAAATAGGTGTTTTTGTTCGAAAATCACTTTACAGTATGGCAATATCCGACAGATGGTAGGAAGAATGGCAGGAAAAGAAAAGTGAACAACAGAAAGGTTTGGAAGCATAGATTTGAATTTCAAATGACATGGAGAGCTAATAATAATAAGTCCTATCGCAAGAGTAAGTTCAATAAATACTTTTGACTGTTTATAGGTAGGTATTTGAAAGTTGTTTATGTTGTTAGGTATATTTTATTGCCTGACATTATTTATAAAAAATATAAAATTTAAAGCTCATTGTGAACCAGTCATTGAACCAGTGTAGTAAGAAAAAAGTAAAATATTTTTAAACATTTAAAAATATATTAACCAATTAAATAGTGGTTAATCTAGTTTACATTTTACCACTACTGTTACCTACTCTGTTACAGACCGTTAGTCTCATACATCAAGTTTATACCAACAACACATTAGCAGTGTTAGCACCGAGCATCCCATACTCCAATTGTCTAAATCGCCGCTAAAACAGTACAAATCCCGCTTGCAATTGCAAAGTCGTTGTGTGGCAAATGGCTATTGCAGATTTAACGTGCTAACAGCTTTAGCCGTAATGTATGGCCTAGTGTGGCGCCTTATCTCGGAATTAGATTTGGCTGAGGAGGCAGGAAGGTAGCTAATAGAGGTTTGCTATTTATCGGTTATGCTATACCAGACTTTTGTGACTGGATCTTCTTGTTTTCTGTCGATTGGCAGTTAGCTCTTTAAATGTTGATTTATCCTTGGCAAGCCTGAACAGTTGTTCAACCGTTTTGATACCAGTCCATTGTTGATTAATTAGACGCTAGCGTTTAATTTTTAAAGGTTATATCAATGGATAGAATCACATAGTAGTAGTTTGTTTGATAATAATGCTGTAAGACCTTACTTAAAATCCTGGATAAAGTCAATTGTTTCTAGTTTATTATTTAAAAACACTAAAACACTTGATTTTTACATCCTAAAATCATTTATTCCTGGATTATGTGACAAAGATAAATTAGCATTAGTATAATGCTTTAATGAAACTATTATAATGGATTTGCTCGTTTTAAGTATTTATTACGTAGACAATGTTCATCACACGCTAGTCAAACAAATATATACGGACAAATCATACAGATTGAGCTAGCCCCAAGGTAAGTTCGAGACTTGTTTTATGGCATACTAACTCAACATTACCATATTTTATAACAAATAGATATATAGATAAACATCCAAGACCCAGTGCAATCTGAAAAAGATAATTTTCCATCTTGACCTGACCGGGGATCAAACGCGGGTCCTCTGGTGTGACAGCGTGGCTGATGACGATGGCATAGAGATCATAGTCACCCAAATTATTTCACTTTTTTCTTGATATTCGAATTCAAAACACAACGTGCTATATGATTATGGACGGATCTACGTATGTACACTCCGATGATTTCCTTGGAGGAATGCGACCATGAATAACATCGAAATATTTTGTTGCAAAAACGTACATGTAACATTGCTATCGAAATTTAATAAAGAAAATTTGTTGTAAAAGTCGCTTTTAAAATGAGTGAGCTTTTAAATATTTTAAGCAGTTATTCAGTCCTCCACATTTAACAACTTTCAAAATGTTGATTTCGATAATTCACCAATGAATGTATATTGACATACGAAAATAAAAAGGTTTTCATACAAATCAAAGTAGTCACATAATCTTACTTTCTATAGTATTTTACTTTCTATAGTAACTATAGAAAGTTAAAAAGAAACTTTCTTCTTATTTTGATACAGATTTTATTCTGAAAAGTTGTTCAAAATGATGGAATGGATCCTTAAAATATTTTCACTTAATTTAAAAGCACCTTGTATAAACAGTGAATATTACTTACTCACCCGAATTATCAAAGAATACTTTTTAATTTATCACTAGAAAATGTGAGTATCCCTTGGGATTAACTAACATTTAACCAAGCGGGCAGCGTCGCGGGCATCTAGTAAAAATTAAATTTAAAAATTGAAATGATCCCGTAAAATATGGATTTAAATTTTCATAAAATGTCTGTCACCCGAGTCATTTATACCTTAACTACTAAAGAATTAATTGGCTCTTAAAAATAACATTTGCTACATTTTAACGGAGTCGTTAAAGTGACGAGGGATATGGGACGAGATACTAAGCGGTAAGCGGTAAGGCTGGGTGTATATCAATACATGAAGTAAGCAGTACTTAAATGTAAGGCCGACAACTTGATACACACTTTAAGAGGTAACTTGACACATACTCTTGTAACTGAGCCTTGGTAAACCTTTTTAAATCATTAAAGAATATTTGCTTTAGCAAATTTTTGACATTTACGTTTGAGTAGTTTTACTATTTTACACTAGTTTCACTACTATAAATGATAATTTTTTTAAAACAGATTTTGTGAAATTTCTAAGGGAACACCTGATAAGTATGCCCTTTCATACAAACAAAGAATTTTAGAAATTGGTCCACGCGTTTTCAAATAATTGGTGTACAAAAATAAAATAAAAAAGGTTCCCTCGAATTGATAACATCCTGCTTTTTTTAAAGTCAGTCAGAAGTTTATTGAATTTTTCACTAGATGACAGTTATTGATATATGTCAGATGATTTCAAGCAGCTTAAAAAATCTGAAACCAGTAACAATCTCCATAAGAACAAGTAAGAGCCTTCGTTCGCTAAAGGGCCACTTTGCTAAAAGGCAACATTGCTAAACGGCAAACTCTCTAAATAGCAACTTCTCCAAATTAAAACATGTGATAAAAAATAAATTGGATTTAATTTATTTGGATATTAATTCGAGCATTGTTGAAAACCAACAATTTAAACAAAAGCCTTCTTCACTTTAATCAACTTTTAATTCATTATCATCTTCCTAATTCAAACTTCATATTAAATTAAGTTGAATACCGTACTTCTAAATAGTGGGTAATAGTGAAGAATACCGCACCGTTTTGATTCGAAGTCACGGTAGCACAAATTGGTAGTGCACTCACGGGCCTCACGGCGTTAACGTGAGGGACACGGGTTCGAATCCTACTTGTGGCAAAATTTTTCATCGCATGTTTTTTTTTTGATAATTATTCGAGCATTGTAATGCTGTTAAAAACCAATAATTTAAGCAACTTCTCTTTAATTTCTGATGGTTTCATGCGAAAGTCTTGTTTGTGTGATTTATCAAATTTTCTATCCAAGAATGTTCTTTCTGTACCATATACTTATAAAGTGGAGTTCGGTGGCTCGGCGGTAGTGCGCATTACTAGCGCTTTCGCAAGTAAAGCGACACCGGGCGTGGTCCGCACTTGGATGAGGAACCACAAGTCTCATAAAAAAATCCTTAGTCCCGGCTATCATCACTGTATGGCAGTCTTCAAGCTATGTCAGATGCCTTTAGGCAGCCTGAAAATATCTGACAACAAAGTTGGCCACTTACAAAAACAAAAAAAAAACCTTACACTTGGTCCTAATTATTATTCCGTGCCTACTCAGGCCTCCCCTTTTAAATATCGAAAATATATGTACGTACGCGGGGAGTGGAAGATTCAGTTCTAAATCTGCCGCTCACTGAATCGTTTTTTTTTGTAGGTACCTATTAAGAATCGTTTGTCTAGAGTAAAAAGAAGGAAATTGGCTTGCAATGGATTTCTAGGTATCTTAACGATTAAGTGCTGAGTTCAGACGCGAACTAAATTAAACCATATCGCCACATTACGTAGATATTTCTTTTAATTTCTTTGCTGAGAAAGACTTCTGTTCGTCAGCACTAGTACTTATTCTATGGCCTAGAGTGAGAGCGGTGGCACAGGAGTGGGACAGCCGCACTACGACTATGACGTCCAGCAAATGGCTTAACTGCAGGTCGTAAACGGCAGCCATCAACAGACGACCGACTAAGATGCTCCAGAGAGTTGCTAAGTTTATTGAATTGCTCTTTTTATTAGAAGCGGCATGGTTAAATGCAGACGACTCCCTTGTTGTTATTTGTTATACTTTCTTGTAATTTGCATAGAGTTTAAGCAACCGCAACATATGTATTCTGATAAAAAAATGCAATAAAATAGATGAGTTGGCAGTAAAATATATAAGCTAGGTAAAGCTATACAAAATCTAGGTATGCCTATATAACAGCCAGGTATAACCATATAATAGCCAGGTATATCTATATAATAGCCAGGTCTAGCTATTTAATAGCCAGGTATAGCTAGGTATAACTAATTCAGGACTGAAGATTGAAACCTGTTGTAGATAAGCTCTGAATAACAGTGACCCGTGAAGGCTCTTACAAATGAATATATCAGCTGTAACACTGTATCACTGTAAGATCTGATGAGAGCCGAGTCTTACCCCCGCACTCATAAAATAAACAAACGGTTGTTAAACCTCATTCAGCAAAATATGTTATCTCTCGTCCTTACTATGCTAATTATTGAAAAAAAGGAGGGAAAGGGATAAAATAGGTTTTAACTAAATAGGTTGTTATTTTTTATGAATATGAGGGTAAAATATATTTACGACGACCTCCATGGCGTAATGGTCAACACGCTAGACTGCCAATCTGGAGGTTCTGGATTCGATCCCCAGCCAGGCCAAGTTGGAAAATGGCCTTTTTCAAATTGTCCCGGGTCTTGGGTGTTTATCTATATATGTATTTATTATAAAATATAGTATCATTGGGTTAATATCTCATAACACAAGCTTAAGCTTACTTTGAGGCTAGCTCAATTTGTGTGTTTGTCCGTATATATTTATTTATATATTTTTTCCAATGAATTAACTTTACCCCTGACTAGAAAATACAAATAAATATACCCAATACGCCATAAATATTCTTCTTTATTAGTGGGGTACCGACATGTTTTCACTCTTTACAAGAAAGACAAAGCTAATGAAATCCATGGCAAATAAAAGAGACAGGGCAAACTAGTTGTTCCAATACTCGTATCGTCACAATCTGAGAATAAAATTGACAACAGGCACGTTATTAGGGCTTCTCAAATATTCCTTAAATCAAGGGGAAGCAACAAGGAGTTTAGAAAAAATGGATTTTGCGCTATCTACAAATTTATTTTTTACTTCATTCTCTAAAGAAACATACACACTGACACAGCACCTTAAAAGTAGAACACGAAGAGGTTCCCTATCTCATGAATCATGTGAATATATTACAGGTGGATAGACAGTGGAGTCTTAATATTAGGGTTTTGATTTTACCCTTCCATTTCATTTTATTTATTCATTAACAATAATTGTGTATAGGAAGAGTACATATAATTAAAAGTCTTCAAACGAATAACACCACTTTTCCAATAATAATGCTCTTAGTTTACGTTTAAAAATTGAAAGTTTTCCTACTGTTTGAGTTTATTCGGTAATTTATTGAACAATATTACTGCTTGATTTCTTCGTCTGTGTTCTACTCGTACATAGTACATGAGTGAACTCTTTGAACAAGCTTTTCCGCATCGTGATCTCGCGGAGTATAATTTCTTCCTCTGATTCAAATTGTTGTCTATTTTTAGGATTCCGTAGTAAACAAGAAACCCTTATAGTTTCGCCACGTCTGTCTGTCCGTCCGCGGTTTTACTCAGAGACTTTAAGTATGAAGGCTGATGTATATTAATCATGCCAAAAACTTGGTACAATAAAATATTAAAAATTTTTTTTTTACCTTAGCTCTCATACAAGTAAAATAGGAGTAAATTGTTTTTTTCTTGACTAACCCATCGTGTGGGAAATCGTTAAATAGGTCTTTCAAAAATATAGTGAGCTTGTAAACATTATTTTCCGATTTAGGGATCCGTTTCTGAAATATTTGGTGTATATTGCAAATTTTTGTTAGAGTCAAGTGTCACCTATCTATCTATTAAACGGTTATACATGGACATGTGAAAAAAATCACAGCAGTAGCACATATAACGAAGTTTAAAGGAAAACTATCAGAACTAAGTAGGGTTTAGAAATTAATATGTTATAAGCGACCAACTTATAAAATATACTCCGAAAAGTAAAAGTTCATACAAATTCAATAGAAAACTAGTTTTTAGACGTTTTTAGTGGCGTGAACTCAAAATGGGCATTCAATACTACGGAACCCTACACTGCGCGTGGCCCGACACGCACTTGGCCGTTTATTAATGAAACCCATCAGTATGACACATGTATATAAAGAAGGTACAGATAAAATTGTACTTGTAATTGTAGCCATGGTTAGTATTGTTAAACATCGCTAATCTCGCTTTTTTTGCGAAGCAAAACCTTCGTCAATGTTATATTGGTAGCTTCTGCCTTAAAATTAATTGTTATTCCGTAGCTTAGACTCAACTATTGAGTAATATAATAAGTTCAATTGTTCTATTGTTAATTCCTCTTTTAAAGTTCGAAGAGCAAAGCAAGCACTGCTAATACTTTTATCTACAGCTTCTAACTGCGGTTTCCAGTTAAGAAATTGATTAACAACACCAATAAGCTCAACTTCATCATTATTTACTTTAACTTTGAGTTTATCTTTATCATTTGCGGTTTTGGTACGGGACCCTATAAAAACATATCTTTAGGCAGTAGAAAGTAAAATATCTCCCGCCACACTTAACAAATTGCTTAATAGCACTTAGAGAAAAATAGTGAATACTTAAACTCATTTAATGAAGTGGACGGTAATTAGACTGGGAATGGCAGACCCTCGGTAAAGATCGCAATGCCGAGAAAAGACGCCTCTTCGTGTATCAAAGCATAATACATTTAAAATAAGAAGTTCTTTTACAAAAAAAGTAATAATTATAATTTCAACCAATATTATATTTTTTGTGATATGCAATTTGATAAATTATTATTATCTGTTTTTGTTTAGCTAGTTTTGCTTTAGTTTGTTTAGTTTTAATTAAATACACTCTGGGTGTAATCATTACAGATATATACGAAGAAAGAAAAATATTATTTATTTGTGTGTGTTTAATAAACTGAAAAAAAATTAAAGTTTCTTTTTAAAACGAGTTTTTTAAACATGTTTGGTTCTTTTTGCATATAATTAAATCGCATTCTCATTGACGAAAGATTAAAGATATTTTGTTGCAAAATGTAACTGCTACCATTTTTACTTAAGTGTCCAGAATATCCCCGGCAAAACCAAGCAAGTCACAGTTTCAATGAGAAACAAAGTAACTAGACGTCGTTTACTTCTTTAGTTTGATAGAATTTCATAGATATTAATTGATTAGATTGATTAGAATAGATTTGATTTAGTGCAAATACTTTGTTTTACAAGTTTTTATTTAACTTGCAATGTATCTTGTATGTATGTATGTATGTATGTATGTTTATTTAGGTCAAATCTTCAAACTCAATTTTCAACCAGTTATTCTCAACCGATTGAGCTTAATTTTTCGTACCTGTCCAAGTCGGATGACAATGCAATATCATGGATTCAATGAGCTGTTCTTATGATGGAGCCGGGAGATATTCGACGGAACCTAGTTATACATTTGTTTATCTTAACAAGCACTTGATTAGATGATGACTAGGGCCTGATCATGGAGACGGAAGGTGGTCGATTGAACTCAGTTATAAAATGACGCAACTCCAACGAGTTTATTTAATTCATTTGTCTTAATAAGTACTTTTGCCTTATAATAAAAGTAGTAGTAGAATTTTTTTTTAACTTATACAGTAAACAGCTGAACTCCTACCGTAAGCTGTAATAATTTGCTCCCACACAGCAGTTATATAATGTTAGAGAATGTTGCATAACATTTGTTGTCTAACATTTTATAACAAAAGTTATAAATTGTTAGTGGTGTTATATAACTTCATACAACAGAATTATGTTACACAACGAGTTAAACAAGTGTGGGAGAGTTTATAACATAAACATTGTATAACATGTTGAAGCAAAATGTTACAAATTATTATAGAATGTTATCGTGTTACATGATGTTTTATAACGTAATATAACTGCTGTGTGGGAGCACCTTTAAGAAATTTCGTTTCAGTAAAAGATTTTTTCAATGACGTCATAAAATGACCTTGGGCTACGTAAACTGATGTGTACTAAACAGATAACAACAAAAAATAACATCTCGTTAGAAGCATTAGAAATTTGGTTGTTTGGCAACATAATTATCACTTGAATACCTATAAAATCGTATAAGTAAAAATAGTTGGACTACGCGACTGCTCTCAAAGTGAGTTAGTTTGAACCAGACACAGATAAGCATTCGTCCATTTGTAGATAATGCACGTCGAATTGACTTTTGTTAGGTAAAAAACTTTTGTTAGGTAACTAGGAAGATAAACAGTCGTCCCAGAAATATTTTTAAATAATGACTGATACGAGCAAAGTAATAAAACTGCGACTTATCTTTTATTAGGTTAGTATAGGTTTTCATTAATATAATATAACAAGTACATTTTTTAAAAAGCCTTACATGTCTTATCGTATATTTTAAACGACACAAACTATATTTATACATTGGTACTTAATCTGCGAAAATATACGTTTATTCCAAGAAACAAAAGAGTATTTTTTATTTTTTATTCTATGATTTGTATAGGAGAAAATTCGGCTCTTTTGCTGTCTCAGAAAAGACTGGAGTGAAAATTGTGTTCATACAACAAACTGCATGATACTGCGTTACCACCATTAATTAGTTTAAACTAGAAACAGATAAGCAGGCGTGTATTCGAGAAACAATTATTAAAAGTTAGAAATTATATAAGACCATAAACAAAAGCCCGTAGTATGTCTTTGTCTATCTATACGTCCTAATCTTTTGAACAAAGATATTTTTTAATCAAGTCTTTATCCCTCAGAGGGTAAACAGTTAGAGGGATATTCGTTTTGTGACATCCAAAGGACCTGTTTCGCATGATAGTGGGCGGTAGTAAATATTTCGTGATTTGTTTTCTATTTTATTTTTCAATGAGCCGTAAGTTGTTTCAAAAAATAGTTAAAAATCGAAATTTTTGTATTAAACATTTTAGTGATAAGGGCGGATCTTCTTTTGAGTCTGTATATTCTAAAAATATTTTTTTACAATTAAAAAACAACTTCACCACCAAACTACACAAGCAATTTTGATAAAAATTCTATGAGACCACCTGACAAGTATATCCTAACAAACAAAAAAAAAAACCAGATCGGATCGAATCGAATCCGATCGAATTCTATTTAATGAATGTTCACTGATTGTAATCAGTGAACAAACTATAAAAAAAATCGCAACGAATTGATTACCTACTCCTTTTTGGAAGTTGGTTACTAAAAAGAACAGAGAGGATAAATAATAGTCTTTTCTTTTTATATACATAACAGCTGTAAAACCTTTATCGCATAGAACCCTCTCCATGCGACTTCGATATCCACGTATCCGGCTTTTTTATTCTTCCAAACTAGCATAGATAATTCTAATTCACAAAAAACTCTAAGTACCTATTGTATGTCAAAACGCCTTTTGCTCCGTTCCGCTCCAGTGAAGCGACGGCCTTAAACTTGGACTCGGTGACACCAGTGAGTAAGTTTAAACTGGATTTAAGTAAAGATAAGTAAGGCGTGTGTACCAGTAACCATGAGATTATACTATTAATTAGACACTTAAACGAGTACTACTTCACGTCACTTCAGACCGAGAGGCGACGCGACGCGACGTGGTGCGCACTTTTGAAGAAAACTTGTTTACTACTCAAAAAGATACTAATTTCAGTGAGGGCTAGCTGCTTTCTATATTACTTCAAAAGTGCGCGCCACTTCGCGTCGCGTCGCGCCACTTCGCGTTGCGTCACGCCTAGATCTGAACTGTCCCTTACTTACAAAATTTCTAAAAGAGATTGAGGAGCTTTATGACCTAGGAGTATGCATTAAAGTACTAGCGCTTTCGCTTGTGTAACTCCAACTGTGGTCACCAAATGGATTGGTTTAGACCAGTTTCATAAAAAATATCTCTTGCACCTTTACGCGTAGGTCGCTAGCTTCCATGGTACGAATGGCTCAATATATTTTCTTTATTATAACTTTTAACCTCTGCAATAACGACCTCCGTGTTAGCAGTAAGCATTGAAAACCTCTGTGGCGTAGTGGTCATCATGCTAGTCCGCCATCCAAAGGTCCCGGATTCGATCCCCGGTCACGGCAAGTTAGAAAATGGCCTTTTTCAAATTGTCCTGGGTCTTGGATGTTTATCTATTTATGTGTTTGTTATAAAATATAGTATCGTTGAGTTAGTATTGTTGACGAGCAGTGATTTTGTAGTAATTTCAAGAAATTAAACAGCGCAGGTACTCCTCAACATCCTTAGTTTATTTCTCTTCGAAAATCAGAACAAGAATGCTCCCTCTCTTAAAATCTATATAGGCGCCATTTCTTTAAGGTGGGGCAACTGTCATGACGTTTACAATCGTTTATGGTTATTTTGATTACAAAATATATTTTAATAACATAAAAACGTTACTAATAATAACTATAAAGTCAAATTAATAATTAATAACAAAATAAACAATCATAACGTACTTTTATATAGAAAGTAATGAATCTTATCAAATGTCGGTACAATGTAAACAATTGGCAAACTATAAATACAAAAATAAATAATTGTTTGTGAATGTAACGTAAATATGTACCATTGTATAATTACATACTAATTTACATAACAAATTCTAACATTCGGCCTTTCTGACAACCAGTTTGTCCTCAAACTAGTTATCAAACAAGGAATTCCAATAAAAAAAATCAACACTACATATTGTTGATTTTTTTTATTGGAATTTCTTGTTTGATAACTAGATTAATTTACTTTTTTACATTGATCAATATCAAATCAATGTCAAATAAATTTGAATCATAATATCGACATTCTCATTAAAAATACAATCTACAAGTCAAATGAGCTGGTACTACTTTAGGTCTCACATGGAACAACTTCAGGTGATTACACTGCCTGGTACATATTCTTCAGGCTTAGATCATTGATACAATTTTACTTATTTTTTCAAATTTCTTATCTTTTAAATTTTTTTTCTTTGTTAGGACACTTTGTTAGACAATTTCATCAAAAAGATCAGAAATAGTCCATGACATACAAGATTACATATGAACAGTAACGCCATAAGTTAAATTACAATTCCACATCGCTGTCAGAGTTAGAGCTAACATCGTTGACATGAACATTGATCCAGGGTTGAATTTGATCAACAGCCCATACGATGCAATAATGTCTTTTTCCTATATTAGTTCCTTCAATACTTGATACCTCATATCTATCATTTTCAAGAATCTTAGTTATTTTATATGGTCCTGAGAAAATAGGTCTCCGAGAGAGTATGAAGTAGGCGGTTTTCGTTTTTTGTCAAATCGATTTTTGTTTTACCTGATCATCTTTTATGTGTTCTGAAATATCAGCTCTTATCGAAGTAATATCTGGCACCGGGCTTCTTGTTTCTTTAAATAAATTATTAAATACATTTTCACTACTATTTGGTAAAGAACGCCCAAATAATGCTTCAGAACTAGTTTTGCCAATTTCTTTATTTAAGGTATTATTAAGGCCCCATTGTACTTTACCTAGCTCTTGATCCCATTTAGATTCACCTAATTTATCTGTATATGCGGAAAGAGCATCTTATACCGTGCGATTATATCGCTCAACCTGTCCATTGGCTCTTGGTGAAGCAACTGCATTAAGGATATGTTTAATGTAAGAGGATTCACAGAACTTTTTAAATTCTTTGGACGTAAAGCTGGATCCTCTATCAGAAATTAGTCGCTCTGGAAACCAAAAAGTAGAAAATACATCTGTCAATGCCTTTATTGTAGGATTTGATTTCAAATTACGTAGAGGTTTAATAATACAAAACTTTGTGAACCCGTCTTCTATTAATACTAAGTACATATTACCGCGGCTACTCTTAACAAAGGGTCCTAGGTGATCTATATGAACTGTATGAAATGAGATATAAATTTTCGGGATAGAATGTAAGAAACCTTCCTTTTTAGTAGTTGTGTCTTTACCATACGCACAATTAAAGTATGATTTTACGTATTAAAGTATAAACTTTTTCATTTTCGGAAACCAGAAATCTTTAATTTTTGATAAAGTGTTCTCTGTCGAAAAATGACCGATGTCATCGTGGTTTTGACGGCATATTTGCCATCTAGCTCCTTTGGGTACAACCCATTTTAATTCATTATTTTCTACTTTTCGGAACAATCTATTATCTTTTATAACAAAATTCTGTTTAATGTCTACTATATCGGAATATTTAGGATCAGTTAATTGTAAACTCAAAAGCCAATCATCTTGTGTTATAAGTCAATACTCGAGGTGTTTCAAAATTTGATTGAAAGGAACTAGATGGTATAGGATTACGGCTAAGGGCATCTACATGAGTCATATTTGTATTAGGACGATATATTATATTACAATCATACTCTTGTAAAACAAGCCACCAACGGGCTATTCTAGGTAAAATATCTCTTTTATCAAAAGTTGTTCGTAAGGCATTACAATCCGTAACTATTGTAAAATTTGTGCCTAATAGATAAACTCTAAATCTGTTAAGGGACGTAACGACAGCCAAAGTTTCTAAGCCATAAGCATGAAATTTCTGTTCGTCAATTGTTGTTTTACGGCTAAAAATGCAACGGGTTTTAAGGGTGTGTCGTCAGTTTCTTTTTGTTGTAATATACCTACTAATCCAATTTTCAATCCTATGGTTTTTTACCGATGGATCAAACTCTGGGATCATATTTTTGTCGTAATGTAATTTATGGAATTGTTCACGATTAGCAAAACTGTTCATAAATTGCATAAAATGTTTAAAGGAATTCTTTTTGTCAGGACTATTAACAGATCTCGACTTACTTGCATAGCTAGAGGTGCGCTGCTGTTTTATAATAATAATAGTAATAATAATAAATTATTATTCAATTTCTTTAAAATGATAATATAAACATTATAATCACACATTATATAAAGAATTACAAAAATAAATGGTGCCTAAGCTAGGATGAAAAACACCCTGTGTTTCAGGCGCTTAGAAGCTATACTAAACATAGACAATAAACAACTAAAAAAAATAAAAATGGTTTAGGAAATGGAAAAATGTAAAATGAGATAATAATAATTAAATAAATTTAGGTGTACTTATGATATAACTGCTAGTAATTCCTCTGAATCTTCATACGACATATTCAGGAGGGCTTCTTGGAATATTTTCTTAATCAAACTTAGAGTGTAGGGATACAACTCTAGTTGATTATTAAGTCTATTGTAAAGGAGTGGAGTTTTCTGGAGTGGCTGCGTAGAATCTCAGGATTTCGGCTGCGGTGGCAGCTGCGGCTGCGGCCGCAATGCTGATGTAGCTCAGGCTCTCGGTTGCGGCTACGGCTGCGATTCTGATGAAACTCAGGTTCACGGTTGTTGCTGCAGCTGCGACTGCGGCCACGGCTGCCATGCTGACGAAGCTCAGGTTCAAAGTTGAGGCTGCGGCTGTGATGGTAACATATTTCAGGCTCTCGGTTGCTGGTGCGGCTGCGATGCCGATGTAGCTCAGGCTCTTGGGTGAGGCTGCGATGCTCATCTTGTTCCGCAGTAGATCTGAAATAGACACGCAAAAAGTTACGGCATGGTTAAGGCTGCTCTGCAGCACTACCGTTTTGCAGGTTAGTTAGTGGTAAAATAGGGCTTAGGCTCCTTGTTCCTCGGCTTGATCTGCTTTGACTACAGCGATCACGGCTGCGGTCATGCAGAGTTGAACTGTGTCGCTCATGGATGCTTCTTTCACGATTCCGGGACAGGTGCTCGTTAGACCGTTTAGCATTTGGTGATGGAGTTTCCAAGCGTCGCTCAGGATTCATGTCCGCTTCGGTGGCAAAATCTGAAAAATAATATAACACGAACAATTTTTCTTAAAGTATTCTATAAATGAATATTAATTCTAAAGAGCAAATTGTGAAAGCTAATAACTCAGATTAAGGATACTTAAATCATTGTGATATTGCAACATAATTACTCCTTTACTCTGGTTACTCAGAGAAATCAAAATATAATAATTTTGTTTTGTTTATTATGGCCCAGATTGACTGTTGCCCTAAAAAATAAAAAAAAACATTTTGACCAAAGTACTAGTCAAGACGCATTAGTAAGTCTAAACATGATAAGTTTTTCGTCGTTAGATTACTAAGTTTCTATTGCTACCGGGTCTATCATCAAAGTACTTTTAATATAATATGTTACTGCACATACGTAAGTATAATAAATTTACGCTACGATTTTATGTCATTTTTATCTATAGTATGGCCGTGACGTTTTACAACATAAATGCTTGAGTGCAAGTGTGGCTTAAGAGAAAGCACATTAAATGAAATAATTTATCAAGAATTCTGCATTAAAAAAAAAGCACTCATATATATATACTCATGACGACCTCCGTGGCGTAGTGGTCACCATGCTAGTCCGCCACCCAGAAGTCCCGGGTTCGATCCCCGGCCAGGGCAAGTTGGAAAATGGCCTTTTTCAAATTGTCGTGGGTCTTGGATGTTTATCTATATATGTACACGTATTTGTTATAAATTATAGTATCGTTGAATTAGTATCCCATAACACAAGTCTCGAACTTACTTTGGGGCTAGCTCAATCAGTGTAATTTGTTCCTAGTCATTTATTTATTTATTTATATATTTTTAAGAGGCCGGAGAAAAAATAGTAATAAAGTATAAAACAAAAAAAGGAGAAAAAAAAATAGTACTTACATGTGGACAAAGGTACCTAGTGAACGAGCCTGCCCCCTCTCTTACAATGTTGGCACTTATATAGGCGCCATTTCTTTGAGGTGGGGCAACTGTCATGAGTTGACGTTTACAATCGTTTATGGTTATTTTGATTACAAAATATATTTTAAGTAAATAAAAACGTTATTAATAATAACTATAAAGTAAAATTAATAACAAAATAAATAATCATAACCTACTTTTATATAGAAAGTAATGAATCTTATCAAATGTCGGTACAATGTTAACAATTGGTAAACTATTAATACAAAAATAAATATTTTTTGTAAATGTAACGTAAATATGTACCGTTATATAATTACATACTAATTTACATAACAAATTCTAACAGTATCCCATAACACAAGTCTCGAACTTACTTTGGCGCTAGCTCAATCAGTGTTATTTGTCCCTATATATTTATTTTATTCTATTTATTTATTAACATCTTTATCTGCCTAGTCAAAACTCGATCAGGCCAAATTAACGATCGTCCCACGATGTACCGAATTATTTACCCAAATATTTAACATACTTAGAATACTTTTTTTAAATAAATAAATATATAGAGACAAATTACACTGATTGAGCTAGCCCCAAAGTAAGTTCGAGACTTGTGTTATGGGATACTAACTTAACGATACTATACTTTATAACAAATACATATATAGATAAACACCCAAGACCCAGGACAATTTGAAAGCGGCCATTTTCCAACTTGCCCTGACCGGGGATCGAACCCGGAACCTCTAGGTGGCAGACTAGCACGGTAACCACTACGCCACGGAGGTCGTCAAACTAACGTTTCTCTTTTTTGACAAAACGTGACACTGAAATCATCTCACGTTTTTGTCATAAAAATAGCACTGTTATAATGTATAACTAACTTCATTTTGATATTGCGAAATACAAAGATATCACCCACACGATGAACTGAAAATCAGATGAAGGTGAATAGGTCAGATCAAGTATGGAAGCTAAACTGGTTCTCTTTAGTATATTATCATCTGTCTGTAGTGTGCCAGATGAGTGAGACGGTCCACGTTCCTCTTGGTCAATAGGTGATTTAGATAGATATAATAATCTTCTTCTTTAAAGCCGCAACAGCTTTTTGAGAGAGCGTAGCTTACCACCTAAAGAAATCTCGAAGACTAAACTCACAATGTGGCAAAATAAGTACCCGTCTTCACTATCTGACATTTCACCTGACGAGGAGCTGCCCCTGGGTAAGGATCTCCTCTAGGCTGTTTGGAAATCTTTAAGCAGACTGCGATCTGGTACAGGGCGATGCCGGGAGAGCAGAGCTAAATGGGGTTGGAACTCTGGCAACGGTTTGTGTGACTGTGGGGGCACACAATCCATGGACCATCTTTTGTCATGCCCCAACTGCCCGACTCCTTGTACTAAGACAGATCTGATTATAGCTAATGACAGGGCGGTTGCCGTGGCTAGGTTTTGGTCTAACAATATCTAATTTGAGCCATTTCGACTCTATAAGAAGAAGAAGGTATTTATACTGCGCCAACCCCAATATTTAAGTTGGCTGGCAGAAATTGCTCTTGTGATAACCCCGCCCTTCTAACTACATATATTTTATATTAAAGTTGTGCAATAATAAGAAGTTATCATTACTTCTAATGTTTATCATATCATTCCAGTACCTATATTGTTTTTTAAACTATGGCGGTTTAAACACATAATAAATCCTTTTTTCTTGTAAAATTATATTAGGTTGGGGAAAAAGTATTTTCGCATAAAGTGTGTATGAACTTGTAATATAACCACTTTGGTTATACTATTTGTACCTGGCTGGTTATGGTATCATTTAAAAGATTAAATTTTAAAGAAGTTAATTCTAAATTCAAATTAGGAAAATGCGTGATTTTCATTTGTTTTTCTTACCGTCTAGATGAGTGAATCATGAAGAAATTACATTCACTTTAAAATTTGACTACCAAAAAGGTAAAATTGCAACGCAAGCCGCGGAAAAAAATTGCGATATTTATGGACCTAGTGCAGTGTCTGTGAGAGTAGCACAAATTTGGTTTAAGCGTTTTCAATACGGAAATTTTGATGTCAAAGATGCACGTCGCTCTGGTCGCCCTGTTGCGGATAAAATGGATGCTATTTTTGAAAAAGTGGAGCAAGATCGGCATATCAGTAGTTACGACGTAGCTGAAGAACTGGGAATTGACGACAAAACAGTTTTGGCGCATTTGAAAAAAATGGGTAGGTACACAAAAAAGCTCGATATTTGGGTACCTCACGAGCTCTCTGAAAGAAACCTAATGAACTGTGTACTCATTTGTGATTCTTTATTACGACGTAATGAGACCGAACCATTTTTGGAGAAATTGATAACTGGTGATGAAAAGTGGATCACGTACGACAAGAATGTGCGAAAAAGGTCATAGTCAAAGGCCGGTCAGTCTTCACAGACTGTAGCGAAACCCGGGTTAACTCGCAACAAGGTGATGCTGTGTGTGTGGTGGGATTGGAAGGGCATTATTCATTATGAGCTGTTACCACCAGGCAGGACCATCGATACAGAACTCTACTGCGAACAACTTATAAGATTAAAGCAAGAAGTTGAGAGAAAGCGGCCGGAGTTAATCAAAAGAAGGGGTGTGGTTTTTCATCATGATAACGCTAGACCTCACACATCTTTAACCACTCAGCAAAAATTAAGAGAGTTTGGCTGGGAGGTGTTAATGCATCTGCCGTATAGTCCTGACCTTGCCCCTTCAGATTTCCACCTTTTTCGGTCTCTTTAGAATTCTTTAGGCAGTGCCAGGTTAACATCACGAGAGGACTGCCAAAACTACTTGACGCAGTTTTTTGATCAGAAGCCCCATAATTTCTATAGCAATGGGATCATGTCCCTACTTATAAGATGGCAAAAAGTTATCGAACAAAATGGTACCTACATACTTTAGTTAAATGTAAATAAACTATATTAAAAAATGTTTTGAATTTTCATATAAAATGCGAAAAGACTTTTTCCCCAACCTATATTATTTCTTATTAATTGGTGTCTATATATAAAACTCCAACTGCACTTCAAAGCCAGCACACGCCTATATATCTTTTTAAATTTTATTTTTTAATTGATTATTATTAATAAAATAATGTAAGCTTTTTCCGTCACCTTTTTCGTTATAAAACAGCGAAAGTAACTTTGTTACAACTGAGTGTTACTCACGTTCTTTTTTATTTATTTTTTATGACTTAATTTACATGAAATTGTGTATTATCGGCAGACTTAAGGCCATAGGCCTTTTCTACCTACAGGTGGTGCTGACATGCGAACATTTTGGAAGTATGTGCAAAACCTCTATTATTACAAACTGAGAACACTTACTTATAAGACAATATATACTACGTATATACCTATGCTAAGTAACGATATCGATACAGACCACAGAGTAATACGAATACAGACTAACTCAGTAAGTACAAATACAGACTAACTGAGTAATACACATACAGACTAACTGAGTAAGTACAAATACAGATTAACTGAGTAAGTACATACAGACTAACTGAGAATACACAAATATATAAATATAAAGTTACTGAATTCTATATATCTGATTGAGCTAGCCCCAAAGTAAGTTCAAGACTTGTGTTATGAGATACTAACTCAACGATACTATATTTTATAACAAATACATATGTATTTGTCTATATCTATAGATAAATATCCAATACCCAGGACGATTTGAAAAAGCCATTTTCCAACTTACCCTGGCCGGAGATCGAACCCGGGAGCTCTGGGTGGTGGACTAGCATTGTGACCACTACAACACGGAGGTCGTCTGTATATAATACATATCTACATATAAATATATTCTATCCGTCTGACAGATTTATTTTTATAGTACAAAAGGTACAACTTAATGCTTAGCATTGCCTACCAGAAAAAATGGTAGATGGAGTGCAAATCTAAATACATAAGTATATCGAAAGGAATGAATTAAGATGTATTTAATTACATAAACTATACATAATATAAATATTTAAATATTACACTATATAAATAAAAATATTTAAAAATTAAGTAATAAATGCAAATTATAAACCCACATGTATAAAAATACGTATAATAAACATACTTATACTAATATTGCAGCATTGCTTTTTAGCGATAGTATCGAATCACAAGAATCTTGAAGTGATCACTTTTTTGTGCTCTTATAATGTTATCGGGCAGGGCATTCCAAAGACGTACGGCCATGACAGCAAAAGGATGAGATAGAAATCCAGTACGGTGAGAAGGGATAGATAGGGTTATTTTTCCAGAAGAGCGCAGAACCCTGTCGTGAGATGAGCATAAAAGCTGAAAATTGGATGTTAAATAGTTAGGGGCAAAAGGATTGTATAATATACTATAGAGCTGACATAACATATGAAGATTTCCGCGCGGTCGGATTGTAAGCCATTTAAGCTCAGAACGATAAGATGAGACATGGTCATAATTGCGGAGGCAAAATATGAACCTAATTCAATTATTTAGAAGGCAGCTAATACAATTATTTGTCACGAAAAAACATACGTGACAGTTTGTGCATCCTCAGATGCTATTACACGAGTTTCATCAAAATGTGTGTGAATGTATTACTTCAGAGTCCGCGATATAAAAACCTGGCTTTTGTCCATTCTCTTAGCGGGAGCAGAAGCAACGGTCACATTGTACGTTTTTTCATAACAATCAAACGGTTTATATTTAGAGCGATTTATTTTTTCTGCCTAAGCAGACAATGAAATAAAGGAGCAAAAGAAGTGGCCACTTAAATATCGTGATATTCTTAAATTCTAAACAATATTACATGCAATCTATTTAGAGCTATTATGAGCAAACTATGACTTTAAAGTTTTCTGACGATTATTTCTTTTTTTTTCTGTTTTTACAACGAAATTGATCGTCAGTATTGATGTTTTTTGTGTCCAAAGTAATAAAAGATTACATTTTGTTACGTTTATTGCTTGGTAGTCTGGAAATTTCTAAGAATATAAGTTTACGGAAATGAACCCCCTCCAAAAAAGAGGGATGTTATACATTTGACGGCTCTGTGTGTCTATTTGTGCAGTTTCTTTTTTTGTTAGAAAGTTTACTTGATCGAGATGGTTCTCAGCTATGTTTGATGGATATCGGTTCAGCAATTCAAAAATTATCCGGGGTGAACATTTGCAAGTCCGGAGTTTTTTTAATGTACCTGACAAAGAATTTTTTTTTTGAACACATGCTGTATTTGTTTCGATTAGATATGAGATATATCTATTTGCCCGTGCTTTACAAGTATTTAAATTTAAATAATAAAGCTTTGCCTATGTGTTTTTTCTGAATTAAAATCAGAATATTCCTATTAAATGTCCACCAAATTCTTTCATTCTCTAGTTATGTAATAAATAAACTTTAGAAAATCCACTTCTTCAAAACTTTACACATATAAATACGAGTATGACGTAGTTTCATAAGTCAATGTTTTGACGTCGATCATTTAAAGTAAGTATATAGATTTATTATTATATCTACCTAAGTATAACAATAAAACTATATACTTACTCATATACAAAAGAAGAAACTGACTAGCTGACATTATATATTGACTGATCGCTTAACGCACACCTAAAACCGCTAGGTGTAGAATCAAGCAATTTACACATTTTTTTTTTAATAACGTGTGCATTATGAAGAGATTTTTTGGAAATTTACACTCTTAGGTTGAAATGAGGTTTCAAAGTTGGGATGTATGAAACTTGATAATATTGAAGTTAGAGATGTAAAAAAAGGCCTTTGTGAGCTAATGATTTTGAAATAAAGTTTAATGCATCACTTTTGGAAAAAAAAAACAAAAAAATATTTTCTATGGGGGTATAATAGGGGGTGCAAGTTTTTATGAAAGTCAGCTACAGAATCAGAGGTCCCGGGTTCGACCCCCGGTCAGGGCAAGTTGTAAAATGGCCTTTTTCAAATTGTCCTGGGTCTTGGATGTTTATCTATATATGTATTTGTTATAAAATATAGTATCGTTGAGTTAGTATCCCATAACACAATCTCGAACTTACTTTGGGGCTATCTCAATCAGTGTTATTAGTCCTTATATATTTATTTATTTATTTATAGTAAGTAGTAGTACTCACGTACAGAAGCCTCAATCAGCAAAGACATTCAAAGAATTGACATTCAAAGACACTCAATGTGGTTAGCGATATCGTTTAATTTAGCTCGCGTCAGAACTCAGCACCTTTTCGTTTAGATACCTAGAAATCCATTGCAAGCCAATTTCACTCTTATTACTCTCAAGAAACGATTCATATAACTCAATTTCTTAATCCGGTTGCCTTTCGCATAATAATAATGTAGGTATTTTTTGATACCTAAACTGGGAATGACACAGGGCTGACTCAGCTCAAAACGGCTAAACAGCGGGAAAAAATGCGGTTCTCGTGAAATTGACAAAAATTTGAGCACGCGGGCAAGGCTTTGGCTAGTAAAAAACTAAAAAAAAAGCATTCGGGCTCAAAGTCATTGCAATGGCAGTGGACGGAGCACATAGCACGAAGAACCACGGCCACGTACCGACAATCGCAGTGTACGGTAAGTGTGGTCAAACGACCTGAGAAAGGATGCAGAAAACGATAGATTTAGGTCTCTTGGTCGTTTTGAGTTTAACGATGGCTGATCCGTGCGTCAACTCGTGAACGGGTGCTGCCGGGAGGGACTGGTCAGCTCGGCTTCGTTTTTTTTCTTGACTACTTAATATTTTTTACTACGCAATTTATGTTTGTTTACTTGTTCGCAAGCATTACATGTTATAATGTGTCAACATTGTATTATATTATATGTATTTATTAATTAAAAGACAATTATAATAATATGACAAAGCCCTTCTGGCGAGTAGGCGACCAATACTGTGAAAATGAGTTTCTTTCGGCGTTTCTTCTTAGCAGTGGTCGTTACGAAGCGCTGGTATCGGTAGCTTTTCTTTAAAAATAAATTAAATTTTAATATACTTTACACGTAACATAAATTATACTTATTGACGTGTAAAAGTGCCTGTAAAGGTCTAATTACTGAATAAACATTTGAATCTTTGAATCTTTTGAAAATCCTTGGGGGAGGTGTGAGACTAGCAGTGTTCATCCTGTAGCTAATTATAATGACGATGGGCTCAGTCGTAGTGGCACAGTAGCTTGTACGCTACAAACCTTGTCCTTAGGGTCAGTTCAGACAGAGAGAAACGCCGCAGACGGGATTTTTTATGACAATCAAATATAAACTTTAAACTATTAGCATAAACTGCAAAAAGCGAGTGTGCTCGCGCCGTCCCGAGACATGTTTTCTTATGTTTAAACGTTTATACAATTTAGGCTATGGTAATACGGTCTTATTTTCAATTGAGTTAGTAAATTGCTCGAGCATTCTTCCTCTCTTATTTACTATTTACTTTGGTCTTCGAAAGTACTGGGGAGCTCTAGAAGATCCTAGAAGCATTCTTATCAAAATTAAACACAAACCCAGCGTCGCATCGAATATTTTGTATATGCTAATAAGTAAATACCAAAGAAAAAGTGAAAAAAAATCCGCCACTGAAGCAAAAAGTCGATGAGTTTTGTTGTTATTATTAGTTTTATCGATTGTCAGCTGGGATATATAAAGCGACTCCGGTCTAACCTTATCAGTGTATACTTGTAGCTGTGGTCGTACACTACATAAGTTGTTCATTTATTTAATTATTAAATTAATTTGAAATAGTGATATAAATAAATCTTTAAAATGAAAGAAACAAAGACCCCTGCTTTTACGGAGCTAAGCGAATTAGCAAGTTCTAGTGTAAGTGATTTAAGTATTTTTCATCATTTAATGTATGTTTTGAATATTATGGCAGGAACATACTTTTCTTTTATTTGTGGGTAAAAATTTCTGTCTTCCTTCCTCTTCTCTTTTGTTTTTCTTTTACTTTCCTATTGTTATAAAATTGAGTATCGTTGAGTAAGTGTCCCATTACACAAGTATCGAACTTACCTTGGGGCTAGCTCAATCTGTGTATTTTGTCCGTACTTGGAGGCATCTCCCCCTAACCCTGCCGACAAGAGCTAGGTTTTTATTATATGAAGAATATAATTTTGTGAGCAAAAACATTGCGTCCCCGTTTGTAACGAAGTTCTACATACCTTTTGGTTTGATTGGTTCCTTATGGCGTTGTTAATTTTTATAACATTTTCTTCCCGTCATACCCCACTGTAAAGTAAGGAAGGCTATAGCACTATCTTTGACTATAGCTGCTTGTTCTTCGTAGATCATAAAAGTTGACTTGGGTTAGGTCTTAAGGCTAGGAATCCACAATGCATATAAAATTAGCTAAGTCAACTGTACCTACCAGTGAGCGTGCTATTGCTAAATTTTTATGGAAGATAAATATTTTTTTTTGAGGAATATGTTCTTACATGTATAATAAACTCATACATATAAGAATAAACATTATTAAAAGTAAACAATAAGTAACTTTAAAATCTTTTTCAATAGGCCGGAGGAAAAGTCATCTTCTCAACGGATGATTTTTTCGCGCCGTGTGAGAACATGATCTCTGATGAGGAACCAGTCTGGATTGCTGAAAAGTTTACGGAGTTCGGCAAATGGATGGATGGCTGGGAGACCAGGAGGAAGAGGATCAGTGGACATGACTGGTGCATCATCAAGCTAGCTACGAAATGTATTGTCAGAGGTGGGAATTTTTAATATACCTACTCCGGCTTTTTTAATGTGTGTGAAAATAACATTAACTTCAGTCTATGACATCAATTAACTGTATATTCAAGAAATATGGAATTTACGAACAGAATTGTAGATTCTACATTTGATTTAGCGTTTGTATATAGAGCGTGTAGATAATAGAATATATTAAAATATTTTATTTATCAGAAAACGTGAGTCTTTGTTTAACAAAATGCCAAACATGTTGCTTGAGAAATTAAATTTAGATTTAGCAAAAGAATTTAATATTATATTGATGTTACCTATAATATATGTATATGCAGACAAAAACTATATAGTATGAAATTAAAATTTTTAAAGAGAGTTTGGATTTTTTTGTATAAAAAAAACATATTAATGTTTTATTTATAACTTTAGGCCTTCTCGTGGATACAGCTTATTTCACTGGAAATTATGCACCCAAGTACTCGATCCAAGCTGCCTGCCTAACACCTGAAGGTATGTTTTTTTTTCAAACCTTTTTTAAGAAGCATAGATATGGGAACTTTTTTTTCGTTTACTTTTATTAGGTACTGAAAGAAATACTCAAAAAAAAACGAAAAGTAAAATATAAAAATGCACCAAATTTCCCTAGGTCGGTACTGATCTTAATTTATTGAATATTTGCACATCAAATAGAGAAAATATAGCAGTTTACAACGTATTTAAATGAAATGATTCGAACTAGAATGTCTGGAAATATTTCCGTATCTGCCTTCCTCCTATGATAAACAGACGATGTAAGAACCAAAGAATTTATATAAAATTCAATTTCAGAAGAATCATTGATACTAGAAAGACATTGTCAAATGGGGACTTCTTGCACCGAACGTGACTTTGAAGAGATAAAACGGCTGAATTCGGAAAAATGGGATGAGATAGTGCCTGTGACGGTACTCAGGCCGGGTTACGAGGACACCAGGCTCAACTACCAAAAGGTAAGGAAAAACCTTTTATTTTTCTAAATAAAAGCCCAATACAGGTAGGATTTGCATATGGATAGACAAGTTGTTGATGGCAAAAGTCGCCACTTTCGAGAATGCAATTCTTCTTTTTTTTTTCTATTTTTCTGATTGACTAACAATGAAAAGCCAGGACAAACGTTAACTTTGTTTAAAAACTTAGTTATTTTTTTTACCGTAGTTTAATTTTTCTTTGGAAACGGTTTCGTATTTTGATCGTTAGGGCAAGTTGGGAACTTGGGAAACCAATCAAAGGATATTTAAATATACTTGTTTTGTTTTATTTTCTTTTAATTTATTAATATATTCAAATATTGTGCCTTTAGAAAAGTTTTCATATTTTGGTCGTTAGTGCTAGTTGGCAACTCAAGCACAATCTTTTTGCTTTTAATATCACAGAGTATTTTTTCATTCGACCGGATTCTACTCCAAATACTTTACAGTACAAGCTGTCTACCTCTGGAATGCTCTCCCTCTTGAAATTTGTACTGCCCAGACAAAAACAATATTTAAAACTCGCCTTTATAAATAATATTACCTGACGATATAATCAGTTCTGTTCAGTGTCACTATATGTTTTTATGTAAATATTTATATGTATTGTATAAGTATGTATTATTTAAGCTTATGTATATTTATATATCATATAAGTAGGTAAAGTAATTATAAATACTGCGCCCACGTTGTTTCAAATAAATTTTTCCTACACCCAAAGGTTGGCTGGAATTGCATTTATAGCGATAAGTTCGCCTTTGTGCCTATATTGTTTCTTGTTGTTTTGTAATTTTTGTGTATCTATTATAGTGCAATAAAGTTGATTTGTATTGTATTTAAATATATTTTGTTAATAGGTGGTCAGCGACGAGACATGGACTCATCTTCGTATAAACATCTTCCCAGACGGCGGCATAGCCAGACTCAGGGTTTACGGAGAAGCCAAGCCAGAATTGCCCGCCCACAACGACCTTATTGATTTAGTATCGCTACTAAATGGAGGCACTTGCCAAGGTATGTAACAGATATTAATTAATTGAGATACATTTATGTAGGCCGTGTGTTGCGCGTGGCTGTGGCTGTTGGCCTAGAATAGGACTACTAGACAACTCCATCTCTTTCTGTGGATGCGTTATTGGTGACTAAAGGACTAATCACAAATATTGATACTGTAACGCAGTTGTAGGTTGTACCAAATAAACATTTCGTGCTACACTGCATTTTTTTTTAAATTTGTAAGCCTTAATTCTCCAAATATAGTCAGCGTGTCTTAGGACACAAAAGCTTCCTCCAGCTTTTTCCAAGCTAATCCTAATTGTTGCTGTTCTCTGCCGTGATAGGCCCCCAAAGTATTTAATATCATCAGGTCAAAGCTACTTTTGTCTTCCTTTTTTTTACGTTTAGTTTAAAATCTAGAAGTCCGTTCTATTAAATCCTTGGTCCATTGCTATTCTCTCTGAGCATATGGCCTGTCCATTTCCATTAAAGTTTTCTAGTTTCTGTTGTTGCATCTCAAACCTTTATTATGCGTCTTATATCCTCGTCCCTTTTCCTGTCTCGTTTTGTAAGTCCTAGCATAGAAAAGAGTATTCCTTTACATGGCTCTTTGACAGGTAGTTAGTAGTTGTTGTTGCTTTGTCGTTCATGCTCAGGTCTAGCACCCGTGTGTAAGTATTGGAAGTAACGAAGTGTTTAGAAGTACTTGATGCAAAGCGCCAAATACGGAAGACTAAGCCAAAACCCTCCTACACATACACTACCAACTCAGCTGGCCAGTTACACTGTATATCTTGTAACTGAGTCTTCAAGACGAAGTTCGGTTTTGCTAGCCACATAAGAGCTCACCGGAATAAAGACGGAAATAATTAGATTAAACAGTCAAGAGTCGCCGTCGCCGGATACGGTGTGGACGGTATGATTGGAAGTATGCATACCTAAACCAAACATGTATGCCAAACTGAATTCATAAGGAGAGTTAAAGATTTTCCTAATAGGGTTGATGTCACGCAGGCGGCCGGTAAAAGTATAGCCAAATTGTTCGAACTGTTCCGGGAATTTCTTCTCGATTTGCATGGTCTTCGACTTCGTGCAAGTTTTGCAAGCCATCTGTAACGGCTTAAAGTGCTTTCCAAAGCACAGACAAGCCTGTGTCACTCGCCGTTTAGATATCAAAAATATACCTACATCGATCACTTTATTTATTTACATTCTCTTAGATTAGGGTTTTATAATATATCTATAAAACGAAAATATAAAATATTACATTATTATTACATTATTAAATACCTACATTATTATTCTGCGCGCGGCGACCACTGCGCACTGCAACTGTTTGTCAAGAGTTATAGAATGAAATTGGCTTGCAATGGATTAATGGGTATCTAAACGAAAAGGTGCGGAGTTCTTATGCGGGATAAATTAAACCATATCCACATAAAATCCACATAAAGATATTTATTTGAATTTCTTCACCTAATGAGACTTCTGTACGTGAGTACTAGTACCTGTTCTGTGGCACAGAGGAGTTATTGAAGTGAAAACTTCTTTAGCGGCATTGTACACTTTTTTGTAATGGGTTAAAAATGTTAAACTCGCGTCAGGGCGCGGCGTCAGGGCGTCAGGACACGTGACTTGATCGAATATTCGTAAGACGCATAGAGAGTAGACAGCCGGCGCAGAGTAGGAGAGTATCCCTCTCTCTTTTCACGGCGCAGCGAAAATGTATGCCTGCGCCTGCTGTTTCGTTTAGGCGGCGCAGGGCGCTTGCGCGTGGCACGCTGTAAATAAATAAATATTGTATTCTGCCACACAAATGATAGTACTTTTATACTGATAATTAAAGCAATTTGTGCAAAATTATTCACTAACCATTTCAAAATATCAAAAATGCACAACGTTAATATTCAAGTTTTCACTTCTGCCGGCACTCCCGGAGTGCAACCCGTCTTTTTTTTTTCCTCGTCGGTCGGCCATCTCAGTGCGAACCACGCCCCGATGCTTAACTTGCGAGAACGCTAGGCAACGACCTTCCCGTACCAACATTAAAACAAATTAATTTGTAGTTCTATGCTCTGTGGTTAATTACCTGAATAACTTCGCTTCACTTGTGCGTTTGAAATCACTCAACTAGGAAATCATGCCTTTAGTACATATAAACTGTATTATTATATTATAAATGTACTATGAGTATAGATACGTATTTCAACTCAGGTTAATTTACAATACCACCTATTAATACAAAGCCTGCCTAAATATTTTGATTTTTTAAGGAAAAATGCTGTACATTTTAGAGAAAATCGCATACAATAGAAGTTTAAGAGGTTATCGGCATAGATAAACAGATATTCGTGTCATTAAAATTCATTTTAAAATATATATGGATAATTGGATATGTGTATTTACTTCACCATCATTCAGAATAAATAAATATTAAATACTTCTTTTCTAACTTTAAAGAATCTGATACACTTTTAAAAAGTAGGTTTTGCTCATTTGACTCTGAAACTTCCTTAGGTAATTATTGTAACATAGGTATAATTTATTATCCTTTTACATTGAAAGGGTACAAAAAGTAATAAATATGATAAATGAAATTATTATGGTAACATCGTGAGCAATAAATGTAGGTTAAATGACATATATAAAGATAACAGACAAACTTTTAAATTTTTTAATATATTATCGTTCATTACTTAGTACAAATGCTACTAAATGCTTCTCATCACTTAAGGGCTCATACAGACAAACAGCACTTTTTGAAGGCTGCAGTTATTGAGCAGTCGTGGTCGGCTCCTTTAGTACAAAAGCCTGTTGTAAAATGTTTTCAGAGGGAGAAACTCTATAATTTCTTTTAATCCGCCGCCAAAAAAACTAACTAACCGGCCAAGTGCGAGTTGGTATCGCGCACGAAGAGTTCCGTACCATTATCTATAAAAAAATCACGTTTATCGTATGGGAGCACCCCTTAAATAGCTTTTTATTTTAATTAAATTATTTATTTTTAAAATGAATATACAACTATATTCTGCGAATATTTTAAGCGTATCCCTGTTATTAATATCGAGCAAAAAACGGCAAGAAAAAGTTTTTGTATGGGAGCCCCCCTTAAATATTTATTTTATTCTGTCTTTAGTATTTGACGACCTTCATGGCGTAATGTTCAACACGCTAGTCCGCTAATCTGGAGGTTCTAGGTTCGATCCCCAGCCAGTGCAAGTTGGAAAATGGCCTTTTTCAAATTGTCCTGGGTCTTGGGTATTTATCTATATATGTATTTAACATAAAATATAATATCGTTGGGTTTGTATCACATAACTCAAGCTTTAAGCTTACTCTGGGGCTAGCTCAATGTGTGTTATTTGTCCGTATGTATTTATTCATTATATTTATTTATTTATTGTTGCTATAGAGGCAAATACGTCATCTGTAAAAATTTCAACTGTCTAGCTACCACAGTTCATGAGCTACAGTCGGTAACAGACGGACAGACGAACACTAGACAGACAGACGCACAGACAGACAGACAGACGAACAGCGGAGTCTTAGTAATTTACCCTTTGGGTACGAAACTCTAAAGAAGATTTATTAGAACGAAGTTCTTTATCGGAAGTTACGGGAGAGAACTGACTTTTCATTTGGCGTTACACAATTGTAAACCGTTTTCTCCGAACATACAAATTATTAATTCGAACTTACATATTGTAAAGTCCAACAAAATATACTGCAACTATTTTAGTTTGAGTCTATGGAACTGAACAACTTTCCACAAGAATACGTAAAAAATACATACATATCATCATTGACATCCAAAAAAATTCAATAACATAGTGATTTGGATCAGCTAGCTGATCGATGAACATTTCCTTAAGGCTGACTGGTAGAGAATGCATTAGCATTAAGTCCACCTTTTGTACCTTTTTGGTCAATAAAGATTTAATAAATAAATAAATAAATAAAAAGTATAGCAGGGCAAATTTTTTTTTTAATATTTTGTAATATATTTCTTTGAATTCACCTTTAAGATAGTTTCAGAACATTTTTTTAAGACCCTGTACACACCAACGCCTGATTTTCCAGTCCTAGTGGACTCAGAGACCTTCGCCTGCTCGCTTAACAATCGCTTTACACTTACTTAGGTATTTAAATGATGATGATGACGACCTTCGTGGCGTAGTGATCACCATGCTAGTCCGCCACCCAGAGGTCCCGGGTTCAATCCCCGGTCAGGGCAAGTTGGAAAATAGCCTTTTTCAAATTGTCCTGGGTCTTGGATGTTTAACTATATATGTATCTGTTACAAAATATAGTATCGTTGAGTTAGTATCCCATAACACAAGTCTCGAACTTAATTTGGGGCTAGCTCGTATTTGTCCCTATATATTTAATTATTTATATTTTTAAATAAATGTAAACAAACTTGACATGTATTTGTATTGAAGTATAAGTACACTTTACAGTACAAATTAATATCTTTTATTATAAAAATTGTGATTTGCAAAGTTAATCACTTACCATCGGGTGACCCGCTTGTTAATTTGCCGCCCTACACTATAAAAAATGATTTATTAATTTAATTTAATTTTAATAAAAAGATATGTCAAGATTGTTAACCTCTTTTTAAGGTACCTAAAGAAATGGGGTACTTATAGAGTTTTGAACAGAGAGCCTTTACTCGTACCGCGTCTATCTCAATAAGTTAAAATTGAAGTTGAACTAACTTGAAAATGAAAAATAGCCTTTAAAGTTAGCAGACCATATTTTTTTTTAAGTATTTTATTTTTACGCATAATTACTTTGAAAAATATGATTCCTTTTTTTTCTTTCTGAACCAATGCACTAAATATGGCCTATAGGTTTTACGGAAAAGGGCTCTGTTTGCCACGTTAGACATACAGACGTGATATATATGTATCATAATTATTTATTAAAATTCAAATCATTAGACCTACGTTAATACCTCTAAATATAGAGTTCCAAACTAAGTACAGTGGACCGTCCGTAGCTTGAGCTTAATTAAAAGTTAATGAAAGCCCTGCGGAATGTACAATAATGATAATGAATGGATACCTTTGAGCTTACATCGATGTTAGCCAGGGTATTGAAAATGGGTTCATTTAATTAAATATGGAAAGCCCACTGTGGATTAGAGAATTTGTTCGCGTATAATTTCCAAAAAAAGTATAAATATACTTACCATATTTTCATCTCGAAACACAAGATTTGCCTTAAATTTGTATTTACGAATATGCTTTAGTAGAGTATTTTGTCTGTCTGTTTCTTTTTAAGTAAAAAAAAAAAAAACAGATAACGTCTCTTTGAAGTTGGTTGAAATGATTTTACTTTGTTGCAGGATATTCCAACGCACATTATGGCCACCCGAAGAACATGATTAAACCCTGCAAGAGCCGCGTCATGTCTGACGGCTGGGAGACCGCGCGGAGACTTGATAGACCGAACGTCATTGAAGTCAACTCCGATGGCACTCTGAAAGTACCAGGTATGTACTGATGGATAAAAAACCAAATGTACTTACATTGTTCGCTTTGGTACCTGTTGGCTTTTTTAAAATGCAGTCGTATTGATAAACTGGCGTACCTAAGCCTACTTGATGGTTAAACCATAGCCTATAGATGCAAAGTCAAATTCAAAAATCATTAATTGATTGATAAGAAAGATATAGAATAGCTTGATAATTTTCAGTCTTTTCTTTCGATGGTAAAAACGGAACGTACGCGCATTTTCGTTACTAAATACTTTCAAATTATGAAATTTGAAATACAATCAATATTCTTGATTTTTTCTTGTTTCTTTTTTATGGATATTACCTACCTTTACATTGTTAACCCTTCATTTCAAAAGTTATTTCATTTGATCACCCTTGAAATAGTCAAAATAAATGCCGGTACAACTGTGAAAATTTGATAAACAAATGAATTTTAACATGAAAGCCGTGAAACCGTAAAGAAAATTTCACAATTTGACTTATTCTATTACAGGACAGGAGTGGGCCGTCTTCAAATTAGGTTTTCCCGGAAAAATTTCAAAGATATGCATTGACACAGCCCATTTCAAAGGGAACTTCCCGGATTCCGTCAAAATTGAAGGCGCCTATTTACAAAAAGATAATTGGAGCTTAGAAGCTGAGCAGACCTGGCACAATATACTGAAACCAAGCAAGGTAAAATTGTGAACTATTTTTGGAACGAAATTCCTTTTTGGACGGGATGGGGATGGGAGCTAGGAGAAAAAAAGTACAATATTATTCCGTCGCGAATTAAAGTGAAAGATAATTTCACAAGTTTTAAGCCTAAGATGGTCGATGTTCCCGGTTCAAAATCAACACACGCCAATAACTTTATAATTTTTAATATCATTGTTTAATTTATTATTATTATTAGTAAAAAAGTGTAAGATTATTAATCAAGCCAATAAAAAAAACAAATTATAACATTTCCTACTACCTGCTTTCTTCTCTTTTCTTTTCCTGGATCTGCTTAAAGAGATTTTTTATGAAATAAGCAGTACCTATGTACTAAATGTTCTTACTTTGTTTGTTTATGTTTTTGTATTTTTCCTAAATGAATTTTATAAATAAATTAATTTAGTAAATAGATGATTTTTTTAAATAAATGATTTTTTTAAATAAATGAATTTTGTCAATAAAAATTTTAACATATAAATAATATTTTTTACAGATGTCAGCCCATAAGGAGCACTGGTTTGACTGCGACTCGGACGTCATCACCCACATCAAAGTCACCATGGCACCCGACGGTGGCGTCAGCAGAATCAGAACATTTGGCTACGTCGACAGATTGGCGATACAGTGATATCTTTATAGATGATAAGGTGGAAGAATTATATAAATAATTATCTTTTTGCTGACTATTGATGTGTAACATCTTACTTGTAAATAAGTAAGATGTTAGGTAAATGGGTCAGGATGTAAATATTATCAGATATATAAGAACTGTAATTTAGACGAAACTCTTGCTTTCCAGCAACCTGTGAGTGGTTTTGTGAAATGTGACGAAAGGGGGTGACAGGAAGCAAGGGCAGCGCGTTATTTGATTTGACCAACGAGCGCGGTTGCTTATTACCAAGTTGAGATGTCAGACGTAACATCATATGCGATTACTTGTAAGTAAGGCTCGCACTTTTATTCGTTGAAATAGGAAAATTTGAAAATGATTTTAATAAAGTTTTGACTTTAGGCATCAATTTTGTAGTAACTTATGACGTTCGATTCTCTGTTTGTACGGTATATACTCGTATTTGCATTCAAAAGCGGTAACCTACCGGAGTGGTTAATTCAGTTATATTAATTGCCTAGAATAATAAGCACGAAATCAGCTTGCAATGGATATATAGGTAGCAAAACGAAGAGGTGCTGAGTTCTGACGTGAGCTGCTAAATTAAACCATAAAGCAAACACATTGAGATATTTTTTCGAATTTCTTTACTGAGTAAGACTTTCGTGTACATGTGAGTACTAATACTTATTGAACAGCGGTACATCGTTGACACAAGACCAACAACAACAACCAACCATTATTATGGGCAGTTTTGAAAATAATTACAGATAAGAACTCTTATTTTTTGTAAATAATAGGTAATATGTAAGGTGACTGTGTCAGTATGTAATTATTATAAGACATAAGAACTATTATTTGATGCATAGTGATAATATTGATAGATTTAATTAGTGATATGTTGAAAGTTATTGTCATAATAAAACAAGTTTTAATAAAATAAATATAATATTTTCACTTATTTTAATTATACAATATGAGTTTTTAAAGGTATCGTGGCACATTCGGTTGGAACGAAGTTTAAAAAAAGAATTCGTAGCTGATAAAAGTGACGGAAAAATCTTACACTTTTTTCACCTAGCCCATCCGCCAAGTCCGTACCATCCGAAAAGGAACTTCGTTCCAAAACAATTTGATAAAACCTTGTGCTGTAGAGGTTGGGAAGACTGCTAGTGTGGAACGTCACATGGCGTGTCGGCTCTCTCTCTGGCGTCCTAACCTTCACACATGGGAAGGCTGCAGCAACGCATGAATGCTGATGCTGATACATGCATATTTGAACCATTTGGGGTAGAAACTTTGATACCGTGGGGGCCTTCTGCATACTTTTTAATTTTAATTAATTTTTTTTTTATGTAAAAGGCTGTTTGACGTATCTGTGACCACTGGTAGCTTGTAATAACTTCGACAAACAAAGGTAACAAAGTAAGCATTCCCATCGAACGTGGCAATTGCGAGATATAAGTAATTTATTTTTATTAAGCATTTAAGTTGTGTTATGGTTTAGTAAATTAAATTTAATATTATTTTGAAGTATTTGACTTCCCTTTAAAAAAAGTTCAGTTAAATTGTTTTATACAATATTTAACCGGTTCCTTGAAAGAAAATTGTGTTGTGTACGAGGAGAGCCTTGTACAGACTTCGTGAAATTCAATTGTTATTTCTATTATGTATTTTAAATACACTGACCGAATAGAAGTCCAGAACGGGTGAGAGAAACTTCGGGCGTCCACCTTCTCTCAAATTGACGACATTACACCTGGACGAGAGCAGCACAGGACCAAAATGGGTGGCATCTACAAAGAGAGGCCTATGCTCAGCAGTTGGCTGAAGAAGGGCTGAGATGAAGATGATGATGATTATGTATCTCTAACTTAACTTTTCAGTAACTTAGACTATAATTTGTAAGCCTAAAAGTTGTTCATATAATGTCAAAACCCTATTCAAGATTTGAGACTTTTAGGACATTTGCAATCTCCTGTGTAATATCCGTTGTAAAAGTTCCAATAGAGTCCAATATTCTCATACTCCGCGGGCTTCAAATTGTGATACCACTATTATTTTACGATTATAAATAGGTTCAGTATTCAATTTCGTTAACTTGTTTCTTTTTTTTCATTGAAACTTATATTATAAAGATATATACGTAGATATTTTACATTTTTCAATAGGAAACTATATTATAATTTTATCAAGTTCATATCGAAAGATTTCCTAAAAAATGTTTTCGTCAGGCATAGCCGAAATAGTTAAACTATTAAACTATGGCTTAATAGTTTAAACTATTTCGGCTATTTCTCCTTGATTTCGCATGGTCTTTGTCCTTGGGTGAACAGTAGACGATTGGGATCAACATTTTACCAACTTTGAAATAGTGAGAGAAAAAGAAAAGCAATATTAAGTATTTAATAACCTTTAACTGGGGTCATGAAAAAATTTATAACATTAGAAGGGATATGACGTCTCACAGGGTACTACTTTTATTAGATTTAATTGGACCAATACTTGAAACTCGAAAAAAATCGACATTTTCATACTAAAGTGTTCGGCCGGCCCGGTAATTTGTATGAAAATATCGATTTTTTTCGAGTTTCAAGCATTGGTCACATAGGAAAAGTTGTTCATATTGACGGTCTGAGTTGCTCCTACAAGGATCGGACAGGGTTTTTGTTTCATATTGTACTCAAAGGGATAAAGACTTGATAAATGATAACGTATCTGTACAAAAAAATCTAGGTCTATGGTAAATATCGTATATATATGTCACAAAAGTGTCTACGTTTGATAAATGCCATGAGGGAAGAGTATAGGCAGTTTCTCTTTGTTTATTTAAACCACGCTGCGTAACCAAAGTACTAAAGGGAACAATAAACTAGATTACATTGGTGTAAAATTTTAGAACAAGGAGTCAAGGTTACATAAAGTTTATTGTGGTGGTAAAAGCGTTTATCGTTAAATATCTGCTAGTTAAATTTCAAAGTGGTTTACCGTTTTGTTTACTAGATAAATTTATTTTACGGGTTTCTTTTTGAAAGTTCTGATTTTGCCAGGATTTGTTGTGAATTGTATATAGTGAATTGTTAGTTACGAGTTGTTAGTTAAGTATTAATCTTTTGTTAAATTTACTTTACTTTCGCTTATTATCTCTGTATTTTTTTGATACCTATTATTTTTATTTATCATCAATACATTTAGAACTAGGTTCTTGTCGGTGGAGTATTTTCCATTTAATTATTGTTTTAAATGTACCTTCATATTTTGTATGCTTTTCTTATTTAATAATAACTAAGAAAAGCATACAAAATATGAATAAATAATAACTAAAACAGTAATAGCAATGAAAAATAAAAAATCTAGTGGCTACGACGACATACCTATCTTAATTATTAAAGAAAATATAGATATATTAGCTAAACCCTTAAGTGACTTTTGTAACAAATGCTTACCAAATGGAGTTTTTCCGGACCAGCTTAAGATAGCTAAAGTAGTTCCCATTCATAAAAAGGGCTCTAAGTTGGACCCTGCAATGTACAGAGCTATCTCTTTATTATCCATTTTATCTAAAATATTGGAAAAGGTAACCAAATCAAGATTGGTAAGACATTTTGAGACAAATAAAATTTTACATCACAGACAGTTTGAATTTAAAAAAGGAGTAGGAACCATGGAAGCTATAGATACACTTATTTGTGACGTTCCCAGTGCAATAAACAGTAAAAAAATGGTAGCAGGAGTGTCCCTTAATTTAAAGTCTGCTTTTGATGCTATAGGCCATGTGTTGTTGTTAGGGAAATTATATCATTACGGTGTTCGAGGAAAAGCTTTAGACCTATTCAAGTCTTATCTTGAAAATAGACGAATGTTTGTCCAAATTACTTGTTTAGATCAGAACAATTGCGAAAAAATACATAAGTCTAAAACTGTAAATATAAAAACTGGCGTACCACAAGGAAGTATTTTAGGACCAGTATTATTCACAATCTTTACGAATGACCTAATAAACTTTGCAAGCTGCACAGATTCAGACTCAATAAAACTAGTATTATATGCAGATGATACTAACGTAATAGTATCAGCAGACAATCTGATAAATCTTGAATTGACAACTAAAAAGGCTTTAAAAAATATACATGACTGGTTCACCGCAAATAACCTTAAAGTAAATGCTACCAAAACTAATTTAATATTTTTTAGGACGGACACACAACACACAAGTTCTTTTGACGTGACATTAAACAATCAAAAGTTACCTATAGTCGAGGATGTAAAATTTCTAGGCGTGTACATTGACAGTTTTTTAAACTGGAAACAAGAGCTTCAAGATATGGACACTAAGATAAGTTCAGCATGTTATGTGCTTAGAAGCCTGAGGGACGAAGTAGATACTGAACACCTGAAATTGGTTTATTATGCACTAATAGAATCAAAATTTAGATATAGTATACTATTTTGGGGGGGTAGCTACAATTATAATGTGCAAAAGGCTTTTATTTTACAAAAGAGAGCAATTAGAATAATATCTAGAATACACCAACGGGTGTCATGTAGAGACCATTTCGTTAGACTAGGTATTTTGATTATTCCTTGTCTTTACATTTTGGTATTATTATCCTACTTTGCTAAACATGCTCATAAATTTGAGACTCAAGAAGAACGACAGATACGAGAAAGCTCTAGAAGAAAGGATTTTCCACCAGAAACGGTACCTCGATTGCTAGTAGTAAAACATAGTGCACACTACCAGGCATTGAAATTATATAACAACCTGCCGGTCGAGCTAAAACTAAAACTTTATACCAAACAGTTCAGTGGCAAGCTAAAGGAATATTTACTGGAAAAGTGTTACTATTCTATCGAAGACTTCCTATCCCAGTTGTTTAAGATTCTATATTAATGGAGTAAAAGTACGAATACGATCATAGCAGGTGCAATTCCTTTCTACTAATTAAGGTTTTTTTTTTTGACATGTTAATGAATATCAGGATGTAAATTAGTCTGTAATTAATAAGGATAACTGTTGCATATAAGTTATAATTATAATATTCTACACAATACCGTTTTGTACTGAATAAATGAATATGAATATGAATATGAATATGAATATGAATATGAATATGAATATGAATATGAATATGAATATGAATATGAATATGAATATGAATATGAATATGAATATGAATATGAATATGAATATGAATATGAATATGAATATGAATATGAATATGAATATGAATATGAATATGAATATGAATATGAATATGAATATGAATATGAATATGAATATGAATATGAATATGAATATGAATATGAATATGAATATGAATATGAATATGAATATGAATATGAATATGAATATGAATATGAATATGAATATGAATATGAATATGAATATGAATATGAATATGAATATGAATATGAATATGAATATGAATATGAATATGAATATGAATATGAATATGAATTTACTTTTAACAATGGACGTGGAGTCTCATAGGCGTCGCGCGTTATGCATTTCCCCCCGTTAGCCGGAACCGCGCGTCTTAGTCGCTTTTGTCTTTGTGCTAAAAAAATCATAGAAGAATAAAAAGTGACATCGATTGTAACGCGTGAGCAATACTGATCAAAAATAGGGTGTAGCCTATCACTAGGGACATGTACCCTGATGGCTACATGTCTCTTGTTGTCATTACAATTATTTTATTACTATTTTTATATTTTCTACTGCAAAATAGTAGGAAATGCGAGGAAACTTCAACGCCAGAACTCGTGTCATGGAGTATGTCTGTCTAAACTACACAAAATACACTACCTTATTTCCCATCACTTGTTATACTTTATAGTGAGGTTGCTGGGAGGAAACTGCTTAGCGATAATTTTACATACTGTGATAATGTTACAAATAAACATTTATTATTATTATTATTATACTAATTTCACAAAATAAATAAATACAGGACACAATTACCTTAAAAACTAGGAAATGCGCAAAAGGCGGCCTTATCGCTAAGCAGTTTCTTCCCAGCAACCTCGCTATAAAGTATAACAAGGTATAATAAAGTAAAATAAGGTAGTGTATTTTGTGTAGTTTAGACGGACACACTCCATAACACGAGTTCTGGCGTTGAAGTTTCCTCGCATTTTCTACTATTTTGCAGTAGCAAATATAAAAATAGTAATAAAATAATTGTAATGACAATTAGGGACATGTAGCCTGATAGGCTACACCCTATTTTTGTTCAGTATTACTAACACGTGAGTACAACCGATGTCACTTTTTATTCTTCCATGATCTTTTTAGCGCAAAGACAAAAGCGACTAAGACGCGCGGTTCCGGCTAACGGGGGGAAATGCATAACGCGCGAAGCCTATGAGACTCCACGTCCCTTGTTAAAAGTAAATAAGAAAAGCATACAAAATATGAAGTTACATTTAAAACAATAATTAAAGGGAAAATACTGTACTGACAAAAACCTAGTTCTAAATGTATTGATGATGAATAAAAATAATAGATATCAAAAAATACAGAGATAATAAGCGAAAGTGAAGTAAATTTAACAAAAGATTATCTAATACTTTACTAACAACTCGTAATAACAATTCACTATATTCAATTCACAACAAAAACTGGAAAAATCAGAACTGTCAAAAAGAAACCCGTAAAATAAATTAATCTGGTAAACAAAACGGTAAACCACTTTGAAATTTAACTAGCAGATATTTAACGATAAACGCTTTTACCATCACAATAAACTTTACGTAACCTTGACTCCTTGTTCTAAAATTTTACACCAATGTAATCTAGTTTATTGTTCCCTTTAGTACTTTGGTTACGCAGCGTGGTTTTATTTTAAATTAACATAAAGGAAAACTGCCTATACTCTTCCCTCCTGGAATTTATCAAAATCAAATGTTTACACTTTTATGACATATATATACGATATTTACCATAGACCTATATTTTTTTACATATACCTTATCATATATCAAGTATTTGTCCTTTTGAGTATACAATATGTAACAAAAACCCTGTCCGATCCTTGTAGGAGCAACTCAGACCGTCAATATGAACAACTTTTCCTATGGGACTTGAAACTCGAAGAAAAATCAACATTTTCATTCAAATTACCGGGCCGGCCGAACACTTTTGTATGAAAATGTCGATATGTTTTTCCATTTCAAGCATTGCAAAAGTCGTTCATATTGTCGGTCTGAGTCGCTCCTACAAGGATCGGACAGGGTTTTTGTCACATATTGTTAAATCGTGTAAGCTTTATCCCTAAGGGCTCTAGTGATTTTTTATAGATAATGGTACGGAACCCTTCGTGCGCGAGTCCGACTTACACTTGGCCGGTTTGATTGGCGCTTAGTGTCCAAGCAGCAGCTCCGCTACACCATACAGTACCTTTAACCTCATTAGTTGTCACAAACAAATTCTCATTTTAGAACATTAATTAGTGATATTCCGAATGATAACCCTGTACCCATTATGCAAGCATGTAACAGGCACGTGTCAATTAAGTTTGATAGTGGTGACCCTAGACCGGCGGTGCCTGCGGTTATCTGCTAATATTCAGTTCGAAACCAGTTCTCTCCGCATCCGGGGTGGGTCCCTGATTGTGCGATGTTGTGGTATTTTCCACGCGTTCTCAATGGTTGAACGGCTTATCAATCGGCGCAATTCTAAAGAGTAAAGGAAGTTAGTGATCTATGAACTGTTGTGGCATCTAATTTTCCTCTTCAATTCTGGACTGGAAGAAAGGAAATAAATATGTAATCGTTAGACCGTTGTCTGTTAAACCATTAATATGTAAACATACCTGACATGACGACCTTTGTGGCGTTGTGGTCACCATGCTAGTCCGCCACCCAGAGGTTCCGGGTTCGATCGGCCCTGGTCAGGGCAAGTTGGAAAATGGCCTATTTCAAATTGTCGTAGGTCTTGGATGTTTATCTAAGTATGTATGTATTTGTTATAAAATAAAATATAATATCGTTGAACTAGTATCCCATAACATAAGTCTCGAACTTAATTTGAGACTAGCTTAATCAGTGTAATTTGCCCCTATATATTTATTTATTTATACAAATAATAAATTTATTGCAAAAAAGCATACTCGGTGTATACATATAAACTTAAATACTAATTCGGTAATTGTATTTTAAATTACAAATGTTGATGGTAGGGTGGGGAGGGGGGGGGGAGGCGAAATGATAGTACTAGAGCCAAACTAGATCCAGCATAGCAAACTAGGCAGCTAGTTATATAGCTGCCTTGCTTTTCATATCGTACCAAACAGCCCAATCAAGGGAATATATTGTGTGCGAGTATGTACTCTAATTCGACATCCACAACACAAGTCTTTCCAGACAATAGTCACTAAAGTGTCTTTCCTTGTTGACATAAAAACGCAATTTTTATTTTAAATGAAACAGCTCATATTTCTGCGAGGTCAGCGAAATGTGTGAAAATGTCATTTTGCCCGCGACTCGACGCGTACGAACCAGACATTTTTCAGGTAATAATGACGCCTCCGTAGAAAATTCTTTTATAACTTTGCTTTTTAGGATTCCCTACGCATAAAGCATGATGCCGATGAGGTAGAAAGTTTACCAAGAATTCACTTGTCAAGTAATTAAAAAAAAGTCTAATTAGCAAACCTTTTTGAGGAATAGCTTCTAGGAGAAGCTTTCTCAAATCAGATTTTAAAATAAGATCTTATTTATTGAGATATATGTAAAAATCTCAATGACCTTCATTTTCAAGCAAGGTCAATCTTATTTGGGGAAGTGATGACACGATGAAGATTTTGAGTAAAGTTGGCATTTTCCGCTTTCAGTACTGTACTGGACACTGCCACTGTCATCTCCCTAGAACAAATGGCAACAACCAACAAAGAAAATAATAAAGACCGTTTACATTGATAGATGTCAGTTGTAATTTTTTTTTGCTGTTGTCGTCACTTCCGGTGTAAAGTTAAAATGATATAAAAAACATCTGATCACACTTAGATTTTTTTATTCAAATTTTTACTTTATACAATTATAACTGTGATAATTATTATAATTTAATTTATTTAAAAACTTTATTGAGACAAAAGCTACAATAGGTGGATTAACTTAGAACTAAGAAGGAGATGGCGAAACGACCTCGATAGTTTCATGATGAAATGGCAGGGCAGTAGGCAGCAACGGACAGGGATAAGCAGAAAAAGAAAGGGAAGGCCTATACCCAGCAGTAGGACCCAAATACAGGCTAATTAAAAAAAGGTATTGAGAGTGGACTCCTGCAACTCGGTCGTAAGAATCCAGGCAAGCTTATGAAACGTTAGAGTGATGTCATGGATGTTTTGAGAAGAATTGGTCGAAGGTCATGTCACGTTGGAAGTCACGCTAAATCGGGATGAGTGGAAAGATATAGGGGACTGTGTAGCTTAAAACAGGAACATTAATTTACTAATCATGTTTTAACTAGAGCCTACTAGATCCCAATTTTGGGCAAAGGCCAAAGGCCACTATAATGAATAATGACTAGGTTTATTTTAAAAATCACACAGTGTCATGAAAACCTCTGTATCTATTTTGACTCGCTCTTGACCGCTTTTAGTTTTTCAATTAATTCTCTCCCGGAATCACGGGCGATATATTTATAGCAATCGAAATTGAAACAGGTCTTTTAAGATAGTATTTTTGACATCTTTCAATTTGTAACAGACAGAAAATAATTCAAGACAGGGCCGTTGGTTATGATAATAAATGACATTTAAAATGTTTTTATTGTTTTTGTTACCTTTTCTTTTGTGTTGTTTTTTTACAGTTAAATTCCAAAAAAGTATTACAACATCATTATAGTTTCTCTATACTTAGAATCAAAACAAGAAAAAATGGCGGACCGAATTTATCTCACGCTTTTCCTTATAAATATAAATCTGTTCTAACTTTTCTTACTAAATGTATAAAACAGAAAACAACACGCCAACACCAAACGACTCAACTGATGCGCCTTTCAGAACAGAATGGCAATATATGGCTGCCGCGTCCGCTCGTCCGTTCGGGCCGCGGTTGACATCAACCGCGTACCTTGTACCACGCAAACGGCAAAAGCGAGAGACAAGCGATGACTGTCATACAGTTTGTGATAAAATTAAGCGACAGTTTCTTCATCATATCAACCACAGGAAGTCCACTGCTGGACATAGGCCTTCCCCAAGGATTGCCAAAACGACCGATTGGAAGCGGCCTGCATCCAGCGCCTCCCTGCAACCTTGCTCAGGTCATCTGACCATCTAGCAGGTGGGTGTCCTATGCTGCGCTTGCCGGTACTTGGCCGCCATTCGAGAACCTTTCTGCCCCATCGGCCATCGGTTCTTCGCGCTATGTGCCCCGCCCACTGCCACTTCAATGAGCTAATCCGCTTGGCTATGTCGGTGACCTTCGTTCTCCTACGAATCTCCTCATTTCTGATTCGATCACGTAGAGAAACACCGAGCATAGTCCATAGCTCGTTGAGCGACCTTGAGCCTTCTTGTGAGACCCATAGTAAGGGACCACGTTTCAGAGCCATAAGTCATCACTGGTAACACACATGGATTAAACACTTTCGTCTTGAGGCACTGAGGTATTATACGAAAAACACTTCGATAAAAGGATAAGACAGTCACTTGTCTGGGTCGAATTATAATATTTTTCAAAGCTCGGCGAACAGACCTTACATAATGTGGTTTACTGACGTAGTTTAGTCGGAAAGGTTTCGATCGATTAAGATGATCGTCATCAGATCGAGTGCAACGTGTAGTCGTTATTAATTTAGCTCACAATAATTTGTATAACAATGCAATAAGTAAAGCAAGCGCAGCATGGGACATCCACGTACTTTGTTTGGTCAGATGACCAAAGCCCTTGCTCTGGACATCAGACAAGCAAGTTTTTTTTTAATAAAATTTGTGTTTTTATTATTAGTTTAGTGTTAATTAAAAAATAATTAATTTACTTTCGCCAAGAAAACAAAATAGACCATGATATTAAATAATTTATCGTTAAGTTAGGTACACCTATGCTAATTGCTCTTTTTTATATAATGTTATTTTAAGAAAAAAAAGCGGCCAAGTGCTGTCGGATTCGCCCATGAAGAATTCCGTACCAGCAAGTAACATAATATAAAAGTTCTTGTAGTTCGTTGTAACTTTGATCGATGTTTTAATAAACGTTTATAAAAAAACTACTTACTAGATCTCGTTCAAACCAATTTTCGGTGGAAGTTTGCATGGTAATGAACATCATATATTTTTTTAGTTTTAATATTCTCTTATTTTAAAAGTTACAGGGGGGGGGGAGACACACATTTTACCACTTTGGAAGTGTCTCTTGCGCAAACTATTCAGATTAGAAAAAAAATATTTTAGAAATCTCAATACTATCATTTTTGAAGACTTATTCTTAGATATCCCCAACGTATGGGTTTGATGCAAAAAAATGTATATATGTATATGTTATAAAATTAAATTGCAAATAAACTTTAAAAGACTCGTTTGCGGTTCCATCTTATTTTTGTAAAACCCAAATTCATCTTTTACCTAAATAAAACCAGTTGTTATATTAGTAAGACTAAAACTGATGTATATATGTAAATATGTAATGTAAAATAAACCAACATTAATAAATAAATATACAGGGACAAATAACACTGATTGAGCTTGCCCCAAAGTAAGTTCGAGACTTGTGTTATGGGATACTAACTCAACGATACTATATTTTATAACAAATACATTTATAGATAAACACCACACACATTTTAAAACAAACACATTTTACAATTTAAAAAGCCATTTTTCCAACTTGCCCTGACCGGTGATCGAACCCGGAACCTCTGGGTGGCGGACTAGCATGGTGACGTAGGTTGACAAAAACATGTAAGAATTAACCCTTTTATCGCGAATGTCGGATTTATCCGACAAACATTTTCGTGCCCATTTCGCGAGTGTCGGATATTTCTGACCAAAAAACCACTGCTCGTATTGCACATAACTTAAATATCCACATCCCTTTTTGGTTGTAGGTATTTATTTTCGAATGACTTTGCCTCGCGCTGGGAGCACGACAACTGATAAGTATAAAGTCTCGCGGTGAAAGGGTTTAAGATGAACCAAGCTCTCAATGGTTATATTATTATTAGGGGTGGAATATTAGCCAGCTTAAAGTTGGCTTCTAAAAAACTGGGTATCCTCGGTAGAGCAAGCCGATATTTTACATCGTCACATCGCCTTCAGCTGTATGAGGCACAAGTTAGGCCGCATATGGAATATTGCTCCCATCTCTGGGCCGGGGCAGATAAATACAAACTTCTTCCTTTTGACCGAATTCAAAATCGCGCAACTCGTATAATCGACGATGGGACTCTCGTTGGCCGTCTCGATCCTCTGGCTCTACGTAGGGATGTTGCATCCTTATGCATTTTTTATCGCATTTATCATGGGGAATGCTCTTAAGAATTATTTGACTTAATATCTGCTGCAAAATTTCACCACCACCCGCCTGAAATTAAAATCTACATCACTTGGATAGTTGGCAATCAACCACCATACGTTTTAAAAGGAACTTTTTACCACGTACGACCGAACTGTGGAATCAACTTCCTGCAGCAGTGTTCCAGGACCGATACGACATTGAAACCTTCAAAAAACGAGTCTTTATCTTCTTGAAAGGCCGGCAACGCTTCTGTTACACCCCTGGTGTTGCAGTTGTCCATGGGCAGCGGTGATCACTTACCATCAGATGACCCACTTGTTCGTTTACCGCCCTATAACAGAAAAAAAGATAAAATAAAATACAACAAAGCAAAATAATTATGTACTAAGAAGGATAGCTAGGGTAACCACACAGTCAACGCTCCGCCAGCTAGTTAAGCCGTAGGATCCCTCAGGACATCTCACTGGCCAGGGACCAACTACAAATTTAATTAGAGCAAAACTGGGTCAATAGACTTTGCAACCTATGTCTAGCATAGTAGGACTGATTATTCAATCCTGACGATAGTCTGTTTCGTCTGAATTAATCAGTAATAAAACTGAATAAGGAATAGGTAGTGAGTTTAAAGTTTGCATTAATTTTACGATGATATACTTACTGTTAGTCTAAAATATTTTGTATCATAACACTATTTACCATAACTTGTTTCCAATGTATAAAATTTACAAAACTTGCACTTGGCGTTTTAATATTGTATAAACTGATTGTTCTTACTAGATAACAGTCACTGAGCCATGTCAGATGCAACGCAATAATCACCAGTGTATCTAATATTATGTTCTAGAGAAACGAAAAAATTGGCAAAATGTTTGTTTTGACGACGCAAGCGAAAAAAACTGATGGAAGTATTACTTGACAAAATTAATATCGGAAGCGTTGTCGTCAAACACACAAATAACCCACTAATCACATTTGCATTACATACAAAAAAATTGTTTAATCGATCGATTTTATTTATTTAATAATAGCCTTTGTGCCTCATTAATAATATTTATATTGCTACTATTAAGAAGGGAAATACGATGTTTTACAATCTGTAGTACAATTTTACAAAAAGAATCTGATACTTTACCATAGATGGCGTTATTTTTAAAAGAAGCAATTATCAACTTGAGTTTAACGTATGGTCTAACGAATGGATTAAGTGCAGTTGTGCTAAATTATGACATGCGGGCCACGTCCTCTTGGCACTTCCACCTTTTTTCTTCCATGGTTATGACGTTTATAAAAAGCATTTGATTTGACTTGTTGGCAACTAGCTGATTTCTCTGACTTTACAATGTGCTGAAATATTAGTTAGATATTGAAATCCTTGGGCTCTGAAATATCGGGCAGCGTGACGAGGGTGTGACATTTCAGCCAATTATACAGCGGCAGCGTTCACACCTGCTGCGTCAGGTAGACAGCCAAAGGTCCTCTATCTAGGTACGCAATTTATCTAACTTGGCCAAATATGTTAAGTTGACACAATTTAAAGAAAATAAGTAAAAAAAAAGAAACATTTTTTGTACAAGCTTTTATTGTAAGGTCATACTTAGTAAGACTAATATAATTTTTCAAAACTAAAAACCGACTTCACCCCCGAAACTACACAACCGATTTTTCTAAAATTTTCATGGTACCACTTGGAAAGTACACCCTTTCAAACAAAAAAATAATTTTTTAAATCGGTCCAGGCGTCGTTGAATAATCGGTGAACATACATAAAAAAAATAAAGGATCGCGACGAATTGATAACCTCCTCCTTTTTTGGAAGTCGGTTAAAAATAAGCCCAAACTATAGTACCATCGACCATCTTCCGTGTCCATGATCTGACCCTAGGCATCGTCTACCATAAAGTGCTTATCAATACAAATCCTACTCAATTCCTGGGTCCATCATCAGAACAGCTCATTGACCATAATATTATATTGACATCCGACTTAGACCAGTATGCAAAATTTCAGCTCAATTGGTTGAGGATAACTGGTTGAAAATTGAGTTTCAAAATTTGACCTAAATCTACATACATAAAATATACATAATCATCATCACTCAAATGTGAAACATTCTGTCGATGTACCGTCTATAGGAGAACGATTCTGACGGCGAATTGTCTTGTTGGTGATCACTGATCAGTCCAAAAGAGAAACAACTGTCGGAGAAAGCTGGTACAATCATTATCAACAGGTCTCAGGTACCCACTGCGGGGCACAGGTATCTCCTTTTGTCTGCGCCATCCTGCTCTGTTATTGGCTATCGCTATCCAGTTCTTCCCAGCAACTTGCCTGATGTCATCAACCTCTTAGCCAAAGGATGTCCAACACTACGTTTCCCATTTCTGTGATACCATTCGGTGACGGCCTTACTCCACGTACCATCGTTTCTTCGAGCCAGGATAAATAGCAAGTTAAATAAAAGCATGTTAAATGATATTTTCCCTACTTAGATAAAGTGTACAGAAAATTTGCTAACTATACCTTCATTTCTTACAAGATATAAGGGCTCTAAGCTCTAACGAGCGACAGTATGCCCACAACCCTCGGGAGTTACTCCATAAAATAATACGATAGTCGTCCGATAGTGCCGTCATATTTCTATGTCAAACCAAATTAGACTTTATTATTATAGATGAAATGTTGCTTGACACTGAAACGCGGATACACATAAGGTCCGTATTGTTTACCACTTTTGGAGTAACTCCCCTGGTCGCGAAGTTCGGCGACCGTCGCCGACTGTCAGTGCATTCGCGGGCATACTGTTGTTCGTGTTTAAGATATTTAATTTTAACTACAGGATTTTTTTTTAAATATTTTTTTCAAAACTTTAAACTCCCGATTTTGATAAAAAAATTTTAGGACAAGTATACTCTGTCAAACAAAAATAATAATAATTGGATCCAGGCTTCTTTTTCGAATAATCGGTAAATATACATAAAAAAACGATCGCGACGAATTGATAACTTCTCCTTTTTTGGAAGTCGGTTAAAAAGCTGACATCGAAGGGAAACCATACTTTGAAATATATTTTAATCACCATTAGTTTGCTTTTCTGAGATTCAAACATTCAAAGATTCAAATGTTTATTCAGTAATTATACCTTTACAGGCACTTTTACACGTCAATAAGTATAATTTATGTTACGTGTAAAGTATATTAAAATTTTATTTATTTTTAAAGAAAAGCTACCGATACCAGCGCTTCGTAACTGAGACCACTGCTGAGAAGAAACGCCGAAAGAAACTCATTTTCACAGTATTGGTCGCCTGCTCGCCAGAAGGGCTTTGTCATATTATTATAATTGTCTTTTAATTAATAAATACTTATAATATAATACAATGTTGACACATTATAACATGTAATGCTTGCGAACAAGTAAACAAACATAAATTGCGTAATAAAAAATATTAAGTAGTCAAAAAAAGCGAAGCCGAGCTGACCAGTCCCTCCCGGCAGCACCCGTTTACGAGTTGACGCACGGATCATTCCTCTCCCCATTCTGAAGGAATTATCACAAGAATCTGCTTTTAAATAACGTTAAAGGAAAGAACGACATAATAAACTATGAAGGTTTTAGATACTAAGGAGAATTAATAATATACTTATAACACCATATCCAAGCTATAAGACGTTATAAGGTTAAGGCAGGCTACGTTTATCTGCCCCCCCAATGGGTTCCCGGTTTGTCGTACCGGGGGGGCTCAGTACCCGTGGTAGCCTCGAGCCACGGGGAAGCTAAGAGGAACCCGCGAGGGGGCGCTCCTGCTGGCGTGCACCAGCAGAGAGCGCCCACATTGGGGCGGCGGGGGAGTGGGAAGTTCTCCCCCCACCCGAGGAGGGGCGCTCCCGCGGGCTCGGCTTCGGCCTTGAGCCTGTAGGGATGCGCCCAATGGGGCGGCGGGGGAGTGGGAAGTTCTCCCCCCACCCGGGGTGGGGCTGCCGGGAGGGGAATGTTTCATTGCCCTCCCGGCGCTTCAGGCGGGGCCACACCGCCGTGGCTGTGGTGGGAGATCGGTCGCGGAGGAGGAGGAGTGTCGGTGTTACGTTGCCGCTCTCCCTATCCTCCGCGACCGAGCGGTGCCGCACCGTGTTTGCGGCGAGGGGCAAGCGGCGGAGCCTTTCATCTTCTCCGCCGCTGGGAGCCGGTTTATCTGGCTCCCATGGGTCCACAGGCGGTAGACTGCGTGGGAGTTTGCCGCCTCTCAATTGGGCCGAGGAGGTACGGCGCGTCCGTGAGTTCCGGACGCGCCGACTTGGTGAGTGGGGGGGGCGCTGTGACGCCCCCGAGGAGGGGCCGCTTTAGCGGCCAGCCGCGCCGGGGTTCGCGGATGTATTTCCGTTCCCGTGTCCCCGGCAAAAGCGGTTGAGATGGAACTCCGGAGGTTTTTTAGTGGGAAGGCACGTCGCTCTGGCGTGGAGTCCCACATAACCCGACAGTCTCCCCCGCAGGCTGACGGGTATCCGTAAAAGGGATCTTTCCTCCGAAAAAAAAAAAAAAAAAAAAAGGCTACGTTTATCTGCCCCCCCAATGGGTTCCCGGTTTGTCGTACCGGGGGGGCTCAGTACCCGTGGTAGCCTCGAGCCACGGGGAAGCTAAGAGGAACCCGCGAGGGGGCGCTCCTGCTGTCGTCTACCAGCAGTGAGCGCCCACATTGGGGCGGCGGGGGAGTGGGAAGATCTCCCCCCACCCGGGGAGGGGCGCTCCCGCGGGCTCGGCTTCGGCCTTGAGCCTGTAGGGATGCGCCCAAAGGGGCGGCGGGGGAGTGGGAAGTTCTCCCCCCACCCGTGGTGGGGCCGCCGGGAGAGGAATGTTTCATTGCTCTCCCGGCGCTTCAGGCGGGGCCACACCGCCGTGGCTGTGGTTGGAGATCGGTCGTGGAGGAGGAGGAGTGTCGGTGTTACGTTGCCGCTCTCCCTATCCTCCGCGACCGAGCGGTGCCGCACCGCGTTTGCGGCGAGAGGCAGGCGGCGGAGCCTATCATCTTCTCCGCCGCTGGGAGCCGGTTTATCTGGCTCCCATGGGTCCACAGGCGGTGGACTGCGTGGGAGTCTGCCGCCTTTCAATTGGCCCGAGGAGGTACGGCGCGTCCGTGAGTTCCGGACGCGCCGACTTGGTGAGTGGGGGGGCGCTTAGACGTCCCCGAGGAGGGGCCGCTTTGGCGGCCAGCCGCGCCGGGGTTCGCGGTTGTATTTCCGTTCCTGTGTCCCCGGCAAAAGCGGTTGAGATGGAACTCCGGAGGTTTTTTAGTGGGTAGGCACGTCGCTCTTGCAAATTGCCGCTCATTTCACTCAAAGACGAGTTTACTGTCTGCGAGGTACCTAATGTTACTGTACATGGAAGATTAGACAGAAATATTATTTACTATGGTACGTTTTTTAGGTATTTAAAAGAATGTAAACAATACTGACATGTCTTTTTATTGAAATATACACTTCATAAATCAATACCTTCACAAATTACATTTTTTTTTATTTTATAAATTATAAATTACACAATACGAAATATATTTCAATAAAAAGACATGTCTAGATTGTTTAAATTCTTTTAAATACCTAAACAAAAGGATTATATATTATAGTTGACATTGTAGCAGATTTGATATTATAAGTTTTTCTTATGGGGTTTTTTTGTAGCTCTCGAACAGATAGGGCGATTTCAATGCGGTTTTTTAACGTGAAACCAAATTCCCTTGTTAGCTATGTTAGAAGGAAATCGATTCGGTCGTTTAAAAGTTATTCGGGGTCAACACTCGAAGGTCGGGGATTTTTAATTTACCTTTCAAATAATGTTGCTACAGATATCAAGTCCACTTAAGAGTCCCCTTACCCTGTAACCTTTGACCCTTGTTTTAGGCAAAGATTACTCACCGATCAGCACAATCGTTGGCATGAGACTCAATTTATTCTCGGTATGGACTCGGCATACGTGTGGTTTGGGAGCTTAATCAAACAAAGTGATCGTGAGCACCAAATTTATATTTTCATATAATTAACATCTATTACATGGAGTACACAAATACCACATATGTCTTAATAAAGTTCTTAAGGAAATATTCACTGAAAGCACAACCTTTTTTGAAAGGAACAGTTCACTTACTTTACAGCTTCCTCTGTTGGTTATTAATATAATAGGTACATTACACTTGGGGATCTTCAAGGGATGCACTACAAATGTGTTTAAACTTCTTGCAGGGCCATCTGCTTTACATGCCACGAGAAGAGACACCGGTCCTCAGCGGTAAATTTCTGCCATGAATGTATAATGTTGTTCCTGCGAAATACGGTACTCACGAAGCTTTAATAGTTATATTTGATTTAAAATAAAATCAAGGACCCTAAAAACAAAGCATAGATTTATTGATCATTTGGGATTTAATTTCCACTTGTACTAATTGCCAAGTAAATACTTACGATATGAATCGGTCTTATTTGTTTATTTATCTTCATTTTTGCTTTTATGCGGCGGATCATTTTTTAAATATTAATTAATTACTAATCGCCTTTACATATTTAAATATTTTTAATTAGGTGTGAACCAAGCGATGAATTTTTAACAAGTGTTTGAAAGATATTTTCTTTATAATTATTGCTTCTTTTATGAATGGACACTGATACCAAACTAATTGACCAAGAGTATGAATTTTACTAGATTATTTACTTTGTTAAACTGTTATTTTTAAATTTTTAATTTCGGAACATATTTCAATGTCAACTTGACAAGTGTCAATGTCGCGGTCTTTTCCGATAGTGTTGATAAAAGTTTCAAATAGATGTCGCTACTGGTATGAAATCGATGTAGGAATATAGAATAGTGATTTATTAAATTTTTTATTTGTTCCAACCCTAGACAGAATCAGACTTCCCCATACAAACATAGTCTAGCTTTTACTTTGAAACGGCATGTCACATATTGGCGAAATTATGTAATTCAAAATTGCATATAACTAGATTTCACAGTCAAAATATTAACTTATAAGAGAATATAGTGTATCATATCATATTTGACCATCTGAATGAAAAACTTCTACTCTCTCATATTTTCTTTCAAGTTCATATTTGACTATCGAAAACTAGTTATATGCCTAGATATATGTCATTTCTTTAAAATTACAAAATACTGCTGAAATCTCACATGTCATTTTAAAATGAATAGACTGCGTTTGTATGGAAAAGTCTAGGATTATTAACATCGGTTGGAATATGTAAATCTGCCACTCATGACTAGATGATGTCGGGGTTTTTTTAATTTGCCTGGCAAGTAAATTTGTTGACATGTTTCTTAACTAGAAAGAAAAATACCATATTATATACTATTTAAAGTTGTCACTTAATGTTTTCGAAATACCTGTGGAGCATCGTTAAATGGTGTCAGCAGAATCTCAGCTCGATATTGGCGTTTAAAATTACACCCAATGTTCTCGTAAAGATAAATTGCTAGCTGTGTTACACCGATACGAACATTGTGACATTTTTATTTTATTTCAGATGACATGAAATTTTCGGAAAATAATTAGGTTATACACGAAGAAATAAAAAATAAAAAAAAACATTTTTATTCAAGCTTTTATTGTGAGGAAAAAGTACTCATTATAACGAATGAAATAAGCCCAAAGTCGATGGAGTTCCGTCGTTCGATTTATTACTGAGTTCCATCTACCAGTTTTCGTCTCCGGGATCAGACCCTAGACATCATCTACCATAAAGTGCTGGTCAAACCAACGAGTCCTACTCAATGAAATTATTTTGTTTATAACTGAACTCAGTTCAGTCAGGGAGATATGCCACAGAACTCTGTGGCATATCTCCCGGCTCCATCATCAGAACAACTCTTTGACCTTGTTTTTTCAGTCAGTTAACAATGCAATACAATTTTATTGTATTGTATTGTTAACTGACTTACACAAGACTTACAAAATTTTAATCAGTTAGGTATAACCGGATGAAAATTGAGTTGTAAGATTTTACCTAAAAAAATATAGTTACATACAAGATATATAGCAATTTAAATAAAAGCTGGTAAAAAAACAACAATCCGTTAGTCCCAGAACGAGATAGTATATCAAGCTCTTTATGCCTATGTGATAACTTGTCGATTCCATAAAACAATAGGTATTTAGGTATAAAATACTTACGTAGATGTAGGTATAAAATATGTAGATACCTTCGAGTTAGTCAAGAATTAAAGCAATGGCAAGCAAATGACAACATAGTTTCACCTTACTACAAACATATAATGTAACAATGTTGCGCATCGAAAATAATAAAGTTATCTGTACCTAACGTACAATTTATTTGATACCAAGTACCCCTTTATTTTCCAGGCATTCGGTTTGTAGGAAGAATAATATTTCCTGCGAGTCATATATCAAGATACACAATTTCAATTTTATATAGGTACGTTAAACCATCGACGAAAATCCATTTCAAGATATTTCTTTAAATATCACGATACATATATTTTCGACCTTTTTTATTGTTTACGAAATATTCACACATATCCTCATGCAGGTTAAAGTAAGGTTGAACACTGTTTATTTTGTATATTTGAGAATTTTTTTATAACGACTCTTGTTTGGAGAGCCAATATGGAATCTTAAACCAAATTTATGACAGAGGTGTACGGCCAGCGGAGTTGGCGCGCCGCAAGATAACCTTAGTGCAGACGCCTATCTTTATAAGACTGCTTGGAATTGCTTCGTTTGACATAAGATGATAACTTCAATTAATATATATTCCAGTTCGGTGTAATTAATGCCGAAGGTGTATGGGTAGCGGAGTTGACACAGAGCCCAATGGAGTGTCAGTTAGCCGAATATCAGGGCGCACCGCAAGATGCCCTCAATGCAGACGCCTATCTTTTTATGACTGCTTAGAATTGCTTTGTTTGACATAAGATGATAACTAGAATGATATTCCAGTTCGGTGTGACTAATGTCGGAGGTGTATGGGCAGCGGAGTTGGCACAGGGCCCAATGGAGCGACGGTTAGCCGAATATCAGGGCGCGCCGCAAGATGCCCTCAATGCAGACGCCTATCTTTTTATGACTGCTAGGAACTGCTTCGTATGACATAAGATGGTAACCACAAATGAGGTGTGTGACTTTACTACAAGACAGAGCTTTAATTCAATTATTTAAATCAATAATAAACATACAATTTTATTGAAGCAATAAATTATTTGTTTGGCTGATTTTTCGTTTAGATCATACAAGTTATCTAGCTTCAGTTTGATTGTACACAATTATTAAATGCAGGCCGCTCTAGATCGATCATTTTGGAATTCCTTGTTATCCTTGTAATCCTAATGTTACATAAAAATGGATATCTTAAATCTGATGTCAAAAGGCGGCCTTATCGCAACTGCAATCTCTTCCAGGCAACCGAAGTACTTGGAGATGTTTAACGAAAACAGGTGAAGTGCAAAGTTATAGGCAACCAAGAAAGAAATAGCTGTAGGTACATTCAGTAATTATGACTGTACCTGCGTATATATGCAATGACATAGATACGCTCATATATAATTAATAACATACATATATACTTTCGTACATAGATAAATACATACATACATAAAATAAATACATATGTACACAGAAAAGATAAACTGGACAAGATAAGTAAGGAAAATAAAATAAGTCATATTACATTAGGGATAGGTAGTGTGACTTCACTTGAGATTTATAGCTGGCTAGTGTTTCAGCACGTCGGATGGACAGTGGTAGTGCATTCCAGAGCAAAACTGCCCTTAGAGTCAAAGATTTTGAATAAAATTCGCACAAGCGCCCTGCGCCGCCTAAACGAAACAGCAGGCGCAGGCATACATTTTCGCCGCGCCGTAGAAAGAGTCAAGAGAGAGGGGCCTCTCCTACGCCGCGCCGGCTGTCTACTCTCCATCCGTCTTACGAATTTTCGATCAGGGTCACGTGTCCTGACGCCCTGACGCGAGTTTAACATTTTTTACTCATTACAAAAAAAGTGTACAACGCCGCTAAAGAAGTTTTCATTTCAATAATAATTTACTTATTTGCAAAAAAGTTAAATAGCTGCTACAAATTTACACTAAAGAATCGTGTCCTTGTGCCATTAGTATAAATAGAAAGTCCTTTTATCTATAATTTTTGGACCACGTACTAGTAGTTTCCATGTCACCCTAGCCACAAAATAAGTACTACAAGTGGTACTCACGAACAGAAGTCTTACTCAGAAAAGAAATACAAAGAAATATCTACTTAATGTGGTTTAACGCTATGGTACGGTAACGGTATGGTTAAATTTAGCTCGCGTCAGTATTTCTCACCTTTTCATTTAGATACCTAGACATCCATTGCAAGCCAATTTCATTCTTATTATTGTGGACAAACGATTCATTAACTGAATTTTTCTCTTCGAAGTGGTCGCCGCGGGCATAGTAATAATGTAGGTAAAAGTTTATATACCTAAGCGGGGAGTGACACAGGCCTGCCCTACCTAGACAATAGAATTTCAGTTCATCGAAAATCAAATATTTTTAATACAAAAAGCATATCAACTTTGAAGACACCGAGTCAAGTCAGACGGTTTGGCATCGAGCCCAATGGAACCCAATAGTTTTATACGTCCTGCTACTTTGTATGATATTGTAAGCTTTATATTGTTACACCAACGGTAGGATTATATATAGTATAAAATATATGAGTGAGTGGATACGAACTTATGAAATATTGTCTTTGATGGAGCGGTCATGCGTAAATACATACATAATATCACGTCTATATCCCACAGGGGTAGGCAGAGACTATGGACCTCCACTTGCTACTATCCTGACAAACCTCTGTCGCTTCATCTACATTCGTCGCAGTCGTTCTTAGGTTACGAGTACTATCTACCTCTCCTTTTTTCATAACGTTGCAATCTGGTCGCACCTGCGAAAGATGTAGATATGTAATTATATGTCTGTTTTTTTTTATTACATAGGGCGGCAAACGAACAAGCGGGTCACCTGATGGTAAGAGATCACCGCTGCCCATGGACAACTGTAACACCAGGGGTGTAACAGAAGCGTTACTGGCCTTTCAGGATGGGAAGATGTAGAGGTAGGGGGAGGGGGGGGAGGGGGGGAAGGCTCCGGCTCTCTCACTCACCGAACAAAGCATAGAAGGGGTGACGCTACTACTCAGACGTCGATTTTCTGTGAGAGTGCGGTACTTCCCCGGACGAGCCGGCCCATTCATGCTACTAGCAAAACAGAGTTTTGCCGGTAGCGTGGCTCTACCACAACTACAGTCTGTTCCTATAATACAATTTGGTACAATAAAAAGATTACAAACAAATAACAAAGATGGGCCCACACAACAACAACTGATGTTGTTACGTACATTCTTACACACATACAGAGGTCCAGAAGAAAAACTTAGAAGATTTTTGACAAATGAGATGGCGGGATTCGACAAAGAAAAAAAAAGTAATAGCCCGAAAATGAGGTGATTGGAAACAAAAAGGCCCTCACCCAAAGGCTCTAAATGGCTTAAACATACATATTTAGTCTAATAATAATATGGTATTGTTACAGTGATTGACTTGAAACATGAACAGCAGAGTATCTCAGATGGATGTCCATGTCCACTATTAGCTTTTTATTCCAAAAAACTTATTTATATTATTAAAAAAATATGTTCTCTATTTGCATTACAGTAGTTTTTATTTTTCGTTTGTGTAACTTACACATTGGTGTCAGATTTTTCAAACTGTCGAAAGGCATCTGACATAGCTTGACGACTGCCCTTCAATGATGGCGCTTTACGTGTCTTCTGAAGCACGGAGGAGCTCAAGAAATTTTTACGCCACTTGTGGTCACTCATCCAAGTGCGGACCACGCCTGGTGGCGTTTAAATTGCGAAAGCGTTAGTAATGCGTACTCCCGCTGGGCCACCGAACTCTTCATTATAGGAAGTAGTAGAAATCGCTTTATAATTATGAAATATGTGCGTAATACAAATAAAATATACCTCAACACGACATGAGAAGAAGCGATGTTGAGTGCCACTTTTATTCAACAGCGAAAACTACCGTGGAAAGCAAAGTACACCTGACATAATACCAGTGTCGTATTTATACTGAAACTCAAGCAATCGTAAAAGGAGGATTAAATTGCTCAGTCCGCGGCTACGAAAAATGTGCGGGAAAATGGGCAGGCAATTAGTGGGGGTAATTTCGACCTCTCATTTGTGTCTGTCCTTATTCGGAGTGTCTTGGCCACAGAATTTCGTTTGCGTTTTTTTATGGCAAGCCTGGGCTTGGAAACAATTGAATGTGTCACAATGTGTCAATTTATGGTAAATTTTTCGCACTGTCTGGTAAAAGTATTTTAATGAGAAGAATTTCAAGAAATTGTGTCCAAAATACGAATGTTTAGAATGCCGCTGGTACAATGGACGTATACTTATACAGTATTACTGTGAGAATTATTTTAAGACTTACTGGCGTACTTTATGTTTTTTATTTATTTTTTTATTACGAAACTTAATCTCTTTTAATTCTTCAGTGCTTGGCTAGGAAAAAATATGCCGAGAAAATGGGTTGGCAATCAGTGTAAGTAATTTTGACCTTGCATACGTATCTGGCCTTATTCTGAGAATCATGGCCACAGAGATGTTTCATAACTTTTACAGCAAGAAGCAAATGTTTTTAAATGATTTCGTTAAAGTGACTTTAGATATTTATCAGTCATTTTGTGATACATTATTTCTCATTACTTATTTAAAGTATTTTTAATAATAGCATTTGAGGAATTTCTGTATAATGGTGAACGCACATTTATCCGAGCCGAACGCGTCGAATCGATCGAAGTTTTTAAGGCCTCGCATATCTATCCGCATCGAAAGAATCGGGCGTGCCGAAAGAATTGTAATTACATCTGAATTATGATAAATCTTGACGAGATTTTTATTGTCTGGTAGTCTTGTACACCCATAAAAGTGATCGGGTTTTATTAATATATTGTGTTTGAATCACTCATTTTTGTAACATTTAAAATAAATTGAAGTAAGTAACTCGATCGCATAAGTCTCTTTGCTCTTACGCACACATTTGTCATTTTCAAAATGCAGGCGATTCGATCGATTCGATCGCATGACCCGCGCCAAATTTAATCACGTCATCCAAATTCGTCTAGGATATCTGTGTTTTTCTTCCAGATTCGGACGATTGGAGGCGGTCAGGTGTGCGAGGTTTCATAGGATTTCATATAAAGAATTCAAAAATTCGTTTAGTTCGGCTCGTTTGACGCGTTCGGCTCGGATAAATGTGCGTTCACCTTAAATCACGATGCTGCAGGCATTGCATTTGCAGATGCATTCAAGGACATAAATATCTAGGTACGCTAACATACACAATAACTTATATATTGTAATATTTGTGTAGTTTATTGCACTGAAACTCTAGAAATCACATTTGTTTAGCCCGCAACCCAAGAAAAATATGCAGAGAAAATGGACATGCAATTAGTGCGGGTAATTTCGACCTTTCATTGTGTCTGTCTTTATTCAGGGTATTGTGGCCACTACGTTTCGTTTTGTGTCTTTTTTACGACAGGGCTACGACGAGTGTTTTTGATGAAAGTACCTACATTTAGGTAAAGTAGTCGTAATTTGTTGACAAACATCGTATCTTTTTCGTGAGTGGCTAACACTGGTTCCAGATTCAGAGACTTAAAGTGATATTATATTAGTTTTTTTTTGAGACTTAATATCCTCTTCCAATAGAGGGTGGATTTACCCATAAATTTATCATAAGATATGAAGTCTTTGCATAAAGGCTATGCTTGTCTGTTATACTTCCCTTTGATAATCCATAGCTTTATTATGTTACTAATTTACATAATGTTTTCTTGTGAGCAAATAATGTTTAACATGCTGTGCGCACTATTTTTTTGGTTTTGCAACTAGACATGTTTCTATTATATAAGTTGTTTTGTTAAGCTGCGTTGTAAGACTGTTTTGTGTGCCAATAAATAAAAAAATAAAATAAAATAATATAAGATAAAATTTCTTCCAACTAAGTATGACAATATTCAAAAGTACATTTAAAATCTAGTAGGAACAAAGGCGGGCTTATCACAAAAGCGATTTCTTCCAGCCAACCTTTGGGTAAAGAAAACTATAAAAGATGTGGGGGAGTTGGCGCAGTTAGAGTATTACAGTGTAGAATATAAGTATACCAATAAATAATAGGAGTACATACTATAACAAATAAATGAACAATAAAGTAATAGAAATACATAAACCATAAAATTTGTACGAACATTAAAATAAAAAAAAAGTAAATGAAAGTAGCCAGTAAAAAGAAAAGAAGTAAAGAGATATTAGTTAGAGCTAGAGGTAAGGTAATGAGACGTCACCAAATCTTTGATTTTTTCCAAAGATTGCACTTTACGAATATCTAGTGGCAAAGCATTAAGACGAAGTGGTAGCTAAAGTGGCGCCCTCATTTGAAATAAATTGTTTAAAGCTAAATAAGGTGATAATTAAAAATTTGATTTGTATAAATGTCTAGAAAGACCTTTAAACTATTTTATGAATAACCTTTGAAAGTAATATTGGTAGTCCGTCTAGTTTTAAAACTGTTTTTCGCCAAAAGTGGCCACTTTTGGCGAAAAACAGTTTTATAACTAGACGGACTATTAGTAATAATTTCAAAGTTTACTCATAAAATAGTTTAAAGGTCTTTCTAGACATTTATACAAATCAAATTTTTAATTATCACCTTATTTAGTTTTAAACAATTTATTTCAAATGAGGGCGCCACTTGAGCTACCGCTTCGTCTTAAAAAGTTTTACGGCCTTTTATGACAAGCGTGGAAGACGAAAGGGGACAAATGGTTTTCTACGCTGCCCTTCCCACGTAGGGAATCTGACATATTGGGGCGACCTTACCGAAAACGATCAATGGAACGTTATATCCAAATCAAAAAGGTTAGACATATTTAAATGCCAGTTATGTTCACCAATTTAAAATGGTCACCACACTCAGGCAGCTTGACATGCGAAGGCCGGCTGGACCTAGTTTTTCACTATGGTTACTTTTTAGTCCGAAATTACCGCAGCTTCTAAAGTTATGCACCCAAAATGTCTCACGAACAAAACCTCGTAGGTAAAGATAAAGTTAAACTAATAAACTAAATAATCTCCGTACTTGGTATAACACCAAAATGAATTCAAATTATAAGAAACTCTATATTAACCCCACGTTGTTTTGAATTAATTTTTCCTCCACTCAAAGGTTAGCTGGAAGAGATTGCATTTATAGTGATAAGTCCGCCTTTGTGCCTGCATTGTTTCTTGTTGTTTTCTAATTTTTAAGTATTTATTAAGGCGCAATAAAGATGATTTTTATTGAATTGTACTACTCTATATTTCAGGTATAAATTAAAAATATATTTGAATGAAGATCCAAACCTTATTAGTATTACTTTGTTTTTGATCTGACCCGGGATCAAATCCAAGACCGCGTAGTTTAGGGGTAAAAACGTTACCTACCAGAGTCACAGCGACGAACGTAGTAAAAGTGTAAATGTAAACTTCAGAAATATGTTTACTGACCGAGCATCTCAGTTTCGAGATTAGTCAAAAATGCTTTTGTCCGGCTTTCTGTCAGTTTGTCTGTCCGGATGTTCTCGCCTTTAGGTCGCATTTCTCAACCGATTCTTATGAAATGTTGTGAGAAGGTTTGAAAATTATATAGATTGTTTTTTGTCGATTCAGTTTTCAAAACGGCCTAAAAAATGGGGGAAAACTTTAAAAATTTGATATTTCAGTCATTTCGAAAATTTGTCAAAAATGTCATAAGTCTCTTTATTACCCTTATTATGACGCAACTTTTTTGTCTAAATAATTTTTGGAACGAAGTTCTTTTTCGGATGGTACGCGCGATTCGACGGATTCGAGAATGGATTAGATTCACAATTTTATCAGATGATTTTGCGTGTTTGCAATTAAACTCTCAACTCAACGGCTGGACAGATTTTGATATATTTTTTGCGTGTATTGAAGTGATTTTTTTTTAAATTATTTTTCTTAATTATTTTTATAATTTTTTTTTGTTGATTGATAAAACTTCGTTTGTACCAAGTTTTCCACAACACTCACGCATTTTTTCATTATATATCAGCCGTTTCAAAATTCTCTACCCAAATTCTCAGCAGTGGTCGATGCAAAGCGCTGGTATCGGTAGCTTTTCTTAAAAATTGGTAAATAAAATTTTAATATACACTATAATGTATACTTATTGACGTGTAAAAGTGCCTGTAAGGTCTAAAACTGAATAAACATTTGAATTTGAAGTCTTAAAACAAATGGAACAAACATAAAGTCCAAGAGTTATGCCCATATTAATTTGCTTAACAACATAGTCAGCTGAATTAGGAGCTAAATACACAAAAGCCGTTGTATAATTAACTCATTAGATATTAGCGGTTCAAAGTTACATTAACATTCTGCTGATTTATGATTATGTCGTTAACTTAGTAAGTACAAGTTGGAGAGTCTTAAAACTGCTTACGTCGAAACTTAATATACATACGGTACTTATAGGCGGCGGCGTATTTTGGATATGCCAGGTAGCGCTCAGGTCCCCGGCGCGAAATTTCAGGGGCGACATTAAGGTTTGGATCTCACTTGTCAGCACGGAGCAGCACTTTTCTATGCCGCTATACTTTTTTGTCGCTCAGAACCGTCATTTGCCAGAGCGAGAGAGAGCGACAAAACGTTATCGCACAGGCCATGCTATAGCATTCCGTCGCTCTCTCTCGCTCTAGCTAACGACGTTTCTAAGCGACAGAAAAGGATAGCAGCATAGAAAAGTGCTGCTCCATGCTAACAAGTGAGATCCAACCCTAATACGTACAAGCTAATACAATATTCTCAGGTGGCGTTATATTTAACGCAGTAATTATGAATTAAATTGTGATAACGCACTAGATTTTTTAAAACACATTACAGTAAGTTCTTCAGAGTTAAAAATAACAGTCAAATTTTTGTCTACTCGCAGTGCCGTTACTTGTATTTTTGAAAGAAAACCTTGTCATTTAGCGCTCTTACAGATGACTGCCACACACCACACTGTCACAAACTGTCAACAACTGACGTCGGGTCGTCGGCAACTATCGGCGACTATCGCCGGACGGCCGCCGACCGTCACCGATAGGTATCACGGGCATACAGTAAGTTCTTCAGAGTTAAAAATAACAGTCAAATTTTTGTTCACTCGCAGTGTCGTTACTTGTATTTTTGAAAGAAAAACTTGTCATTTAGCGCTCTTACAGATGACTGCCACACCCCACACTGTCACAAAATGTCAACAACTGACGTCGGGTCGTCGGCAACTATCGGCGACTATCGCCGGACGGCCGCCGACCATCACCGATAGGTATCACGGGCATTCTATCACTTGTCTGTATGAGCCCTAACTTGTTTGTAATGTTCTCTGGAATAGGGTGTTTAAAGGTTGACTGCCCTGGGTTTGGAGTTTATAATTTAACGCCACTGCTTGTGGTTTATAAGAGAGCTAGTATCAACTTTTGAGCTTAGCATGAATTTGCATGGCAATATGTACAGTGATCCTATAGTACAAGTAACTTAAGTAAGTAATCGCAAAGGGATCATTAAGTCCATATATATAATAGGTAATTCATGGTACAGGGATGATTGGATGCCCTAGGTGTCAACTTTCTACGTTACTGCTTGTAGCTCGTAGCAGAGCAAGTATTGACTTCTTAGCATAAATTTGCATGGAAAGATGTAAAGATGTGTTGAAGTGCAAGAAACTTATAGTAAAATATATTTGTAAATAATTTATAACTGTTTTACAGGGCCTTAACTGGTTGGATACCCCTGAGTGTCAATTTTTTAATGTAAGTCATCAAATTGTAGCTAGTAGCAGAACAAGTATCGACTTTTGTGCTTAGCATTTTTAAATATAAAGATGTACAGTGATCCTGTAGTACAAAGTATTTAACTAAGTAATTGTTCAGGGATCATTAAGTCCAGATATATAATAGGTTATTAGTGGTACAAGGCACTAAATGGTTGGATGCACTGAGTGTCAACTTTTTAATGTACTTCACTGTTTATAGTAAGTAACGTTAATTGACGAGCTCCGTGGCGTAGTGGTCACCATGCTAGTCTGCCACCCAGAGGTCCCGGGTTCGATCCCTGGTCAGGGCAAGTTGGAAAATGGTATTTTTCAAATTTCCCTGGGTTTTGGATGTTTATTTATATATGTGTATGTTATAAAATATAATATCGTTGAGTTAGTACCCCATAACACAAGTCTCGAACTTACTTTGAGGCTGGCTCAATCAGTGTTATTTGCCCCTATATATTTATTTATTTATTTAGTAACAGAGCAAGTTCCGACTTGACTTGACTATGCTTATATAAGTTGCATAGAAAGATGTAGTGCAAGAAATGTAGAAAAAAATATAGTTGTAGATATTTATTACTGTGTTATAGGGCCCTAACTGGTTAGATGCCTGTGGGTGTCAACTTTTTAATTTACTTCACTGTTTATAGTTAGTAGCAGAGCAAGTATCGACTTTTGTGCTTAGCATAAATTTGAATAGAAAGATGTACAGTGATCCTATAGTACAAAGTAGGTAACTAAGTTATTGTACAGGCACCATACATTCCAGATATATTATAGGTTATTTGTGGTACAAGACGCTTAATGGTTGGATGCCCTTGGTGTCAACTTTTTAATGTACTTCTCTGTTTGTGGCTAGTAGCAAAGCAAATTCCGACTTTTGTGCTTAGATAAATTTGAAAAAATCTAGAGGTATTGTAGTGCAAGAAATTTATAGTAACTTACATTTGTAGATAATTTATAACTGTGTTACAGGGCCCTAACTGGTTGGATGCCCATGGGTGTCAAGTTTTTAATTTACGTCACTGTTTGGAGCTAGTAGCAGGGCAAGTATCGACTTTTGTGCTTAGCATAAATTTGCATGGAAAGATGTACAGTGATCTTGCAAAGACCTTATCGCCCGTTATCTAAATTTAATCATGGAAACGCACTTACTGTTAGGAAAAAGAGGAGTTCAGAATGCTAAAGTGGCTTGTAAAATGTTTCTTAATTTTTTTTGTTTCATACTCTGGTTTACATTTTGTCATTGATCTTAGTATCTTAAGGTCAATCACAGCAGCCATAATTTATCAAAGCTAAAACCTGATTTCAACACCAAACTGCACAACCAATTTGATAAAATTTCTATCAGACTACCTAATATAAAGTACATATAAGTCGTCGTGAAAGTCGTCGTGACGTTGTTGTCGAAAACAAACTTCGAACAACTTCTACGACCGTCGAACGAGTTGGTCAACTTCTACGACCTGCACGGTAGGAAAAGCATATCTTCTACATATTTGTTTGCGCCCAGACTAGCACTGACTGCATTAAAATTGAATTTAGGAAAAAGATTTCATTGGAAAATAAGTTTTCTGAAAAACAAAAACATTTTTTCATGTAAGGCCTAAGAACCTATTAAAACAAATACAAGTATACAACAAATACAAACTCGATGGGGTTGCTTTGTTTTTATGACCATGTTCCAGCTCCAACGTCAGATCAACTTCTTATCTTCTTCTTAAGGCATCTGACATAGCTTGACGACTGACGATCAATTCAATTCAGTTCAATTTATTTCAAATACATATTTATTATCATAGGATATTTATAATATCTCTTTATAATTGTCACTTTGTTTTATTGCACTATTGTTTACGTCAAAAAGTTACTAAGAACTAAGTTTACTGCCGCCTCCAAAGCGCTAGTGCAGAAGAAGCGATAACAAACTGCACTGCAGCATTTTTCCAAGGACTCAACGATGACAGCCGGGACCAACGGCTTATACTATACAGCTCGAGAGATTTTTATACCACTTGTGGTCACCCATCCAAGTGCAGACCACGCCCGGTGTCGCTTTACCTGTGAAAGCGCTAATAATGCGCACTCCTGCCGAGCCACTAAGCTCCTCATCATTATAATATTAGATTGTCATTCGATTTACACAATGATGCACAACCTTAGGCCAATCAGATGACAGTAACTGGTTTAAAATTTATTTGCAATATTTGACTTAAACAAACATACATACATTGCAAATTAAATAAAAGTTGGTAAAATAAAATAAATAACCGAACAGATAAAAACCTAATTAAACTAGAAACTAAACCCTACTACAAGAAAAATCTCAGGTATCAAGGTTAATCTTTCTGTTTTACATTCCGTGATTTAAATTCACACACACTTAAGTAAAAGATAACGTAAATTCCTCGTCGATTGTACGACCACTTGGTTATACGGAAACTCGATATATGCAGGTGCGTCGTGTATCATAAAATTTATCAGGCAGTCTGTAGGAAATAACAGGGGCTTAATGTCCGTGACATCTCTATTCCCTATTGAACCGTTTTCAGGCTCTTTATTTAATACAAACTTTTTAATATTTATACATTTACGCGTAAAAAAATTCTAGCTTATACAACTTTACTTATACTTAGGCTCAACTATTACCCAAACTTATACCATGATACCTAGACTCAATAAAAAAATAAAAAATAATTTGACTGATTACGCCTGCACTAAAGTTACTGCGGTTTTTTGACGGGAGTCAAGGGGTTCAATTGGAGTTTGCTTTAAATTGTTTTGCAAATTGATTCTAGTGGACTTTATAATATCTGACGACCTCCGTGGCGTAGTGGTCACCATGCTAGTCCGCCACCCAGAGGTCCCGGTTTCGATCCCCGGTCAGGGCAAGTTGGAAAATGGCCTTTTTCAATTGTCCTGGGTCTTGGATGTTTATCTATATATGTATCTGTTATAAAAATATAGTGTCGTTGAGTTAGTATCCCATAACACAAGTCTCAAACTTACTTTGGGGCTAGCTCAATCAGTGTAATTTGTCCCTATATATTTATTTATATCCACATTCCTTTTTATTTATATAATATGAGATCGGTGTAGTTTAGTGTTATAAATGCTTATGCTCATGGACAATATGTGAAATGCTTAAAATGGACACTCATAATGCGGCTGTAGTGATATTTATTTGCGGACTGTGACTGTGTCTTTAGGCGCCGTCCGACACTCAATCGGCTATGAAAACCAGTGGACTCGTATAAATTTGTCGCCAGAAGCTCCCTTGAAGCAATCAAAAGACCTACACCAACCTTTGATTGCATAGTTAGGGTTAGGGTTAGGAATAAAGAAGTGATAAAATAAAGATTGACTCTAAATGACTAGTATCCAGAGCCGTAAAATAATTATTAAAAAAAAAACTAAAGTTACTGCCTGTATTAAAATCCTATAAGAGAGTTAGCCGTTTCAGCGTTTGCAGGTAAGAAATTTAATAGATGAAATGAAATCTTCTACATTTCATTTGATTGGTCATGTAGAAAAATAATAGGTTCAGGTTCTGATGTCAGCCTACTTGGAGGCCCACTGGCCATCGACATGTCGGTTGTTCTAGGCAAGCTCACTTCGTTTTTCCGAATTATCTTTCTCCGAAAAGTACCGATGGACCGATGAGCGCAACCGCAATGGCTAGAAGTTGACTACTGCCAAATATTTTGAAGACCAAAATAATGGCGTTATCAGGTGTCGAAAGCCAAGATAAATAAAGAGTTTTTTCTTTCTATCTCTACAGCCACTGATCCAAGGTTACAAGAACTAATTAAGAATATCTCCTTCTGCTTAGATAATTTAAGAAATTTACTTATTATACTTAAATATTAGACCAAACAGAAATAAACCAATCAGTTTAGGAAAAAAATAAATCGACAAATGATAATGTCGTGTCGATAGTAAAATAATTCGGGTCACTGCTTTATTCTAATTATGGTTCATTTTATGTATGGGAAATGCTAAGTTATAATGGAAAAGACGTCCTCGAGAGATGTAAGTAAGAAGTAAGCATATCTAACCACTGCTGGACTAGAGGCCTCTCATAATAAAGAGAGGACCACGCTGGGTTGGTGACCAAAGTAGATTTAAGTCTTTTGCTGCCCTTTTTCTTTCATACCTTTCTTAGTTTCTTGCATTTGAATATTCCTTGCAAAAGCTACAATGATCATCTGATCCAAAACAGCTTTGTCTGTTTTGGATCAGATGATCATTGTAGCTATCTATGTCACTATCTTTCATCATCATCATCATAATCATTTCAGCCGCATAACCGTAGGCCATTGCCAAGGATTTCCAAAATGACCGATCTAGAGCGGCCTGCATACAGCGCTTTCCAGCGACCTTGGTTAGGTCGTCTGACCACCTTGTAGGTGGGTGTCCTGCGCTTCGCAGTACGTGGTCGCTATTCGTGAACCCTTTTTGCCCCATCGGTCATCGGTTCGTCGCGTTATGTGTCCCGCCCACTGCCACATCAACGAGCCCCTCTTGGTTATCTCAGTAACTTTTGTTCTCCTACGAATTTCCTCATTTCTGATTCGATCACGGATAGAAACACCAACCATAACCCTCTCCACTCCATAGCGCGTTGAGCGACCTTGGGTCTTCTTATAAGACTTAGTAAGGGGATCAACCCAATTTCTTTTCTTCTGGGTATACGAAGTTAATTAAAAACTATTAAACGATGGTTACGACGTATTATTTTAAACAAAAAAAAAGCGACTTCAATATCTGGTCTTCTTCCTCAGTTCCACTTCACCAAAATACATTTACTGATTGCAAATGCTTGTTTTTTGACAAAAGCATTAAAATCACTATACCTATGTGTACAATTGTGCATAGAATATTTGAGGAGTTCTTTCGATTTCTCGAGGATCAAATTATCAAATCGTCTTGAGGCGAAATCGTGTACGCGCGTCCTATACTCACATTTGGCCAGATAAAGATCTTCAGATGAAGTTCGAACTTGACGGCCAGTAGCTCTCTACGTGAGTAGCCTGTTAGTGATGTATTTCAAGGGTGTTGCAGAAAAGCAATATAAGCGTGCAGGAACAGTATGCAAAGCCGCAGTTCATAGCTAACCCGCATAATTTTATCTAGCATCTCAAAGGGTTGACCAAATATGAAGGTTTGTTCGCCTTAGGCTTCCTACAAGTTTCTGTTTGTAGTTCAGTCCAAGCCCCACACTACCGAAATTATGAAATATTTAATGAACTTTGAAAATGACTAAGTTCTAATAGCAATGGCAAAAAAAAAAAGAACTTGTTAATTATATGTGAAACAAATTAGTAAATTTCATCAAAATCTAAACAAAAGTTACATTACTATGTTTTTACAAGTTAAAAATCATACAAACTACTTACATGTATTGAAATTTTTCTTTTTTTCTTGGCCCATTTTTTATTAGCACGGCAGTATTTTATTTTGCTCTATCTACTCTTTTGACACTCCTTACTTTCTATAAATACCCTCTTACAATATTTTTTTTAATTGTATCTATTTCAGACCCAATAATTTAGCAACATCTCCTTATATCTATGTTCTCCATTTGGGACTTATTATTTACAGTTAAATAACTCGATATATTATATATTATTTAACTACAAATTCGTGCGAGTTTTCAAACTTTATATCGAAATCCAATTACTCTGGTACATTCCCAACTTAGTAAAACAAAGCACCAAGCTTTTATTTATTTAACAATTTCACACTGAAAAGGTGCTTCTGCTTTAAGTAAAATGAAATAATAAAACTTTCTATTATTAGTTACTTTCAAATTTCGTATTTTTCTGATTCTTTATACAACTTGATAATGATAATGATTACAGTGAATATTTTGACGTTCTAGAAAACCGTTTTTCTTCCTTGTCGTGATTTTACACAATATGGATTCCACGCATCATTATTTCACCGCATTCGAAATTTTGCACAGACAGACGGTGGTTTAACACAAACGCGTTTTCCTATTCGCGATTCTACATAATAAATAACCACAAATCCTCAAAAAATACTTTATTATATTTGTATGTTACACGCATACAAAATTTCCGTATAAATTGCCCGGGACTTTTGACTATGCCAATTTTTTTTTTATTTCATTATATAGTGATTAAGTTCAGCCCATGGTACGATTTATTAGAGATATGTCCCTTTTACGTTGTATATCACATAGAAAACAACAATACACTCTAAACAATTTTCCCATTGACCCAAACAAAAGCGCTCTTTTTGTGTTTTCAAGGGAAAGACGGAAATAATGAAATGTCCCTTTTTACACTGCGCAAAAAATTCTTTTGACTCGCCTGTCCTAAGAATTGAGATTGATGAATTGCCCCGTTAAGCTTTCGACATGCTATAAGACTTGTCTTATGTCTTATTAGACGACTTTCTTTGTGTGTGAAAGGATAATATTGTAGACTCACTTATCTTATATTACAGCTTTTTTTTTTGTAAAGATTGTTTTGTCGTATAACACTTGATTTAGTACTATGACGTAATCAGGCGAAAATCCTTTTATATACATTCGAAAGTATGTATGGATGTATGATCTGTTTTAACGCTGACACTCTGAATGAAATTTGGCATGAAAATATCTTATTACTTGGATTGACACATTAGATACTTTTATCCTGAAGAAAATAGGTGGTTCCTTTGAGATTTTCCAAAATTTGAGCAAGCGAGCCACGCCGATTAGCTAGTGATTTATAATAAGTTATCATAATTGTAGGTATTTAAAAATCCTACTATTATTCGTACAGGACTATCAAAATTTTAAGGCTCGTTTGGTTTATTTCTTTTTTATTTATATAACTTTATTACGAAAACGTAACAGGCGGACTTAAGGCCCAAGGCCTTTTCTAACAGTCAACTTAACCTACAGATCCATGTCATGTACTTTTCATGCCCCTTCTAGCTTTTGGTTTAGTTTATTTCTAAGATGCTTTGACGTCTTGTAGAAAATTCAAAAATTACAATAAATAAATAAATTGTACACTCCCGTACAAATTGCCCGGGTTGCTGGACGCTTTTGTATGGATACGCCGCTTTTTTTTTGTTTGTTACTTTAATTTCATTATACTATAGTGATTTAGTAGATATAGCCTGTGGTCCGATTTATTACGCATATGTCTCAACAAACAACAAAGCATTTAATAAGATTCTCTTCTGGTGACGACAGTTCTTAAGAAGACAAGAAAATATCTTTTGTCATACAGCTATCCTTATTCTACTTCCGCAGCTTAGATTTCAGTTTTCTGCGAAAATAACCAAGACAGACCATTACTTTGTTTTTATCTCCATTTTAATTCGAGATTCTTAAAATACAACAATTAATTCTCGGCTAATTATACTTATATTAGGGTTAATTCAAATGAATGGCTTCCTTAAAACTTTTATTGGATTGCTGCAAATGAGATTTATTATCAGGAAAATATTTAATTGGATGGAAAGTAGCCCTTTTTATTAAATACATACATTTTTCGAGGCCTAGTGCTGCCTCCATATAAAAATATTTTTTTGGAAGGAAACAGTGATATCATATAAAATTTTGTCTTCATCAGACTTAGATAACCCTTTATACAATTTTATGAACTACTGTTTGCAGTTTAAAGTGAGAACGTCTAGTTTTTCTTCGCACATTAGCGAAAAACGGCGATTTTTGTCTAACGTGCGAAGAAAAGCTTTAAGTAGTTCATAATAGTATTTTATGCAACAGTTGTATAAGAAGGTTCATAAAATGCGAGTGGCGCAGGTTACGATGCGAGCCTTGGCGAGCATCGTAAGGAGACGCCATCGAGCATTTTTTGACATACTTATACAACGTTGCATACAATACTTTTTCTACGACTACATTTACTAAAATAAATCCAAAACTAACAAAGAAAAGTATGCAATAATATTATAATATGTAATAATGTGTATAATATGTATACAATTTATAAAATATGTATTTATTTGCCTGTATGTTTATATCTGTACGTATGTATTTTTATCTTTATATATGTACTTGGTATTGTAAGTATTGTATTTTTGGTCGTGTACACCCCGTCTGCTGACGTTTCACTGTATTCTCTCCATCCATCGGTTGTCTGGGAGAAATCGCTTTTAGCGATAAGACCGCCCGTTATACATTTAAATGCCTTTTCTGTGTGTATTTCTTTTTTGATTATTGATATATTTTTTGGTGTACAATAAAGTATTACATAACATAACATATCTATGGAAGACTTAATTTTTTTTATTGACGTCTTCCTAGTGACCAAAATGGCCATTTTTGAAACATGGAGTCACTTCTTCACAATTTATCGCAGGTTGACTGGAAGAGATCCCTATATGCATGCATTGTTTATAATTATTTGCTCTTTCGAATTTAATGCACTTTATTTTGTTCTTTGGTACAATTATTTATTAATACAAACAAATTCATGTATTTAAGGTACTCTGTTACTAATTCTTTATCTAAATCTAAATTAAATAATTGTGACGGAGGAGATTATAAATTGATAGAAGCACGTTTTCTTCTCCTACTCGAAAGATGGCGAAAAGTCACCCTATAGTTATTAGAAATGTGCAGACGCAGGGGTAAACGAAAGAGATAGAGACATGACATAGACTCCTAGATTGGATGGCAGATTGTTCAAAATAGGGATCTGTGGACAGAAGAGGGGATACGTTTGCTACAACAGTGGGACATAACATAACACCAAGCTAGGAAAAAAACTATAATGATGTCATTGAAGATTTGTACTTAGTAGACATGTAGTTAGTTTACTGAATAGGCATGTATTGTTCATACTATTAATATAGGACGTATGTCTAACTCTTAATTTCGTCGGGTTGATCCATTCAGAGCCTTTGGCACTGCGATTTTTAAATTTAAATAAAGTTAAATTATTTTTCAACTTTTTTAACAAGAAATAACACGATTAACGCGCGTCATGACAAAAGGTACGTTTAACGAAAAATTATTTATGCTTACATGCAGAGAAAAGCGGCAAAAAGCAGGCTCGAGTCAGCCGGTGTCACGCCCTCACTAATTGCAGCGGTGGTCATTTACTACGGATCCACCGAGTTGAATTTAAATAAAACAATTTTGAATTCTCGCCAACGCGGCTGTGTACTGTGCACGAGACTTTAACTCGGGATTTCGCGGGACTTTTTAGATTTATGTAATACGTTTTATCACTTGAAAGAATAGGCTTTTTAAACATTACACTCATCAATGAGGTGGAAGTATGCATTGGGTTTACGCATGTTGAGAAACCCTAGACGAGGTCGAGGTCTCTTATACAAGTTCATTTGCCAGATAAATCAAAAACCCCTGACTTTCATGCGTTTACTATTAGTAACTTTTGACTGAAATGCGGCTAAACCGCGATTTGCATTACACATAGCTGAGAACCACAGTAAATAAACTTCTTTGACGTTAAAAAAAAAACGCATCGAAATCAGTACATCCGTTTGATAGCTACTTTGCCACAGACAAACACATGGACAGACATTAACGTCAAACTTAAAACACCCCTCTTTTTTGTAGGAGGTTAAAAATGTTGTACGTAAAACCCGGCCGCGCTCGCCGCGTGCCGCACCCGATAATCTAAAGAAAGATGGACTGGAAACGAATAAATCCCTGCCTACCATCGTGATGCGGCGTAGAAATTAATTTTATACAATAGAAAAACCCTAGATTAAATTAAAAGAGCTACAAGTCTCTTTTTTGAGGAAATTGGTCTACTGTTTTTATTCGACGTTGAGCGTGATCTTTTATAACGTTTTTGTACTAACATGTTTGTTGTTTTAAGATTCCTATTCTGCTATGAGGTACACTCGAAACCCACGTAAACATGTACCCCATACCTCACCATGGAGTACACGCGAAAAATAAAATCTTTTCCGTGCAAACTATGGGATGAACGTGAAAAAAAGATCATCCACTCTTTATATAATAATATAAAAAGGGAAATACCCTAAAAAAATTAACATTTTATCATACTACTTTATCTGCATATGTTTTATTTATATACCCATTAAAAACACAGCTTTTTAGTAATATTAGTCTCTGAGCTAAGTCGCGGAGGGACAGAAGGATAATATACCGAATCTATCTACATGTAAGGACTTCGGAGCTCTAATAAAAACGACGGATGAATATTGAACACTTTTTGCAAATGCAACTGAAACATAAAAGTACCGTCAAAGCACGTATAAAAAACAATTTCAAAAATGTTTCACGTAAAACCCGGCCGCACTCGCCGCGCGCCCGCACCCAATAATCTAATGAATGATGGACTGAAAACGACTAAATCCCTCTCTACCTTCGCGATACGGCAAAGAAATATCGCCGTTATAAATTACTTTCTGTATTGAGCCGGCGCGATATGAATCACGTACATATTTGATAGCTTTTTCGGCAAAATAAAGCACGTGAATTTGGAATCGTGTTGACAATTTTCTTTGCCACCCTTCTTTTTGTAATGTCGTAATTTTTCCATGACATTTGGTAAGAGGATTTTGTTTTTGAAGCTTTTTTTCGCACAATTGCGAAAAACTGCCACTTTTGGCGTATGTGCGTAGTAAAGCTTCACGTTCTCACTTTAAACTGTAAACAGTAGTTCATAAAATTGTGTGGAGGGTTATCTAGTGCCTGGTCAAGACAAAATTTTAAATGATGTCTCCGTTTCCTATCAAATGATTTATTTCACATGGGGGCAGCACTGGATCCCGGAAAATTCAGGTATTCCATTAAGTGAATTTGACACTAAGCACCAATTACGTAAAGAGAAACCTAAGCTCTCCTACTCGCACACGTACAACTCAGCCGGCCAACTGTACCATCAGCCTTGAAAAAGGGTATTTAAAATAAAATTTCGTCTAGCGAGTCACATTCGGGCTCACGGTAGAAACGGCTCTACCCACCAATAATGTTCTGGTCCGTGATCGCCGTTATAGAAAACGATAAGGAGGACTGTTTAAATATTTTACTGAAAATATTAATTTTCTAGTTTTCAAAAACTTTTGAAATTTTGACAAACTTTGACAGAACATTTTTAAAGTTTATGAAAGATAACTTTGCCTCCTTCAATGTTCTTAGTAACAAATATGTTATTTACTGAGCAAATTCTCCCGGACTGACTGTGCTGTTTGCTGTAACCACATACTACAGTATCTTATTTCTGTCTATTATGATATTATTGAGCTACTGGGTCACTTAATCCAAGAGACCTTTGTATCTACGTACAGAAAGTTTTATTTCCAGTCCATCAATACTTATTGAATATATTTCACAAAAAACATATAAACATAATATGTTTTTTGTAAATACTCAAAACTGGAAAAACTCAAAATTAATTCAACTTTTCATTGTGTCATCAGTTGAAGTTAAGTTCTGAAGGTTGACTTTCAAGAATCTTTTTAGATGTCTTCAAAATCCGATGCCACCTTTCCAGTGTTCCGTTTGAAATCGGATGTACAACGATTCTTCGTTATTCCCATTAGCTTCATTAGGTTTTAGATAACTAACTTGCGAACTGACGTCCTTTGTCGCGTGCGAATAGCCAAATCTTGCTATCCAGTACTTGTAAACTGTATCTGCAACTATTTCAACTGTTATTTCATTCGTAGGTATCGCTTCGGACAATTTTGTTTCTCGGCCGATCATAGTAATAAGATAACGATGACCTTGTGACATGGTGGTGGACGTGGGAAGGCATCCGACGATATCGATATGAAGATGCCGTAACTGTCCCGTTAGAGGGAATGCTGACGTAGCGCTGAATGTGTGACGCTGAATCTGTTTTTTCCGACAGTCGATGCAGCTTCTTGTCCATTTTGCATTTACTTACAATATACTATCACGTTTCTAATATCCCTTACAGGGCACACAGAGCATTTTGAGTCTTGCGACATTGAGCTTAGGACCTTTGTCCAAGTTCAGTTTGGGACTCATTTACGGAGATCTGTGCAGGAAAAGAAGCAGCAGGTACATTCTTAGTTTTTTTTGCCCCAGACCTAGAATACATTACTACGTATGCGAGTAGGCCAACTGAGGCTACATATAATAAAATATACTTAATTGTAAGGGTGAATTCAGGCCACGATATTTAACAACTTTCGCCAGGAACATATATCAAAATATGAAAAGTATTTTTTTTTTCTTTCCATACAAAGTCGGATCAGCTGATCGGTCAACTTGTATGGGAGGCCGAAATGATTTTTCATATTTCGATATACATATGTCTCTTAAGGATAGTTCCCTTTTCCTCCCTGGTCCCTTCAGTGTCATGAACTGAATTCTATTCGTATAGCTCATTGAAGTACCAGTGGGCGGCGTACATAGCACGAAGAGCCGATGACCGATGGGCAGAACGGTTCTCGAATGGCGGCCACGTACCGACAAGAGCAGCGTAGGACACCTACCAACTAGGTGGTCGGACGACTTTAGCAAGGTTGCAGTAGAATTGCTGGATGTAGGCTGCTTCCAATCGATCGTTTTTGAAAATCTTGGGAGAGGCCTATGTCCAATAGTCGACTTCCTGAGGCTAATATGGTGATAATGTTGATTTACTGTTGTATCCACACTAAACAAATTCTGTAAATACAACAACCTTTCATTTTCCGAGCGAGTGTTGACACACACCCATTCCAACTTTCAGTGGGAAATAAATAATGGACGCAATTATTTCCGTGCAAGACCGTTCACGCGAGCCGATAGTATCGTGGCTATAACCTAATAATTCTAGGTTGTTTGGTTAGGTGAAATTTCGAACATGTGTGTTTACTAAAAATAAAAAAAAATACATTCAAGCGACAAGCTTTCATAGTTTATGGCGTAACTGGCTCTAGTAAATAAAATTACAATACAATACCCTTTATTGACGACCTCCGTGGCGTAGCGGTCACCATGCTAGTCCGCCACCCAGAGGTTCCGGATTCGATCCCCTGTAAGGGTTGGAAAATGGCCTTTTTCAAATTGTCCTGGGTCTTGGTTGTTTATCTATAAATGTATTTACTATAAAATATAGTATTGTTGAGTTATTATCCCATAACACAAGTCTCGAACTTACTTTTGGGCTAGCTTAGTCAGTGTAATTTGTCCCTATATATATTTATCTATTTGTTACTATTTATTTATTGCACAAAATAAATAAATACAGGACATAATTATCTTAAAAACTAGGAATCTCTCTTTATAAGTCCAGGCAACCTCTCTATATAAGTATACAAAAAATGATAGGAAATTAGGTAGTGCAGGGTGGTTAATATAATAAACATACATATATACAATCATAATAATAAACTAACATATAAATCTTACTTAAATACATACAACAAAAAAGTTGATATTAACAGTACAAGATGAATAAACTAAGTGGAAACAAGGGAAGGATATTTATTTACCTTTCTTATGGATAGAAAATGATATTTCACTTGAGATTTGAGGCTGGCTAGCGTTTGGGCGCGTCGGATAGTAAGAGTTTCATGTATTGTACATGTAAAACTGACTCCAGCTGGATGAAAACCACATTAAATTATATTGCTTCATATACAACGTGAAACAAAAAGGGTCTCCTTCCTTTCTTTGTCCAGTGAACCAAATTTTTGTAGCTCAATACATTTACACGGCAGGTTTTTAATTTTGTATAGAGTTGGAGAATTTTTTTGCGATTTCAGGTAAAGTTCCATAGTAAAAGTAGTTCACATTGATTAGTACGTTAACTTCCTTTCGGGTTTATACTCCCTTTTCTTTACACGTTGTATGTTTCATGGGGAAAGTTGTTCAGAGTCAACTCTCATGGACTGAATGTACCCGTAAAATACTTTCAGCATATTGTTTTAAAACCCTGTTTAAATAACCTATGTAAGTATTCATAAATCTTTATTTCGTTTTAGAAGTATTATTATAACTTTCACAAAAAAAAATGTAAATATTGTTAGATATGTTATTATGATTAATCTCAACTATATTTTTATATCATTTATACTATATGCTTAGTTGCGTATGTTGTTGGATGTATTGAATAAAAATATTATTATTATTAACTATCCATTTAACAAATATTCACTTTTCATTGGGCGAGAAATTTCGTAAAACTTGTTCCAGGTGATACGTGTTTTTCAGTATGAAGTGTGTGCAATAACTGTTATTTATTTAAAATTTCATTACATTTGCAAGGTTGGTTGCGAAATATTTTTTTTACCTGTACAATTTATGAAGTAAACGGTCGAAGTTCAAGTAAAATTTGTTGCAAAAAAGCAGATTTTTGGAGGCTAATACTGAATTTGTTTCTCAAAATTTTATTTTTTCATTTCAGTAGAAACCTAGAAATAGCGTACAAGATATCTGTTAGTTCAAAAAATTTCAAGAAAGATCAGATACAACGTCATAATCACGTACGAGCGTTTGTATGAAAAGTAAGACGGGAAGGCTGCTCTTAATACTAAACCCCTAGGAGCTGACTGACAATGACATACCTTGAATCAAGCCCAGGTGCATACAGAATATCTGAGTGGGCGAGAGGGCCAAATACCGCATCACAAGCAGTGTTTCATCGGTTTGTGCGGGTCAGGGGCCAGACCTTACCGTCAACTTTTTAAATGTTGGTGTCATATCCTCGGCACGTTTATAGTAACTTCTCATATGTATCAGGTTCAAAATAGTCTATGCTACAATACATTATCTAGTATTTTCCATACACGTACTGTCGGTCACAGCTGTTGGTAACACCGGCGGTGGATTTCATGCGATAAAATGCTTTGCTTTGGTCATTTTCTAGCCTTCTGAATTCCGAGCAGACTCGAATGTAGGAGTATTTTGCATGGTTTTGCCTGCGAAATTAGATAATGTAATCCAAAATGAATTTAGCGCTCACAATTAATATTATTAGCTGGGAGACCGAACTTTGCTCGGTTACATTTTTTTAGCCTGGTCACTCCCTAAATACCGAGTTTCCGAGATTTATATATATATATATATATATATATATATATATATATATATATTATATATATATATATATATATATTATATATATATATATATATATATATATATATATATATATATATATATATATATATATATATATATATATAAATATATAACGTCGCAACCTCATCGATTTTGGGCTTGTTTGATTTGTCTTGAGGAGCAAAGCTAATTTTTTTTTTGATAAAAATTTTTTATATTTTTTTTTTATAACCTCTTGTTTCACTTTTGCCTACCATTAAAAATGATTTTATACCGTAGAACAATTAAGAATCAATTTTCAATTTTCAAATCGTTCAATTTTCAAATCCAGACACCAAACTTTGTACAGTCATCAAAAAAATACGACAACCAAAACAAAACTTTATAAATAAACAAGTCAAAGACAATTTCTGGCGGAGAGGCTAAAGTGGCTAAAAAGTTTTGCTTAAATACAGTCAAATGTCCTTTTGTTGGAGTTTGCCCCTTGTTCAGTGGGCCAGAGTGGGCCCTTCACTTTGCCCAACTTTTAATAACAGTCAAGTTCACGGGAATTAGAACGCTTGGATTAGGTTTGTTGGGATTGTGTTGAATGATCTGTTTTTGATGTTGTTTATCGGCATCATAGACTTTTTACAAGCTTTTTTATTTAACTTGCAATGTATCTTGTAACTGATAGGAGTGACGACAGGGCTAGCAAAATATAATTGTAATTAGACCATCTTTTAGATTATCCAAAAATAATGGACCCACATTTTTTCGTTTGCCAAAAAGTATAATCGCTAAGATACGAAGCATCAAAGTTCCGGAGTGGAGGTTTGCGACGTCACCTCTATGTAAAAATCGTACGTAGCCTCTATGTAAAAAACGTGACGTTATGCGAAATCACAATGCGCTGTATCTTTGTCATTCTTTGTTTCTCAGAGAAGAGAAAAAAATACGTGAACGATATTTTTCAATAATCTAACCGATGGGCTAAAAATATTTTTCCATTCCTATTATCTTTTATCTACTTTCCAACAACTCAAATGAGATAAGTATGCTTCCCAATGGGTTTCGAACCTATGAACGGCCTTACACACATGCAAAAATAATAATAACCAGCCAATTGCGAGTCGGACTCGCGCACGATGGGTTCCGTACCATTATCTATAACAAATCACGTTTGTTGTTGGGGGAGCAGCCCAACTTAAATATTTATTTTAGTTAAATTATTAAGCTATTGCAAAGCTTTTTTCGCGGGCTTTGAGCGCAGCGACCGAATCAAGAAATTCCGTAAAGAAAATAAAACCTAACACCCCACACCGCCTAAACATTTCTCGGCAACCGGCGACCGGCACAGCGGCGCGGCGTTGAAAGCCGTGCATCATCTAACATCGTTTCAGTTCGGCAGACTTCGGCACGGTGTTTGTGTGCGTGTGACTAGACGTATGCGTGTAGACTAGCTGCAACATGAAACGATATTAACGTCTCATTTATTCAATAAAAGAAAAAAAAAATTCTCTTATCGGTCACCACGCTCAAAAAGTATAACTTTAATTAATATCAAATAAAAAAAATACTGCATAAATAAAAAAATAATAAATAATTATAATTGCATAAGTTGATAAAAATGCTATGCAATAGCTTTACCGCGGCAGTCCCCGAGTGCCACACGTTTTTATTTTTATGTTTAAAGTGAATATACAACTAAATATTCTATGAATATTTCAACCGTCTACCTGTTGCCGTTATTAATATCGTGCAAAACCGGCATAAAAATCATCCTTGTTGTATGGGATGTCCATGTAATATCCATTTTATTTTGTTTTTAGTTTATTTTTTGTGATAGCGGCAACAGAAATACGTCATATGTAAAAATTTCAACTGTCTAGCTATCACGGTTCATGAGATACAGCGTGGTGACAGAGAGACGGACGGACGGAATGGACGGACAGCGAAGTCTTAGTAATAGGGTCGCATTTTTTAACTGACTTTAAAAAAAAGGAGGAGGTTATCAATTAAACCCCTTTTTTTATTTATTCTACGCAATATCTTTTTCAACCGTGGACTGATTTTGATGATTCTTTTTTTGATTCGAAAGCCTTTACTACCAAGTCGGTCTCATATTAATTTGGTGCAGACATGATGAAGAACTTCGGACATATGGAAGAACGTCCTGAAAGAAAATAAAGGCATTGTTTTTTTTTTGGATACGGAACCCTAACAAACAAAATACGTTCCATGACGTACATTCAGCTAGATCAATGCTGAACAGCTGAATAACCGCTGTTCGTTGCATACATCAGTCACGTCTCACCTCTCCACGTCAATATTTGCCATTTAACATAGCAAACAGAGCCGCATCGATATTTCGTGGCATGTCTTAGGTGGCTGGGGATTTGCTCTAGATTTCACGAAAACCATATATTCATATCAACATCAACGTTGTACCATTTTAGCTACGTAGACTTATATATTATCAAGAATGTACCCTTACCACTTACCCAAATATTAGTTTACTAGCTGTAATCCGCGACTTTATCCGCGTAGAAGTCGAAAATGGTTCTAATAGGATTTTTTATTGGTTTTTAACGTTATTAATTTTGTTAAAACATATGAATTATTATGTTAAAATGTTTGAATACTTATAAAATATAACAATATTTATTATAGTGCAGGGATTTAAAGGCTTAGCAGACCCGGCAAACTTTGTTCACCCTTCCCTTTCACCCCATTTCATCCCTTTAGGGGTTGAATTTTGAAAAATCCTGAAACACATGTTTACTAATATAGCACCAGGAGTACTCTTGCGAAGTTTTAAATAAAATAGTCTAACTAATCTTGTTTCTCCAGACAAACTTTGGACCCCCGTTTCACCCCTTTAGGGGGTGAGTTTTGAAAAATCCTTTCTTAGTGCACTCTTGAACCATATAAGAAACCTTTGTGCCAAAATTCATCTTTCTTCCATTAGCGGTTACGGCTGTACGTGCGTCTATATGTCAGTCAATGGGAACTTCTCCTTTTATATATAGGTATGTAGATTATGAAACTGTAGTTATTAACCTGACACCATTACGTCAATGCAATTTATAATTTATTATATTTATTTAAACTTTTCTGTTTATTATATCACACAATTTTATTTATTTATATAAACGTACACATTGTCTTATTTTCACCCGACTGAGCCAGAAGGAGGGTTATGTTTTTCGAGAGTATGTATATATGTATGTATAATTGTTTGGTACGCTCTGCAGCCTGAACGGTTCGGTGGATTTTAGCTTGAGAGGTGCCATTAAATTTGTATTTACTGTGAGAGTGATACTGGGTAGTTCAAAATAAAAATAAAAAGAAAATGGCGGATTTTTGGCGCCATATTAAAATGTTTGCCACGCTCTGCAGCCTGAAAGGCTCGATAGATAGACTGAGAGGTGACGTTAGATTTATATTTACTGTGGGAGTGACACAGGGTTTATAAAAAAGCAGTCAGGCTTTTTGTTGTTAGCGGTCACCATGCTAGTCCGCCACCCAGAAGTTCCGGGTTCGATCCCCGGTCAGGGCAAGTTGGAAATGGCCTTTTTCAAACTCTCCTGGGTCTTGGGTGTTTATCTATAAATGTATTTGTTATAAAATATTGTATCGTTGAGTTAGTATCCCGTAATACAAGTCTCGAACTTACTTTGGCTAGCTCAATCTGTGTAATTTGTCCCTAAATATTTATATATTTATTTATACACTATTTTATATTATCTCGTAACATTGAATTTAAGCCTAAAAATAAAATTGTAAGAATAACACTATGCTTATTTTTAATTAACGTTTATTGTCCCACTGCTGGGCAAAGTTCTCCCCCATAACCTTCAACTCATCCCGATTTAGTGCGATTTTCGACCAATTCTTCTAAAAATATCTGATCTCACCACTTCAACGTTTCTTAGGCCTACCCGGCTTCGTACGACCATCTGCAGGAAACCATCCAGAATCTTTGAAGTAAGTAAATCGAATTTTGTGCCATCATCAGTAAAGTTTATTAGTAGCAAATTTAGATTTTTAGTTTATCTTTCATTTTTTTTCGTTAGTGTTATTGTATGTAATTGAGTGTTGAAAATAAAATTTTCTTTATACCAAACTTCAACAAAAAAGTAACCAATAGGTCATTCATGTTTTCTCCGCTTTCTGGATGTCCACTAGCATCCGACGTCTGATACAACCAAATCCGCACAGATTGGGCTGTGTCACGTCCTGGTGTTTACCAATATTGCTTGGAATTTAAAATAAATCACTCCTTTTGATCTTATTAATTAAAATTATAAATAATATTCAAAATTTATATCATAATCATAAATCGTTTATTTTTCAGACATAATTTCAAAAGTTGTTAGTTTACAGTGTAGGGTAGTTAACAGAATAGTTCTTTAATTTTCACCAATGTATCAAGCATATATACATACATTCATAGTGGACATAATTAAGTCCGTATCAGTTTTAGCGTCATTTTGGCGGTTAGATGACTGTAGATGCGTTCGCTAACTTAGCCCAATTTCCACTATGATACAGAATAAGTACTACTTGCTCACGTCTTAGTTAGCAAAGAAATTCAAAGAAATATCTACTCACCTTTTTGTTTAGATACCAAGTAATCTATTGCAAACCAATTTCATTCTTAATATTCTAGACGAACGATTCATAATAGGTAGATTAGGTCCTATACAAAACAGATTCAGTGAGCGGATTTAGCACTGATTTCACAGTCCAGCGGTGGCCGCTCGTAGTGATGAATTTCGATATCAGTGATACAGTTCACTTATTTTAATAATCTGTGTGATTGATATCAATAATTAATTACTTGTTAATAACAAGTAATAACATGTAAATTAATTGTTGAATTAAAATAAATAACTTGAAAACCTACACATGTAATGTTGGTAAAAAACGCCAAATAAATTATTTTTCTTCCTTTTTTTTCATACTGTACCATTATAATCTGGTACAGTACGAAAAAAAAGGCTTTACTATTTTTTAAAAGATTTTAGTATATTTTAAACATAAAATTACCTAATTTCCGTGCTTGCATGATGTTTACAGCCTACTAGCATATTTGAACTTCGTTTGATACAACCGAATCCGCAATCGACCAAATCCGCGCAGACTTGGCGACGTCACGTTCTGCGTGCCGGCGCTTACGTCAATATTGATTGCTCAGAAATGTGAAACAGAGTGTTGTTGAGTTTATTTTCATTCTTTTTAATGTTTCATAATCTATCAGAAATGTGTGAATTATAATTAACATTGGATTCAAATAAAACAATACTTTTATTAGGCTTAGGGCGTATGTGCTCCCGATGATAGATTAAGGGTTAATAAAGGTATAGTCGTGGATTATTTCTGACATAAAAAAATCAAAAACAATATTACATTAGCAGATTTGATTTAAGTATAATTTAAGGAAGGTTTTAAAATAAAATAAGTTTTATTCAATACATTTTTATTAAAAATCATTTGAAACATCCAGTTAATTTCCATACAGGAAAGTTTATATTTATATGGCTATAAAAAAAACAACAAAGAATTTTATTTCGATACTAAAAAAAACGGGGGCAAAAAGTTAGGATGGGATATTTTTATGACTTCCCGGATAGTTCCCGGTTTTTATTTTAGTATGTAACTATCAAATCCAGTTACGTTGATTTATTTTTCTTTAAAGGGTTTTACCACAAATATTTGACTGCAAAATCTTTTAAATTAATGGTAACATAGTACGTACCCAACCTACCTACATGAAATTTAATTAGACATTATAAATATTATAATCACATTCGACATCATTATAACCCAGCTTGGATAAAAAATTTGACTTGGATTTCTTGTAGGCAATGATTCTGCAATTGCCCTTAGTTTCATTTCATTTGTTTGAATTAATGGACTTACTGATCTTATTAATTAAATAAAAAAAATCATTTAAAAATCTAAAATAATGTAGGCACTACACAGAATCTGGTCTATATATAAAATATATGATTACTATTACAAGCTCCTTAAGTATTACAAATTAAAGATTTTTTTATCATAATCCTATGTCAAATTTTAATTTCTTCAAATTATAAGATTTTAATTGAAAAATACTAAAATTTGCATGACACATAAATAACTAAAACAACATCTATATTATAATACTTAACACACTTTAATAATGATATATCTTAAATAAAATGAATGCTTATATAATGTGGAAGGGTTATACCCGTAATAAATCGAACCACGAGCTATACAGCTTCACTAGATCACTACGGTAAAATAATATTAAAATAATAGTCAAACAACCAAAAAACCGTCGAAGTTTACATACAAATTGCCCGGCTGGCACCGACACCTTTGGATGGATTTTTTTTTATTTTTGACTGTTATTTTATAACTCAAATGGGATTAGGCACGTATGTAAGATGCACCCAGATAGGTGGGCAAAGATTGCTACAGAATAAGGTCGCCCAAGGACAGGGTGGTGTGATGATGTGACATTTTTTGACAAGACTTGGAAATCCATCGCGCAAGATAAAGATTAGTGGCGTACTAGAGGGGTAGCCTTTGCCCAGCAGTGGGACAGTATAGGCTATAAAAAATCAATATACTAAAGTGATCTAGCACGTGGTTCGATTTATTACGGGTATGTCCCTTTCACGTTACTACATATTTATAGAAAAAAACTGCACATAAATTAGTTATACAGTTCAATGCTGCCGATTTAGGTGCACGTTATTCTGTCATATTAAGACCCCGTTATCTTGTTACATTGATTGACATTACTTTCTTGCAGAGATTGATGCTTTTAATTTATCGACTATTGAAATATTGATAGTACTTAATTGTACCATAGTCCATTTGTTTAGGTACTTAAATAAAGGTAAACAATCATGACATGTCTTTTAATCAAACATACACTTTATAAATTAACACTTTTGCACATTACAAATCAATTAATTTGTAAATTATAAATTACATACTTAATATGTCATGTGAAATATATTAATCTGTAAAGTGACTATTTTAATAAAAGAAACGTCAAGATTGTTTACGTTTATTTTTAATACCTAACCAAATGGACTATAGAGTTACATTATATGTCACTGTCAATGAGTCAAAAATATCACTACTAAGTGATAAAATAATGGGATAAATAAAGGCCGCGGGTAAAAAAGAAATTGGAGTTCATGATTTATGAACTTATTATAAGTACTCGTATATTAATTTTCCCTCAGTAATTACAAAAAAAACTGTATACAATTCTACATCATTTGTGTAACTAAAAGAGGCATAAAGGTTTTGGTGAGTATAAAAAGTGGATATTAATAAATTAAATGTTTCAATCCCTACACCTCCGTGGCGTAGTGGTCACCATGCTAGTCCACCATCCAGAGGTTCTGGGTTCGATTCCCGGCAGGGCAAATTGGAAAATGGCCTTTTTCAAATTGTCCTCGGTCTTGGATGTTTATCTATATATGTATTTGTTAATAAAAAAATGTATCGTTGAGTTAGTATCCCATAACACAAGTCTCGATCTTACTTCGGGACTAGCTCAGTCAGTGTAATTTGTCCCTATATATTTATATATTTACTACAAAAATGTGACGCTTGGGTGACAAGATACCGGGGTCGAGTTATATTTATTAAAAGTCCTTAAATTGGTAAATTTCTCGCTATATGATGTACGTTATTCATATAGCGTATGATCCATTTCTGTCAGGAATTTATTTCTGGAATAAGTCTATGAATATCTTTTCCCCCCAAAATATCATTTCCTTGTGTAACACCGACATCAATTGGTCTCCGCAGAATAAAAACCAAGCAATCAAGTATTCCTTATCGACTAGTTGCTCCTCTTTTACAATTTTTAACTAAAACAACAATTTTTATTATTTACAGAATATAAATAACCTACTTGTTAAATACAATACGAATTTAAGAGTATCTTAATATAAAATCACATTTTCTTCAGTAGAAGTGTTGTGTTGTAATTCCTAAACATTATATAGGTATTATTTCTAAAAATACTTTTTAAAATAAGTAGTATGTTACGTTTGCTTCAAGCAGTTGAATTTTTAATTTAGAATAATTGTTAAATAGTAATATAAAATAATAACAGGTAATAATTACATTGAAGTAAAATTTACTATTATTTCCTAAAAAATCTAAGATCCTATAAGTTGATGTTGTAGGTCATAGATTTTTATGTTTGAAAATGTACACATATTCTATTTACATGTCGGTTTATATATCTAATTGATTTACAGACTTAGCTGTTTTAAGATTTATAACTATTTACAGTACATACTGTTACATACATATAGTTATACATATAGTTCGATACCTATTCTATTTTTAACTAAAACTTACGTATAATTTACTTTCTTATTCCTACCCGTTTGGTAGCAAGCTATATCACAAATGCCATTAGCGATTCCTCATACATACATCTTCATTAATTAGTTAATTATTTTGCATTAATTAATTTAAACAGTAACTATAAAGGATATCTTTTATATCAGACCCAAAATTTTATGTACTTATAAACATAGACTCAGTAAAAATCTCTGTTTTTTTTTTTCATTATTTTGACCGTAATTGTTTTTGTACTACGTATTATTCTCAGAAAATTACAATTAAAGTGCAAAGTGTACATTTGTACAGAATCTAAAAAAACATTAGCCTTTTTGTATAAACATAGTGTTATATATACATTATGAAAAGGCTCGGATACCAAATTAAATAAACTTAATTTTTGTAAGCCAGCTTAAGCATTTTTAGATCCCATTTTAATATGAAACATGAAGGATATCATTTTTTTTTTTTACTTGAAAATAAGGGTTTCTTGTCGGACCTTTATAGATGTTTTTACAAAATTCGACACAGTACACGAGCAGTAAAATTTTACAATTTAATTACAGTGTGCAAGTATAAATTATTTAACGTTAATATAGCAATGGTTAGGGACATAACTTTGTTGATGAGAGGAGCGAAGAGCGGAGCGGATTTGCCAGCGGCGGCAAGAGCGCTTGCGGCGGCTTCGACACATTGCCTGTAGTAAAAAAAAAATATAATTCTAATAAAATGCCTGATAACCCCAAGATTTTCACAAGCTCTTTATAATAATAAAAAAAACACACAACTTACAAAATTATGAGGATTCATTGTACATGTACGATTATTATTTGAATATTATTGAACTTCCTTTGAAAATCACAAAATCAGAAAAACATTATGATAACAACGACAAAGTATAGAAGCAATAAAAAAGCTCCTCTTTTTCTATCTACTTCTGTCCTGTGATTACAATCCAATTCAATTTAAATATATCTTTATTATCATAGGATATTTATAATATCTCTTAATAATCGTCACTTTGTTTTGTTGCACAATAATTGTTGACGTCAAAAAGTTACTTAGAGCTAAGTTTACTGCCGCCTTCAAAGCGCTAGTGCAGGAGATGCGGTAACAAACTGCACTGCAGCATTTTTTCAAAAACGTCAGCTCACAATGAAATTAATATTTATAGTTGATATGTGGACAGAGAATAGGTACATTGTTTGTTTTCATAATTAAAATAAAAAAAATTTAATGTCGAAATTTTAAAATGGGAATGTTGTCAAATCAACCTAAATAGATCTTTTATGAATCATCATAAAAGATCTATTTCAGGCGATTTGAGATGCATATCAATCTTCTATATTATTAATTTAAATACTTACTTTCGTATTTGTTTTCATTTAAACCTGGTCTAGTTATTAAACAAATGAATGTTAAATACCTGTAAGCATCTTGTTCAAGGCAAGTGATTGCACAAAAGTGCTGATGTGCGCAGGCGCCGTCGCAAGACTCCATGCTCTCATGTCTTACGCTGTACGCACGTATGTACCTGGGCGAAAGAAAAACATAAGGTAGAACTTTATGTTAGATTATTTTAAAAATTATGACAAGGGGCTACTTGCATTTTCCGGGTGTGCTCCATTTGAAATAAATCATTTGAAAGGAAACGGACATATCGTTTAAAATTTTGTCTTGATCAGACCCTAGATTTACTCTTTAAACTAATTTACAGTTTAAAATGAGAACGTGAAGCTATTCTAAGCACATTAGCCATTATGTGCGTAGAAAAGCTTCACGTTCTCACTTCAATCTGTAAATAGTAGATCATAAAATAGTTTGAAGGGTTATCTAGGGCTTGGTCAAGACACAATTTTCAATGATATCTCCATTTCCTGGCAGCCCTGGATCCCGGAAAATTCAGGAAGCCCCTTAACATAGGCCTAATATGAATCCGAGTAAATTCACATACCTCAACTTCAATTTTTTTTTAATTCAACGGTCATGCTCACTTATAATGCGCTGGCATTCATGGACGATTAAAATAAATTTGGTACCGAAACCAAGACATCCAAACTTCGTTTGTTAGTTTGAACTTACTTGTTGAACGCTGCAGTTTCGTGCGGCGCACCTATCCTGAGTTTGTCTGCTAAGTTGTGTAGTGATGCGGCTGAGACCTCGTGTAATCCGTAATACTGAGTCAGGTTGTATTCCGCTGTCCATTCCGCTACGCCTGTGTTTCGGTTCGCAGCCGAAAGGTCCAAGTAGTATTGGGTGTAGTCTAGCACCTGAGGATATTGTATTTTGCTATAGGTTTTGCTAGAATAGTCAAGTCGTAATCATTTATTTATTTTTAGACGTTCGTATCACTTAATAATTGACAATCCGCTAGTTGCCAACAATTCAAATCAAATACTTTTTCTAAACGTCAAAACAAACATTGTCTATGGGATTTGTATGAAAAACAGACTGATGACGTCATAGTTTCTTAGAGTCAAATAACGATCTTAATATCAGTTTTTCTGCAATAATAAATCAAAACTCACGTTGAAAATGGATATGATCAATGACAAATCAATTTTTTTTGTGAAGTATTATTTTCTAAACAGTACAAAATAATTTAATTTTCACCCAGAAAAGTACCTTATTGTGTTTCTTTTGATTTCATAGTAGATGTTGACGTCATCATTAAGTTACAACTAAGTATATATCATTATAACAGCATAAATATTATGGTTTAGTATAAATTTAGATATCAATAAAAAAATCTACAGTCCGTAAATGAGTTACTTATAGAACAATAATAGATGCAAATTTAAGAAGCGCCTGATTTATTCCGTAAATTCAAACGAAGTCTGCAATTTTCAATTAAGACGGTTGACTAATGTAATATAGACGGAAAGCTCGACCGTTCCGATATATTACGTGAGTCAAATACAGATCTGTGCAGTTACCCGTCTATGAATATATCTCATTATGGTATTAATGAAGACTGAAACCTATTAATTAGTAGCACTAAAAACGGATTCAGAAGGGCAAAATTTAGTGATGATACGATTGTAAGAGAGTATGTTTGTTACCTTGCCATTATTGGTGTCAAATTTGTAAAGCCTAAGACCAGGGTTGGAGGATCCTCTATCTCCAAGCGGACTCACTGACGGAGCCAGGAGAGCCCAGGACACTGGCCGATCTGTACAGAAAAAAAAGCATTTACATAAATTCACATAGATTTACATAAAAATACATTTCTGGCAAATTATATATATTGTTAGATGATCATCATCAGGGCGAGCGTTAAAAGTGGCGACCCGACGGTTTCGCTGCACTCTGTGCTGGCCGCACAGAGTGCAGCGAAACCGTCGGCTCACTGGTCGGCCTTCAGACTATATATGACGCGATTTAAAATAATTGCCAGAAAGAACTATATTTATTTTACTTTCTTTCCCTGTTTATGGCAAAACTGACAACACTTTGCACTAAGTTTTGCTTTGGTATAATTTTGTGTGTGGTGGATATGAGGGAAAGGACTGGCGAACGCCTTGACCACTGGACTGCCTCCGTAGTCCAGTGGTCAAGGCGTTCGCCTTGTGACCCGGAGGTCATGGGTTCGATTCCCACTGGGAAGCATACTTTGTTAAAAGTTGTTTCCAGTCTGGATAGGATATTGCAGGCTTGAATCACCTGATTATCCGAAAAGAAAGATGATTCCGTGTTTCGGAAGGCACGTAAAACTGTGGGTCCCGAACGCCACCTAGCGTTTGATCATCAAACTATCCAAGGATTGGTTCCTAGTTTGCCCTTTGGGTTGTGGAGGTCAGACGGCAGTCGCTCTGTGTAAAAACCAGTAACCTCGTCAAATCTCCTTGGTTAGGTAGCGGACCCCGGGCTCTGAAGCGTTACTGCTGAGGATGCAACCGGGAATACGCTCGGATGATGATGATGGATATGAGGGAAAGGGAGGTTAATAGAGATAAGTTGAATAACATGGTTTTATAAGAGTTGGTATTACGTGGTACCGACCACAAATAAGAAAAAGGCGAAAAACAACAAGAATTATCACGTGTATAATTTTTTTAACAAGAATATACTTACCATTATCGTAAATGACTCTAAAAGTGTCAGCGTGTAAGTGGCCAAAGAACTGGCCGGCGATGACCCGCGCGTACCGGCGAATCATGCGCAGGTACTTCGCGTTTGGGTCCCCAGGGCTCCCGTACTGCGAGTACGAGCCTGGGGCCGCGTGGCCTACTATGTACACCTGTTGGCAAAAAAAAAACATACATATACAGCATATACAGCAGCAGCAGTGGTGTGCACTCTATACAGATAAACAGCAATGTGTCTACCCTGCTAAAGGCCCTAATAATGACGGCAAAGTGAGAAATTTACCTCTTTTCTTCGATTTGAAGCCGGTTTCGTAATTTAGGTAATCATAACTAATTTACAAGAACAGCTCCATATTTTATAGAGTAGGCACTGATCACAGGGCCTTCCCTATAAAAAAGCAATGCACGTTCCTGTTAGGCAGAGATTATGGACCTCCACACTACGCTCCTGACAGACCTCTTTCGCTTCATCTACACTCATCACTCTCTTCATGCATGCCCGCCGGTTACGGGTACTTCTAACCTCTACGTTTTAAGAAACTCAGCAAAAAAATATATTTAAACAGGCTAAGCCGTTCTAGTGCGTAGGCAAACAACACTGTGTAATGAGTTTCTTTCAGCGTTTCTTCTCAGCAGTGGTCGTTCCATAATGCTTTTTTTTATAATTTTAATACGAATAAACTTCACACGTAATGTATACAAAACTTTTTGACGTGTAAAAGTATCTGCAAAGGCCTATATACTAAGTAAGAGAGTTCGAAAAGTATTATTCTAATAAGTTCGTCTTTTAGAATATCCAAAAAGAATGTACCCATATTTTCCAGTTTATCAAAATAGTAAAAATTTATAAAGATACGGAGCATCTAAGTTCCAGAGAGGGGGCTTGTGTCATCACCGCTGTGGAAAAATCGTGGTCAGGCGTGACGTCATGCGGAAAGAAAATGTTCTGTATTTTCGTCATTTTTTGTTTCTCAGAGAAAAGAAATACGTGTACATTTTTTTTTAATAATCTAACCGAAGGGCCAATAATATGTTTCCAGTCGTCATGCCTTCAATATTAAATAAACACTTGAAATTTTTACAGAATTTTTATAAGAACAATTATTTGAAGAATTAGTATTTGTGATCTTACCTTAAACTATTTAAAATAGATTTAAAAAAATAGCTTTTTAGGGAAGTACAAAAAAACATAAGTAGGTAAGACGATGAGGATGTGGACTAAAATATATATTTTTCTCATTAGATAGATTTATAAAAAGTTTGGTATATGTATTTTTCTTTCCTCTAATTACCAAATATACGAAGATACAGTGCATTTCAATTTCACGTGACGTCACGATCAGCTACGATTTGTAAAAAAAGGCGACGAAAATATCCCTAGCCGTAACTTTGAAGCGCTGTATCTTTGTGAAGTTTTACTACTTTTCTAAACGAAATATTTTTTCATAACTAAAAACCGACTTCACCACCAAATTACACAACCAATTTCGATAAAATTTCCACTTGGAAAGTATACGCTTTCAAACAAAAAAAAAGTTTTTTTAAATCGGTCTAGGCGTCTTTGAATAATCGGTGAACATACATAAAAAAAGAAATAAAGGATCGCGACGAATTGATAACCCCCTCCTTTTTTGGAAGTCGGTTAAAAATATGGGTAAGTGCTTTTTTTTACCCGACTTAGCCAGAAGGAGAGTTATGTTTTTTTAAAGGATGTATGTTTATTTATATGTATGTTTGTATAATTGTTTGGCACGCTCTGCAGCCTGAAAGGCTCGATGGATTTTAGCTTTAGAATTGTCGCTAGATATGTATTTACTGTGAGAATATCACTGGATAAATTTAAAAAAAAGAACGTAAGTCGGGTTTTTTGTTTTAGTAATAATTACTTGTTGGATAGTCTGGTTGACGGGACTAAATAAAATAATACATTTTCACTCACTCTATATCCCTATTCTTATTTATACAAGTACCTAAGGCAAAGGGTGCTTTTCAGACACTTCTCCCTGAGATCGAATATTTGGCTAAAGACGCCAAAAAAACATTGTTAGTACAGACGACGTATGTTATTTTTTGGCGTTTTTATTACGAATACCTAATATTCCTGTGTCTTAAAAAATGACTAGGTATCTGAAACTGAAATAAAAGGTAGCTTTAGCTAATAAACCTTAAAAGTACATACATACATATTAAATAACACGCCTGTTTCCCACAGGGGTAGGCAGAGACTGTGGACCATGAAATATGGACAAATAACACTGATTGAGCTAGCCCCAAATTAAGTTCGAGACTTGTGATATGGGATGAAAGTAAGTAATATATTATCGGGGCTTGTTATTTTTTTGCTTTCCACTTACATCTTTACAGGAATTTTCCTCTTTTGTTAGTTGTTAAAGGATTTATTGTGCAATGGTATGAAAACCATTACAATACATTACGATACAAGTGCGTTATGGTGGTAATAACTCACGAGGCGGAATTTCAGCCCGAGCAGCAGGCAAAGGCGTTTTAGAGCCGAGTGTGTTTAATTAATAATATACGCACGTTTTTCAAAATACTTGCGAGGAAAAATACCTAATGAACTAAATTCTTTGATTTTAAATAAAATCAACCACTGTAATGCACAAGGTGGCCGCCGTTTTACTTTTTACGCGACCTACAGTACTGGCTGGCACCGCGCGGAGGCGGGTGGGACAGTACGAAATTTGAAAAAAAAATGTTGCGGTAAAAGAATATAAGTTCACTATTTGCGTTTATAGCACACGCATGTATTTGAACTTTATATATCTAAAACCGGTGAAATTTGAAAATCCACTTTACCAGCAAACGTGTTGAAAATATAGTTTATTCCTTCATATGTTTTTAAATAAATTACATCTGACGTGCATCGTTAAACTAATACCGTAAATTTTGCAACAAAATCGCAATCATACGTCAGATTTATAAACGTAAGGTAACAAGTTTACAAAATTCAATTCCAAGCTGAAATGGAATAACGAGAGTAGCGATTTAATCTAATTTATATGTTTTTTTGTTCATTCGAGGACACGATTTCGCATCGGAATTAAATAAATATGTTTGTTTAATTTGTCGATTTGTTAGAGCATTTTTGTGTTCGGATAATCAAATAAATAAAACCGGCCAGATGCGATTCGGACTCGCGCACGAAGGGTTCCGTTCCATTAACTATAAGATGGGGCGAAAAATCACGTTTCTTGTATGGGAGCCCCCCCCCCCTTAAATATTTATTGTTTTTAGAATTTATTGATATAGCGGTATCATAAATACATCATTTGTTTTCAACTATCTAAATATCGCGGTTCTTGAGACACAGCCCAGACAAACGGACAGACAGACAGCGAAGTAATTGGGTTCCTTTTTAACCCTTCGGGTACGAAACCCCAACAATGGTTATGAGTGAGTTCGAGCCTTGTTAACAGCTTTTGTTAATCGTGATTTCATTCGTCAATTAAAAAACTTATATCCTTACTTATATATAAATGCGAGAGTAACTCTGTCTGTCTGTCTTCTTCAAGCTTCAACCACTGAACCGATTTCTATAATATTTGGTATGAATATAGTTTGAGACCCGGGAAAGGGCATAGGGTAGCTTTTATTCCGAAAATTATACATTAAAGGAATGAAAACGCAAGTGAAACTTTGTATGGGGAATCCTATGTTTCCATACAAAAGACTTAATTACAAAGTACTAAATTTCCGCAGACGAAGTCGTAGGTTAAAACTAGTACACTATAAAATTAAATTAATTCTCAAATGCTTATTAATAATTTAAGGAGACTTTTTAGAGTTCCGTACCCAAAGGGTAAAAACGGGATCTGTCCTGTCCATCCGTCTGTTCGTCTGTCCGTTTGTTTGTCTGTCTGTCACCAGGCTGTATGTGATGAGCCGTGGATAGCTGACAGATAATGTATTTCTATTGCCGCTATAACTACAATAATTAACACAGAATAAAATAAATATTAAAGTGGAGCTTCCATACAACAAACGTGATTTTTATAGATAATGGTACTGAACCCTTCGTGCACAAATCCGACTCGCACTTGGCCTGTTATTTATGCCTAGGTAACTGATTTTAAAAGTGCAGTACATTAATTACATGTCATATTTCTTTAAAATTTTCTTATGATAAAGAAATTACCAACAGTCGTATTTTTAATTAGACGAAGTCGACTGACGTTTACTGTGTTGTCAGTTTTTGATGAAATAAAAATAGTGTTGTAACAAAGTGAATGATTGAAAAACTCCTGAATGAATGAAATTGCCTCGATTGTCTAGTGAATTTGTACGGGGTTCAAATTTTAGTCGTGCTTTGTACATCTATCTATACTGAATACCGAGTGTTTTAAACATTAAGGAAAACTTGTAAGACTGTCCTATTTTCAATACATCAAGCAGTTGAAACTAAAGATATATAAAATATAACAATTATAGGTAGGTAATGAAAATAAAAAACATCGCTTATAACATTTGTTCACTCATCTGATTGAACGAGAACTGAACGCATCACTATTACTTTAAATATGGCAACATTATTTAACAAAGTGACATTAGCTACTGTCAGTTGGCTTCGTCTAATTAAAAATACGACTTTATACTACGTGGAAGGGACACACCCGTAATAAATCAAAGCACGGGCTATACTAGATCACTATAGTATAATGAAATTAAAATAACAACAAACCACAAAACATTTCGACGTTCCCATACAAATTGCCCGGGCACATTTTTGTACGGAACTGCCGAATTTTTTTGTGTTTTCGCTGTTATTTTAATTTCATTATACTATAATGATCTAATATAGCCTGTGGTTAGATTTATTGCGGGTATGCCCTTTTACGTTGTATATAAGCATATACCTGGTTTTCCATAGTCAAAGCGGCATAAATAGGAAGTTTCTAGATAAGGGCAAAATAAAACCTCATGTCAAATCAGTCTTTTGTAAAGCCCTTAGCTATATTTTTTATTGCGTGCCTCGAACTCGTTAGTGTACAGTGTCATCCTAATTGGATGCCACCGTGAGTAGTTTTTGATTGGGAAAAATTGGACAGCCTTTTTTATGGCGGCAATCATTCATTGCCAAGTGCCTTTGGTTAATGATACACAATGATGGGTAGTAAGCACTTTAGTTTTAATTTGAATCTGTTTTAATTTTAAAGTTTTGTTTTAAAGCTTTATGATACTTTAGACCTTTGCGTTTTAATTTTTATAAAAAGTTCTTGAACTCCGATGGACTCGAAGGCACATATAAACCGATGGGAAATTAAAAGAGGTAAAACATGAAACTGTACTTGTTTTCTTGAGATTTAAATTCATAAAGATAAAATAACTGGCCAACGCACACAGCTATGAGCATCTTCGCTCGTAGTCAGAGTGCTACGAACTATATTATGGGTACTCGTAGGCGAAGCCACGATTTTCGAAGTAAGGGCCGGCGCACATCATTTTGGCGAAGCGCGGCGCAAAGCATTTTTTACTGACAAGCTGATATCGACATTGCCTTCTTTGAAATAGTATCTAAAATCAATTAACACTACAGTTAAATAAATAAATAAACAAAATACTGATTGAGCTAGCCCCAAAGTAAGCTCGAAACTTTTGTTATGGGATACTGACTCAACGATACTATATTTTATAACAGATACACATCCAAGATAAAAAAGATATATAGATAAACATCCAAGACCGAAGACAATTTGAAAAAGGCCATTTTCCAACTAGACCTGACCGGGGATCGAACCCGGGACCTTTGGATGGCGGACTAGCATGGTGACCACTACATAAATAGCCTAATCGAAATTTGCCACATGTGCGTAAGTATTGCAGTTACTTTTATACCAACAAAATATACTGAAACTACTATAAGGTGTAGTTATATCGAAATAATTTTTTTTGATTTCATACAAACTTGTCAACTTGTATGGGCTTACTCACGTATATATCATGGACTGAATTTACCCGTAAAATATTTTCCGTATATTTTGTTAGACACTGTATAAATCCATTTCAAAATAACAATTTTTTAGGCGACAGTATAGTTAATGTTTCTAAATATTTTTAAATATTACTTATAAAGTGACTAGGCCGGTCACGTCTATTGCATGCCAACCGAACTTAGGCCACGTCGTCCGACGTCCTGGAAGACCTAGGCGCAGATGGCGTGACGATCTAGACGCCTACTCGAAGTACTGGCACGCAAAAGGACAAAACAGAGATAAATGGAGAGCCAAGAGAGAGGTCTTTGCCCAGCAATGGGATCTAATGGGCCCTTAACTTAACTTATAAAGTACATTTTTTTTAAATATTAAGTTTCACTCTTTCTTTAATTCAAACCCTCCGCAGTTGCTGCTTGCAGTTTAGCAGACCTCTATGCCCAGGGGACATAGAACAATAAGTTAAGTCACCCGCAGTTGCTGAGAAGCCCTCAGCTAGCCATAGGCCAAAAACGATCATACAATAAATTGCATTTTCCCCAGTTGCAGCACGATTAGATTAATGAGTATGTAATCTGTAATGTATCGCCGGGCCGGACTTTCTCGGCCCCTTCCGCCTCATAGTCATGAGACCTTTTAAGCAGGTTTGCTAGTATGACTAGTTTGTAACTTTTTGCTTTTAATAATACTGATACGGACAAAAAAAAATAGGTCCTCGTTTTTAAGGATCCGCTAGCACTCGGCCTTGAAAACTTCTCGTCCGGCAATACCATACTTCCCGGCCTCTGCAGTAATGTACTATTCTAGCAGCACAATTAGGTTAACGAGTATGTAATCTGTAATGTATCGCCGGGCCGGACTTCCTCGGCCCCTGCCGCCCCAGTAGTTAGTTATGAGACCTTGTGAGCAAGTTTGCTAGTATAACTAATTTGTAGCTATTTTCTTTTTAATAATACGGATACGGACAAAAAAAAATTGGTCCTCGTTTTTAAGGATCCGCTAGCACTCGGCCTTAAAAACTTCTCGTCCGGCAATACCATACTTCCCGGCCTCTGCAGTAATGTACTATTCTAGCAGCACAATTAGGTTAACGAGTATGTAATCTGTAATGTATCGCCGGGCTGGACTTCCTTGGCCCCTGCCGCCCCAGTAGTTAGTTATGAGACCTTGTGAGAAAGTTTGCTAGTATAACTAGTTTGTAGCTATTTTCTTTTTAATAATACGGATATGGACAAAAAATAAATAAAAAAAATCATCCAGTTGATATCCCTATTGTAAAAATTAAAGTGTAATCGTAAGACGTCAGTTATTCTTTCCATTTTTTTATTGACATTTTTTTGTGATGAAGTTCTTCTCGAAAAGATCTCTCTGAAGGTTGCGAAAGTGGAAATAAATCCAAAATTAGCTTGCATTAAATATAACTTATGTATGACCCGCAGATGCTTGCTAAGAATTCCAAAAGTCTGTATCAAAATCAGTCATACAATAAATTGCATTTTCTTGCAGCACGATTAGATATGTAATCTGTAATGTAACGCCGGGCCAGACTTCCTTGGCCCCTTTCACCCCAGTAGTCATGCGACCTTGTGAGCAAGTTTGCTAGTAAAACTAGATTGTAACAAAATATTTTTCTTTGGCGCATTGATTATTAAAAAATATGGTATACGCATTTTTTCTTTTTCCTGAATAGCAAATAATGACTAGGATAAATCGCAATTAAACGCGTGACGTCACGGTCAGCTAAGATTTTTAACCAAAGGTCACGTAAATGACCCCCACCGGTCAGCAAGTTCGAAGTACTGTATCTTTGTAAATTTTTACTACTTTGCTCAACGAAAAAATATGAGTCGTTTATTTTTGAATAGTCTAGTTGACAAACTAAATAAATTAATATAATGTTTATCCAGTCAACATCCCTATTGTAATAACCGGCCAAGTGCGTGTCGGGCCACGTGCAGTGAAGGGTTCCGTAGTTGTGAATGCCCAATTTTAAGCCGTCCAAAAACGTCTTAAAACTAATTTTCTATTGAATTTGTATGAGCTTTTCCTTTTCCGAGTATATTTTATAAGTTGGACGCCCATAACTTTTTAATTTGTAAACCCTAATTAGTTCTGATACTTTTCCTTTAAACTTCGTTATAAATACTACTGCTGTGATTTTTTCAGATGTCCATATATAACTGTTTAATAGATAGAGGGGGGGGGGGAAGAGGGTACCCCCCGTACACTTGACTCAAACGAAAATTTGCAAAAAACAAATTTAATAAAGATGTTTATTAATTTAAATAGGTCATACTAAGTTCTAACAAATACCTATACTCATACGCTCACCCGCTTTCGTCATAGTAATTTCGATGCCTTGTTCAAGACATATTTATAGCATAAGCATAAAACAAGCATTTTCTATGTTAGTAATATAACATTTATATTTTTAAAAGGCTAGTAATTACAAGGTTCATTATAAAATTACTTAATGGAATTTTTAATTTCGTAAATTTACCTTTCATGTGCCTTTTACGGCAATTTCTGTGTGTAAGGTAAAAGCTTTTTTAATTGCTCTCATGTTTAAGTCATTGACCAATATTGTTATATAAATTTGTATGATTACAGTCATTAAAATTACGTTTATAAGACGTTTTGATTACCTTGTACTGTAGTCTTAGAATTGCAGTAGAAGGCGTTCTCATTCCTTCCATGCTGATCTAAGAGAAAAGAAAAAAACAGTTGCACTCCAGGAGTGCTGATAGAAGTAAAAACTTGGTGTCGGTTACGGTGACAGTGTCGCGAATTCAATGGATGTTCCCATTTCAAAAAATGCTTTTCGTGCTTACCCAACGCACCTATCGAAATTTTCACTTCAAAAATATAGGATATACCAGCTCGTTGTAGCTGATCGATGAACTTGTTAATAGGATGCGGTTACCACCCATCACTATTTCGATTTCCATTTTCCACCTTCAAGCCCACCAACACACTAAAAGTGACCTATTATGGGTAAGAGTGTCAATATTATTATAATCTATTGAAGAAAATTATAAACAAAAAACAAGATAGGTAAGTTCTGAAATTTTATTACAGACTCCTAGACGAATCATGTCTAGTCGTCTAGGTTTTAAGATAATATACCTATATACGAGTAAATTAGGCTTTTTAAAGGTGTTTCTAAATTTTAAAAACATTTTAAAAACTCTATTTTACTTGATGTTTTAATAAAATGAGTGCTTTCACAAGCACTGTCTTTCAAAGATAAATCAACACTTAACACTTATACTCTGTTTATTTGATCCGATTAGCTGAAAGCGCTTGGTTATAATTTATGTTTGGATTACTAGCCGCACATGATTCAGATTCTTAATCATTTCTTCTATCTGCACAAAAAAGGAGCAGCTTATCATTATACGTTGTTTTTTTCTTTTCTTCCAAATCTCCAAACATAACGTTTTCTAATCAAACGTTTATTCAACGGCTAACACAAATCAATGCAGGCCTTATATTTCAATTTAATCGCAATACAATCTCGAATAACACCTTTGTTTCACTAGCAAAGCTGTAATATTCACAAATGTATGTACTACCGTATCTACAATTGTGAATCATTTCAATAGGCCGGCAATAATTCACCTTTAATGGAAGCAGAGGCATTGTGAATTGTCATAGTTTAGGCGTTATGTTAACAGTACTTCCATTACGACACACGATGGAATTTAATGTGGTGAATGACAGAAAGAAGTGGAAGCAGTTGACATACAGAGCCGACCCCAAATAGTAAAGCGGCGTGAGGTTAGCCCCCATTTCAAAAACTCCCATACACCATAAAATGGAGAGGGGGATGCCTGAAAAACAGCGTTTCTTGGAACTCCGGTCCGGGGTAACACAACTTGTGACATTTCTTGGCCTACTTGCAAAGTTTTGTTGAACTGTTTTTATTACTGTAGTGACTTAAAGTATGGCAATAAATGATATTTTATTTTTTATTATATTACGGCCGTATATTATAAAAAAACGGTTGTCTGTAAAGTCGGTTTACTGACGATAGTTGAAAGTGACAACGTCGAGGCCGATTGTGCCTCTTTGTCGCTCGTTGCGCGCTCTCGCTTGCACTTCAAGCCTTAAATGGAACGCCTCAGAGCGAGGTAACGCCGCATGCGTCATGTTTTTTCGTGTATGCAGCCGGCTCCATCGAATTATAAGACGTTGTCACGTCAAAAAAATCTGTCAGAATATTCCTGACGCCCGCCTGTAGGCACTTTATATGTTTTATTCTTGAACTCGTATACTATCAGAATTCAGACGTGTCTGACAATGTTAAGCGTGGTTTTATTTAAACGTCCGTTTTCTAACAAGAAGCAACGTCTCTATTGTTCGTCCTTTTGCTAAGAAATACGTAAAATGAAATCATCAATAGTTCACTGATCCCATTTAATACTGAATATAATAATACGAGTTCTTGATAAAAATTACGTTTCTTGGTAAATAAAATAGTTTTTAACTAAACTCTACCGACAAGAGCAAGCTCTTAAACTACAAGAGAGTGACTATTATCTATATATTTACAGAAAAACATTAGAAATTGGAAAATGTTGCTTTTCACTTTATTTCGTTTCATTTACTGTTAGTGTGTGACGCAGCATCGTTCTACTTGCCCGTCACTACATTCGCACACTATGAAATAACTATTTATGGAATTTACCTTCTGCTTATGACTTATGTAACTATGGCAGCTACGGAAATAAAGTAATTTGATATGGTTAGAATGTACCGTGGAATGAGGGAAGCCTCGAGAATTCCTCATTTTGAATTAACAATGCATTCCTTCGAAATAAATCTTTTATATAGCTGCGCCATTTCATTATTAAGTTATTCTGATATTTTTCGCCCCTTTGTTGCGAGATTGTTTACTTCTGTTATGATAAATTGTTTTTTTTGTTTGTTTTTTGTGTGTGTAAGTGGCCAACACTGTTTTTCAGTCAGATTTTCAAGCTGCTTTTAAAGCTGACATAACTTCACGACTGCCAAACAATGAGAAAATTTAAAGTTTTCATGGGTTTGTCAAAAAGTCAACCTAAAATGTTGGTACTTATCCCCCAGAATACGTATAACTCTAAAGCTATTTTATAAATACAAACGCAAAGTTAAGAGCCTCAGCTAGCCAATATATAGTGAGAAATGTATCGATTAAATTAAAAGAGTGCAGATTTTAAATGAATCTGGCAGAAAAATCAGCGCTTCTAAAATCGGTAGCATTGTACCTACTATTTGATTACAAAATTACACTGAATTTAAATTTCTACTCCCGAGAATATTGTCGGAAAGACACAGATAAAATTATTATACAGGCAAATCTTTACTCGCCTCAGTTCGGTTTAAACGTTGTGGTCTTGACGACCCCTGTGGCATAGTGTCATTCTCACTGAATAGCAAAAAAATTTGCCGCGGAAACTTCGGCATAGTATGTTTAGATAGTAAAGAGTGATGTTTTTTCTGAATCTGATGGTTAAAAGATTACGTAAGTTCTAAGTAAAACTAGTCTTTCCTAGCCAACTAGTGCAAGTTTCATAACTACCGGAACGGAAGCGGCCAAGGGAAGTCCGCCCTAATAAATTACAGATTAGAAACTCGTTAATCTAATCGCCTTCAAATTGCAGGGAAAGTAATTTTAAAAGAGGTTTCCTAAGCCGATAGATTGCTTGAATATGTTATTTGACTTTTATTTTGTTACGTTGCAGCGTGGGTTGTTTATGGCTAGCTGAAGAAGTTGCAATCCCTTTGAATTTCTAATAGTTTTATATGCGATGGAGGTTTCTTCCAAGCTAGTCTGCGAACAAAGAAAAAACTTAGAATGTTCCAGCTGCGTCTATTCCAGCGCAGCGCGCCTCGTACTGCGAGGCCAGGACCCTCGGTCCCGGGTTGTCTGTATATCTAGTTGTGCCCGCTTAGCTTCTCTATTCACGGTAGTCCAGCACGTGAAAAGTGGTCTCACTTCACCTTTCCTCTTGCTTGGAAAAGCTAAAGCCTTGGTTATATGGTCCTTGTCTCATCTCATCACATGCCCAAACCACCTCATGCGACCTCTGTCATCATTATACCTTGAACAGGCCCATTATATACTAATTTCTGACTTTATCAAGTCTTGTGACTCCCGTTGACATGAGATACGAAGGTGGGCTAATTATATTACTATACAGTGTGTATAAGTTGAAGATATTTAATAATTTCAATTTTATTCTCTTCTCGATCATTTTAATAGTATGCTATACGGTTTTATAAATAATATAGTAGTTACGATATGAATAGATATAACGATTGGTAATACATGTGTGCTGAGTAAGAATAAGAATTACATAAAATTGTGAGTGAAACATATAAATATTTAGTTGAGCTTAGGGTCAGATGTTTGCTACCAAGACTGCGTTGGAATAAAGGTATTTTTTATATTTGCGTTTAAATGAATAGGTTGATTTAAGGTTTCGTATTGGAGGTGGAATATTATTCCAAATTTTGGTAGCATTATATTTAAAGCTGCTACGAAACGCAGCTGTTCTATGTCTAGGCACGTCAAGGGGAGGCACGCAAGCTCGCAGTCTTCCGCTTCCTCTAGAATTCCTCCATTTTAGTTTATTGTAAAGATAAGAAGGAGATTTAGAATTGATCACACCAAACAGAAGAGTAGCCATGTATAATTTTTGTCTATCACGCATTTTTAAGAGTTTAGAGGAATATAAATATGGAGTAATGCTAGTCCGTGGTGGAATTTTAAAGCAGTACCTCGCGCAGGCATTTTGCACGCGCTGGATAAGTTTTTGTGACCTAGCTAAAAGACAGGGCCCATATACGGTTATACAGTAGTTTAGTTTTGATAATACTAACGAGTCGCAAAGTGCAATACGTAGATCAACACTAATGTTATCACGAATCCTGTAAAGGACCTTTAATCTGTAAAAGCAATTTCCTACTATTTCGGTCACATAACTCTCAAAACGTAGATTACCGTCCATTAGTATCCCTAAGTTTCTGGCCTCTTCCACTCGCTCAACGTTGATTCCCATAATTTTAATGCAAGGATTGCGCATAATAGTCTTATTAATTTGATTATTTGAACCAAAAACCATATACTTGGTTTTGGTAGGGTTTACGACTAAACAATTTTTTTCAGACCAGACTGCAACATTATCAAGATCACTGTTTAAATTCGCAATAGCGGTATCAAACTCATCATCATTAAAAGAAATGTACATTTGCAAGTCGTCAGCATACAACTGATATTTACAAGTTTTTATACAGTCAGTTAGATCAGCAGTATATAAGATGAATAACAAAGGCCCTAAAATTGAACCTTGGGGTACGCCCCTGTTCATAGAAGAGTTTTTAGATTTAAGTATGGTACCACCACCAGAACGAATTTCAACTTGCTGTGACCTGCCACTAAGGTAGGAATTAAACCACTTAACAGTTGATGGATGAAAACCAATGGAAGACATCTTGGACAATAGTAGTGGAACGTTAATACAGTCGAAGGCCCGGGAGTAATCCAGTAAGACAAGCACAGTAGCCTTACCCTTGTCCTGACTAGTAAGAATATTATCCACTACATCAATCAATGCAGTAGCAGTACTACGGCCTTTTCTAAAACCCGATTGTTGGTCGGGAAAAATGCCGCAAGATTCACAATATTTGTATAGTTGGAGGTATACAACTTTTTCAATTATTCTAGATAAGTAAGAAAGAAGACTAATTGGACGAAGGTCTTTGACATCAATTGGGTTGTTCGTTTTGGCGACGGGTCGAACTACGGCAGTCTTCCAAAGGTCAGGGAAAGTGCCTGTAGCAATAGATCGATTGATAATTTGAGTGATAAAGGATAGTGTGTGGGGCATAGTTAATAATATCATATTGTATGGACATTCAGTTGTCATATGCTATAAGACTGCTGCATTCTGTAGAATATTATGTGTGTGTATTGTGTAGCCCCTTTTTCTCTTCTACAGATGACGTCTTAGCGACTAAGGGAGGTATATGACACTTTCGGAATTTTTGTCTTCTGTTTCAACGCGATTTACGTATAAGCAGTTAACTCAAAATAAATCGATAGATACCAATTTCCTTCTTTCTTTGAGGCACCTATTTTACAATTACTTACTTATTTACTGTGATCACCAACCTGTCTGTCCAGCATGGTAATTAAGAAAACAAATCTTCTATTTATTGGGAGAGGTCTTTAGTCCAACAATGGACTTATACAGGCTCTAAAGAAGAGCTCCAGAGATCGGCGGGCCAGCAGGAGTGCGCATTAAAAGCGCTGAGGCAAAGCGACACCGGGCGTGGTCCGCACTTGGATGGGAGGCTACAAGTGGCATAAAAAATTTCTGAGCTCCTCTATACTTAAAAAGGCATGATAAACCATTAGTCCCGGCTTTCATCATTATGTGACAGTCGTCAAGCTGCATGTCAGATGTCTTTCGGCAGTCTGGAAAAACTGACACCAGTGTTGGCCACTTACCCACACGAAAAACAAAACAAAGAGTTAACCAAACTCACCATTTCCTTATTAGTGGTGGCTTTCTCTAAGACTGCGTCTAGCCACTCCCACTGCCGCTTGGCCTGCGCACTGGCAGACTCCCGCATATTAAACAGATTGGTGTTCAGCGCGACTATCCTTAACTTGCTATAAGACTGCTCTATCGTGTAGTAGCCACCTGGGAAGAAAATAGGTTTAATTAATGTCATCATTATCATACTCGTAATCTTAGAAAGGCCTGATAAAACTTCCCAAATCTTAAGGGACTTTGGTGGGAGAGCTCAGTTTTCTCTTGTGTTTTTTTTTCAACCTATACTTTACCACTGCAGGGAAAAGGCAGAGAAATCTTAAGGGACTTTGGTGGGAGAGCTCAGTTTTCTCTTGTGTTTTTTTTTTTCAACATATACTTTCCCACTGCAGGGATTAGTTCCGAGTCCCAATACCTGCAAAGAGAGTCAAGCTTGTCTCTATCTGTTCTTAGGCTTACCAGGCTTCTCTTTTCTGATTTATTTTTTTGATCTTTGAAACAGAATGAGGAGATTTGTAAAAGAACAAAAGTCAGTGACATTTCCTAGTAATCTGAATATTGAAGTAGCAAGGAGTGGAGCAAGAAGCGCACTAACCCAGGAAGGTTCTTAAATTGCGACAACGTACCAGCAAATGCAGCCTACCACTTGTCAAGAAAACGCTAGATGCAGACCGCACCCAATCGGTCCTTTTGGAAATTCTTGGGGAAACAGTTATCTACAAATCGATGCCTATGTTAATTAAAAAGCTTACCATTTTGAAATGTTTGTAACGCCTCCAAAGGCAGCCAATGCATCCAGAGATTCGTCAACTGGACTGACGGCGCTGGGTCCAGATGCCCAAGCACTGGGAACACGAAGTGTGAGCTGAACGTTCTGCTCAACAACTCTGTCATGTTTCTGATCGCCTGGTACTTGTCGTCTTCATTCCCTGTGTACCTCGCGGCGATGATGTCTCTGTAAGATAAGTTTTTGTGAGAAATGCTGTTTGTCTTGTACTACACACTATTCATACCTATAGAATGTGGAAGGGACATACCCGTAATAAATCGAACCACGGGCTATATAGATCACTATAGTATAGTGGAATTAAAACAACAGTCAAAAAACGAAAAAAAAGAAATGTGGTGTCGTGGGACACCAGGTAGGAACGAAGTTCCTTCGGCTAATGTAAAATCGACACAATGTGTATACGACTGTCGCGCCTGCGCACGTCTCATTTAACGGTTTCATTTAACGAGGTCATCCTTGCGGTTTTACTATCACATTTTTTTCAGTTCGGTCGCGCAGCAAAATCCCTATCTCCTCCAAGCCTGCCGTAAGGAACTTCGTTCCAAAAACACAATTTTTTATGGAAATGCCAATTTTTTTTTTGTTTTTTGACTGTATTTTAATTTTAATTATACTATAGTGATCTAATCTAGCCCGTTGTTCGATTTATTACGGGTACGTGCCTCCCACAAAGTGTATAATTATTTTATTACGCGAAATTCAAAGAAAAAACATTGTGAGGAAACATGCACTAGTGACGATTATATTTACTTATGAATACTAGTGAAATGGAGAAGGCAATGGCAAACCACTTCATTATCTCTGCCAAAATAATAATTGTGCGTCTTTTCAAGCGATGATACCCACAAGAGCTTGGCTCTTAAATGAAGACAATAAGTCCGCCATTCGTTATTTTATTTTTTTGGAACGAAGTTCTTTACCGCGCGTTGCGAAAGAGGGCTAGACGGAAAAAAATTAAGACCAAAAGTTGTAACGACACTTTTTGTTCATTCAAATTTATGAAGATAATAAAAACTTGATTTAAAACGCAGAAAAGAGTTTGAATGTAATTTAGACCTATTTATATTTTACTTCGTTCCATCCGGGTGTCCCTTGACACCTCTCAAGTTTTTTTTTTACTGTGACATTGAAACAATACATATACAGATACAAATACTTTTTACACATTTTTATCATCATTTGTTAGTAATCCAGACAAACGCCTTTATCCTTGACGATGTAGACAGAGCTCAGGGTCTTAAGTCCCAAAGGCCACGTAGCATGACGGTGGGTGTTAAAGTGGAAAAAGTAATCAAAATAGTGATAGGTTGCTAGCCGCATCGCCTATTAATATGATTCAATCCTCGCCCATTTTCTTGATTGGTAGCTGATACATTCTAAGTTTTTTCCTTTCTCTCAGAATGGCATGGAAGATAAAGTGTGTCAAAACAATCAAGTGTGTTAATAGTTTATTACGGTATAAGTGTGTTAGGGTGGTACACACGAGGCGGGATTTCAGCCCGAGCCAAAAGCGAGAGCGTAATATAGCTAGTGTGTTTAATCAATATACGCACGTATATCGTTCGACGGTTTTCCCTATTTGCTTTTATAACACACTCGTGTTTTATGAGCTGCTTTATATATCTAAAATCAGTGAAATTAGATCCACTTTACGAGCAAGTGTGTTGGAAATTAATAAATGACGTACCCAGTCCACAGCACAAACTCGACGTTCTCAGAATGCCTCGTGCGCATGTATCGCGCAGCTGATTCGATGAGCTCCAGGGAACTGTCACATGAATAGTCTCCAAACCTGCCCAGGGCTCGGTGGTGGCCCGAGCTGCCCCTTTCGTCAGCTCTTCGACAATCTGTACAGATATAAATCAACAAACATATAGTTATTATAAAAAATATACAGGGTTATTTAAGAACACCAGTTACATTTTAGGAGCAAGTTTATTCCATGATACTAAACTATGTTCTAAAAAAATATACTGAAAATAAATTTCGTCCTCCGATCCAAATTTGGCTGAGGGCTGTTTTGAATGGAAAGTCGATTTTTTTTTTCATTTTCGATAATTGTTTTATCGAAAGTATTTCAATATTATGGACTGAACTTGCTCCAAAAATATTATAGGTGTTTTAAAAATCATTCAGTACAATTAAAATATGTATAATAAAAAATATATAATTATTGAAAACATAATAAAATACTTTTTTTTCTTGTATGCGAACGTTCAGACGATTCCATTAGTGTTGCAAACTAATGGAATATAATATCGATATTCTATCGATACTATAGTGGCCATGAAAAACAGTAATATTGATAGGACCGAAATCCAAAAGTAAATTCAATAGTATTGATACTATCGATAGTTTTCAGTTTCCATTTCATCAAATAGTAGTGCAAACTATTGACAATAGATACTTTCGATACTATCGATACTATCGATAATCCTATCGAGACTGTCGATAGTCCTATCGATATTGTGACTGTTTTTCGAGGTCAACTATCGATAGTATATCAATAGTTATATGTTAAAAGTATGTTTGTACTTGGGAACAATAAAGTTTGATAAAATAAAATAAAATAAAAATAGTCAAGCTATCGATAGTTATGCAATTCTACGAGTATAGTGCGTTTGTTTAGGTATTTAAAAGAATGTAAACCATCTTGACATGTCTTTTTATTAAAATTTACACTTTACAAATCAATACTTTCGAAAATTTAAATTAATTTTTTTACACGTTATAAATTACATAATTTAATTGAAATTTTCAAAGGTTATAATGTATAAAGTGTATATTTAAAAAAAAAAAAGACGTATCAAGATGGTTCACATTCATTTAAATACCCTAACAAATGGACTAGACTCTATCTCTTCCTGTTAATGTTTTAAAGCGACTAAAGCACAACGCTCCTCGCGCAACAACTGTATTCCCAAGGTTGGTTGTCATTGGGTTTTGATTGTTAAGGTGCTCCCACACAGCAGTTATATAATGTAAGAGAATGTTGCATATGTTATGTCGTATAACATTTTATAACAAATTATAACAAAAGTTATAAATTGTTAGTGGTGTTATATAACTTTGTATGACAGAATGTTATACAACTAATTACAAAATGATGAAACAAATTATAACTTTTGTTGTATAATATTATGCGAGCCTCACAAGGACGTTAGCGGAAGGGCGCGGGGAGGTTGCTCGCGCGGTTCGTTCGCAGTGTGCCTACTCTGTTACGTACACAGCTCTAGTCGGGTCGGTTCATTCGCTGTTCATGTTCATTGAGTCACTATCACTGCCAGCTTTCTCGAAAGACAGACTCAAACTGATTGTTATAGAATGTTATACAACATGTTAAAAATAAAAATAATAATCTAATAACATTGACCTAAAAAGTGTTAAAGTGTCAAAGGTCAAGACGAATCAATAGAGAGAGCCCAAACTTGGCGGGGTTATGTTATTTTGTCACAGAGATGCCATGCTCAACTTCTAGCTCCATCATCAGATAAGCTTCACGTCATCATAATATTACATTATCACGAGCTGAAATTCACGCATAATTAACGTGTATGCGTTAATTATGCGTGAATTTCAGCTCAATCGGAAACCGGAAAGTGAGTCAAATTTAACTTGCAAGATTTGATTACAGACAGACAGGCAACGGGACAGGCGGGAAAGATGAAACTACGTAAAATCTTATAAAAATGAAATACCTACTGAACATACTGCCGGCAGTCAGTATGTTAGGGGGATCACTATTTTTTTGATAATTTGTTTTGTCCGACTGTTCTTTGGCATACCAGTTTTGGCATAATAGTTCATAGGCATTATTGTTTTTTGCCATACGGCTAATATTGGCATAATTAACTTTTACGCTAATTTGTTTTGGCATAATGTTAATTCGCGTTAACTCCGTAGGCGTAATAACTATAAGACTAATAGTATTTAAGCATAATATTTTTAGGAATAATAGAACCAAATTTAAGTTATTTTTAAGAGCTGACCTTTTTAATTATCATGCAAAAAAATTGATGACTTCCCGATACAACTGTGAGGGCTGAAGGGGAGTTCCGTTCAAGTTTTTTTTTTGATCACTCAGAACAAGTGTTAGAGCAGAAGGGAAGTTCGGTGCAAGTAATTTTTTATGATCATCTGGAACTACTGAAAGGGCAGAAGAGAAGTTAGGTTCAAGTTATTTTTTTTTTTGATGACCAACCGGAACAACTGTGCGGGTATTTTATACTCACCCTGTTAAGTGCCTTTATATTTATTAGAGCAATAATGTCTTTAACACTTTAGAAGTCAGATATTTATTCGGCGTATTATGCCTATAAAACTTATTCCTTAATATCATTATACGTAAGCATATTTAAGCTTTAGAATAGTATATTTAACAATACTTATGCTTGTAGTTGTTATGCTTTAAAAAATGTGCCTAAAAAGTTATGCCAAATGAATATTGCGCGTAACTATTATTAGTATAAGTAAAAGTATGCCATTTTAAATTATGACATAAAATTTTATGCAAAAAAATAGGGAACCGTATGTTAGGTACCTATGTCTAACAATAAGTTCATGCTTTATACCTACGTCTTCTAGTATCGCCTTGTGATGTGTACAGCGGGTCATAGTGGAAGTCTGTGATGTGCCAGAAGTATCCTGAAACAAAAAGAAATATTTCATTTAATATCAATAAATATTCAAATCTGATTTAAATTACGCAAATACTCGCCAATCTATCATTCTCGTATCATATCATAGAAGAAAAGGCATTTATTGCAGTAGGACACGGAATTTTTACAAAAATAGAGTCAAGTGTTTTGATTGATGATGTATTTTGGTAGTTGCTTCCGCTTTTTACCCGATTGCGGCAAAACCATGAGAAAGGGTAATGATTTTAGCAGTGTATGTTTGTAAGTATGTATGTAAGTATACAAGTATGTATGTGTGTGTATATCTATGTGTGTTCCACCGTAGCACCCGAACCGCCTTTCCAAATGACAAATAAGATTATCAGTATTGTCCGGGTGACATTGTACTATAATGAATGTTACATACAAAAAGGAAGCGTCAGTTTTTTTTTGGTTTCTATATCAATTTTAGTATCAAATTTCAAGATCTTAATTAAAACATTTCAAAAAATACCCGTAAATTGCTTCCGTATTCGGGAGCCATTAGATTTTCAAACGCATTTCTTGTCAAATATTTAAAAAATCAATACTTTTATTTTATTTATATATATTTTTTGTAGACTTAAGTAGTAGTAGACTAAAGTAAACTTAAATATGATAGGATATTTTTGCAGTAGCTTAAAATAAATTTTGTTATAATAATTATAGTGTAAATAAATAGGTACCTGTAGTTCACTTCTTTAGGTATTTAAAAGAATGTAAACAATCTTGACGTGTCTTTTTACTGAAATATACACTTTATAAATCAATACTTTTGCAAATTACAAACAAAATATATAATTTATAAAATAAATAAATTGTTATTTGCAAATGTATTGATTTATAAAGTGTATATTTTAATTAAAAGACATCAAGATTGTTTACATTCTTTTAAATACCCTAGCCAAATGGACTATATATTAAAACAACAATCCAACAACAATTACGTGGTTAACGTAAGCCCCTCTACAGAAATTCTGAAAATTCAACCTCAGACCACCTCACTGAATATTGCAGATAGAGAAACTTGATATGTCTACATAAACTAAGTTATAAAGTGAAAATCCGAACCATTCACTTGAATCCTCGAGTGAAACCACTCAACAATTCCAAGAATGTAAACCGAATAATATTTATACGAAATTGTATCTACCTATCTAACTTAAACAGAGTGTTTCAGAATCACGAAATAATCCTTGAAAGGTAATTCCATTGTTTAGGGTTCTATATCCAAAGGGTAAAAACAGGACCCTATTACTAAGACTCCGCCGTCCGTCCGTCCGTCCGTCTGTCTGTCTGTCACGAGGCTGTATCTCATGAACCGTGATAGCTAGACAGTTGAAATTTTCACAGATGATGTACTTCTTTTGCCGTTATAACAAAAAATAATTAAATAAATATTATAGTAGGGATCCCATACAATAAACGTGATTTTTTATAGATAATGGTACGGAACCCTTCGTGCGCGAGTCCGACTGGCACTTAGCCGGTTATTAAAAGAAAATCTTATACTATAAGGGCCATAACAGACGCGGCGCAAGTTGCGCCGCGTAACAGCTAGTGATGGGCGATGCATAAATACTCAATCAACCCATATGAGTATTTATTCAGTAGATTGAGTAAATACCCGATAAATATCCTTATTTATCGATTTGGTGAGTAGATTGATTTATATGAGTTGCGACTCATATTTATATTCATATTCGTTATTTCATGTTTTCATGACAATTTTGAAACTTTAATCTAGTATACACTTGCAATTCTTGTCGGAAAGTGTGTACGTACGCCATAATATGCTTAAAAAGTAGGTAAACGTTATATGCGACGCTAAATTATATGAAAAAACTATACTAATCATACACTGAAAGTAGACTTCTTTGACTAATTATCATTTTTGGTGGGAGGTGTGCATAGACGTAATTTTACGTAAAAATAAGTAAAAAGACATCAAATGCGATGTCAATACTTAAGCATGCTCTATTTACTATATTTATTAAATCTGGTGAGTAAATACTCAAATGGGTAGATTGAGTACTATCCACTGCCCATCTCTAGCTGTTACGCGACGCAACTTGCGCCCCGTCTGTTGCGGCACTAAATAAGAATTTAATCATATAAAAATATAGATCTCGGAAACGGCTCCAACGATTTTGATGAAACTCGGTATTTAGGGAGTGATGAGTGTAAAAAAATAACCGAGTTAAGCTCGGTCGCCCAACTAGCTATAAATTTTGAAGGAAAAAAATTGGCGATAGTAATTGATCAGTTGATTGCTGTTTTATATGAGAATGGAGCCTACAATGGTGCAGAGGCTTATGCTCAATAGTGGACCCTTGGGAATTGACTATGATAATTACGGGAGCATTTCTCAATGTACTGTTTTAACAACAACTCAGTATCTGGGCCTCTTTGGAGACAAGTTACTTAGAAATAGATAAGACCTTAAAAATGTCTTATACAATGTCCTTTTTAATTAAGTACAAATATTTTAAGAGGTGATTCAGTCCATCATTTTGAATAACTTTTCCCAGTAAATATATAACGAATTACAAAAATTTTTTTTGCATTTTTCATAGTAACGATATCGCGTGTCTACTTCGTTTTGTATGAGAACCTAAATATTTTTTTCGTATATCGATATGCATTTATTGGGCAAAGTTGTTCAAAATGATGGACTGAATAACCCCTTAAAATATTTGTACTTAATTAAAAAGGACATTGTATATTTACTTGCTTATGAAGTTCTGATGTATGGGAGGGTAACAACATATAATAGGTGTGTCCTACAAACGCCGAATTGTCGAAATAGATTCTAAAAACTTCACTTACCTTGCTTTCTCTTTCAAAGATATACGACGGAAACCGTAAAGTATCTCTTTTCTTATATATTTTACCTATATTACTTCCTGCAACAGTACGGCTCATACAAAAACGTTCGGTTTACCTTTGGGACGCCGCAAACTTAATTGTCCGAAAAACTCACGCATAATAGTCCTTCTGCACGCAGAATAGGACAACTTTCTCTCCTGATATATCCGGGGAAATTCCGTTTGTAAGAATTTATCTTGAGGCAAAGGAGCTGGTCTGTGTTACAGCGATAAACTGATTCTTTCATTTATGATTTCAAATATCAAAAAATGTCCCAGAAGATGAAAATTGTCAGAACCATTGCCTTAGTGAGGCACATCTGCTTTTTTGGGCCTAGAAAAATCTTAGGTGTACTGTGTTTGAATGACTCATAGGATTCCTTTAATAAAACTAACGTGAGAAAAATTCTTCATGAATAGTGTCAACGCTCTACTCACCTAATATTATTATAGTCGGAAAGACCAAACTACTAAGCCAGAAATATTGAACCACGAAATCTTTAAATTAATAAGCAAGGTGTGGCTTTACTTAAGAAGAAAAGGCATGACTCAGTGTTGACGTTTAAACAAAATCTACTAATTACTCGACTAAAGAAAAATTAAAAAAATAAAATAAACGTGATAACATAAGGAGGTTAAGAACTTTGTGCAAGTAATAGAGACATGGAAAGCACTCCACCGTCGAGAACACAAAAGAGCTCCTAAATATAAGGAGTATCGCTTGTAGTGGCACCAAACCCTCATATCGGGTAAAAACAACTGATTAATGATAAGGCCCTGATGAACCCGGCAACATGTGATCTGAGTTCATCTGAGTTACTGTTGTATATACCGCCGTTTTGCTTTTTCTTTTCATCAATTCGACAAAGAATTGAAAAAGCTTTTGCGCGAGTGGCAAATAAGAACGATTGTTTCTTTTACATCAAAACAAATCTGATAATTCAGACAGCGGAAAACTAACATAAGTTGCTGGGGATCGCATGGACGGACCATTTTTGTCTTATTATAAAACGCAGACTATATTTCTTACTAGGATTTAACTATTATCCGACTAAATCAAGTTGACATCTAGTAATATCTCATTATCTCACCTGTCAATGTCAACTTCATTTTGGGCGGGTAATGGCTTAAACCTAGTAACAAAGTTAGTCTGGGTTTTATAATAAGATTATGTCTAGTCGGATCGCCTTGCATGCCCCAGTAATCCACGAAGAAATTAAATACTAATGTTTAATTTTTATACATTTTAATAATTGATAGATTTGATATTTACCAAAAATCCATTGTTGTTTAAATTTTAAGTGCATTTTTTTAAGTGCATTCATTTATGTTTTTATTACTGACATTGTACTAAGCTTGGCCTTTGGGTCTAACGGCCTTAGGCTCTGTCTACCTTATCAGGGATAAAGACGTTTGTTTGGATTACTAACAAATGATGATAAAAATGAGGAACTATTGTATAATTGGGTAAATGGGTCAAAAATAAATTATTCGGTATAATTCATAACATAAAAGTCAAAAAATAGTGTCACTTTTCATAGATCATATCCATTTTCTCCAAGATTTAAGATTTATTAATGCTGAAAGACTGATATCAAGAGCGCCATTTGGGTACTCCATTTCTTATACTAAAATTTTATGTCCGAATATCAAAATCAATAACAAGTTTGCTATAATCTTCAGAATCCATAATGTTCTAATATCCGTAATTTTGATTTACCTAATAATCTTGAATCATTACACATTTGTGTTATAATATGAATTGATATAATAATTGAATTTTCTAATTTGGGATGCTATAAAGTCACATGTCCTAGGTGTTGTATTCTAAAATGTATGTTAGTCCGAATGTTAATTTGTTATAAGCTTATTAGCTTAAAACACTAGGTTAAAATTAGGTTTTAGTCACAAAAAGAAATTACTGTAAAACCGACTCCACGTAGTCTTGTCTGCCCTCCCCCTAGTAGAGTTTAATTCCTACCCGCGCAGGCGCGGAGGTGCGAGGCAGCCGGCGGACTTAGGAGCAGGTGGCTTGGAATGAGCAACCTTCTTCTTGCTAGCCAGCTTCGCCGACAAGCCTCAGCTCCGGCGACGAGTGAAAGCCATCTGCGACGATTAGCACTCCTAGCACCGCCGGAGCCCCGCAGCGCCAAAGCCGTGACAAAAAGGATGCTTGTTGCATGCTGCATGCTGCATGCTTGCTTGCATGCTGCATGTTACTTGCTCGTGAACATTGTCAATAGAATTATGGTTAAATAATTAAACAATTGCTATTATAATTATTATTTATTAACGAATTTATTACTGTCCGAAATTAAGATACCTGATAATTATTGGGAAAAAGAATAGACATTTTGAATATTATGGAACAAAATATTTATAGCAAAAAAAAAAAATAACAGCACGTTGTATTTCGGGATTACAATTTTCGGGTGCGTCGTATTATGCGTTAGTTTATTAGGGCTATGCAACATTCGGACATATGATTATTATTGAAAAAAATATTATGAGATCTTAAATTATGGATAAAAATATTATGAGACAAAATAAAGAACCCGCCATTTGACTCCAAAAAAAGCATGACGTGACGCTTTTGTATTTCATATAAATCCCATACAAAATGTTTGTTTTGACGTTTAGAAAAAAGTGTCTGGATTATATAAATGAGTTTAATTGAACACGCTGCATTTTATCCCATTTTATTTAGCTTATACATTTGAGATACGATTACCGATGAGCGCAAAAGAAGGCGCAGGAAAATACTAATAATGTATATGTGAAATTATTACGTCATCGTCACAATAATTATCAGGTCTTTTTTAGTCTTTACTATAATATTAAAGCCATAATTGGCATGGCCAGACTCAGCTTTATAAGCTTTGTTTAGCTTGTATTTCCACCTTGTAAAATCACCTTCTACGACATCTATGGCAAGACTTGGAGTGATCCTATTCTACTGTGTCGGAAGGTCGAAAACCAAACGGCAGACTTCACTGTACGTCATGTAAACAGTATATACAACGTGAAGGGACATACCCGTAATAAATCAAACCACAGGCTATACTAGATCATTATAGTATAATGAAACTAAAATAACATCCGAAATATTTAAAATAAAACGACGGGTTCCACTCCGGGAGTGCCGGCAGAAGTGAAAACTTGAATATTAACGTTGTGCATTTCCATGGATGCGCGTGGCACGCTGTAACATAAACACAAACGAACATTCGCGCAAGCTCCCTGCGCCATCTTAACAAAACAGCAGGCGCAGGCATACATTTTCGCCGCGACGTTTAAAGAGAGGGGGATACTTCCTCTACTACGCCGCGCCGCGCCGGCTGTCTTACGAATTTTCTATCAGGTCACGTGTCCTGACGCCCGGACGCCCTGACGCCCTGACGCGAGTTTAACATTTTTTACCCATTACAAAAAGTGTACAACGCCGCTAAAGAAGTTTTCACTTCAAAAATCGGCATTTCCATACCAAAGTGTGCAGTGCAGTGTGTTATTTGGTTGTTATTTTCATTTCATTTTACTATAGTGATCAAGTATACGCCGTGGTTTAATTTATTACGGGTATGTTCCTTTCACGTTGTATAAAAAGCTCTTCTCTAAACTTGGTCAAATTAGTATATATTTTTTAATTTTCCCTTTCCATGATATAATGAACAAAGTAGGTAAGTACATTATACCTCAGTAATCCTTTCAGACTGCCCGCATAAGCGGCCGTAAATAAAACGTAAAACGTCGGACATGACACGCAATATCCTTTGTTGCAGTTAAAAAGCTACTACGGTGAAATGTACTTCAGATTATATCAGTTAATTACATTTTGACTGATTATCAATATAGGAAAATTTGTGATTAACATTATACATTTTTAACTTTCCTTTTACATTCTGCTGTAACAAAGTAATAATAAATAAATATAGGGACAAATAACACTGATTGAGCTAGCCCCAAAGTAAGTTCGAGACTTGTGTTATGGTATACTAACTCAACGATACTATATTTTATAACATATACAGATAATCATCCAAGATCCAGAACAATTTAAAAAAGGCGATTTTCTGACTTGTCCTGACCGGGGATCAAACCCGGGACCTCTGGGTGGCGGATTAGCATGGTTACCACTACGCCACGGAGGTCGTTAACTAACTACGTACATTATATGTGGTCAGTGATCCAATTAGACCGTCCCGCTTAAGCGGCTGTAAAAAATACTCCTGTAACTTCTTATGTCCTACCTACACTGTAAAAAAAAAACGTAAAACGTTAGATATGACACGCAAAATTATTTGTTGCAGTTAAAAGCTACTACGGTGAAATGTATTTCAAATTATATCAGTTAATAACGCTTTAACTGACTATCAACACAGAGAAATTTGTGATTTGTAATATTTTTTAACTTTTCTTTAACATTATGTTGTAACTAAGTACATTATACGGACATTAATCCAATCAAATCACCCCGCATAAAAGCCCGTAAATAAAACGTTAAACATTGGACATGACACGTAAAATCCTTTGTTGCAGTTAAAAGCTAGTACGTTGAAACGTACTTCAGATTATATCAGTTAATAACATTTTGACCGACTATCAATATAGAAAAATTTGTGATGAACATTATATATTTTTGACTTTTTTTTTCATTCTGTTATAACAAAGTAACTAAGAACATTATGCGGCCAGTAATCCAATCAGACGATTTCGCATAAGCGAGTGTAAAAGAAAAACGTAAAACGTTGGACATGACATGAAAAAACCTTTGTTGCAGTTAAAAGCTACTACGGTGAAATGTACTTCAGATTATATCAGTTAATAATGCTTCAACTAACTATCATTAAAGGGAAATTTGTGATTTTTAATATATTTTTTAACTTTCCTTTTACATTGTGTTGTAAAAAAATAACTAAGTACATTATACGGACAGTAATCCAATCAAAACTCCCCACATAGAAGGCCGTAAATAAAACGTAAAACATTGGACATGACACGCAAAATCCTTTGTTGCAGTTAAAAGCTAGTACGGTGAAATGTACTCTAGATTATATCAGTCAATTACGCTTTAACTATCATTAGAGGGAAATTTGTGATTTTTAATATATTTTTAACTTTCCTTTTACATTGTGTTGTAAAAAAATAACTAAGTACATTATACGGACAGTAATCCAATCAAAACTCCCCACATAGAAGGCCGTAAATAAAACGTAAAACATTGGACATGACACGCAAAATCTTTTGTTGCAGTTGAAAGCTAATACGGTGAAATTTACTTCAGATTATATCAGTTAATTACATTTTGACCGATTATCAATATAGAAAAATTTGTGATGAACATTATATATTTTAGACTTTCCTTTTACATTCTGCTTTTACAAAGTAACTAAGTACATTATGCGGCCAGTGATCCAATCAGACCGTCCCGCATAAGCGGCTATAAACAAAACGTAAAACGATGGACATGACACGCATGTGAAAAAGGTTGAAGATTATAATAATTCTCTGTTCGTTATCTGAACTATCTGCCATGCTATCTACCATAAAAATACTTGTAGAGGTGTTTGTAAAGTATTTTTCATCTTATCTACTCAAAAACGAATTCATCCCAAAACATACGGAGCTTAAGTTACTGCTTATTCTCTCGGGACTAAAAAGTAAAAAAAGAAAATCTCTAGGGATTAAGACCAATTTGAAAACTGAGCACGAGTGTAATCAGTGTAGAATCAAAAATAATTTGGGTGGTCCAGCAAAAAAAAAGGATTTTGTTTCAAAATAAAAAATAATTGGCACAGAAGTCGTGATTTTTTAAATTTGGAGTACATATCATCGTCACTAAGGATAATTGTAGCTAAATACTTTTATGTTATTCGCTTCGGAAAAAGAACTACATTTATTTAAAAAAGAGCAATTTTTCACTTTGATTCAAGTAATTACAGACGTATTAGGTTATTTGTATTGACATGAAATTATTTGTGTAAATGTGAATGTATTGACATGAAATTATTTATGTAAATGTGAATACTTTGCGTTTGCTTAAGCCGCTAGTGAATAGGTATCAAGTTTACTTATAAAAATAAAAAGATATGAAGGACCACGCAAACAAAGTTATGAGTGAACATTTTATCGTAAATTCTTCGAAAAATTATTTCTTATTATTTATTGTATAAAAGCGACACCAAACAAAGGTTAGTATTAAATTTTCGGTTGAAGTCTGATTAGGTATTATATGTGTTTTTCTTTATATTATGTTTTGTATTTGCTAGTTTTTCTCATAGATGGAGATGAAAAGTAGAGTGTGCTTTTCGGGTACGGTAATATTTTTATCTTAGGCGACATACATTAATTCCTTGCTACGCTCAGACCACCAGGCTCGTGATTCAACTGTGGAATCCTTCATTTCGCTCTGCTGTAAAACCTGCTTATTTAGAATTTTTGTTTTCTAATTCACACTTGTACCAAATAAAGCCATAGTTTTAATTAATCTTTTTATCGAATTTGTAGTAATTAACAAAGTAAGTACATTATACGCTCGCTCAGTAATACAATCTGCAGCTCGCCCCGCATGAGCAGTAAATAAAACTTTAAACGTTGGACCTGACATGTGTGTGAAGTACACTTTCCTACATGATACTTATAAATTGTGTCTATTTATAATGTTTGTTTCCTAATTTTCGCTTGTGCCAAATAAATAAATAGTTTTATTTTATCTTTTAATCTGCTCTGTTGTGATTAACAAAGTAAGTAGGTACATCGCACGCTCAGTAATACAATATGGGGCTTGACTTGCATTAGCAGTAAATTAAATGGTGGATATTAGATGTGAACTACATTTTCCTACATAATACTTTATAAATTGTGGCTATTTAGAATGTTTATCTGCGGCTAAAACCGCACGAGCAGTAAATAAAACTTAAAACGTTGGACAAATATTCCTACATAAAACTTTATTAATTGTATCTATTTATAATGTTTGCTTTTTTCACGCTTGTACCAAAAAAATTAATAGATTTATTTCATCTACTATTTTGTCGGTATAAATTTATTTAACCTCTAGTCTTGAGCTAACTAGAACTTGAGTTTAACTATTGTGACTGGTGTTTTGAACCGACAACAGGTTAAGTAAAGTTATATTTGTATTTCATTTTATATCTGCTCTATTATAAAGAACACAGTTCATCGCACGCTAGCTCATTAATACAATCTGCGACTGGCACCACATGAGCAGAAAATAAAACTTTAAACGTTGCACATGACATGTGAAATACATTATATTATATAATTCTTTAAAAAATTGTCTATGTAATTTACGCTTGTATCAAATAAAGTAATAGTTTTATTTCATCTTTTATCTAATTATAATTAACAAAGTAAGTTAATTACACGCTCGCTTAGTAATACAATCTGCAGCCAGAGTTGGGCAAAATGTAATTAAACTACTAATTACTAACTACAATTACATTTTGTAGTTAGTAATCGCAACTACATAATTAAAAAAAGTAATTGAAAAAGTAGTTGAACTATAAATTACAAAAAGTAGTTGTAATCACAATTACAAACTACTTTTTGAAACTACGTATTTTTTTACTTATAAATTTTCATTTCTTGCTTACTACTTTTTACACTTACAATTTTGAAATACAACACCTATAACACACGCCTGCGGTAATAAATTCCTATTGTAATTTGTAGTTATAACTACTTAATTACAATTACAAATTACAACTATAGCAGTTTCAATTGTTGTAGTTAAATTTAATGTAATTTCAACTACTTGTAGTTAACTACATGTAACTGTAATTTGTAATAAAACTAAACAATAGTAGTTAACTACGCCCAACTCTGTCTGCAGCTCGCCTCGCATGAACAGTAAATAAAACTTAAAACGTGTGGACATGACATATAAAATCCTTTTTCTCATATTTTCTTTACGAAAGAGAAAATTTTCCTTTGATTAGCTTCAAATTGTAATTAATAAATTGAATTTGTTAAAATATTTCGCTTGCCATTTAAAAAGCTTTATTATTTATTTACGGTCGCTGATGCTTGCGGACGGTATATTGAATTACTGGGCGCGTCCTTGTCTACTTCGTTTGTTAAAGTATTTATTCTCTTTATTAAAAGAGGCTTTTAGTTCAGCAGCAGACTGATACAAGCTGTAAAGTAGAAGAAATCCGCATGATACGACTAATACCAGTTGTATAATATTATTTTACATTGTAACACAACTTGTAACTATGTTACATGGCCGATGGGGCCAAAAGCGAAGCGTAGGACACCCACCCACATGGTGGTCAGACGACTTGACCAAGGTCGTTGGAAAGCACTGGATGCAGGCCGCTCTTGATCGGTCATTTGGGAAATCCTTGGAAGAGGCTTATGTCCAGCAGTGGAAGTTATGCGGATGAAATGATGATGATGAAAACTTGTACAACTGCATGTAACACTACTTGTACAACTATATATACAACTATTTGTACAACTACTTGCACAACTACATGTACAACTACTTACACAACTACTTGCACAACTACTTGCACAACTACATGTACAACTACTTGCACAACTACTTGCACAACTACATATACAACTACTTGTACAACTACTTGTACAACTACATGTACAACTACTTGCACAACTACTTGTACAACTACTTGCACAACTACATGTACAACTACTTGCATAACTACTTGTACAACTCCATGTACAACTACTTGCACAACTACATGTACAACTACTTACACAACTACTTGCACAACTACATATATAACTACTTGTACAACTACATGTACAACTACTTGTACAACTATATGTACAACTACTAGCACAACCACTTGTGCAAGTGAATAATTTTGAGTAGTATTTTTATTAATTTATTTGTTTGTAATAAATTTTTCTTGGTCTAGAACACCCGCTTGCCGTTCCATCTTATCTTTGCAATACCCAACAGGGTTCATATTGTACCTAATTATAAACAGTGGTAATATTAGTAAAACTAAGAACTGATTTATAATATGAATGCAATAAATAAATTGAATTGAATCCACAATATAATTCTTAGAGATCGTCAATTTTGTAATAAGCTTTGTCAATAAGCCATGACTTTTTTTTTTCTTAAAAAAGGACAATGGGTGTTCCTTCATATCTGTAGGCAATTTATTATATACCTTTACACACATTGCCATACATTTTTTTTTTTGGTATAATGCAGTCCTTGGTGCCTCTTTTAGAACAAGCCTGTCGCCGTTTCTAGTGTTACAAGGAAAAAATTAACTCGCTTTTGTAAATAAATACATATGCGTTTTAACAAATACGCTTACTTCATAAATATACATACATAGCAGAGTGAGTATTTCAAATTATTTAAAAAGTGGCTTAGATGTCTGCCATTTAGGGATGCCTTCGATTGCCCTGATGCACTTTATTTTGTAGTAAAAACGCTTTATTTACAACATTCGAATTTTCCCTTTCTTATCTTAAAACAGTATCACATGCCTATTCCTTTGATAGGTTATGTGCCTAAGATTATTTGCATACTCTTTTGATTATCTTCAACTAACAACTCTCTTAGAATTAATTAGTTTACTACGTTACTTGAATATACGAGTACTATCTACCAAACAAGAACGACAATATCCAAGTTTGTACATAATCCAAATTCCTTACTAACATGAGCTCCATTAATCGTAACAACCTTACTCTCTGACACAAACTATTGCTAATACAGAAATGGCTCGTAGTTGCCTTGAAGTTCGAGCCACGAAATTTTCGTTTTTAGAATAATGTCATGCTTTTCATGCTCAAGAAGATCTAGATTAGTAGTGACAAATCAGTTTTTAGGGAAACAAATAGTGGTTGCAGCTACTGGATTAGATAGGTACCACAACGTAACGTAACTTGCAGACAGAGCAGAAAAAAATCTTATAATAACGTACAATATAAGCAGAATTTCCATAAAATAAAAGGAAACAACCGAAGGCAAGCTTTGTTTGTTTCAATTTCCGTCTGAAATGATCATTTTCTTCAGACATTGCTTATGAGAGTTAACTTAAGCCTAGCAAAAGCACTAGAAGACGACATTAGAAAGATTGAGATTTTTTGTGTTAGCGCTTTACTGGCTCTAACAATACCGTGCGGCAAACGGCAACATTGGGACGCCTGGTCGCCAGTCTTCTTGATTCGACGGTCGCCGTGTATGGTTATGTCAATCCATATATTGTAACTTATTACCAAATTTATACATCATAGATTATAATTGTTTGAAGTAATAATTAGATATTTCATAAAGTACTAGTGATAATTCTATTAGCTTAATGTTTTATCTAGCAAAAATAAATATGTGTTATGCATAACTGTGTCTAATATTTATTTTTCTGATATTTGTCTTTTTAACGGACGATACGCTTGCGTACAACGTAACGTATGTTAATAAACTTTTATCTGCTCTAAAGAAAAATACTACTCTGTTTTACAAACAAATTCATTCGTATTAGTCGCTACACAACCTGTCACAGGCCATGGCATGAAAAGAGCATGCGTGTCACATATCTGTATTTCGTTATTTGTGACCGTCCTCTGGCATATGTAACCCCTTGACAATAGAGCCATCAAATAAATTAGGACAATTTAAACGGTTATACAAATCTCTTGTTTAATTCATTTCGCGAGTTAAATCTGGGTTAAAGTTTTCTCCCGCGGGACTTGTACTGATTATCTGCCTAGGCCCATAAATTAGATGTTGAATAATAACTTCATTAGTGAACAGAGCGAGTATTAATGTTGATTAGATTTATTTAAGCTTTGGGCTTAGAACGCGCGACTTATGACCGTAACGTCATTTTATTTGATCCTGACACTAACCTTGGAGACTTTTGGATAAAAACCCCGTGCAGCCCAAGTATTGGCAATTTTATGCCCTTAGTTTTTTTTTTAATATATTGTCACCAAATAACATAAAATAATTTTTTTATGCCATCCCAGAACCACGTAGGTCTGTCCGGAGTCCGGAGAGTAAAGGTACAAATATGTTCAATCTTATTTTTAACGTTAGTATCTACATATATTAAATATAAGCTTATATTTGAAGATGTTAGTAGTTAATAATATACCTACTTATAACAAACTGTTCTACAAAATAGCTCCCTAACTCGCGATGGCGGAAGGCTTTGTATGCATCATCTATAGGTTGTTCAAGAAGTGCGATTTAAATTTATTCTTTATTTTATTTTGTGTACTTCTTTGTTTTCAACATAATTCTAAATAAATAAATAAAGAGTGGGATTAAGTATGATGTTGTTCTTTCTCCGTATGTATTTCGAGCAATATTTATCAAAAGTTTTTTATTTGTTTTTGTAGCGTATTAATTTCATGTGTTATATTTTTTTGTATGTTAGTTATAAAAAATTGTTCTTTTAACAAGCTGTATTTTACCATTATGTGTTTTACATAAAAAGTTTTACATTATTCAAAAAGACCTAATTCGTCATTTAAATATTTATGCTGAATACTTGTAGGCGTAATCATTTTTAATATGGATTTCAAATAATTTTTATAACCTAGAGTTAGTATATACAATTCCAATAACTTTTAAAAGTTCTGCCAAAGCTTATCAGTCCGTATCCCAGTATGGATTCCGCTAGCGCACAGCATTAATTTAGTCTCAAATGGAATCTTATTATTCATTACATACATGTTGGCTACAAAGTTTCTCGCATATCGGATTTATGTGTAGAAACCAGTTAAAGGAGAAAATTCAAATTGGGCCCAAAGTCAAAGTTCCAGCTATCAGGCGGCTATGATTTCTATTGTTAGTACTACGAATAGTGAGCATTTGTTAGTATGGCATGAAATCTTTAGGGTTATTCCAAAACTTTTTATTGACATTCAAAGATTTGTTTTCTTCATACTTTTTTTCTAAGTGCCGGCCAGATTCCGGCCATGCAGCAGATGGTTAGCACTAGAGACGGTGAGCATTTATCAGTATGGCATGAAACCAGTAGGGTGATACCACGATGATTTATGGGCACCTGAAAAGTGAACTTCTAAACATAAAAAAAAGTGCCGGCTTTCAGGCAGCCACATTACCAATTGTTAGTACTTTGTTAGTATGTCATGAAACCTCTAGGGCTATTCCACAACTTTTTATTGCTATACTAAGAAATGTGTACTATTAGTAGTACTAACAACAGAAATCATAGCTGCCTGATAGATAGCTCGAACTTTGACTTTGGGCCCAAAAATGTATGGCGCCTGAATGGTCTCCTTTGCTGTCAAAAACTAAAAAAATGTTTAATATGGTTAAGTGCACGTTTACCGTAAGTTTACGTAAATTTTAATTTTCAAATAATAAACGAGCAAAAAGTTAGCGTATAATCAGCTTCTGGCTCAGTGGCTATGAATTCATAAATCGTTAGTAATTTTTACTACAAAGATTCCTTACCAGATTGGTACTTCCTTATTTATAATGGTAAATAAGGAAAAAAAGACGCTTTTTTAGCGGTAACTCCAAATTCGATAAAAAGATTTTTTTACAGAAAGTAAGTATATTTTTTGTCTTAGAATATTTCAGTTTCTTTATTTTATTTATCACAAACCTTTGAGATCAAGCCTTTTGCAAAAATGTGATAAGTTTAAATAACAGGAAAACCCCAATTTCATTCTCGTTAAAAAGCAAACATTTTTAGTAAGCTTACCCATTCCTTCGTACCGCTATATTTTAGCAAAGAAGCTGACTATGCATCCTGAAAAGGTAAGCAACCCGGAGCAGAAGTCGGTAAAATATGAAAATAATCCCCTATAGTCACCATAGACTTAACAAAAGACATAGACTGGCCGGCTGTCAACGTTAAAGCGGGCCCTCCCGGCCGCTCTGTCGCCAACGCGAGCAGAGTTTGAAAAGCTTGTTGTTTCTTTCAGGGCAATGCTAGAAAAAGAGGCAAACCAAAAAGAGGGAGATGGTGTTTATGGGTACGGTTTGCATTCAATTGAATGAAATTTATATTATTATTAACTATCCATTGAACGTATATTAACTATTCATAGGGTGCGGAAATTTCATAAAACTTGTTCCAGGTAATATGTGTTTTTCAGTAAGCCTTGACAACTGTGTGAAATAAATGTTTTTTATTTAAAATTTTCATTACATTTGCGAGATTTATATTTTGCAATTTGTATAATTTGTAAAAACTTGTTTCCCAATAAACAATTTTTTTTATAGTGAAATATTTTCTTTACCTTTACAATTTATGAGTACTTTATGAACGGTCGAAGTTCAGGTAAAATTTGTGCAAAAAAGCAGACTTTAGGAGTCGTATACTGATTTTTATTTCGATAGAAACCTAAAAATAGCGCACAAGATATCTGTTAGTTCAAAAGTTTTCAAGAAAGATCTGTTACAACGCTATAATCACGTACGAGCGTTTGTATGGAAAGTAAGACGGGAACGCCGCTCTTAACTACACTAAACGTACTAAAATGTACACGTACTAAATAATATGTACATGTACTAAACTAAATATGTTATTACATGTACTAAGACGTACTAAACGTACTAAAATGTACATGTACACTATTACGTCTTTATCCCTAAAAAGACAGACAGAGCATTTTAGATTTGGCGTCTCTAAGCTGGCAGAGTCCAGGACAGCAAGACTCGAAGGCTACTTTTAGATTAATGTTGTGCGAGAAGATGAACAAAATTATTACGTTTAAAAACACCTGACTATGGGATTCATATACAGCTAATAATAATTTTATTTTTAAAATGTGCTAATCAGAACTTTCATTTGATATCCCGCTCGAAAAAGACAAAAAATTTTTTTTACTTTCACTTTTGTATGTTTCATTAGTTTTATAAACATTTTTGCATACAAATTGTAGCCTGTGTCACCCGGACTAATGACAATTCGATTGACATAATATCATTTATGAAAATTTGACGAGCGATAGATACCCTACCCACATACATTCACACACATAAACTGCTAAAATCAGTATTCTTCCCCTTGGATTTCCCGCAGACAGGTAAAAACGGAATCAACATAGTGATGGTTGCTAGCTGCATCACCTACGTATTCCGCATACATAATAATATTTTTCCTATAATCTGACAGACCAGGATAGTAGAAATTTGTAGGCATTACTAACTAAAAACAGTAATTATAAACCACGTAATATAAATGAATTGTTTTTAACTTAATTGAATTTTCGAATGTACAAGTCGTTATTTTGATAAATCTATTTTTTTTTATTTTCTTTTAAGGTGAAGGGTAACCACAAGGCTATAATTACAAATTACGCGGAAACAAAAGCACATGTCCATACATGTTACAATTATAATTAAGGCGCTGGACACATAGAAAAGACGTACGTCCATGTCTTACGTCTTTTCTGTGTGTCCAGCGCCTAAGTTCTCACGCATTCATGAAATACAAGAACTGTATACAAATTTAAAAAATACGGGTGTTGTATAGAAGAGTACAATATACTTTCTCTTTACCTATCCCATTATGTTGCACCCACCTAAATTTCTCTAACACCCAAAGGTTGGCTGATGATAATGCTGTTCTCCTATTGTTTTATACGAATCGTATTTTTTACAATAAAGTTTAAATTAATAAATAGAAAAATAATAATATAACTTTTCAAAACAAAAACCAACTTCACCCTCAAACTACACAACTGATTTTGATAAAATTTCTATGGGACAAACAAACAAATATTAGGTCTTTACCTATGAAATGGCCGTTTTGTATGAAAAAATTTAAACGAATATTGGTAGTAGGGCGGATGACGGAGAGCTTCCAACCCCAGTTCTTGCAACTTGGAGACCGTCTGCTGTGCAGTATGAGGTCGCGCGTTATCGTGCAGGAGCAGGGGAGAGGAGCGATTGACCAAAGCTGGTTGGAGATGTGCCAGTTTCTCCATCATTGTGTTCAGTTCTTCACAGTACACATCTGCAGTAATGCTCACCCCGTTTGGTAAGAAGCTGTGATGAATCACACCGGCGCTAGACCACCAAACAGTGACCATCACTTTTCTAGGGGTAAGTTTTCGTTTAGGGCATTGTTTAGGTGCTGAACCAGGATCCAACCAACTTGCTGAGCGCTTGCGGTTATCAAACAGAATCCATTTTTCATCGCAGTTAACAATGCGGTTCAAAATTCCTTCATTTGTGTGTCTGTTGAGCAGTGCAAGGCACGTCTCGACGCGTACTTCGCGCTGGCGATCATTGAGTTCGTGGGGCACCCATTTGTCAAGCTTTTTTACCTTGCCAATTTGACGCAAATGGACCAATATTGTTTTGACGCTAACGTCGAAAGCTGCTGCTAATTCAGCCATAGATTGTGTATCATCAGCTTCCACAATCGCCTTTAATTCGTCATTGTCGACCAAAGTCTTCGGACGACCGCGAGGTTCATTTTTCAGGTCGAAATTTCCAGAACGGAAGCGAGCAAACCAATAACAGGTGGTGCGTTGGTTTGTAGTGTTAGCTCCGTAAACGTCGTTGACGTTGCGTGCCGCTTGTGCCGCGTTGCTGCCACGACGGTACTCATATTCCATAATTACTCGAATTTTTAACGTATCCATGATGACGAAAAAGATTGAAATGCGATGAAAATGTAACACTGATCAATGAACAATTGACTACTATTGGAAAAAAAATCCATGTTTTTAAAATAAAATTAATTTGAAATTAGAATTCTTAGCCAACAAATTTATTTTGATTTGAAATGGCAATTTCATAGGTAAAGACCAATTATGTCCTTTCAAAGAAAAAAAATCACATTGGTTTAGGTGTCTTTGAATAATCGGTGAACATAAATAAAAAAAAAGATTCCGACAAATTGACAACCTCCTCCTTTTTTGAAGTCGGTAAAAAAGCAAACGAAAGCGCTGGATGCAGGCCGCTCATGATCGGTCATTATGAAAATTGGGAGTGGCCGTCTAGCCATGGGCGTTATACTGGCTGAAATGTTTACTGATGATGATGAAAAACAAAAGCACGAAGAGATAAAATGTTAGTCTATTCTATGCATTACAGGTCTACGCAAATCACAAAAGGGCTCACGAAGAGTTGTTTAAAAATTATCCCGTAACACTGCGACCCTTCCCCGGATTACGGATTATGTGGAAGTTGATTTAATTCTCTTGCATTGGCCCTCGAAAATTTAAATTTACTTAGCTCGGCTTTTGGTTGTTGTGAATCGGAATTATAACATACTGCGGGGTGAATTTGACTTGAATTGTAATTTATTCCTACAATAGAATACTAATAGAGGCAGTAAGAAAAGTGCCTATAGACGCATTCTTATAGTATTGCTTATAATACAAGGTCAATATAAAATTACTAATAAGTCGAATTCAAATTCAAATTCAAATGTTTATTCAGTAATTAGACCTTTACAGGCACTTTTACGCGTCAATAAGTATAATTTTTGTTACGTGTAAAGGACATTAAAATTTAATTTATTTTTAAAGAATAGCTACCGATACCAGCTCTTCGTAACGACCACTGCTGAGAAGAAACGCCGAAAGAAACTCATTTTCACAGTATTGGTCGCCTACTCGCCAGAAGGGCTTTGTCATATTATTATAATTGTCTTTTAATTAATACGATGAATATGAAAAAATACTATTAAAGGTACAAAATTAATTTATTGTTTTTCAAAATAATCTCCCTTGGCGTCTATGCACTTTTTCATTCGATGAAACCAGTTTTGAAAACTTTTGTGCCACTCCTCTGTGGTGACCTCTGAAACGTGTTTTTCATACTCCTCGACAGCCTCTTCTGGTGATGAAAATCGTTGACCGCGTAATTGGTTCTTAATTTTTGAGAACAGAAAAAAGTCACAAGGTGCCAGGTCGGGACTGTATGCAGGATGACTCATGAGTTCTACATTTTTCGCCATCAAAAAGTCGTTTGTCTGTCTGGCCGTGTGAGAACTAGCATTGTCGTGGTGCAGGATGATACGGCGTTTACGGTTATTTTTACGGAGTTCCTCAATAACTTCCGGCAAACAAATGGTCGTGTACCAGTCACTATTCACTGTACGACGATTCTCTAAAGCAACAGTAGCCACGTGTCCAGTTTTATTAAAAAAAGAAGCAATCATCCGCTTAGATGCACTTTTCACGCGCGCCACTTTGGTTGGTTTCGGCTCATCTTGAAAGACCCATACGCTCGATTGCTGCTTTGTTTTGGGATCGTAGCAATAAATCCATGTTTCGTCACCTGTTACTATGTCCCACACCAAATTTGACGCACCTTCGTTGAATCTGGTAAGCATGGCACTGCACCAAGTGACGCGGTCCGTTTTTTGAGCCTCGGTCAAGTTGTGTGGGATCCACCGCGAGTACAGCTTTCTCACACCCAAATGTTTGTGTAGGATTAATTGTATTTGACTCATGCCTATTTCTAAGGATGCGCGAATTTCATGGTAGGTCACATGCCTGTCTGTTTCAATCATACGGCGCACAGCATCGATGTTTTTGTTGGTCACAGCGGTGGACGGCCGACCATCGCGAGATTCGTCACTGAGATTGATACGACCACGCTTGAATTCTGCAAACCAGCTATAAACAGTTGTTTTGCATGGTGCTTCTTTGCCAAAAGCTGTTTCAAGCCGAGCGATGCTCTGTTGAGCTGTCAAATTACACTTAAAATCGTAGAAAATCATACTACGAAAATTTTCCCGAGTTAAATCCATGTTGATGCAGACACACAATTTTTTTAATGGCGCCACAAGGTAAAAACAAAAGACAGTCAGATGAAACAAACTGCATTCTACTGCCAAAGAGTTCTATTTTCAAATGTTGCAATAAATTTTTAAATATTGTTTATGTAAGTGGCCAGTTCCGGAAACTTATAGTGCGCCCTATGTAAATACTTATAATATAATACAATGTTGACACATTATAACATGAAATGCTTGCGAACAAGTAAACAAACATAAATTGCGTAATAAAAAATATTAAGTAGTCAAAAAAGCGAAGCCGAGCTAACCAGTCCCTCCCGGCAGCACCCGTTCACGAGTTGACGCACGTATCGGCCATCGTTAATCTCAAACATATTAGAGGGAATCCAACGACTAAGTCTAAGTTAAAAGGCTAGATTTTAATAGTATGAGCGTACTTATTAAATTATTTTTAGTATGTAGATACGTAAAGAAAGAGAAAAAAAATACTCTACTATTATACACAAAAAGGTAACATACAACGTGGAAGGGACATACCCGTAATAAACGAACCACGGGCTACACTAGATCACTGTAGTATAATGAAATTTAAATAACAACCAAAAACCCAAAAAAATTTTTGAAATTCCCACACAAATTGCCCGGGCGGCTGCACATTTTTGTATGGAAATAGCGAAGATTTTTTTTTGTGTTTTGGCTGTTATTTTAATTTCATATTACTAAAGTAATCTAGTGCTCATCACTCAGCCCGTGGTTTGATTTATTACGGGTTTGTCCTTTCCACGTTGTATATAACACAAAGAGGAATTTAAGAACTTTGGAGAAGACATAGCTGATGACGCAATCGGGGACGCGCTCTGACGAAGAAAAATCCATTCAACTTACTTCAACCAAAGGATCTTTAATAAGAAAATGCACCTCTAAATTTAATTTGTATGAAATATGGTATCTCTCGGTGTTAAATCACGGGGCTGAATCTTGGAGTAAATCACTAGGAATATTAATGTTATGGCTGTGCGCGGCCGCCATGACACCACGATGAATGGGCACTGAACATTCAATTTGTGAATAATTTAATATGTAGAATGATAATTAAAAAATAATTTGCCTTTCGGGATTTTTTTTTATATTTTAAAACTACTTTTCTTCGACATAATTAATTACTTTTACAAAACTTATTGCGTCTAAAACTGCCTGCAAATGCCTAATTACTGACTAAACAATTAAAAAATTTTTTACAATTTTACCACGCATATTTTATTTTTTGTGTCTTCAGACTAAGCTTCAGACGAAACAAGCATTTATCTCAAACTATGAAATTTTAAGTTTAAAGTGCTCAAGACGAATCAAACGAGCCCGATGGTTTTGCATAATTTAATTACCGAGTTCATATCGCCACCTTCCGGCTTCTTCATCAGATTAATTCCATTTCATTATACCTAATATTGCGTTGTCACGCTATGAACGTATGCATGCAAAATTTGTTCAATTGGTAACTAGGAAGTGGGTAAATTTAATTTGCAAGATTCTATTGCAGAAAGACAGACAACGGGACAGGTGAAACTAAACAAAATCTTGTAAAAACAATATTTTCATAATAAATAAGATAGCTCAAATATCAACACTGTTTGTGTCTTTTAGTATAATTGATGGCGGTCATAAAATATTGATATTTGATTTATTTATAAAATATTCTTAAACTTGTACTTCGACTTTTGACTTTCACTCTGAATTTAGATTTCTAGTAAATTATTAAACTAACTTATAACTTAGAAAACCTACACACTAATGTAACTAACGTTAATTTGATCAAACACGCATGTTTCATCAATCACCAAATAAAAGGAAAGCATTGTGGTATAGAGACGATTAATTGTGTGTATGTTAATGCATTCGTTGCTCGCTAATCACACGTTGGGCTAAGCTTTATTAATGATGTACATCATTCAATCCTTAAGTCCTTAAAAAAAAGTATTTGCACGTAGGATAAAGCAGTTATTCGAGCTTATGGACTTTAATAATTTTTATCCCCTACAAAAAAGAGGGGTGTTTATAAGTTTCACGCTAATGTTTATAGGTCTGTCTGTCTTTCTGTAGCATCGTAGCGCTCGAACGGATGGACCGAGCCGATTTTAATGAAGGTTTATTTAACCTGATAGCAAGTTCTAGTAGATTAAGCTAGGTCAGATCAGAATCGTTGTAAATGGATCTTCATAGTCTCTTTCTATGTATGTGTCGTGACCATATCGTAGATTTGCTCACTTCATGAAATGCTCAAGAATTTCATGAAATGTTTCACTATCTATTGGCCACATCATGATGTGGTTCGGGCAGATCAATGATAATAAATTGTTTCTCGATATGAACAACTAAACGCGGGGCTTCTTCATAAAAAGGTCAGGGTTATTTGATCGTATCGTAAAGTAGTTACATTAATTACCGATAGAGGCGTTGCAAGCGCTTTGTTTATGTAGAAAGATGGTGGCCGCTGGCGGCAATGTTTCTCGCAGTACATAATTTGTTATTAAACAAGAAAGAAAGTGTTATTATTATATATATATATTAGGACGTAAATAACAATAAACAAGTTCTTAACATATTCTGGATTTTTATTAAATATTTTATGGATACCCTATTTATACGATCCGGCCAAAGGTGAATGATAAAATCGTGAAATGTTGACGATTTAATGATCTGTTCAAATTACATTGCCCACATCATGAAATGAGACCATTTCATGAAATTCTCGAGCATTTCATGAAGTGAGCAAATCTACGATATGGCCACGACATATGCATGGTGAGCAATGTTAATAACTGATTTTTTGATTAAAACTAACGTGAGACTCTGACATCATTAGCATGAATTAAGGCGGCCCTTCCCGATTGCTCTGTCGTCAACGCGAGCATAGTTTGAAAAGCTTGTTGTTTCATCCAGGGCAATGCTAGAAAAAGAGGCAAACCGAAAAGAGAGAGATAGCGCCTAAGGGCACAGTTTACATTCTATTGAATGAAATTAGTATTATTATTAACTATCCATTTAATGAATAAATACTGGGTGCGGAAATTTCATAAAACTTGTTCCAGGAGTTACGTGTTTATCAGTAAGCCTTTACAAGTATGTAAAATAAATGTTTTGTGTTCAAAATTTTCATTACATTTACGAGTCACGCAGAGAGTCAGCTACTTTGTGACTAGAGGACGCGTACGAGACCTCCGAGTGAGGTAGATATGAGTACATGTCGGCCAGTAGCTGACTCTCTATGTGAATAACCCGTTTAAGGGGCTACCTGAATTTTCCAGGGTGCAGGGCTGCCCCCATTTGAATGAAATCATTTAAAAAGAAACGGAGACATAATTTAAAATTTTGTCTTGACCAGGCTCTAGATAAATAACCCTTCAAACTATTTTATTCTCACTTCACGTTCTCACTTTAAACTGTAAACTACTGTTTACAGTTTAAAGTGAGAACGTGAAGCTTTTCTTGGCACAATTGCGAAAAACGGCCACTTTTGGCGTATGTGCGTAGAAAAGCTTCATATTCTCACTTTAAATGATTTCATTCAAATGGGGGCAGCATTAGACCCCGAAAAATTCAGGTAGCCCCTTAATTCATGCGAATGATAACTGATTTGACAATAAGTTTATATAATTATTAAAATTATAAAATATTCATTATTTTTAAATATTATGTACTATGCTTATTATATATGCTATTTACTTTTATGAGGTTTTATTTGTTAATTTTCAAGTGTACATGAACCAATAAAATAAAATAAATAAATAAGATTATTGGCAGTTGTTTTGTTGAAACCTATACTGGCAGTTTTTAAGCAAGACAAAAAAGAGAGGTGTTATAAGTTTGACGCTAATGTCTGTCTATCTGTCTATTTGTCTATTTTATTAATTTATTTAGTGGTTCATTTACAAATAAAACCTTATAAAAGTTAACATAGTACATAGGTGCTACTTATTTCTAAAGAAATTTCTTCCAGTAGACCCGCGAGAGGAAATGGGAAGAAAGAGGTAATTGGCGTGTACAATACAAAAATAAATAAATACTTATACCTACAAGAAACATTAATAAATTAATAAACATACCTACATAGACGTACGTAAAATAAACTTACATAAATACATAAATATATACTGATATATACAATTAATGAATACATATAATAATATTTCTAAATATGATGACCAGGATGATAAAGACAGATAGTAATCTTTTACTCGTTTCTTAAACGTAGTTATGGTTTTTGATTCACGAATTTTCAGTGGTAACTGATTCCATAGCCTAACTGCTTGCACGGAAAAGGAGTGGGTATAGGTAGCGGAGCTATGAATTGGGAATTGAAGGATTAATTTATGGCTGGACCGACATGGAGCGTTGACGGGCCGTGCGAAAGAGAATTTTTCACGTAAGTAGGGAGAATAGGAAGGATTGTACAGAACATTGAAGAGGAGGCAAACGATTCTGGTGTTCCGGTGGAGGCGGATGAGGAGCCACTTGAGTTGTTTGCGAAAGTCGGAGACGTGGTCAAATTTCCTTAAGTCAAAAATAAAGCGAATACACAAATTCTGCAAACGTTCAAGCTTAGTAAGAAGCTCTTCTGTAGCGTCAAGGAAACAAGCATCAGCATAATCAAGAATTGGGAGTAATAAGGAATGACAGAGGGAGATTTTAGTTTGAAATGGTAAGAAATTTGAAGAAATTTGAGAGAATGTAAAGAATAGTGTAATTTACGGCTAATTTCGGAAATATATGCAGTCCAACTTAAGGTTCTGTCCATAATAACCCCTAAGTTTTTAGCAGACTCAATGTATGCAATTGGAGAGCCATTGAGATATAAAGGAGATAAAGCATTTACGTCAACGGTTCTCTCATAATAACTACTACCAATAAGCATAGCCTGAGACTTTTTGGCCTCTGGTTGGTTGTATAATACCTACTTATGAAAGAGACAAAATACAGTAATCACCGAAACAAACACCTTATTAATTTACCTATTTACTATTTGATTTCGTAATCCCGAACTTAGATATAATCGGTTTCTTTACTAATCTCTTATCTGTTTCTATAATTTTCTTTATTTTACCGATATAAGCAACAAAACGCAGGCTTGGTTACACCTACAAAACACCCATATACGTAAGTACATACGAACATTGCAAATTAAACAAAACCTTGGAAAATGTTAAGCGAGCATCGGTAAAATCCACTGCATCGTGTTTCAGTGTAAATACATGCATCCATTAGTTTATTAACTGTTACCGTGATTGCTAGCGGCTTAGGTTTTGATACAATTCCATTTTGTTTTAAATTCCCAGGAAAGTTTGAATAAAAATAAAACATAATAATTACAATATCACGAGTGTGTTGACTTGTAAACAGGGATTCAAGTCTGTCTATTACATTTATCAAAAGATTAACAAATAAATTACTTCTTTGCTCGCAGTTTTCGTCGGTAGAATAGAAATTATGCGACAATTAGTAGACAGTTGATTAAGATAAGAAGAAAATTAACCATTATCACTCTGCGAGTTCCTTATACTGTAAAAAATATTTTCTTTTTGCTGTCATAGTTACATCCTAGCTGTGCTAGAAAAGTAAGGACTTTGCTATCATTCGTATCATTTGTTTGTTTTTCGTATGTAAGTGGCCGAAACATTTGTGTCACATTTCTCATATTATACAAAGGCATCTGACATAGCTTAATTACTACCCTACAATGATAACAGCCGGATCTAATTTAACGTCTTATAAGTATAAGCCGTTAAATTAGATCCGGCTTCAAAAGGCACGCGCCTTTTGAAGCACGGAGAAGCTCAAGAAATTCTTATGCCAATTGTGATCACCCATCCAAGGAAGAACCAGGCCCGTTGTCGCTTAACTTGCGAAAGCGCTAGTAATGCACGCTCCCGCCGGGCCACCGAGCTCCTCATCATTATTCGTAAAAATGGCTTTTTAACCGCACTGGGCGTTCCCAGCCTGGTTTCACAAGTGAATAATTTCGTTGAGTTTTTCCGAGCTATGCTTAGCTTTATCGTGTTCTCTGATAACTTAATTGCCAGCCCATAAATTTTAAAGTTGCTATATTTCGCGTGTTTGGACACGCTGTTCGTAGATGTATCAACCATTGTCGTATTTTTTTTAATGGTTTACTGTTAGGGTATACTGGTGTTGAAATGGTAAGAGCCGTTCTATGAATGTGCAATTTTCAATAATTGTTCCATCCCACTTGAATTTTAACATATATGCCTTGAGCCGAGCTTATTAATATTGAACAACGTCAACATTATGGGGTTTTTAGGCAATCAAAATTCAGTACTAAAGTATTCAAACTAAATAATATGTATATTAATAGTAAATACTACCTATTTTAGGTCAATTCATTTGATATTGGTTTAAAATATGTCGGTTTAACCGACCTGTAATGAGGAATAAGTTATCACTTTGACTGTGATAACTTCACACGACAACGACAGTGGGATACAATTCCTAAAGGCTAGTTATAAAAAAATGTTAAGCGATGTCTTTGCCAGTACGGTATTTTTATTTACATTGTTTATACCAATACTCAACATAATCCGGAACGAAACAATAAAATAGTTTTTTATTCTTAAAAATAAATAAGCTTTTGAAATGTTTTAAAACTTTTTCAAAGGTAAGGGTAACTGACAAGTTACAGAAATAAAACAGGATGCACATACAGCGCTCTTGACGTCACTGCTATAAGGTCTCGCGCGTATGAAAGAGATAGTGATATGTCGCTACCACGCTACTACTTTACTGTAGTACTGCTTCATTAATTAACCAATTTTCATACTGTTTTCACACAAAGATTTCTTTTTAGTGGTTTATTTTTTATATTTTATATACCAAAAACATATACATTAAAATGCCTGTTGGGAACTGATTTTGATGATTTTATTTTGATTTTAAAGCCTTTAATGTCTAGTTCGTCTCATATTAATGATGATATAATTGGTGAACATTTAACTAAGATATGGCGATATGAATTCGGTTTTTTTTTTTTTAATTTTAATTTTTATAAAGGCTCTGATCAGTTTTAATTTAAGTTTATTTTGGCTTGATCATAATGAATAAAAAAATGTTATTAGTTTGTAGATACATATGTTTTTTTGAATATTAGTTATTAATATACCTATATAAATACATATTTTGTACATTTATAAATTCATACGTATAACATGGGTTTATAAATAAAATTCGATTAACATGAATTTCTCCGCCATCATGGAACTAAACTTAATTTCCCTTATAATTGTGAGAGCCAGCAAACTGCAATCTAATAATGAAACGTCTGAAAACTCAGCCGCGAAGCAACGTGTTCATCAATCAAGGGGTTATTATGTGGTTACTGCATGTACCTCTATACGCCACGTATACACTTAGGTTGCGTGTTCATTGGCGACCTACACTGAAGCTATATAGTAATTCTATTCGCACGCTTAATCAACGTCTGTCAGGACTCATGGATAGGCATGCATTTCGGACAGCGTTAAAATATGACAGTCTTGAAGCGGAATAAATTTTTTTAACACTCCTACTTATATCACATTTCTACCTCATCCACCTTAATTTTATGAATAAGTAGTTTATTTATTATTATATGTATATGGTTCTAGTCAAATTTTATTTGAATTTATGGTTTTAGTTGAGTATTGTATTTAGTAGAAGGTTTCTAGTGGTTTTTCGATTGTAAAATACCTACTTGTACTAGAAATGCAACGAATAGTGGTACGGCCGAATATCGAATGTTGGACCTGGTAATTTTCGCCGGATAGTCGAATATCCGGCAGCCAAATATTCGGCTGGCGGTAGTGTAGAATACATTGTTAATGTACGAGCCAGGCTCGCACATTTCGGCTGCACGCGGCCACATATTATGTAGGTCACGTGTCAGCTGTTTTGCTTTATATTTTGAATCAAATAAAACTAACAATTGAGAAAATATCGAGCGGCGATTAAGAAAGGACCCGTCACAACCAACTTACACCATGTAACATAACGACAATAAACAATTACTACGTGACGTGGTCTTGTGTCTCCATAACATCATCAAACCTCTACATCAACATCTCTTCATGTATGGTGCAGGCCTAGGTGACAACCGAAGCCTGCGCCGTACAGTTAATACTTCGAGCCAAAAAAATAATTAAAATTAAACCTCAATTTGAAGGTTGACTGGTAGCATCAGAAGCGATCAATTTTTCCCCAAAATATCTAAAGCGGTAAATAAAACTTTGATACATTAATTCAGTGGGAAAGCACCCTAATCCACACTCGCTGGGGTCGATCACGCAACGGGGCGATTGTGTTAAATCTTTATACGCCATGACGAATGAATTACAGCGCCACGAGTTTTTTCACAGAAGGAAATTACTAAATGAGCTTTACTTAGGTTATTAAATGCTGAGTTGTGAATTTGGTCACATTTTGACTGACTTCAAAAAAAAGAGAAGACTCCCGATTGGGCAGAATCTTTTTAAGGTTCCGTACTCAAAGGGTAAAAACGGGACCCTATTACTAAGACTCCGTTGTCTGTCTGTCGCCAGGCTATATCTCATGAACCGTGATAGCTTGACAGTAGAAATTTTCACAGATGATGTATTTCTGTTACCGCTATAACAACAAGTACTAAACGAGAATAAAAGAAATATTTAAGTGTATATATATATATATATATATATATATATATATATATATATATATATATATATATATATACTACACTATTATGTTGTCAATTATTCAAAGACGCCTGAATCCTGAACCGATTTAGAAAATTTTGCTTTTGTTTGATTCACATGGTGATTGTAGTTGACAGTGGCCTCATAGATTTTTTTTCAAAATCGGATGTGTTGTTTTGTTTTTAATCGAAAATAACTAGAAAAAATATGCTTTTCGGTGACTGTCACTGGTGTCGAAGTTGGTTTTCTGTTTTGAAAAAAATATCAGTAATTATATTATATGAGTATATTTCTTCTAGGCTTCTTGAGAGAAACGAAAAGACGTAGAATATACTAGCTGCTTTTTTCCCCGCGCAGATCGTGAAAGACAATCACGGGAATGGTCGACAATCTGAATCATGTCAATAGCGATGCGATTAGCAACCAATCATTACAATCCATTTTTACAAATTCAAGATCATGAGCTTGCAAAACTGCTCCGTAAGAAATAAAGTAACGATGTATCCGTATATACACATTTTTCAAAGTGTTCACTGTTTGAACAAGTTTATTTCATAAGCACATTAAAAAACCTCGACTGAAAATGTCAAGAACGCCATCTAGTGATGAATAGCGGAACTATGGATATAATTGAATATATTTTTTAAGGAAGAACCCTGACTTTCAAGTGTTGATTCCTAAACTTTTGAGTTGCTACAACAATTTTATCAAACAAAGCTAAGAACGACGGCAAAGGAATTTGATTTTTTCGTTAAAAAAAATCGCATCACAATCGGTCCATCCGTTCGAGCGCTACGATGCCACTGATAGACAGACAGAAATTTTACTTTTACATACAAATTGCTCGGGTGGCACACTTTTGTATGGAAATGCCGAATTTTTTGTGTTTTGGCTGTTTATTTTTTATTCTTATGACACTATAGAGATCTAGTATAGGCCGTTGTTAGATTTGTTACGGGTATATCACTTCCACGCTGTATGCACAATTCTATACAGGGTGTTTCCGAACGGTAAAATAGTCTTCAAAGGCAAACTTGGTCCTTATGAAACGCCTTACTAGGAAAAAATCTCGATATACGTATACCACTATTTTTGAATGTTGTCTACAAATTCAACAAATATTAAAAATATTCAATGTTTTGTTTCCTATTTCGATTTTACTTGATTCCAACTAAACTAATCAATATGATGAACTGACACGGGAACGAACTGAAGATTCTGTTTGGGCGAAGCAGTGAGGGGTAATGCACGATAATTCATAGTAAACCGAGGGCGTAAAAATATACGTAAAGTCCTTTGGGAAAAAGAGTTTAATCAACTACAAATAAAGTTTATTAAAATCTTCATAAATTAAACCGTGTCGGTATGGGCTTTGATTTAATGATTTTACAGTTCTTTTATTACCTATTTGCACCAAAAATAAGCAAAAAAACGAGACTTTGATAGCACATAACTTTTTAATGGCTTTTTGTTTAACTATTATGTATCCATACATACAAAATTTATAATCAGACAAAACGATATCATGTTAAACTTTGCATGTACAATGTCAAACAGTGAAGGAAATTTGTATAGAAAAAGTATCGACAGTTCGCTCTTAATGAACCTTTTCCAAATCTGTGAAATTAAGCGTACTAAATGTTTTGCTCGTCGTTTTGGAAGTCTACTCAGTCGTGTAATTTTATTTATCAAAAGGCTTTACAAAGTTCGAGAAAATGTTCAATGAATGTAGCGGGTCACGATCTGACTTAAATCTGATATAAGTGGGACACACACGTTTATATGTATATACATATGTCTATTAATTCATAGGTATGTATGTAGTGTGTGTAAATATTTGTATGTATTTATATGTTATGGCAGGTTCTATATTGTAACTATTTACAGTAAATCTGACATACTGCACTGCCTATTAATATTCACTTCTCCCTCTACCCAAAGGTTGACTGGAAGAGATTGCTATGCGATAAGTCCGCCTTTGTATCATAATTTTGTCTTCCTTTTTTCTATTTTTTTTTTGTTTTTCCTTTTCTTTATGGTGCCATAGAGTATTTGTTTTGTTCTTCGCTCTTGCTATGTACTCGTAAAACATACATACTATCCCGTGTTGCTTTATGAGAGTAGACAGAGCATTTTGGGTTGCGGCTCTAAGCAGACAGAGTCAGAGTCTAGAGCCGCAACGTTGCCAGTTTCCAACAAATAACAAAAACATTCACTATCTTAATAATTTAATACATAATATAACATGTCGTTATAGTGATAAATTAGTGTTTTTTGACACTAACCATTTCATAAGTGAATGTAATCTGACAAAAGATAATACATATATATCTTTCAAAATATTCTAGACGTAAGATTGCTACATTAGTAGCAAATAATATTAATTTTTGGACGAGTTTACATTGTAAACAAAATTCTAGGGATAAGATGCCTACAGAATTGCCAGTAATATGTAATGGTAATTCTGTAGACTTGACGGCAGATTTAAACTGAACATTAAGACAACGGAAAGGCCTCATGAGCTAAGAATAATTCATCAAAATTTAGAAGGTCTTTCCGGCAAAGAATTATTAGTAGAATTAGTTTTAGACGAAATGGATTTGGACATTTTATGTTTGACTGAACATTGGCTGTATAAGAGTGAGATGATGTTCAGCCTAAACAACTATAATATTGTAAGCTGCTTTAATAGAAAGTTTTCTCAACGAGGAGGTTCCATAATTTTTGTTAAAGATTCTTTCCGCAGCAAAGAACGTAAGGATATTGTCAGACTTTCTGTTGAGCGCTGTTGTGAGGTGACCTGTGCCGAGCTAGATCATCAAATAATTATTTGTGTATACAGTCCCCCTAATAGTGATTTTAAAAGTTTCCTAAAAGCAATGGACCAGGTACTTAAGTCCTGTTCAACTAGTAAAAAGAATATTATTGTTTGTGGAGATTTTAATGTTGATATCTTAGTAGATAATCCAAAAAGTACGCAATTCGTAAATCTTTTAAGTGTTATGATTTAGTAAACGTATTCTTTGAGCCAACCCGAATCACTGCTACATCTGCCACATGTCTAGACATTTTTTTTTTGTAATATTCAATATTCTGACAAATCTGTTATTAATAAATTGCCTTCTGATCATTCGGGTGTATACGTAGCTTATGTCAATGAGTCCAAAGGCAAGTTCAGCCACTTGAACAAAGATAAGACCTTCTGTAGGCCAATTACTTCAAAAAATATAAGAAAACTTAAAAATTATTTAGATAACAAACTGTTATCAGTCGTATACACAGGGAAAAATCCGGACGACCATTACAATAAACTTTATATTGTATTTCTTCAGAATATTCTAAAATATTGAAACAAAAAAAAGTTGCTGTGCATAGTAAATCACAATTTAGTGAGTGGGCTACTACCGGCATCTACATAAGTAGGAAAAAGCTTTATGACTTATATGCCCAAAAACAATTTAATTTTAATCCTTCCTTTGTAGAATATGTTAAAAATTATTCTTAAATATTTAAAAAAGTTTGTAGACAAGCCAAGGTCAATCGTATTAGTAAAAAAATAAATAATGCCCCTAACAAAATAAAAGAAACTTGAAATGTTATTAATAAAGAAACTGATAAAAATAAAGCAAAAGAAAATATCTGTCAAATCAAAGCTAGCGGTAAGATTATTACTAAACCTGAAGAAATAGTTCATATTTTTGATATTTTTTTTACTAACATACCTTTGGAACTTACTTCCAATGTGGATTCTAACCCCCAGCGTGCTGAAGCGTGTTGGCTCTAGTGATATAGTAGAAGCATTTAAACAGTTAAATTTAAAAAAATCGGAAGATCATTGGGGCATGTCGGTTGCTGTAGTAAGCCATATTATAAATGTCATAGCTTGTGATTTAACGAATGTATTGATGAAGGCATATTTCCTAACCTAATGAAATTTAGTAAACTAATCCCCTTATTTAAAAAAACATACAGACCTATATCTATCTTGCCAGTTTTGAGTAAGGTGTTCGAAAAGATAATGCTCAATCAAATGCTACTTCACTTCAAGACCTACAACTTTTTCCATAGCCAACAGTTCGGCTTTACTGGCGGAAAATCAACCACCGATGCGGGAGTGGCACTCATCACTCATATTTACGACGCATGGGAGAGAGAGCATGGAGATCTCTCTAAAGCATTTGATTGCGTAGATCATCCGACACTTTTGCTTAAATTTAGTCAATATGGTTTTGATGAAAATTCAATTAAATTAATAGAATCTTATTTAACGGATAGGCTTCAGACTGTTGATTTAAACGGTATAAAATCGCACGGATCCTATGTTAAAATTGGCGTACCACAAGGTTCCATTCTAGGACCTTTCCTTTTCGTAGTTTATGTAAATGACTTGCCTTACATGGTTGAGAAACAGGTGCTGTTTGCTGATGACACCTCGCTAATATTCAAAATTGACCGTCATAGCACAGATGCTAGCGCGGTGAACAGCACCTTGTCTTCCATTTCTGATTGTTTTTCTGCCAATAACCTCATGTTAAATGCGAAAAAGACCCAATGCATTCGATTTTCTCTTCCCAATGTGAGGCAAGCTTGCGTGACATACTGATAGATGGCGAAAAACTCGATCTTGTTGAAAGTACTACCTTCCTAAGAATTTCGATCGACTCGAAACTTCAGTAGGGCGCTCATATATTTAAACTTTCAAATAAGCTTAGCTCTGCGGCTTATGCTGTTAGGAGAATAAGTAACAATTTACAAATGTAGCAACTACTAGACTTGTGTACTTTAGTTACTTTCATAGTTTAATGTCATACGGCATATTGCTATGGGGGAGTGCAGCCGATATTCAGACTATTTTTATTTTACAAAAAAGGGCAATTCGTGCCATCTACGGCTTAAGATCTAGAGACTCACTCAGGGAATTATTCAAGAAAATAGGTATACTAACCTTACCATCACAGTATATATTTGAAAATATACTGTATGTAAGGACAAATATTTCCTCATACAATAAAGTAAGCGATTTTACCGTTAGAAACTTACGCAATAAGAGTGACTTAGTTGCCCCGTATTATAGGCTCAAAACAGTTAGTAAAACGTTTATGGGGAACGGTATACTTTTTTATAATAAACTGCCGCAATCGGTCCTTGATATGCGTGACAAAAAGTTTAAAGCTTATGTAAAGAAGGTACTCTGTGGTGTGAAGGCTTATTATAGGACCGATGACTATCTTAAAGACAACAAAGTCTGGCTTGAGCTTGGCGCGGGTCCCTCTTAAAGGTTTGTATACCAGAAATGGTCATAATTTGGTACATTAGGTACATACTGAATTTACAACTTGATTTGACATTATTTCAAAATTTCGACTTTAAAAAAAGTAATTTAAATTATGACAACAAACAATGTATACTCTGTCCACATATCTACTATAAATATTAATTTCATTGTGAGTTGACGTTCTTGGAGAAAATGCTGCAGTGCAGTTTGTTACCGCTTCTTCTGCACTAGCGCTTTGGAGGCGGCAGTAAACTTAGCTCTAAGTAACTTTTTGACGTTAACAATTATTGTGTAATAAAACAAAGTGACGATTATTAAGAGATATTATAAATATCCTATGATAATAAAGATATATTTGAATTGAATTGAATTGCAAGACTCAAAGGCCACTTTTAGCGTGATGGTCGAAAAGCTGGAGTAAATACTTTTTACATTAAAAGTTTTTATTTTCAATGTGGCCAGCATTCTAGCACTGAACTGATATAGATTTACATTATCACGTCTCTATCCCTGACGAGGTAGACAAAGCTCAGAGCTGTAAGTCCCAAAGACCATTTTTGACCATAATGGTGGAAATTAAGAAAAATAGTGACGGGTTGCTGGCCTGATATAGGTAAAGATGTATTCAATGGCTCGATAAAGGTTGTTTAAGTCATCATCAATCAAGCTTAGCCCAACGTGTGATTAGCGAGCAACGAATGCATTAACAAACACACAGTTAATCGTTTCTATACCACAATGCTTTCCTTTTATTCGGTGATTGATGAACACGCATGTTTGATCAAATGAACGTTAGTTACACAAGTGTGAACATTAAAGTTAACCAGAAATAAAAGACAAACAAAAAAGTATGTCAACAATATTTCTGACGATTGTCGGAGTTTCTTTTTTTTACTTTTTAACAACTTTTACCATAGACCTAGATTTATTTTAACTGCGTACAAAGACCACAATAGCCGAGTGCGACATATAATACTATAACTATCATCTTCAGAAGAGCAACAGAGATGGTAATTAATGTGGCAATAAGACAAGTTTTCATACAAAACATATAAGCCATTAACACCGTGGCTCGAACAACTACATATGCAAATTGGAATTTTAAATTCTAAACATTGTTAATTTATTACCTGGGAAAGATGGTATTTTACTGCTTTACTAATTGTTTGTGGTCACATTTTACAATAAGCTATATTCATCCTATACTTTCTACATCTATGAATTTTACAGTGGGATTAACCGGGCACCTTAATCGCGAAAAAAAGGGAATAATATTTAACAGACTTCAAAAACGGAGAAGGTTATCAATTTGACTGTATTTTTTCTAGGTTTCTGTATGACTACTGGGAATTTTTTTCCTAATAGACCTACCAGTAGGACTACTGGGGATGCCATTCCCAGTAGAACCCTTCTGAATTTTAGTCCCATACTAAAAAAATATTATCTTGATGAGTCCTTTACCACCATTTGTCGTGATATACACTTTTCTTTACTAATTGTGTTATTGTTATCTTACAGCTTGCTATAACATGGAAGCTTGCTTCCTTTAGTAATCACGCCACTGTTCAGTGGAGGGTAAGCCTTGATTGATGATTTCACTTCGAGGCCGGTTTAATCCCTGACACACTTGTGTGAACAAGGTTTAGTCAGGGATGAAATATTTAAACAAAGGTAATTTTTGTCCCAATATACCTACCAGTAAAAATAATGGGACTGCCATTCCCAGTAGCTCACTTCTGAATTTTAGTCCCACAGTAAAAATATTACCTTCATAAATACTTTTACCACCATTTATCTCGATACACTCTTTTCTTTACTTATTGTATTATAATTATCTTATAGCTTGCTATAACATGGTTAAACTTCCTCCACTAATCACGCCGCTGTTCAGTGGAGGGTAAGCCTTGATGGACGACCCCACTTCGATGCCGGTCTAATCTCTGACACACTCGTGTGTATAGGGGTGAGTCAGGCATGAAATTGTACCAAGGTCATTTTTGTCCCAATAGACCTACAAGTACAACTACTGGGACTGCCATTCCCAGTAGCATCTTTCTGGATTTCAAACTCATCGTAAAAAAATATCACGTTACTGAGTAATTTTACCACCATTCGTCTTAATACTCCTTATTCGTGACTCATTGTATTATTGTTATCTTATAGCTTGCTATAACATGTTTAAACTTCCTCCACTAATCACGCCACTGTTCAGTGGAGGGTAAATCTTGATTGATGACCCCACATCGACGCCGGTCTAATCTCTGACACACTCGTGTGTACAGGGGTAAGTCAGGGATGAAATATTTGAACAAAGGTCGTATAGGTACTTTGTGTACAAAGTTAACCGGAACCGGTTTGACTGAAAGGTTAATTACAAACAAAACATAACGGACAAAGAGCCACAAAACTGCTTGACCTTCTATATTTTCTTACTAATAATTTGTATGCGATTGAGTAGTGTTAGTATGTGCTTTCAGTTTACGCACACATGTTAGTTTGAATAAGTTTTATTGAATTTTTTTATTTTTTGTGTAAACTTCTATTATTAAGCCAGTATTAAAGCGGCCGTTCTCGGCATCTCTGTCGTCAACGCGAGTTTAGTTCGAAAAGCTTGTTTTTTCATCCAGGGCAAAACTAGAAAAAAAAGTAAAACCAAGAAGAGAAAGAGAATAAAATGCAAACCGTGCTTCTATTGAATGAAATTAGTATTATTATTAAATATCCATTAAACGAATATTAACTATTCATAGGGTGCAGAATTTCATAAAACTTGTTCCAAGATATACGTTTTTGTCGGTAAGCCTTACAAGTGTGTGAAATAAATGTTTTTTTTTTTAATTTTCATTTGATAGAAACCTAGAAATAGTGCACAAGATATCTGTTAGTTCAAAAGTTTTCAAGAAAGATCACTTACAACGTCATAAACACGTACGAGCGTTTGTATAAAAAGGAAGACGGGAAGGCTGCACTTAATTAAGACAAATGGAATAAGCCCCAACTTGATGGAGTTCCGTTGTTTTATCACTGAGTTCCATCGACTCTTTCGTCTCCGAGATCAGACCCTAGACATCGGTCTTCCATCAGGTGCTTATGAAGACAAATCAAACGAGCTCTACTCGATGACGTTATGTTGTTTTATAACTGAGTTGTGTCGAATATCTACCGATTCCATCATCAGAATAGCTCATCAACTCCATAATATTGTATTGCCATCTGACTAACACATGTTTGTAAAATTTCAGCTCAATCGGTTGAATATAACGGGTTGAAAATTTAGTTTCAAGATTTGACCTGAACAACATACATATAAGATAAAACAAGTTAAACAAAAGCTTACAAAAAAGGGCGTTTTAATGAAACGGGGCCCAAACTCACGTCTTAAAGTCTCAGGGGAGATTTTTATATATTTGATTACTTTGACAATTATTTTAATACACATAGGTACTAACAATACTTAATCGTACACAAAGGATTCGTGTACCTAGAAAAATAAAAAAAGAAGATCAAGAAGGGTTCCACTTCCAGAAAACCTTTGAAGAGATGGAATCGTGTTCTAGCGAAAAAGTGTACCAAGCCGAAATGTGTTTGTACAATAACTGTCCTTTAACCAAAAGAACAATTACGTTTCCAGTATCCAGAAAATTCAAAGACTTGACGGTATTTTTTTTTTTATAGGTATTTTGTAATACATGTGTGCATATCGTATACTTACATAGTAATGATGTCTTAACTGCAAATAGCCTTGTTAAATGACACCCTTTAATTAACCTAAACGGTTTTCGAATCAACCAAATTATAACGACGGGTAATAATTATAGTTTCGTTTGCTATTAATTAACAATAATTGTGTAATTGTTACATTCACGATCTTGTACTGCTACTGTTACATTAGGTACTTAAATTAACTTTAATAATTACTATTATACAATGTCCTTTTTAATTAAGTACAAATATTTTAAGGGGTTATTCAGTCCATCATTTTGAACAACTTTGCCCAATAAATGTATATCGAAATACGAAAAGAAATATTTAAGTTCTCATACAAATCGAAGTAGTCACGTGATATCGTTACTATGAAAAATGCAAAAAAAATTTTTCGTATTTCGATATATATTACTTGAGAAAAGTTGTTCAAAATGATGGACTGAATCACCTCTTAAAATATTTGTACTTAATTAAAAAGGACATTATATTTTTACTTTATTGATTAGTGCAAATATTCCGTATGTTTTAAAACCACCAGGACTGAACTGCATTGACGGCAAGCGACCCGACGGCTTAACGCTGGTGCCTTGGCAGAGAGGTAGGTGTCTGATTTGGAACGTGACGGGTGTGCACATTTGCCTCGTCACATTTAAGAGATACCATTCGGTCTGTAGGTGCAGCAGCTGAAAACGCTTCCAAGTCAAAGCACATAAAATATCAATATTTGGAACCTACTTATATTTTTGTGCCTGTTGCCTTTGAAACCACGGGTGCTTGGGTAACCGAGGCAAGGACATTTATAAATGAGCTTGGACATAGAATATCTGAACGGGCAAATGATATACGCTCCTTATCTAGCTCAAAAAGTTTCCATCACCATACAGCGCGGCAATGCCGCCAGTATCAAGGGAACATTTGGGCTGGGTACGAAAAGGGGTAGTCTCTTAAATTAATAAATTTGACGAAGCATGTTGCGGATTACTTACTCGTACTGTGAAAAAGTTGACGAAGCGTGTTGCGAACTACTAACTGTGAAAATGTTGACGAAGCATGTTGCAAATTACCAACTGTGAATATTTTGACGAAGCATGTTGCGGATACTGGCAATTTGTTACTGAAATTTTAATTTGGATAAATAAATCATTTACTTTACTTATTAAAATATACAATACTTTTCTTATTAAAATGAATATATACCTACTTAGTATTTACTAGCTGCTTCTATTCTATAAAATCCGATCGAGTGGATGGGCGAAAATGCGAATCGTGTTAAATAGACAATGTGGCTAGCAAACACATCATTATTTTATTTCCTTTTTCCACTTTTTGTCCACGATCACGCCGTAAAAGTGGATTTTACAACCCTGGTCTCTGACTGCTTAGAGCCCCAAGACTCAACATTCTCTGTCTGCCCTATTAGGATAAAGACATGATAGAGCATTAATACTTTAAATAAATAAAAAAAGTTATACTGAAACAGTATAAGGACAAAAATCCATGGTACTTAACAACTTTAGTCAGGATTAAGGAAATATAACATCTTAGTGAAAGTGGTTTAGTTGACTGCCTCCGTGGTCCAGTGGTCAAGGCATTCGCCTTGTGACCCGGTCATGGGTTCGATTCCCACTGGGAAGCATACTTTGTTAAAAGTTGTTTCCAGTCTGGATAGGATATTGCAGGCTTGAATCACCTGATTATCCGAAAAGAAAGATGATTCCGTGTTTCGGAAGGCACGTAAAACTGTGGGTCCCGAACGCCACCTAGCGTTTGATCATCAAACTATCCAAGGATTGGTTCCTGGTTTGCCCTTTGGGTTGTGGAGGTCAGACGGCAGTCGCTCTGTGTAAAAACCAGTAACCTTGTCAAATCTCCTTGGTTAGGAAGCGGACCCCGGGCTCTGAAGCGTTACTGCTGAGGATGCAACCGGGAATACGCTCGGATGATGATGAGTGAAAGTGGTTTAGTGTGCGCTGAATTTTTCCTATAGATATGATTTTAGTATATTTCGTTAAACCTTTTAATATCTTATTGTAACTAAAAATATTTTTATAGCAATCAAACAAAGCTACAACTGTTGTTGATTATTCAATGAAAATATACTTATTCTACTTATACAAACAAACTTTTGTATTTCATTCATTGTTTGGTGTCAAGATGGTATCGTTTACAAAAAATATCAATAGAAAGTAGGTCACACCTTCAATCTAAGTTATGACGCCATGTTTTACGCGAGTCACGCCTTTATAAATAAAACACTATAGCATAAAATAAAGACAGTATAGAAGTTAAGCATAAGCATTGACATAACGCTTACTTCTTGAATAAATAAAACGGACTTCACAAAATAAAAATGTAGCAATACGTAGAACGCTTTGAAGTCGCCAGTTTCTAAACATTTGGCTAAAATAATACTTAAATGTTGTCGATTTGAAAAATACAGCAATACATGCCGAATGACATATAAAGAGGCTGTTTGTATTTATTTAAAGTTTTATGAAAATATTGTTTTATCTATAGACTCGATAAAGAATTTTTTTAAGTGGTAAGTTAGTAAGGGGAAAATGCTAGGCCGTTTGATAATGACATGACTTTTTATTTTAAAACATTCTTAAAGGAACGTTAAGAGCAGAAGAAGTTTAGAGAGATCAATAAAAACTAACGTAGACTAACTAAAAGACAAGACAGGGGTCCGTTCGTATCAAACTCTTAGAACACAAGGCCGGAGATCGAGAAGTTTGGCACAAGTCCACCGATAAGAACGTTATGCTCTTAAATAAGAAGAAAAATAATTTGCTAGACATTGTCAAACGTCATATTTTAAGGTCAGTGTTTTCTGTCTCACTGTTGCGCTGTTGACTTGTTCCAATTCGTTGTATTATTTTCCCTTCGTTGTTTAGAATACCAGACACCGGGCGGCCGGTATATCCACACACACAGGTATAGGTACCTTTTCTTTAAAAATATATTCAATTTTAAATTTTAATATACTTAACACGTTACGTAAATTGTACCTATTGACGTGTAAAAGTGCAGGTAAAGGTGTAATCACTGAATAGGTAAACATTTGAATCTTTGACACATAGTACTTTCCAAAAACTTAAGATATAAGTTCAGATATAAACTATCTTGCGATGTATTAAACGTTACATATTTCTCTTATCTCCTTATTTTGTGGCTGTAGGGTGCCCGCATACACCCTATAGCCACAAAGTGAATCAGAAATATCAGGCTCTTCACGCCTGATTAAAAGGAAACTTGAAAATAAGCTCTAAAACTTTTTAAAACGTGAAGATTCCAAGTAAAAACTTGCATTGCGACTTATGGTTTAAAGCGCTTTTACAGCTTTCATATAGTTTCAACTGTCCCGTTGTCCGTCTGTCTTTCTGTAATCAAATGTTGCAAGTTAAAATTGACCAACTTTCCGGTTTTCGATTGAACTGAAATTTTGCACGCATACGTATATCTCGTGACAATGCAATATTATGATGACATGGAGCTGATCTGATGATGAAGCTGGAAGATGGTCAGTGCATCTCTATGATAAAATAACATAACCCTACCAAATTTGAACTCGATTGATAGGATCGAGCTCTTTAACCTTTTTAGGCAATTTTTAGGCCATTATTATAAAATGACAAAAGCATTTTTTTATAATTTTCTACTTATTTCGAGTATTTTCCACAATCTGGCGTTTTTATTTTACATACACATTTGTTCAACGGTAACTCGAATATTGTTGATTGGATATTTATGCATAATGGTATGCGATTACCTAAGTAGATGAGACCAATAGATATTTTAATTTAAACATGAGTAAAATCAATAAAAGTGTTGTTGATGTGATATGGGGTTTGCGACTTTACAGTTTGAGGCAAAAACCTATAAGCGTTTCATCTTTATTTTCGTGGTTTTATGACTGTAGGGTGCCCGCATACGCTTGCCCACCGCACCGTGAAATAGAACTATCGGGCTCTTGATGACTGGATAAAGGGCAAACTTGCGTCCCTTGGTATTACACTTTCGCGTACTTTTTGACCCGAGGGACGGCCTGATTGAGACTGACGAAATGTGGGTTTCTCTTTTGCCGAGTTTGCCGTTTCTTTTTCGGTTTATTTTTTATGACAGGTAGAAAAACAAATTCGTAAAAGTTTTTTTTGCTAAGATTTTATTGTTTAACAAACATATATTTTTCATTTCATTATTTCATCCGTATTTATTTGTTATTTTATTCATTTTGTTATTTCGTTATAAAATATAGTATTATTGAGTTTTAATATCCCATATCACAAATCTTGAGTTTACTTTGCAGCTAACTCAATCTAATTATATTTAATTATTTATACATTAATATTTATTTTTTATTTTTAAAATATCACTACTAGACTGTGTCGTGCATTTTTGTTTTCTTATTTTGTTAAGTTTTAATTTCAGGTAGTATATTTATGAATAGTTTTTGCACTGATCACATAAAAAGTATTTTGGTTTCATTAATCGTTAAGTTAGTATCCCGTAACACAATGAAGTCACGAACTTACTTTGGGGCTAGCGCAAGCTCAATCCGATGATGAATCAATGTGATTTGTCCGTATATATCTTTTGACTTATATTTATTTACTTGTAATTTTTTTTTTTAAATGCGATCGAAGACAAATGGCAGATAAGCTAAGAAATCTCATACAACGTTTCTAGCTTCAAATGCTCACTTAATAAAATAAACATAGAAGTAGTCGTCTCAATCATATAAATTACAATATCTGACAAAATACATTCCTATTTTTTTATGTGTACTTAATTAGTTTATTGCAACAAAAACAGGTATGTAAAATGTACATGACTGAATGGAATACAAAAAATATAAACGAGTTAAGAACTTCTAATAGTAAGGAACTGGTCAAAAAAATTCCTAAAATTGGCTGCAGAATAGCATGAGATGATGAATCGCCCAAAACAGGACTGTGTCTTTGTATGTCATGACATTATGCCCATGCAATAAGTTTTAGAACCAAAGGCATTGAAAAGCAATTTTTTAAATTGAGTGCACTGTTTGCGTGTTCACATTGATCAATCATGCAGGGACTATCGCGTACCAATCATAGTAATTTCGATGAATAACATGAATATTTTACACAAATTACGTGCAAAATGAAATGCAATGTAATAAACCCACACCGTTGTTGATCGGAAATGTGAAGTTTGTTTTAGTATTCATTTAAATTATTATGATGGAAGCATTGATAGGGATTTACAAATATTCCATTGTAAGATATTCATACCTAAATCCATTAAAAAAAAATCTAAAACTAGCTGTTACCCGAGGCATAGCCTGCGTAGTTTACTCTTTAAAAATACAAAAAGATTTTTTATTTAAATACGATGGTATTGCAGCTTATAAAACTAGTCAAATGGTTCTGTAAACTACTATTCTAGTAAACCTCGCGAGCGTCTTACAGTAACGGTATGTTGTTGTTGTTGTGTGATGGCAACATTGACGCATCAGCAACAACCAGACGGGGGCGCTCGAACGAACGTCAGAGTGGACAGAGCGGACGAGCGGCTCACTTCAAATCAATTAATGACAGATCGCTGTCAGACAGACATCACCTCATATTTTGTAGATATAGTTTGCAAGTACCCTAAGTATGCAAATTGTTAAATGTCATCAAAGTCACAGTCTATGTATAGCGGTTGTTAAGATTTGGTCGAAACAAGCCTACATCCGACCGATTCCCGGATTTGCCAGCCGGATAGTTAATCCTATACAAACATACAAGTTGATGAAGGGACGATCTGTTAGTTCAATCTTTGTTTTATCTTTAATCTGGTATGTGTTTTCACGCCCTTTACTTGATGTACTTACCTGTACCGGGTGTAGGTAAATGTGCAATCGACAAATTTGAAACTTGAAAGGGACCACTAAGCACATCAATATGAAAAAAATCTGAAGGGAAGAATCTGGAGAATTATTTATTTTTACAAAATTGTTCAGATACTCAGATTATTTGTATCGGAGTGTCGAGAATGTAAAATAAGAATATCGCTTACCATTCGCTAAGTAGGTATTTACAATTCGGGGTCTAATAACATGTACTAAATAATAAATATCTCTATATATATCTCTCTCTATCTCAATGTATACCGTAATACGAAAAAAGTTTTTTCACTAATAGTATATAGATCACGTGACTACTTGATTTGTATGAATTTTGAATTAAGAATGTTGAATCGCTCCTTAAAATTTTTGTACTAAATTAGCAAAAACAATGTATAAGGTGGCAATAGAACAGTCCATATATATCAGCGTATCCACTAATTATCATAAGATGTTTGCTGGCTTTTAATTGGGTAAACTATTTAATTGGGATAGCAGTCGCTTCGGCTGAAATTTGCACAGTTGGACGCCCAAATTGGTTGCTTAAATTTTGCCGGAGTCAAAAGTTTGGTGAAACTTGATATTAAGTAAAACAAGATGCTTTTTATAATTTTTTACGATTGATTATATCTTAACACTAATTATTTAAATAAATGCTATTTGTCTCCTATTTTCATGTAAAATATTAAACTACGTGAAAAAACTACTTTTCTTCATTACCTCCAAATTCATATGGAAGCCGGCCATCAAGCATTGTTTACAAACAAAAGCATTTAGTAACTCAGTTTTAATTTAAATGTTATAAGGTATAGTTTTAATATAATATAAGAATAAAGTATTTTTAATGAAGTACTTATTCATACAAATATTAATAATTTCTATAGTATAGTGTTTAAATAGATATTTTGCATTTTGCGCCGCTCAATTTAGTCTGCTATTGACTGTGTTAGATATTATATTAAAATAAATAAATATGGTATTTCTTTGAGTAATACTAAATATTGCTTTTAAGTTACTGTATATTTTCAAATGTTTAAAAAATATATTTCATGTGGCAACATTTTTTGTTACAAGATTGGCGGTGATTGGCCGAGATATTTATAAAAAGAAGGGTAACGTCAAAATGGCAGATACGAAGCTTACGTATTTTGTGATAATCAAACAGTCCTCACTTTTAATTCGGCAGCAGCGTAGTAAAGGCTAGTTTTATTTCGCATTCATTGTATCTCTTGAAGTAACAATTACTGTTTTCTCTGGAATTGTTTTGTTAACGGTTATCTGAGCAACTTATTAATAAATTGTAATGATGTGATGTTATTGTAACGGTTACAGATATCCCGGACCACATTTGTAATAATAATATTGCTTTTGCGTTTGTGATAATATTGTATGGATATGGATTCTTTTGTGAACTGTGATAGAATAACCAATATACTATTTGACAAGTAAAGTACAGTTGTTTGATTATTGATTTATCTCAATGTACAATTAAACTTTTTAGAGTAAATGAATGTACCTACATTATATGACAATTGTGTAATATTATGAATTGAAATAGTTTTGTAATAAATAAAATTGTATATTATTATTTGAAATAAATTGTTTTTCCTCCCTCAACATAGCATTCCATTTCTAACAATTGCATTGGTTCAAAATATTTTTTTACTTTGGAATATAGAAGTGTGTTAAATAAATAAAAATACAAATATAAGTAAATAGTATATATATCGCTCTACACATGCCTTAATTCATCAAATATCCCAGCATACATAATATGTGATGAAAAGCAATATAGCATATTTCCAAATATGTCAAATTTACGGGAATATTTCCATTGTAAATTAACGAGAGTTTTCCCAATATTCCCAATATCTCCGTAAATATCTCCATTTCTGGCAATATTCCCGGGAATGTTCACAGGATTATTGCCCAACGTTTCCAAAATTCCCGGGAACGGCACATCACATAATACACGCTCTCCAAAAGCAGTTAATTATATTGAATAGGTTATCAAGTAAATAAATAAATATTTTAAAATATGTATGGACAAATAACACTGATTGAGCTAGCTCCAAAGTAAGTTTGAGACTTGTGACTTCGAGATGTGTTTTGGGATACCACTCAACGATACTATATTTTATAAGAAGTATATATAAAGATAAATATCCAACATCTAGGATAATTTAAAAAGGCCATTTTCCAACTTCCCCTGACCGGGGATCGAACGCGGGAGCTCTGGATGGCGGACTAGCATAGTGACCACTACGCTACGGAGGTCGTCAAAGTAATTCGACATACAAGAAACTTCCTCAAGTGAAATTCACAAACGATTTATCAATTTTACGTTTACGTTAAACTTATGTTCAGGGGCCTTACTATGACCTCTTATAGCAGTCTTGTTTTAATATTACTTTGTCAATTCGTACCATGACCAACAGAAAACAACATTATAGTAATATTACTTTAATTTTGATTTTGCTAGCAATTTTGTGACGTCACACACAATCATTCGCTCAATCGGTACCAGCATGAGTACGATCTTCGGCGACAGCGTTTATGGAGCACTACCATTCATCACTATCTTGCTCTACGCAATAATAACGAGCGGGATGGCACTTGTCTGTCGGGCGACATTACTTTATCTGGGTTTCTCAACGGTGTCATGCTACGAAGGCATGATTAGCATTATTGTTTAAAAACGTCAAAGTTCAGTATTATTGTTTAAACGTCAAAGTAGCGATCAAAATGGTTTTTGGTTTTTTTACGGCTCTGGATACAAGTCCTTTAGAGCCCATCTTTATTTCTTGGTTCCTTTATTCTTAATCCTTATCCTGATTAGTTTCATAAAGGTTGGTGTAGGTCCCTTGATTGCTTCAAGGGAGCTTGTGGCGACAAATCTATACGAGTCCACTACTTTTCATAGTCGATTAAGTAGCGTTATTCATAATACTAACAAACATTGGATATGGAAGAAAAGAACAAATTGTGGAATCGTAACAGGCAATTGTGGGAATGTCCTTGCCTGGGGCTTTTTCATAAACTTGACAGAAAAATCATGATAGATAGGTCCGTTTTGTTTCAAGTTTATAATAAAATTGTTTCAAATGGTACCATGAACTTTTACAAGACTGTTTCTTTCCTGCTAAGTGATTTGAAAGAACGAATGATATGTCTATTCCCAAACAATTTTGAGAGTGAGCTATATTATTTCGTTCAGCTCCATCACTGGTGCGCGGCGTTCCATTTAATTCTGACGGATGCCTTGTAAAATTATTATTTTATTTAAAAAAAACTGATAGGGCACTGTATTATGTAAACAAATGTATATGACATTAAAACCTTATTTGTCTTATAAAATATCCGCTATTATATTTTAAAAAAGGGCTTATTATTTATAATTTGAAACCGAGTTGCATTCGGGAGCGTGATATGGAATGGTTTTTTATCAAACCATGTAGGTTAGGTGATTTTATATTCTCTTTGGTATCCGCAGCCATTTAAAATGTCATTTGGACATGTATTTATTTGTTTGGATAAATTTAATAAATCAGATTTTTCCGTGAATATTTCCAATAATTTACATATCCCAAGTAAGTCGTTCATATTTCTTTGTGTTAACATTATTGATGTGAAATTTCACTAATAATTTGTAATGATATATCCTCCCGCAGAAATTTCATGTGATTGGTTTGTTTTTTGCAGCGGAACGCGATGCATTATTATGAGGCAGGTGGATTTTAAACGGAGAATTCCTACATACTAATAAAGATGTGTTTAGCTTCTGACCGTTCTCTTCGGAACAAAGCTTGGGAGTCATAACATAACCAATAGAGTGTATAGTATACCCAACAAAAGGTAATCAAAATATTTTAAGAATAACATGTGAGCTTCCTCTACTTACTAATTTATCAAACAAACATTAATACTTTTTGCTATCTAAACTCTTTATTTTCTACTCGTAAGCGATAGTCTTTGGCAGTTGCGCGCACAGACATTTCGCTATATAGCCAACTGACAAAGACATTCCTTCAAGTTTCTCTGCCTGTCACTTGAGTCAATAGAATTTTCTCCAGATAAAAATCTAATTTTATTTAATTTAACGTTGTGAATTTTACTCCTGTATTTTCCGTCTTCTATCTTCACTGTTCTTTGCTTCGCTCGTGCACCTTCTGTTTTTCTTGTTAATTTTCCTGTGTACTACATAATAAATACTTATTTTAAATTCCTCAAATATTTATTTCTTCTTTTTCCGTACACATTCCCTATCTGGGACGCTCTGCCCAGGAGCTCCCATACCCCATAAACATTATTCTCTTATTTATTAGGAACCACAATTGATTTGTTATAAGAATGAAATCCGTATGTAAAAACATAAATAAATTTCAATGACAAAGTGCAATAGGTAAGTTTTAATATTTGTTTCTTTTTTCAGGACTTCATCAATGGCTTTCCGGACTCGTCGAGCAAGAGAAAGTGTTATAGAAAATTGTATACCTATGCTCATGAGAAAGTTTTGACTTGAGTTCACTAATTTTATGTGGTAGAAAATCATTTGTTTTGTTTTCTTCTGTACTTTTTGGTAGTCCTTTGGTAAATAAAAATATACATACTATCACTATTGCTTTTAATAAAATTACTTAAAAATATCATGTTTTTTTTTTATCCTTTTATGAGACAGGTTTCGTTTGTAATGTAATTACATAAATATGCAAGTACGTACATTAAAATATTCTATAGTTTAGTTAAACAATCGTTATCAGTGATATAACGCATAAGGTATTTTTATCTCGAAAAAAATCCCCGTAATATTGGCAGAAAGTAGTGGATATACACAAATATACTATCACGTCTTCACACCCAACGGGGTAGACAGGGTCTAGTGCTCGTTTTATATATTATATTTTATAGTGTCTTAATACCCAAAGATCAGTCGTAATGGTGGAAAAAGGGAATCTAATAATAGCCCGCCACCCAGAGGTCCCGGGTTCGATCCCCGGTCAGGGCAAGTTGGAAAATGGCCTTTTTCAAATTGTCCTGGGTCTTGGGTGTTTATCTATAAATGTATTTGTTATAAAATATAGTATCGTTGAGTTAGTATCCCAAAGTAAGTTTCAAACTTACTTTGGGGCTAGCTCAATCAGTGTAATTTGTCCCTATATATTTATTATTTATTAATTATGATGCGTGCTGCCCACATCGTCTATTGACCTGATTTAGATTACTTATTACATTATTTACTTTAAAGCTAGCTCAATCTGTGTGATTTGTCCGTGTATATTTATTTTATATAGATTTTCGTCCATACCCTCAATCGACTTTTACATTCTGCGCGAAAAGAGAAGTACGTGATACATGAAAAATTGTAAGTCCTTGAGTAAATTGTAATTTTTTCTTTTCTTCTATATTTTGATTATAAGACTTCTTGTTAAAAATTTTGCGCGGCAACCGACCAACGTTTTCAAGATTGCTAATTTGACAGTAAAACAATACTGCATAGGAGCTCATGGTGCACATTAGAGTGAATGATTTGCAGTGACGTCAACAAAACTGCTAGCAAATACAACATTAAAGTAATATTGTTTTAATATCATTTTCAGACGCCCATCGGGCTCAAGAACGTGATAAACTTATATGAAACACATAGCGTTATCTCACTCTTATTCATTCGTTCTCTCACGTCACTAAGCAGGAATATAACAATCTTGTTTTAAGAGTTCATGGTGTGATTTGAAACAATATTATTATAAGCTTGAATCAAAACGGAACTTATCCATTATGGTTTTGGAAAAGTTCGTAAGGCCCCTGATCTCTTTCGATAAAAAAAATCATTTGTTTTGGTCCGTGCTTGAAATACCTCTCTTTATGCAAATAAAAAGGAAAAGAAAAATACAAATGCAATAATTTTTATTACTTATACAATATCAATATAGTAAAATGAAATTAAAAATAGAGTCAAAGCAAAAAAAATATTCATTATTGTATAGTGGTTTAGAATAGGCCGTGGTTCAATTTATTACGTGTATGTCCTTGTGTTCCACGTTGTATTATTATTATACAGCAGAAACACTGTACAGCCAAACAAAATAATAATAGTATATTATGCAATTAGTGAATAAAGGACGGATTTACTTCGAGGGCCATAGAAAAAAAATATGGGACCATCTGACAGGTATTCCCTTTTAAAAAAAAAGAATATTCTAAATCGGTACAAACGTCTTCGAATACATCGATCAACATATATAAAACATAAGATTCCGACGAATTGATAACCTCCTCTTTTGGAAGTCGGTTAAAAAAAAAAATTGAGAAGTTAAAAAGGTTAAATTAATTAAAGTGGACATTAAAATTGGAACAATTACTAAAATTAAGAGTAAATTGTTCTAAATTCAAACATCAAAATAGTGACTAAAAGTGCTTTTTATTCACTGTTTTCAGTGAATAAATTTTGAGAGAGAATGGTGTAAAAGTATAAATATAGTAACTTGGCCGAGAAAATTACTTTTCTTGTCACTTGCACAAGGTTCCCTATGGATTGTCCAAAGTAAATATAATGGTCAATAAATGAATATGACGAAGATTATGAGACCCATGGTGGTATTATAGGAAACATATTGCGAAGTTCTTTCAAAAAAAATACATTATTATATTGTAAAGGTGTGCAGTTACTAGTGCATTCTGTTTATGCTCGTCAAAAGACGAACAAAAGATCAATTGAGATATAATTTTGACATAACTTAAAATACTAAATTTGACACACTGAAAATGTACATATTTATCTTCCTAAAAATATATTACAACATTCAATATTCCTCTAATACATTTCATACGAGTATGACTATCTATTTATAGCCTTAACAGTTAATTAATATTTCATCATTTTCAACAGTTAATAATAATTACGTACAACGATTTATAAAACCTACATAGTATTCTTCATTAAATTGAATATTTATTTATCGCCATGATTATATACTTATAGATTATAGGTTTAAACTATTTATTATATTTAGAAAAAAAGGACTTCCCTATCTGCTAACTATTTATATGTTAACTATACTGGGAAGTAAATAAAAGAACTGTAATACATAGGACTGATATACTGTAAGGAAGAATATAAGAAAGTGTCGTTGAGCCGTTAATGCTGTCAATCTGTTAGAACAAAAAAAATTGTAGATTTGAATATATTCAAGTAATTCCCCCGGTGTTGCCCGCGTAGGAATTGCGTTTTGTTTATTTTAGTTTTGCTATCTTTAACATTCTGCCCCCCTTGAAGAGCCTTGATCTTCAACGCTGGTTATAGGTAGAGGACATATATTGTTGTAGGCGCGCCTCAGGATTCCCTTCCTGGTGCGGATGTCAGCGACTCTGGACACGCCGTCGTTGCCTGGGATGGTGCGAACTACGCGGCCCAGCAGCCACATGAGAGGAGGTAGCGTCTTGTCCTTGATGACCACAAGTGTCCCCTGCTTCAGCTGCCCGTTGGATGTCTTCCATTTTGTCTTTCCCTGAAGCCATGAGACATATTCGTTACTAAACCTATTCCAGAAATGGTTTTTGAGCGCTTCTACTCTCTGGAACCGCCGCAACGAAGTTAGTGGAACATCTGGTGTAGTTGGATTGGGCACACTAACCAGAGACCGGCCTATAAGGAAATGAGCTGGAGTGATAGGATACAGATCAGAAGGATCATCAGATAAGGGAACTAAAGGTCTTGAATTTAAAATAGCCTCTATCTGACATAACAACGTCGTCATTTCCTCGAAAGTTAAGTGAGTAGTATGCAAGGTTCTTCTTAAGTGGTGTTTTATGGACTTAATTGTTGATTCCCAGATCCCTCCGAAGTGGGGGGAGTAAGGGGGAATGAATGAGAATTGAATCCCAAGCTCAGCAATTTGTGTTGACAATGAATGACTCAGCAGTCGACCAAATGCTCCTTGAAAATTTTTCCCATTATCTGAAATAATGCTTCTAGGCTTACCGCGACGGCTAACAAAGCGATTAAGCGCAGCTAAATATGCATCAGTCGAAACATCTGAGACAAGCTCCAAGTGCACAGCCTTTGTTGCTAAGCATACAAAGGCACATATGTATGATTTTGTGAGTCTACCACCTCTACCCTTTTTATCTAATACCATTATTGGTCCGGCATAATCGCAACCGGTGTCCAAAAATGGATACTCAAGCTCTACGCGCTGTTCCGGCAAGTTGCCCATGATAGGCTGAACTGTGGCACCCTTGATCCTACAGCATTTTACACAAGAATGAACGGTACGCTTTGCCAAGTCTCTACCTCTTAAAGCCCAATATTGATGCCTGCTTATTGCTAACAATAACTGAGGTCCTGGGTGCATGTATGTTTTGTGTAACATATTAAATATAAGCTGTGTCAATTTATGCTTGGAACAAAGAAGTATAGGGTGTCTTAGATCATAATCATAATTTGAATTACCTAGCCTACCTCCAACGCGTAATAATTTGTCGTCACCTACAAATGGAGACAAGGAAAGTATCCTGTTTTTGACAGGGAGATTCTGGCCTGCGAGTAACATTCGCCTTTCTACCGGAAAAGATTCTTCCTGTGCTAATTGCAATAAACTATTTTTAGATTCCTGTAATTCATTTGTTGATAACGCATTTAGTATTTTTTTATTAGGATATTTTGTATTTCTTATAAATCTAAAAATGTATGCTACTACTCGCTGTAATTTAGTGAAATTTGATATTTTTTGTATGAGGTGTGAAAGAACGTTTGTGTTACATGTTGTATTTGTGTTTGTCTTTGTATTTGTATTTGTGTGAAATGTGTTTAGTAATTCTGGTAAGTCTGTTTTATTGTCGTGTACCAAGTTCTGTGGCCATTTTTCTTCACTTAGTTGGAGAAACTTGGGGCCATTCCACCAAATAGTCGAAGAACTTAACCTTTCTGCATTGAGACCTCGAGATACTAAATCAGCTGGGTTTTCCTTTGTTGGAACATGACGCCAACTTTGATTGGAAGTGCTATCTTGTATTTCAGAAACGCGATGACGGACAAATGATTTTAATTGAGCAGGTGGCGTGGCTATCCAATAAAGAGCAATCGTTGAATCTGTCCAGAATGTACAGCTACTAAATTTCAAGGTAAGTGCAGATACAACTTTGATACAAAGTCTACAACCTAGCAGTCCAGCGGTTAATTCCAGACGAGGAAGAGTTGTCACTGGTTTTTTCGGGGCTACTCTGCTCTTAGCTGCGAGTAAACGAACCATTACAGAACCGTCATTACTAACCGAACGCACATAAACACACGCGCCATATGCTTTTTCTGAAGCGTCTGTAAATACATGTATAGTAACTTCAGTGGGATCTATGGCCTTTATACATCGTGGAATTACTACATTATTCAATTTAGGAAGTGATGTTACGAAATTTTTCCAGGCAGTTTGAATGTAAGGAGGAACTTCGTCATCCCAAGAGCACTTGATAATCCAAAGTTGTTGCATTATGAACTTAGCTTCCAAAATGCATGGAGCGACCAATCCCAAAGGATCGAACACTTGTGCAATTGATGAAAGAATAAATCTTTTTGTAATTTTAGTTGAATGTGTGAGATTAATCGTATATGTGAGAATATCGTCAGAACATTTCCAATTTAAACCTAAAGTTTTTGTCAATTCATCTGAAGATAAATCCACCGCGTCAGACGTGGTGGCTTTATCCACTAACACGTTTTTTACAACATCAGTGCTATTAGAATGCCATTTTCTTAAATTGAATTTAGCTGACGCTAAGGTGTCTCTTACACCCTTGCATAATCTTATTGTGTCCTCAACGCTGTCCGTACCGGACAAAAAATCGTCGACATAAAAATCGTGACAGATAGCATTTTGTACACTTTCGTCTGTACAGTTTCTACCTAACTCTGTTAAACATCTAGTAGCTAAAAATGGCGCTGAAGACGTACCGTATGTGACTGTGTTCAATGTGTAAATTTTAAGTGGGTGTGTGGGTTCTGAACGCCAAAGAATTTGTTGCAGTGAACGTTGTGATTCCGTGAGTTCAATCATTCTGTACATCATTTGTATGTCAGCAGAAACCGCATATGAATGTTGACGAAACCTGAGTAATATAGTAAATAAATCGTCTTGTATAGTGGCACCTACTCTTTGAATGGAATTAAGTGATTTTCCTGAAGATGTACGCGCCGATGCGTCAAAGACGACCCTTAACTTAGTGGTAGTTCGAGAACCTTTAAGAACTCCATGATGAGGCAAAAAACACGAGACTGTATTTGACACACTACTTTCATTCATATGTCCCAGACTGACATATTCGTTCATGAATTGCGTGTACAATTCTTTGAGTTCTGGTTCATGTTCTAACCGCCGCTCCAAAGATAAAAATCGCCTTTTCGCAATGAGGTACGAATCACCTAATACTTCAGGTGATTCCTTTAAAGGCAAAGTGACAACGAATCGCCCGTCAGAGTTACGCATCGTTGTGTCTATGAACGATTTCTCGCAAGCACGTTCATCCGACGATAATTCGTATTTGCTCGGTATTGTGTCCAATTCCCAAAATCGTGTTAAGTTTGTGTCATTAAAGTCATCTGCGTTGTGAGAAAACATACACATACTGTCATCATGAACCCTCTTGACTCCGCCAGAAACCAACCAACCGAATTTGGTTTCTACGAGTGAAGGTTGGTGTTTGCCTAAGTTGAGTTTATTTGTACCTATCACATCCCAGAACGTTTCAGCTCCCACCAATATGTCAATACTCGAGGGTACGTTAAACGTTGGATCCGCTAAGAATAGTGAGGAGGGTAGTTGAATATTCTCGATGTTGACGTAAGTGGCAGGTAACTGTGATGTAATATTAGGCAATATATGACAGTTGATAGCAGTTTTGTAGTCATTATTTTTAGATTTTATTGTAAGTTGGCAGACCTTTAATGATGTGGACATTTGACCATTAATACCGGTAATGTTGGATTTCGTTGATAACGGTTGTATGGAAAGTTTATTGCAAAAATCCTGCGTTATAAAGTTAGATGTACTACCGTTATCAAGTAATATCCGTGCGGTGTGAGTTACGCCCTTATTATCTAATACATCCACAATAGCGGTGGATAGAAAAACATGATTTGTGTATGGCATTTGATTGCTTGCAGTTAATGCAACTGTTTGCGATTCGTTTGAATTGAGGTTAGATATATCTTGTGTCTCTGTATGTAGTAATGTGTGATGTTTTGTTGTGCAATATTTACAGTGAGATAAACGACAATTGGAATCTATGTGTCCTCGGCGAAGACAGTTCAAACAGACCTTGAGTGCCTTGGCCTTTTGCATACGAGAACCTGGCGAAAGTTTCCTAAAAATAGGGCATTGATAAAGGAAATGGTCTTTTTTACATAACGAACACTTGTAAGTTGAGTTTTCATTTGTTTGTGATTGTGTTACTACAAAACTTTTCGATTTGTTAGGATAAATTTGTTCTGATTTTGTATTTTGTTTAAATGACATTGATTTTTGTTCTTCTATCGATTCCAGGAAGATGGCGCGATTGACAAGGAATTTCAAAAAGGTTTGCAGTGTTGGAAAATCAGACTGTGTATTTTTACTCTCTTCCCACTCTCTGTTAGTGACACTATCCAGTTTTTTGGACATTATATAAATGATTAAAGTGTCCCAATGATCTGTGGGCTGGCCTAAGGAATTCAATGCACGTAAGTTTTTATTTGTCACATCTACAATGCTACGTAACGCTTTACTTGACTCGCGTTGCACTTGTTCTAGTGAAAATAATGCATGTAAATGATTATTTATTAGCAGTTTATTGTTGTCATATCGTTCTGACAGCAATTGCCAAGCTATTTGGTAATTATTTTCACTAAAATCAAGGCTTTCTATGACAAGTGCCGCACTACCCTTCAGAACAGCGCGTAGATAGTGAAATTTGTTAATATTGCTGATGCAGTTGTTGTTGTGTATGAGAGAGAGATAGAGATCTCTCCACCCCAGCCAAGAATTATAATCTCCTTCATATTGTGGTAAATCTATCTTTGGAAGTCTCACAAAATTATTAGAATTATTATGTGCATTGGCACTTACTTCAGATGCGCTGTCTCGAGGCTGAAGTTGAGCACGATGAGCCTGGATTAAATTTTGAGCAGCTGTTATAAGGTAAAAGTACTCATTTTCAAACCCGCTTCGCTCGTTGAGCTGTTCATCGGCGGCTGAGTCATCCATCAAGCTCTCTAGCTCTGTCTGCAATACATCAAATTCCTCATAAAGACCCTCTATTTTATTGTATCTATTTTGCAACTCGTCAAGCTGCAGTTTGCTTAAAGTAGCGCAGGACTGTTGGAGTTCCAAGTGATTTTTAAATATTTTTAATTTACCTTTTAGAGATGCTCTTTTCTTAATTAATAATGTAATTTCTTTAGACATTATGATATTTGACTATGCTAAACTATAAGCAATAAGTTTTATGACAGAATTGCTATTCAACTTGAACAGGAGATGTTTTGAGTGTATTTATTATATGGGGCAGGTAATAGAAAAATAAATGTAGTAATTTATTATGACGCACTTGCAATGTAAAATGGAGACTGATATTTATGATATGCTATTTAATTGATTTTATAGAGATTTGATGGGCCTTTATGTGATTTGAGTGATTAAAAATTTGTGAAAAAGTGCTATGAGTAGGAGGAGAATGAAGTGACTATCGAAATAATAAAGATTTGTGAGAAATTGAAGGAAATATGTAATAACAGTAGCCAGCTGTTATATGTATATGTGACGATATAAAAACGCTTAGTTATAATTACTCGTAATGACACTTATGTATGAGCAATGAATGGACGTTGATGATGTCAGCTCAACTATTTGAAAAATGTATGTGAGAGACTTAAATTTAAATTTGTGTGAAATGAACTGAGATTAGAAAATATGAAATGAGATGAATGTATGATGAATGTTGAAAGATGATTTGGGTGAAAGAAAGGAAATAGGCGGTCTCACGGTTTGTGCGATATAGATACCAGATCCGCTTCTTTCATTAGCTTCTTTGCATAGACATGTGTGTGGCTCGTTGTTGTAGACCCCCTTGGATGTGTTTCAGCTGTGTATGGGTACTCCCGCGACTGACTGCTGGCCGCTGACGAAGACCTCGTTGGTTGCTCGGCTCCCTGCTTGAACCTCTCGTCGATTGCGATGCGAGTGGCTACACCTGGGTAGCTTGAAGCCGATGTATGTGCCGAAGTGCAGAGGATCTTGCTTTTAGTCTTCACAATCTTCGTCCTTACGGTTGACGGATTTGAAGGACCATAGAAAAAAAAGGACTTCCCTATCTGCTAACTATTTATATGTTAACTATACTGGGAAGTAAATAAAAGAACTGTAATACATAGGACTGATATACTGTAAGGAAGAATATAAGAAAGTGTCGTTGAGCCGTTAATGCTGTCAATCTGTTAGAACAAAAAAAATTGTAGATTTGAATATATTCAAGTAATTCCCCCGGTGTTGCCCGCGTAGGAATTGCGTTTTGTTTATTTTAGTTTTGCTATCTTTAACAATATTTTAAAAAAATGAACTTAACTAAATGTATAGATCTTTATAGCGTTAAAAAAATGAGTATTTATTTGTAAGCACTCAATAGTCTTTCTCCTCTATAAGCTTTTATTCTTCGAGTATATTAGTTCACTGCTGGACTTATCACCTTTCCCAATAAATGGGGATTGAACGACGAGAATGTTCTTTATCCATACGTACCTTAACGCATAACCGGGGTCAAATAATGTCACGTATCTCAATCGGTTTTTGCGCAATAATAGGTGTCATTTAACGTCCCAGGTGACCCTTAATGGCGGGCTGACATTCCGCTCCCGATTCGTGTCACGTCCGTCGACCACTTGACAGAAGGTATAAAAGTAGTACCCTAATCTCGGAGGGTTTGAACCTGGGATCTTGGCAGGTCAGTTAGCATACGTACGGTTTCGAAGCTTTTGTGTTTTCGTATTTATTTGTACATCTTTTAGAGTTTTATGGTTAGTAAATATCCAAACTCTTATGGCAGGACACTTTACATAATGTAATCAAGTAGATAAGATATTTTTTAAAGTTAAATCATAAAGCTAACAGAGTCAACATGTTGTTGTTGGGATTGGAAATACCTAAAGGGTGTTAAAAATGGTTTTATAAGTTCGTAATAACATTTTCAAGAAGACTATCGTGTCATCATTAATGGTCAGATAATCGGGCGTTTATTTGCCTAAACATCACGCGGATACATAACACAGGGTTGATACAACCACCATCCTGATAAAAAATAAATATCAATCTCTTTTAATGCAACTTTGCTATTATGGTTTATCTAGATGCTGAATAGCATCTTGTTATACATGGAATTAATGCGTCTGATTATCCGACTACTAGACATCATGAAGTTGATTGAACTGTTTTAACAAAGTCGTTTTTCGAAGTAAATGATATTTGTATCTCTATAATCGAACATATTGTTAAGTAATAGTACCTAGTAGTACAGTAACAGTCATAGATACCTTCGCTATACCTACATCTGTAACGAAGTTGAAATAAATCACCATCCTGCATGTTTTTACTCACCTCCTTCCTCGATCATTTTATTCCGTCTACCGTTTCAAATTTCATTTCTTAATAAAAAATTTCAATTCTAGACATGAGGAAGGAATGTTCCGTCCTCATGTTTCTGACTTATTCCTCTACCAACTCTCATAGCAACTGACAGCAACTTCTGTTCAGTTCTGTTTTATAACAACAAATCAATTTATTAACCCTAGTCGTTTCTACTTTCTCTCGATCTCTTGCTCTATGACTACTTATGTCTGCATATTTCATGTGGAAGAACACCTGCTGGAACACTGAGCTCGAACAGGTGCTGTTCCCACACATCTACCCGTAATTAAGTACCTATTAGTGGCGTTGGGTGAGCATTTCGGCGATTCAATATCCGGCTTATAATTCACGTATTTTTATTTTTATTGACTTAGTGTGAACAATATGTCTCTGAGCGTGTTTATACAAAATTTATCAATGTGAGTGTATTTGAAAACCCAGCATAAATTTTTGTATTTTGAATATATACATTCCAGCCATGCTGCTAGTTTACGGCTTATGAAAATAGTAAATGGACATTTCATTTCAATGTGGCATCGCCTATTTATTTATCTACATACTTATTTACTTACATACTTACTTACATTTAAAACATAATAATATTTTGTCACAAAATTTATTGGTACACAAATCGAAAGACGGTCGTGATCGTACGGCATAAATGCTAGAAAATCCCTGCTGGCCGCGAGAACAATAGGTGACGTCGCGCGCCTACCGCCGCACTCCGAGTACCGAGCAAAAACCAGTCCGCCGCTATCAGCCTGCGCACGCGCATGTCGCTTTCTCTATAGCGCGCGCGCCTAACTTCGCCTTGTTTGCTTAATACAACTGATGCTTTGTGTATTGTGCTTACTTCCAATCTGTGAACTATTAAGACTCTCTTCCTATCTATGCTTGTGCTCTTAAACTGTGCCTTCTGTAACTTTCTTCCGTGCCTTCTATGTATCCTGTTTTACGTCGAATATATGAAAATGTTATTCATTGCCTAGTCGATCAGTACCTACAACCACACGTATTATAATTGTTATTAGTAATAAATGCGAATATATTAGAAAACTCGATGGAATTCGGCTTCTAAGGAGGCCCCGCTACAAGTACCTTTGTCAGAAAATACTACATAAAGACTCAAAGTGTTACAAAAAGTCACTCACCTATTTTGGCGTGGGTGCATGTGAAAGAAATGACACAAATGAGTGTCAGGACTAGATTTGCGATCTCCATGTTGTCACTAGCACTAAGTCACTCGCATTGTCACTGTAATGACTCTTGCTTATCTGGAAAGAGTAAAAATTGCTAATTAGTACAATGAAGCAATAAATTACCGGCAATGTGCGAGTCAGACTCGCGCACGAAGAGTTTAGTTCTGTAACATTATCTATAAAAGAAAAAAACACGTTTGTTAACAGAAATACATAATTTGTGAAAATAAGTATTTAGCTATCACGGTTAATGAGATACAGCCTGGTCACAGACAGACGGACGGATAGCGAAGTTCAGTAATAGGGAGGTAGTTTTTACCCTTTGTGTACGGAAAAACAATGTCAACAAACGCGTACCTTTAGAGTTAAGTATAAATACACTATCACGTTATGAATCGGGCCTAGTGTTGCAAAAAACAGTTTTTTTTTCTAACATGAAAAAGAACTTGAAAAAAAAAACATGACAAAAAAAAACGATTTTTTTTCCGAAGCATGTTTTTTTTCAAGAATACAGAATTCAAAATTTATAAGGCAGTTTCCGTAAAAGATTAATACTTAACAGTTTATAATTAGAGTTTTTATTTATTTATGAACCTATCATACTTTTTGGTGGAATAGTACCAAGTTTACATGATTATATTGGCAACATTCAAAATTGCGCACCGGGATTCCCGGTACAACTTGGTACAAACATAAACCGAACGGGAATTTTCCGGTCCGGGAGACAGGGACATTCATTAGTAATGACCCAATTAAACAAAAATGTCTAAATTAAGTAATTCTATATGTAATTTAAGTAAAATGTAAGAAATAAGAATGCAACAAAAACATAATAGGTTGGGGAAAAAGTCTTTTCGCATTTTATATGAAAATGCAAAACATTTTTTAATATAGTTTATTTACATTTAACTAAAGTATGTAGGTACCATTTTGTTCGATAACTTTTTGCCATCTTACAGGTACGGACATGATCCCATTGCTATAGAAATTTTGGGGCTTCTGATCAAAAAACTGCGTCAAGTAGTTTTGGCAGTCCTCTCGTGATTTAACCTGACACTGCCTAAAGAATTCTGAAGAGACCGAAACAGGTGGAAATCTGAAGGTGCCAGGTCAGGACTATACGGCGGATGCATTAACACCTCCCAGTCAAACTCTCTTAATTTTTGCTGAGTGGTTAAAGATGTGTGAGGTCTAGCGTTATCATGATGAAAAACTACACCCCTTCTGTTCATTAATTCCGGCCGCTTTCTCTCAATTTCTTGCTTTAATCTTATCAGTTGTTCGCAGTAGAGTTCTGAATCGATGGTCCTGCCTGGTGGTAACAGCTCATAATGAATAATGCCCTTCTAATCCCACCACACACACAGCATCACCTTGTTGCGAGTTAACCCGGGTTTCGCCACAGTCTTTGAAGCCTGACCGGCCTTTGACCATGACCTTTTTCGCACGTTCTTGTCGTACGTGATCCACTTTTCATCACCAGTTATCAATTTCTTCAAAAATGGTTCGGTCTCATTACGTCGTAATAAAGAATCACAAACGAGTACACGGTTCATTAGGTTTCTTTCAGAGAGCTCGTGAGGTACCCAAATATCGAGCTTTTTTGTGTACCCATTTTTGTTTTCAAATGCGCCAATACTGTTTTATGGTCAATTCCCAGTTCTTCAGCTACGTCGTAACTACTGACATGCCGATCTTGCTCTACTTTTTCAAAAATAGCATCCATTTTATCCATAACAGGGCGACCAGAGCAACGTGCATCTTAGACATCAAAATTTCCGGATAGAAAACGCTTAAACCAAATTTGTGCTACTCTCACAGACACTGCACTAGGTCCATAAACATCGCAAATTTTTTTCGCGGCTTGCGTTTCATTTTTACCTTTTTGGTAGTAAAATTTTAAAATGTGTCTAATTTCTTCATTACGTTCACTCATCTTGTCGGTAAGAAAAACAAATGAAAATCACGGATTTTCCTAATTTGAATTTGGAATTATCTTCTTTAAAATTTAAACTTTTAAACGATACCAAAACCAGCCAGGTACAAATAGTATAGCCAAAGTGGTTTTATTACAAGTTCATACATACTATATGCGAAAAGACTTTTCCCCAACCTAATACATCAATAAATTTTTCAATATCCTAATATTTTTTTCTGAAAAAAAAGAAACCTGAGTTCGAAAAAAAAAACAAGGTTACTAAACTTTTTTCATGTTTTTTATTCAACATTGTGAAAAAAACAAATTTGTTTTTTATTTTTTTATTTTGCATCCCTAATCGGGCCACCGCTCCTCACACTCACCTTATGATCATCGCCTAAACAAATCGAAACTAGTCAGCCTTTCCCGACTATACTACGTATAGAATATTCACAGTTGATTTATCTAGCGTTAGTATTATTAAAAATGTCACGTCTGTACCCCTAACAGGGTATAAAGACCCCTCCGGGGTATGTTGGACCGGGTGTAGTATTGGTCCGTAAAACGCTAAGGCTAATTTTAGCGTAAAGAGGATAATAATCACTGTTTATGTTCCCTTTTTCCATCTTTTCTTTTTATTCAATAGTGCCGCAACAGACAGGACGCAAGTTGCGTCGCGTAACAGCTAGAGATGGGCAGTGGATAGTTCTCAATCTACCTATTTGAGTATTGACTCACTAGATTTAATAGAGTAAATAAAGCGTGCTCATATATTGACATAGCATTTGATGTCTGTTTACTTATTTTAACATAAATTACGTCTTTGCACACCTCCCAGCAAAAAATGACAATTAGTCAAAGAAGCCTACTCATCTACTACACCATACCATACTAATCATACACTACATCAGTGTATGATTAGTATGGTATTTTTATATATTTTAGCGTCGCATTTAACGTTTACCGACATTTTAAGCATATTATGGCAATTGCAAGTGTATACTAGATTTAAGTTTCAAAATTGTCATGAAAACATGAAATAACGAATATGAATATAAATATAATTCGCAACTCATATAAATCAATCTACTCACCAAATGGATAAATAAGGATATTTATCGGGTATTTACTCAATCTACTGAGTAACTATTCAAATGGGTTGATTGAGTATTTATGCAACTCCCTTCACTAGCTGTTACGCGGCGCAACTTGCGCCCCATCTTTTAAGGCCCATAAGATCAAGTTAATTTGCCAGGCAGATTAAAAAATTCAAGCGTTCACCCCCATAACTTTTATATTACTAAAACCGATTTTCATCAAACATAGCTAAGAACCATACCTAACAAGTCAGCTCTTTAACAAAAAAATTGCATGACAATGAGCCCTTCGATTAGGCGCTACGATGCCACAGATAGACCAACAGATATGTCAAACTTATAACACCCCTCTTCTTCATCATAAACAATAACTCATCACATCACTATGATTTAGATTCTCGCCCGTATTCAACTGATATAAAAGTAGATTCAGTAGTGTTGCAAGCAATAGTATAAAACATCGATAGTCTATCGATACCATGGCCTTGAAAAACAGTAACAATATCGATAGGATTATGGATAGTATCGATAGTGAAAGTACTATTTGCATAAAAAACTATCGACAGTATTGTGACGAATATCGATAGTAATTTAGCTTAAAATTAAAATAGTTTTTCGTTTAAAAAGTAGTTACAGTATCGATACCATCGACAGTATCTAAATTCAATAGTATAGATACTATCGATAGTTTTACCTTTCATATTGATGAAAGGTAAAACTATCGATAGTATTGCAAACTATTGGCAATCGATACTATCGATAATCGATACTATGATAACGATAGGATCGATAGTATCGATAGTCCTTTCGATATTGTGACTGTTTGACTATAGATATTTGACCTAGAAAAACAGTCACAATATCGATAGACTAACGCGTAGAGCGTCACATTATTATGCAACGCAAAGGTTCAGCACATCTAGTTTATTCCATATAAAACATATAGCGAAACATACAGGCCGTAAGTATAGCGTTTTAGGGCCACTAGGGGCGCGGAAAAAGCCACTTCCTCGTATTGAAAAAACATAAAATTGTACACACACCTCACACGGTGATAAAGAAAGCTACAAATCACATACTTATCACCGTAGCTTTCAGCTCGGTTGCGAGTCGACTACTTTCTGTAATCTGAGACTTATTTTTGCGCCACACTCTAAGTAATGCAATACTTCTAATTTTTGAGTATCATTAGTTACTGACTCCTGACAATTTGAACAATATACTAACCATTTTTATCACGATTTATCAACGATAACACACGTCATCATCAGGTCTTTTTAGTCTCCACTGCAGGAGCACGACCCTCTCTGTACTACCAGAGCCATACTTGGCCAGAGCAGCAGAGGATTTGGCCTACACCTCTCCACGCTGGCCAGACGGGTTGGAGAGGTGTCATTGATGTTTATAAGCTTTGTTTAGCTTATATTCCCTAAGTCGCCTTCTACGACATCTACGGGAGGACTTGGAGTGGCCCTATCACACGGCCCAACACACACGTAATTCAAAACAAAAAAGTAAACCGACGCGCCTGAACTATCCATTAAAAATTCTTCCACAAGCGGAAAAGCAGACGTCAAAAAAAATTGACACGCAGGCGACTAAACTGTCACCGCGAGGAAATACGCACGCATAGTTCGTTGGATTTGACAAGATGACACACGGAAATGACACGTTGAGGTCGACGGGCGGGAAAATGTGCTGTGTCATACGTCATACGTAACATTTGTAAAGTGCCGTGAGACAGTTTTAGGCGCCCCAGATGTCTCACCAGACGGTATCGTTATCGTTAAATTCACAAATTTTATGCTGACTTGTAAGAGGAATTTGACTTCTGAATTCGTCGCGTCGGATAAATTAAGGGATCGAAATATACGCGAATTTCGCTGCTACCTGGTGGGAGTTCGTGTTTTCGCTCCGACCTATTTCAGCCGTATCTGTGACGTATTTGAAGATGGAGAGATAAGTGAGAAAATGACAGCGTATTGTAACGTAGACGCCTACGTTACAATACGCTGTCATTTTCTCGTTCTGTGTATGTTTTAGTAATCTTTAGAAATTTACGAATTTTATATACATAAGTACTCGTAAGGTATTATATAGTCAATATAACAAAAATCTGACATTTATGGATTCTGGCATTATTCGAATCTGGCATTTATATAATCTGACATTTATAGAATCTGGCATTTATAGAATCTGGCAATTATAGAATCTGACATTTTAAACTCGTCTGACATTTTTAGAATCTGACATTTATCGCCGAGTCCGTTGTACAGACCATGGACCTAAAAATCTTAACATGGTTTCTATAAGAATATATTGGTAGAAGTTTTACATGTGTAAGTATACATAAATCTAACTAAATCCGTACACAAGACATCTACATAATATTCATAAAACAGACAAAATTGTTGGTTCATGTATGTAAATAGCTGTGGTATGCATGAACTGTCAGCCGAACAACAAAGTGGCAGCATAATATTCACGTAAAGAACAACCTATGTTACAAACTGTAGGGGTACAGATGCATTCATCTAAAAATATACTACACTTTTCTTTTAAATAATTCCCAATGAAAAAACATTTGGGCTCTGTCACAAGCTGAACCAAGTTTCTTTGGAGAGCAAACAATATTTTTTTTCATATGGTACTTCTATTATGTTCATTAGAGGTAGTTGTACAGTCCATGGACCTAAAAATCTTAACATAGTTTCGGTAAGAATAATTTGGTAGAATTTTTACACGTGTTATACATAACTCTAACAAAATCCATACATAAAACATCTACATCCTATTCATAAAATAGACTAAATTGTTGGTTCATGTATGTAAATAGCTGTGGCATGCATGAACTGTCTGCCGAACAACAAAGTGGTAGCACAATATTCACATAAAGGACAACCCATGTTTCAAATTGCAGAGGTACAGATGCAGCCATTTAAAAATATACTACACTTTCCTTTTAAATAATTTCCATTGAAAAACATTTAGGCTCTGTCACAAGCTGAACCAAGTTTCTTTAGATGGCAATGTTTTTTTTTGTATCGTTTTTTTATTATGTTCATTGGAGGTAGTTGTACAGTTCATGGACCTAAAAATCTTAAAATGGTGTCGGTAAGAATACTTTGGTAGAATTTTAACATGTGTTTTACATAAATTTAACAAAATCCATACATAAGACATCTATATCGTATTCATAAAATATACTAAATTGTTGGTTCATGTATAGCTGTGGTATGCATGAACTGTCAGCCGAACAACAAAGTGGCAGCACAATATTCACATAAGTGACAACTTATGTTACAAATTGCAGAGGTACAGATGCAGCTATCTGAGTTATACTAAAGTAGTCGTTAAGCTATATCAAATGCTAGGTTGTTTGAGAAATCAGTTTTATGATGCCACTTGAAGACAATTGTCTTACAATTGGCCGTGGGAATGTCGGTTGTTGCAAAAAAATTTTTTTTGAGTCCTTCAATAGGTTTATTTGCTAGGCAAATTAAAAAACCCCGACACTATCTAGTGATGAGTAGCAAAACTACATGTTCCAACTTTTCTTTCGAGTTGTTCGACAATTCTTCATAATAATTTTTAATTTTATGGGTCTTGCTGGAAGTTGTTTTTAACAGACTTCAAAAAAAGAAAAGGTCATGAATACATCAGAATCCTTTCTTTTTTTAATATATGATCACCGATTACTCGAAGACACCGAAACCGATTTGGAAAATTCTTTTTTTGTTTAAAGGGCATACTTGTCTGGTTAAAATATCCCATATAAATTTTATCATAATTTGTTGTATAGTTTTATGGTTAAGTGGGTTTTTAGTTATGAAAAAATATATAATTAGGAGTCAAATTGTATTTAATGACCAATAATTTTCCCTCTCATAGTTTTCTAACTTTACACAAGTTATCCTTCTGTTATCTTTCTAAATTATGCCTATGGCTTCCATTTGTCGGGAAATTGCTAAATCGCCGCCAAGCCCACGACAAACAAAGATGGCCGATATAAAAGAAAGATAAAATGGTGACAGAATAAACGTGAACAGTATTGCAAAGGACGGTCTGCATTTAAAATGGAAGCTAGGAGAAGCTTACGTAATACTCGTAACGTGAATAGCGTTTTGTTTCGAAATAATTTTTCACAACAAAAAAAACTGACTGTTATACCAGTGCCACAGAAACACTGTAATACTTATATATGCAACAATGTCTTATTTTTTTTTGTTTAATGACTAAACGGCTGATCTGATCTTGGTGAAATTTCTATGATATCTATCTATACGTTTAAATAAAAAACACTGAAATGCCGCCAGCTTCATGGGTACCTATTAAATTATTACTCTCTGAGCGCAGTGATTTGCGGTAATTTTTTTATATTATTTGATGTATTTTTTGGTTTTATTTTGATGACCTCCGTGGCGTAATGGTCACTATCATACTGATCCGCCACCCAGAGGTTCCGGGTTCGATTACTGGTCAGGGCAAGAAGAAAATGGCCTTTTTCAAATTGTCCTGGGTCTTGGATGTTATTTATACATGTATTTGGTATAAAAATATAGCATTGTTGAATTAGTATCCCATAACACAAGTCTCGAACTTACTTCGGGGCCAGCTCAATCAGTGTAATTTGTCCCTATATATTTATTATTTATTATTATGTATCTCCTTTAGATTCACGGGTCTTTTCACCCCGGTCCTTTAAGAGGCTTGCGTGGGGATACAGAACCAACACGTAAAGGCCCTTTGGAGAAGTTGATGTAATGTGGCGCTCCCGCCAAGACCCATTCCTGAATATACCTATGAAAGGTGTACCCTTGAATAGGTTTCGGCAGGAGACAGATATATTGCAAGAAAAAGGGAAAGGTCTATGGGTTATGGAATGAGAGTGGGATGGACTGTGGAGAGGTGTGCTGCGCTTTCTCCGGAGCAACAGCTCTAACAACCCCTCTCTTCACGGCCAATTAAGGCAATGCAGAGCTGAGAGCCCTGCGAGCCCTCTCTTCCATTTTAGTTTCTTTATTGATATTGTAATATTTATTTTTTTATTTTTTAAATAATTTTCTGCAAATATCAAACGAAGATATTTTCAAATCGGTTTTTAAATTATTATGGAGTTTTGAGGTAAAAACATTAAAAAAAAATACCGAATAGATCGTTTTAAAAGCCTGAAATTCAAATAAATAATAATATATACAGTCACACAGTTTAGGCCGGTTTCAGAGCTATGCGGGAAATCCGTAGTGTCGTCCGCACATGCTCCCGAGAGGAGACACGAGAGGCGCTAGAACATCGTTTCAGAGCGACGCGGATCGTCCCGTGTGGAATTGACTTCGGGTAACGCCTGGAAAACGCCACTCGCTTCATTGTGCTGAATTATCATTTTACAGCTCTGCGGGTACTTCCCGAGTGCGGGCGACACGTACGGATCTCCCGCACAGCTGTTAAACCAGCCTAAACAATGAATCATCATCATTCTCCTCATCTTTTCTCTATTTGGCTCTGAATGTCAATTCTCTCCATTTCTTTCAATCACGAACCATATTTGCACTAGCCCTTGTTCCTTCTTATCTTTCCTTACACTCTCTTCACGTCTTTCTCGGCCTTCCATTTTCTCTACAGCTACTACCTGAAAATGGAATATTCCCTTTACCGAGTGTTCGGTATTCCTCTTCATTACGTGGCCATACCAGTAAAACAATGAGTATGTGAACAATAACGGACAAAAATGCCTTGGGCAATGCGGACTGGAAAATGATCGTGTTTTTGTAGCTGTCCCATTAAAATTGGGTGTATTACACTACGATGCCAATTCTCGTAATTTATCTCCATGTTAAGCTATAAAGTGGCTTCCACGCCATATTTTTTTATTATGATAATTTCAGGTTAATGAAGAAATAAGATTTGATAGCTATACATAAAACTTCCAGCAATAAGTTCGTAATAGTGTATGACACAGGTTGGGCAAAAGCGCCCCTCTCTGTTTATAACTACTTCGATCTATCTATGGAAAATAATAGCTGAAAATAATGTCATCATCCTATCAGCCAGTGCTGGACTGCACATAGGCTTACCCAAAGATTTTTCAAAACTACCGATTGGAAGCGGTCTGCATGTTAAAAAATTTTTATTGAACAATGCGTACTATACTATCAATGATTATTTAAGAGATAAAAACGCGTTGATACTTCCTAAACAGTTTCCATTACACTCCACACATGAAACATAAAATAGCTGCATTTTCTGTTACCATAATAAGCTTACTATAAAAACATGTAAATGCTCTGCGATCAATAGGTGACCAACATATAACTAAATTTCTCTTGAAAAGGTCTGCGAGTTCGAGTTTTTCATGCTCACTAAAATGTCCAATCCGGTGGTGGCGTCGCTGGTCGGGTCGTTGGATTTCCTCTAATATGGTTGAGTTTAACGACGGCTGATCCGTGCGTCAACTCGTGAACGGGTGCTGCCGGGAGAGACTGGTCAGCTCGGCTTCGCTTTTTTGACTACTTAATATTTTATATTTTTTATTACGCAATTTATGTTTGTTAACTTGTTCGCAAGCATTACATGTTATAATGTGTCAACATTGTATTATATTATAAGTATTTATTAATTAAAAGACAATTATAATAATATGACAAAGCCCTTCTGGCGAGTAGGCGACCAATACTGTGAAAATGAGTTTCTTTCGGCGTTTCTTCTCAGCAGTGGTCGTTACAAAGCACTGGTATCGGTAGCTTTTCTTTAAAAATAAATTAAATTTTAATATACTTTACACGTAACATAAATTATACTTATTGACGTGTAAAAGTACCTGTAAAGGTCTAATTACTGAATAAACATTTGAATCTTTGAATCTTTGAATTTGAATCTTTGAATCTTTTGCATCCAGAGTTTTCCTGCAACCTAATAAATAATCGCATGGTGAATTATTGCTCAACTGAAATTACCAACCTGTAAAGCCAAAAACTTAACAATACACACGAATTGAGTGTCATAATACTCTTAATACACACACACTATCACGTCTTTACCCCTAATGGAGCAAACAGAGCTTATAGGGGCTTACGGTTTTAAGCAAAAAGAGTCCGGGTCATAACATAATACGCTTAAATGTTATGCTACATAATTCATTAAAGCCGTAGAGGTGTTTTGAGAGCTATACGTCAGATGGCTTAGGTAGCCCTGAAAATCTAACACCAGTGTCGATAAAAGACTGCTACTATCTAGTAACATCGACAACCTTTGTGGCCAAGTGGACATCATGCCAAGCTGTCACACTGGAGGTCCTGGTTCGATCCCGGGTCAAGTCAACATTGAAAATGATCTTTTTCAGATTGACCTGAGTTTTCGATGTTTATCTGTTTATGTAATATTTGAATAGCATCGTTGAGTTAGTATCCCAGAACAAGTCTCGAGCTTACTTTGGGATTCTAGCTCAATTGGTGTGATTTATCCGTATAAATGGTGATTTTTCATTGGTTTTGGAGTCTAAGGCCACTTCATAAGAATCGTTAGTAAGACCTAATTAGCTAGTCAAAAATTTAGAAACAAAATATGTTGTGTAAAACTCGAGAGTAAAATCGTGAGATCAACTAGTTGGATTATGTTTATGGATAGTGAAATTTATTTACTACATGACATTCTTTTTTCCAAAACCAATGAAAAGTCAGCGTGTATATTATTTATTTATCTTTTCCAGATTGACCTGGGTCTTGGATGTTTACCTTTTTATAAAATTTAGTTTTGTTGAGTTAGTATCCCAGAACACAAGTCTCGAGCTTATTTTGGGGCTAGCTCAATCGCTGTGATTTGTCCTTATATATTTATTTATAACATCAAATGGAGCAATTCTGCCAATATATTCCAATGTAGCAGCTTCTTCGAAACAGGTGATTCTTATAATTATGGTATATTATTGCTTTTTTGTTAGGAATATTTTGATGAATGTATTCTTTAACGAAAAGCCAATAATTTTTGTACAATTATTGCCTTTTCGTTATTTAAATTTTGCTGCTTTTCCTCATTTTGCTCTTTGATGCAGTCGATGTTTTTATGAAGTCCAATATAAAATCTATTAAGTGAAAAATTGCCCTGTAGTATATTTTGATGCTTTCATTAATTCTAATAATTTTTTTGTTTTTATATTCAAATTATTTATTGCGTTTTTTACCTGTTAAACATTTTTGGGGTCATATTTGAAAACTGCAACATTTAAAGTTCTTTTTTTAAAACATTTAACTCTTAGATTTGAAGGTATTCGGTAACTTTATATTATTAATTCCAGAGCGCGTGCTTATCAAATTCTTATACTTAAAATATTGCACAAGCGAGCAAAACGAGCAAAGTTCTTACTTACACTTGAACAATCCGGCGTTTGTATCAATTATTCGGTTTAGGACAGATTCTTGTTACGGCAGATTCTTGATAAGGCACATAATGTACAGACATGTACAAAATGTAATTTAATATTACTCTCGTTATAAAGTTATGCAATGATTACTCTTCGTAGGATAATTACTCTCGTTATGAAGTTATGCAATCATTACTTTTCGTAGTATAACTATATTCAATGATAACTGGAGAAGGGTTATTTGCTCGGACCTTAATGAAATTAAGTAACCGTATAGACGTAGCCAATAGAGTTTTTAATTATGAACATGAGCCAACCAATTGACCCTTTCACCGCGAGACTTTGAATCAGTGGTCGTGCCCCCAGTGCGAGGGGTAATAAATATAAAATAAATACCTACAACCGAAAAGGGATGTGGATACTTCAGTTATAAGCAAAATGGGCATTTTTTTCTTGTCGGAAATATCCGACGCTCGCGGAATGGGCACGACAATGTTTGTCGGATAAATCCGACGTTCGCGGTGAAAGGGTTAAATTGTTGCCGAGATATGGGGTTCGCGAGTTTACAGTTCCGGGCGAACTTCTTAGTTATTGTTTGTTTTTATGTATGTGGTCATGTTTGTTCGACGATAATTCGAGTATCTTATATCGGAACTTCGTGAAAGGGGTTTGCGAATTTACAATCCACAAGTAATATTATTTTTTAAAATATAGGTATAATATGTAGGATCCTAATATTTTTATGTAAATTTTTAAGTTATTATAAACTAGTGTTGCAAGCAATAGTATAGAATATCGATAGTCTATCGATACTATCATGGCCTTGAAAAACAGTAACAATATCGATAGGACTATCGATAGCATTGATAGTTTCGATACTAGCGATAGTATCGATAGTTTCACGATAGTACCTACTAAATAAAATTAAAAGGTATTATTTGTTTTTAAAATATCGATAGTATTGTGACGAATATCAATATAATAATACTATCGATAATAATTTAGCTATCGATAGTTTTTCATACAAACAGTAGTAACAGTATCGATACTATCAACAGTATCAATTAAAAAAAATATATATCGTGGTAAACTCAATTGGCTACCGATCCGAATCCGTCGTAACTATCATATTCTCGCTCTCCTTTTCAATGCTCTCTTCAACCCTTCCTGTCCTAATTACCTTCGCGAAAAATTTTCTTTTCGTCAAATTGACAGCCGCCTACGCTCCGCTGACAATATTCTTCTTGATACACCTCCTCATTCTTCGCAGTCTTATTCTAAATCCTTCTCTGTGATGGCAGCACACCTATGGAATTCACTCCCCTTAGATACTAAAATGGCATCGTCCTTGCGTTCCTTTAAAAACAAAATATTGAACTTTTCAGAATCCTAAGTTTCTCCGAGCTACCTAATTACTTAATTTTTTTTTTTAGTTTATATTTTAAATATTTGATATGTATATATATATATATATATATATATATATATTAGGTATATTAGTATGTATATTTATGTATACTTATATGTAAGTTTATTCTTAGTTGTATTCATGTAGTTTACATCTATACTACATATTATTTTTACAGTATCATTGTGTAATTTTATATCGTACTGTTCCACTTCTGCCCCAAACGCATAATAAGTAAACATTCCTCTCAATTACTGGCCGGTTGACTGGAAGAGATCCCTATAAGGGATAAGTCCGCCGTTGTATGTTTACTATTCTGATTTGTAACTGTGTTCTTTCTTATGTACAATAAAGCTTTATAAACAAACAAACAAACAAACAAACAAATATCCATACTATCGATAGTATTGATAGTATCGCAAGTATCTAAATTTAATAGTATTGATACTATCAATAGTTTTACCTTTCATCAATGGTATTGAAAACTATTGACAATTGATACTATCGATAGTACTATCCATAGAACTATATGCAACGCTATTATAAACTCTTATGTAAAAAATGTAAAGAATTTAAAAACAAACAAGTACGGACAGACAGCCTTAACAAAAACAGATACCGACGAGCAACTTCCATTCAAACAACCTGACAATACTCAGTTTCAACAATGTACATTTAAAGCCTTTTGAAATTCAGCTCTTCAAAAAGGTTTATTATTGTCTTCAGGATCTGAAATCAATGACTAGAACGTTTCAAAACAAACCTTGGAATTGAGCAAAAGTTAGTTGGAAAGCTCTCAGAGTATCCGTTAAGTTTCACTATTCTTAGATCTTTAAATCGTTCTTTTGTTCTTTAAATAGAAGTACGAAAGACTTGTGTTTATAGCTTTGATATACCTACATGAATTCATGAAAAAAAAAAGTGTTTTAAATGGCCAAGACTGGTGTCCGATTTTTTAAATGACGTAAAGCATCTGACATAGTTTGACGTCTACCATCCAATGACGACGACAACTCAATCTTAAACCTTTCCTGTGTTCTTTAAATGGAAATACGGAAGATTTATGTAGTTATAGCTTTGATATAACTAAATGAATTTAAAAAGGTCGTGTATATAAATGGCCATCACTGGTGTCAAATTTTTCAAACGACCTAAAAGCATCTGACATAGCTTGACGTCTACCATCTAATGTCGACGATATCTATTACGAACGTCTCAATTTTTAAACCTTTCCTCTGTTCTTTAAATACAAGTACGGGAGATTCATGTATTTATAGCTTTGATATAACATTTAAAAAAGTCGTGTATATAAATGGCCATCACTGGTGTCAGATTTTTCAAACGATCTAAAAGCATCTGACATAGCTTGACGTCTACCAACTAATTTCGACGATAGCTATTGAGAACGTCTCAATCTTTAAACCTTTCCTTTGTTCTTTAAATAAGAGTACGGGATACTTCTGTACTTAAAGCTTTGATATAACTACATTTGAATTTAAAAATCGTCTTTATAAATGGCCACGACTGGTGTCAGATTTTTCAAACGATCTGAAAGCATCTGACATGGCTTGACGACTACCATCCAATGAAGACGGTAACTATTATAAGAAGACTATCTGTCTGTCTGTAACGTGAAAAAAGTCATATCGATAGCTAATCCAAAGCGGTATACAAGTCGATCAGCTTTTACATTCTGTGCGGGAAGAGAAGCAGCAGGTACATTGGTTTTTATTCTTTTCCAGACGAACATGGATAAATAAATAAATTATAGGGACAAATTACACAGATTAAGCTAGTCCCAAAGTAAGTTCGAGACTGGTGTTATGGGATACTAACTCAATGATACTATATTTTATAACAAATACATATATAGATAAAAATCCAAGACCCAGGACAATTTTGAAAAAGGCCATGTTCCAATTTGCCCTGACCTAATCCACCCATCGATCGAACCCAGAATTTCTGGGTGACTAGCATTGTGACCACTACGCCAAGGAGGTTGTCATAAACTTACTAATTGCTTACTAACGCTTTCAAACAGTGTAAAAGCTAATTTTATTTGCAACCCGCCTCTCTTTCCGCGAAACACTTATTATATTTTTTGCTTGGTCTTTGCGGTAATTCTAGAAAGCTTTTAGTAAACTTTAATTTTAGTGGAAAATATTTGAAAGCTCTTTCCTCTTGGCTTCTTTTCTTTATTTGTTAGTTTTTAAGTATTTGAGTACATTTAATTATTTTATAGTCTTAATTTTTTACTGTGTAAGAATCTTTTATTAAAATGTAAAAATGTCTTTGTTTGTTTGTTTTTTCGATTGTACATAACTTGGAGAAAAGCAATAAAACGGCGTAATCCGCTATTTTCCAACAATTCAAATCAGATACTTTTTTCTAAACGTCAAAACATACATTTTCTATGGGATTTGTATGAAATGCAGGCAGATGACGTCATAGATTTTTGGAGTCAAATAGCGCTCTTATTATCAGTTTTTCTGCAATAATAAATCTAAAATTACGTTAAAATCGATCGTTCAAAGACAAGTGACATTATTTTGCAACGTTTTATTTTCTTATCGGTACAAAATAATTTATTTTTGACCCAGGAAAATGCACAATTTTCTGTAAAAAGAATAATTAATCTTAATAATTTGGTGTGCAGGAAATTAAGTTGAGTGTTGTGTACTCGTACGTGAATCACAGGATAGTATAGTTACAACACAAAATATACACTTCGTAAATCCTATACTTTAAACGAGCAATAGTGTGACGAAAGGAATAGAAAAGTATAATTGAAATTAGTCTCTTTTTTAGATTATTCGAAAACCGACCGATGGATGGATGGACCGATATTTTTCAGTTTGACAAAAAAGTAAAAATTCACAAAGATACGAAGCGTCAAAGTTCCAGAGTGGGGGCTTGCGACGTCAAGTAGATATATATTGAAGATCTCGGAAACAGGTCCAACGATTTTGATGAAATTCGGTATTTAGAGAGGGACGAGGTGAAAAAAAATGATTTTCATAAAAAATTTAAAAGAGCAGAGCTCAGTCGCCCAGCTAGTATTATTATCTATTAATAACCATCGATGTCTCAGTATTTGACAAAGGCCTCTCTCACTTCTCCATGACTCTCGATTTTGTGTATTGATTAACAATTTTATTGGAACGAAGTTCCTTATCGCGCATTGCGAAAGGGGGCTATTCGGAAAAAAATTAAGACCAAAAGTTGTAACGACACTTTTTGTTCATTCAAATTTATGAAGATAATAAAAACTTGATTTTAGAACGCAGAAAAGAGTTTGAATGTAATTTAGACCTATTTATGTTTATATTTTACTTCGTTCCATCTGGGTGTCCCTTGACACCTCTCAAGTTTTTTGTATATAGCCGCCCTCGGACAAGTTGGTGTGATGTAAGGTCATCACACCAACGTGTCCGAGGGCGGCAACGTTGGCGCTTACCGTTTGGACCCCTTTTTGTCCATTGGTCTTAGCACATCCTGACTGTCCCTAGCCCAGTTTTGAATTAGCTGAATTTTCTGCAATATCTAATATTTTGGTTTTAGAGCACAAAGTGGTGTTTCATAAGCAGTCAGAAAAAAGCTTACCGCCGAGAAGACTACACTCAATGTTTCGCTGGAAAACCTTCAGCATATGCTTTTAGATGCCAGTCAAAGCCCAAGTTTGTGCTCCATTGATAAATATATGTATATTTATATTAAGTAGTAACAACTACACTTTCTTCATCTTAGGGTTACCCTGGTTACATGCTCAGCTATACTGCGTCAAAGCTGGTGCACGTTCCCGTTTTTTACAAGCTTTTATTTAGTTTCACCTGTCTCGTTATCTGTCTGTCTGTAATAAAATTTGCAAGTTATATTTAACCTTATTCCTGATTGAGCTAAAATTTTGCACGCAAAAGTATATCACGTGTCAATGCAATAATGACATAGAGCTAATCGGATGATAGAGCTGGAAGGTGATCATAGGAACTCAGTAATGAAACTATGCAACTCCATCGAGTTTGGGCTCGTTTGGTTCTTCTTGAGGAGCACTTTAAACTTTAAAATTCATTGTTTTAGATAAAATTTTGTTTTTAAATAAATTACTTGTTTTTCTCCAAATATAATATGCGTGTCTAGTTTTAGGGTCGAACGTAAATGAAAGTGGCTCAGGAGTCTCAGGATAAGGTAAATGGCATTCATTGAGGGAAGCCTATTTCCAGCAGTGGAAATTTCAAGGTTGCAGATGATAATGATGAAGTCTGCCGAAAACTGCGCTCGAATGCAGGCAAGGATAACTATTGTTTTAATTTTTTGCTAATATGAGAAACGGTGAATAAAAATACCGTTATCGAGGCGATACAGGATATACATGTTTATTTGTTTTCCATGTGTGTAAGTGGCTAACACTGGTTACAGTTTTTTCAAGCTGCCTAAAGGCAAAGTCAAAGTCAAGTCAAAGTCATTTTTTTTTATTCAGTGTAGGATTAATTTATCTTTTATTAAAGGTCATTTTTTAAATATTATTTTAGTGCAAAAGCTAAAAACTACTAGCGTTTCGGAACGACCACTGCTGGGAAGATTACGCCGAAAGAAACCCAGTTCAGTATTGGTCCCTACCCAGCCTGATGGGCTAAGATACAGTTACAATACAGAGTTACACTTTAGCTAGGTATACATTAGGCATCTAACATAGCCTAACAACTGCCATATCATGATGACAGCCGGAATCAACGGTCAATTGAGTACGTGTAAAATAATGTTGACCAATCCAAGTGTGAATACTTGTAAGGTTGCGTGACATGAGTTCTTGCGTAGGTGGAAATAATGCGTTGATACAGAATCATTAAAAAACCACACAGCCGTAATTTGGGTAAAAGTAAACCAATCCTACATCTCCAATTACATTGTTAACATCATTTAGCTTATTTGTAACAAAATTGTACTTGAAAGCCGATAGGTATGAATGATGACGTCATATCCCGTTTAATGACGGCAATTATATCGTTAAAAAAACATAAACCCGGATCTTATAGATATTTTTCTACATTTTGTAGAAATAATTATTAGAAACTTGTTTGGACATAGAGGCGATATTTCTTTGTTTATTTTTCTTTTTCGTGCAAAATTATATATATTTTTTTTCAAATCAAGAATGTCATTTTCAGCTGCTTCTCTTTCCGCGCAAACGATAACGGATTAATCATCACTATTTTGATTCCCTTTCTTATGTAAGCTCACTAATGCGCTAAACGTATCCTTTGAAGATAACGGCCCCGGGATATGACTGGCCCGTTAATGATAAAGACGTAAAAGTGGTTTGCCTAAACAATATACAATGTGTATTTTTTATACTTGATCAAACGAAGTATAATAGTAATATCTGCAATATTAGACGAAATATTATCGATAAAAAAAATGAAAAAAAAAATCGTTATGTTAGTCATAAAAAAAAATCCAGGCACTTTAATTTCTTCATTAATTATTTTTTAATTATTTTCCTGTTCGGTATTGTTAATTATTTTTTACTTTCTTAGCTTTTTAAACTTTGTAGCTTTCAAATGAGACCACTTTGAAGAAAAAACGCAGTTTACTTAAAGAGAAAAAAAAATTATCGAAACACGACCCTTACAAAAAAAGAAATTTAACGATTTGTTTTCGTTTTTTTTATCAATAGTATTTCGTCTAATGTCCGCACATTGTGTTTGATCTAGTATAGAAATATACATCGTATTTTACAGGTTTATTTGCATGCTCATTAAGTGTACCTAATTTGTAAGTATAAGTACTAAGCTACAAAGGTTTACCTTTAAACAAAGACGTGCTTATGTTAGAGAATACCACTCACTGACTACAAAATAATAATATTCTCTTCTATTTTATTAAGAAACAGTTTGTCTTTCATCTAATTACATTCCCCGTAAAGTGATGAACAAAGCCGAACCACACAATAGTTGTGCTAACAAGTGAACACTCGAGTATATATTATATCAAGTATATTGTCAGTGTTTGCTCTCGACAGAATTATCTTGATATTCCCGGAAATCTATATATTCTTGGCAACTTTATAGGGATGTGAACTGGGTTAAAAACGAACATGAATTTATTAAACACACAAAAATATATACAATATAAGAAGAAAGAAAAGAACTTAATTAAAACTAAACAAACTAAAATACTACTCCAATTAAAACTAAATAAAGTAAAAATAATTAGATAATAAATAACTGGGTTAAAATAAATCTGGCATTGACTTCATATAAACGCTGACTTTTCATTGGTTTTAAAAAAAAGAATGTCATGTTGTAAATCAATTCCTCTATCTATATACGTAATCCAAATTTGTGTATGACATAAGATGAAAAAGTTGTGAAAATGATTTTCGATCGAGACGACGTAGTAACGCCCGTTCGTTACTGACGTGTGACCCCGATGAACTCGAAATCTACGCGGCCGGCGGTACTACTAGTTGATCTCACGATTTTACTTTCGAGTTATAGTCAATATGTTTTGTTCTAGAATTTTTATTTTGACTAGCTAATTAGGTCTTACTAGCGATCGTTATGAAGTGGCCTTCGGCTCCAAAACCAATGAAAAATCACCGTGTACATTTAAGTTCATTCGTGGAAAGATTAACAATTCGGATTTACTAAGGTTGGTAAGTTTGTGTGTTCCAAACGGATACTCAGGGCGCTGCCTCCACCCTCCTTCATTCGTGGAGCCCAGCTCTTGCACTGAGCTACTGAAAAAAAAACTCGAATCGCAGCGAGAATTGATATTTTTACCTGTTCTCTGAATAAATTCACAAGAGTTGCATTATGCGTTTTGTATTATGATTAATTATATTAGTTCTTGTCTATCACATTGGGAAAAAAATGTTAAGATATAAATAAATAAATTGTTTAGTACTGATAAGAAGAAATCTTAATCTAAAGATTAAATTAAACAAGCTTATTTGACAGTCAATTTAAAAAAAGGAATTCAAGCGTTCATTTATCCCTAATAATTCTTGAACCGCTGAATCGATTTTTATCAAACATTGGTTAGAACCAACGCAAAAAAAGTTTCACGTAACAATCCCGCATTAAAACCGGTCAATATGTTCGAGAGCTACGATGCCACAGACAGACAGACATTAGCGTCAAACTTACGGTTAGATACCACACTTTATGTCGGGGTCTAAAAACAAATTTTAAGTTAAACAGGCCACGTAAAATTATCAAAAAATAGATCAACTGAGCTCACAGTGACAACAAATAATACTGTTGCACCTTGCTGGCGCTCACACTTGACAACACCGTGCGGCAGACGGCAACATCGGGTTGCAGCTGCCAAGCTACTCAGAGGAGTGGCGGTGACGCCTGGTCACCGATCTTCTTGATTCAACGGTCGCCGCATATATTCGTGTCAATCCATATATTGTAACTTATTACTAAATATATATATCATAGATTATTATTGTTTGAAGTAATTAAAGTAATAAATAGATATTTCATAAAGTACTAGTGATCATTTTATTAGCTTAACGGTTTATCTAGCCAAGATAAATATGTATTATGTATACTGTGTCTAATATTTATTTTTCTGATAATACCTACTTTTATACATGCAGTCCGAAGCGAAAAAGTACTCAAAAATAATATGTATTTACTAGAAAACTAGAAGGCTCAACTATCTTCTGTCTACAACCCTAAGATCATATATTATGTAATGGCAGATCGCCTTATAAACCTTGGGATCCGAGTATATTTTTAGTAAATCCCTTTCATCCATTAACTTGGCCAAAACCATCTGAATATTCTAAGTTATCTCATTTTGTCTTCTAATGAAGACTTTCATTAAAGACTTTCATTAAAACTGGTAAAAAAGAGATACTAAAATGAATATCAAATCAAACATACTTTTTTGCTGTCCAATCCTACACCCGGAATCGATACCAAAGAGTCGTTTGTTTCTTGTTTTTTAACTGAAATTCTATTTTCAGCTGTGATGATTCTTATCAGATTTCAGTAGAAAATACACGGAACATTTTACATTTTAGGAAAATGGCTGGTAATTTTGTCTAACTTATCAAAGCTTAAATAACGATTTGCATGAATTGTGTTTACGTATACACTGCTATATGATACTTGGGTTCTTGAACTAATTAAATAAAATTACTTAAGTGAAAAATTGCGAATTATTATTATGCTTCTATCTTATTCCAGACAATACTTAGAATAAGTACATAAAAATTACGTATCAAGAGTAAGGGCGCGTTCAGACGAAACGCTCACGCCATGCCCACGAATAGCGCACGCCTACCGCGCTTTAAATTTGAGTCCTATCACACATCAATACAACTCGAACTGCATTTGCCGAAGTCCAGTCGGGGCGAGCGCCGGACGGACGCGAGGCCGGAGCGAAAGGCGTGTATTATTGATGTGTGATAAAACTATCTAGAAAATAATTTCAGTTTTATCACACATTGATGTGTGATAAAACTGAAATTATTTGCAACAAATTTTAAAAATTTCAAGGCGCTCTAGGCTTGGGCTTGGCGTGCGCGTGTCGTCCGAACACGCCAGAGGCAGTTACCTCGTTGTCATCATACCGCTGTATGTGGCAAACTAGAGATGAGAGTTCAGGAAAATAATAAATAAACGTTTTAATTATGACAATGTTATTTTGTATCGATCGGTGAAATGTCCGTTTAAAAAAGACATATTCTTTTTTAATTACAGAAATAAACACAATGATGTCAGATTGCAACACAGGGTACAATAATATGCATTTGCATATAATCCTTATTGAAAAGCTGCTTAAATAAAAAAGGCCGATATATTTACCAGTGGAATGACATAGTTATAGTTTAATTTCAATTCTGTTACGTCGTTTTTTTTTTCAATGTCATAACACAATTATAGATATGTGAAAGTATTGGACTCAACACAACACTATATCTCTAGAGTGGAGTAAAAATCCAAGTTTTCAAACATTCGACACCGACCATAAAAAGTTTTGATGGATCTCATCTATCATCGGAGTGGAAGAATTGTATCGAATCCCAAATGACATTTCTGTTTCGGCACGTACTGATGCTAGTAAAGCTTCAGTTTTGACCAAGCGGAGAGATTGGTAGCAAAAGTGGAGCAATATCGTATTACAAGAAAAATTGAATTGAATATCAAATGACATTTCTGTATCCGCAAGTTCGGATGCTAGTAAAGCTTCAGTCTTGACCATAGCGGAGAGATTGATAACAAAAGTGGAGCGATATCGTATTAAGAGAAAAATAGAATGAATTCCAAATGACATTTCTGTTTCCACACATACTGATGCTAGTAAGGCTTCAGTCTTGACTATAGCGTAAAGATTGGTAGAAAAAGAAAAGCGATATCGTATAACAAGAAAAATAGAATGAATCCCAAATGACATTTCTGTTTCCACACGTACTGATGCTAGTAAGGCTTCAGTCTTGACTATAGCGTAAAGATCGGTAGCAAAAGTAAAGCTATATCAAATAACAAGAAAAATAGCTTTGAATTCCAAATAATATTTCTGTATTCGCATGTTCCGATGCTAGTAAGGCTTTAGTCTTGACCATAGCGGAGAGATTGGTAACAAAAGTGGAGCGATATCGTATTAAAGAAAAATAGAATGAATCCCAAATGACATTTTTAACTCCACACGTACTGATGCTAGTAAGGCTTCAGTCTTGACAATAGCGTAAAGATTGGTAACAAAAGTGGAGCGATATCGCATTAAAAGAAAAATATAATGAATCCCAAATGATGTTTCTGTTTCCACGAGTACTGACGCTAGTAAGGCTTCAGTCTTGACCATAGCGTAAAGATTAGTAGCAAAAGTAAAGCGATATCATATAACAAGAAAAATAATGAATTTCAAATGACATTTCTGTTTCCACACGTACTGATGCTAGTAAGGCTTCAGTCTTGACTATTGTGTAAAGATTGGTAGCAAAAGTAAAGCGATATCGTATAACGAAAAAAAATAGCATTGAATCCCAAATGATATTTCTGTATTCGCATTTTCTGATGCTAGTAAGGCTTTAGTCTTGACCATAGCGGAGAGATTGGTAACAAAAGTGGAGCGATATCGTATTAAAAGAAAAATAGAATGAATCTCAAATGACATTTCTGTTTTTACACGTATTAATGCTAGTAAAGCTTCAGTCTTGACTATAGCATAAAAATTGGTAACAAAAGTAAAGCGATATCGAATAACAAGAAAAATAGAATATAATCCCAAATGACATTTCTGTATCCGCACGTTCTAATGCTAGTAAGGCTTTAGTTTTGACCAAAGCGGAGAGATCAAAAGTGGAGCAATATCGTATTACAAGATTATTTTCTGTTTTTTAATACTACTCAAATTAATTTATTTAATAATATTTCTGTTTGTTTTTCATGTGGTTTCATGTGGTCAACACTAGTGTCACATTTATCAAGCTGTATCTGACGTAGCTTGATTACTAGTTTCGAATGAATAATGGTAGGGACGTATCATAAGCACATTTATAAAGGGAGAGTGGATTTAGGTTTTATTATATGTGTTCAGGCGTGTAGAATTAGGTAAAAAACAGTGACATCACAAGAAAGGCCACCCGGGAGTCAGTACGTAGAAACTTATGTAATCAAATTTCGCAACAATTTGTTGCAGTCTCATTACCGTTTCCGCTATCACAAAGACCGCGGCTCTAAAGAGAAAATATCCTTTCTACTAAAAATATTACATAAGTTGAAAACTATTCTATCTGTACTCCTATCGATTTTTGCCTAGATGTACAAGCTTACTTCTACGTAAAACATCGAAATCGGTTCATCTGTTCAAGAGTTATGATGCTACAGAAAAACGGACAGATAGACAGATGGGCTTCAAACTTAATAATACCTCTCTTTTTGCATCGGGGCTAAAAATAGAAACAGTCCAATTTGCTTGACCAGGTCAAGGCTCTCCTGTAGAATTTATATAACCAATTTATATAAGATGCTACCTACCTATCAAAGTGCCATTAAAACATGTTCAATATTTCAGTTACTATTTAATTAACAAGTCTAACCTAGATGAATTGAAAAAACTCCAGCGGTGAAGTTCACCTCAAAATCCCTTGAAATTGCTAAAGTTCTTAACCCTTGGTAATCTTTCAAAGGTCGATCGTACCTGCGGTAATAAAAATAATGAGTTACGGGTTAGAAAAACATTATTCAAGCGTCTAGACCGATTACTGACGCGCATTTAGACAAACATAAAAGATTCATAAAGCTATGCGCGAAGTTTGAAATTGTTTTGTAAAGAAAACTTTTCGAATTTCTATGGAAATCGTGTGCAATGACAAATAAATAACGCCCTGGCAACCTTGTTCTTGACCTTTATTTAGCCCAGAAATACCCACTGAAAAACACCCATTACAACGGAAAAATTCTGATTAGTAGATGGTTTTTCGTTGATGAAGCATATGTATTTTACATGTTTTTGGCGTTCCCGTAGAATGTAATATGATTCTGAAGCTGCTCTACAAAGCACAAATAAATCTCACAGATGCAGACTGAAATGATGTCTACGACAATATAGGTGGATCACGACTGTCAAGTAGATTCCAAAATTGTCAAGTAGATTCCAAGATTGCCAGGTGGTGAATGAAAGACAGACCTAGAAAGAGATGGCGTAAAAAAGTATCTGGTCTGGCAAACTGTATTCCCCTATAAAAATGATTAAAAGCTGAAAGGTGAGGCCTTCACTCATCCGTAAGGAACAAACAAAAGCAGAAAGGCCTTCGCTCAGCAATGGGTACATCAATAATGTGCTTCTGCGTAAAAAGATCCAGCAGTGGTCAATTTAATAGGTCAAATTAAGTATGTATATTAAACAAGTCACTAAAGATAATAATAAATGTGTATGTGTGAATATGTATGTTTATTATACGTATTTATATACATGTAAGTTCATAATTTTCATTTATTACTTATTTTTTTTAATATTTATATTTATATAGATATTTTGTGTAAAGTTTATGTATTTAAATACATCCTAATTCATTCCTTTCGATATACTAATCTTATTAAATTTGCACCCCATCTACCATTTTTTCTGCTACATCCCATAGGTGATCTGGTAGACAATGCTTAGCATTATGTTGTACCTTTTGTACTATAATCTTAAGATTTTTAGTGCAATAAATAAATAAATATAATTGAACCAAGTCGGTTAAATTTTAAAGCTTTCATAGTAATACGACGCTATAACGCGCCTTGTGTTAATTCTGAGATCTTAAATTCCACTACTAACGAGGCAGACGGAGCCAAGGGCTCTGAACCTCAAAGGCCACGTTTAGCAAGTTAGAGAAAGCTCAGTGGCCCGGTGGAGTTACTAGCGTTCTCGCAAGTAAAGCGACACCGGGCGTGGTCTTCACTTGGATCCCATCCAAGTGAGGACCACGCCCGTTGTCGCTCACTTGGATGGGTCCTCACTTGGATGGGTGGTCACAAGTCGCATACAAATTTAGCGAGCAGCTTGAAAAATCTGACACAAGTGTTGGCCACTTACACACACGAGAAGCAAGCAAACAAGCTAGTGGTTATGAAGGTAGAGAAAGAAAATCTTAATGCTTTAACTCTTCAAGCACCGATTGGCCCGATCGGGTCAAAAGAACAATTGAATTCAATTGTGTCTACGATTTATGTGCTTGAAGGATTAAAAAAAAAACCGTCTTAAATAATTTCAAAAAACCGTCCTAAGAAATTTTATCACAATGTGTTGTGTAGTTTGGCTACACAACACATTTTGATAAAATTTCTGTAAGACCACCTGACAAATAAAAATGTTCCAAATTGCTCTAGGCGTCTTCGGGTTATCAGGAAAAATACATAAAATAAACATATATAAATTCGGATTGATAACTTCTTTCTTTTTTTGAAGTCAGTCAAAAATAAGTTTAGTTTGCTTGCCGCATAGCCTATTCAAATAATTCAGATTTTCGGCAATACAATATTTTTGACTAAACTTGTCTTTAAGGTGAAGTAAGTATGTACTTTAACTCAAGTTTTATCTCAAGTACAACTTATATATTTGATGGATATAATTACAAGTTACATTCAAACTAAAAACTTAATCAAAAACTAAACTAAATAAACAAAAATAAAAAACTTGCAGAAAAAAATGTCGAGCAAATTATTGTCCTGCGGTAAAGTAACCAAAAGGCTGGCACCATTGCCACGCTGAATGGCAACGCTTGTTCATTGGGCGAAGTGATTGCCAGCCCTTTGGTCACCTGACACCTCGACCAACTTCAGATTAAAAATTTTAAAAAGTTTAGGGGTTGATGGCCCCCGCGGACCTAAGGTGTCAACCTCAAACAGCTCAAATATTGTTTTACTGGGAATCTGAATCATTTGAATAAGCTATACGACTATCTTAAGTTTATATAATTTGTGAAAAAAAAAAATATGATCAAACGGAAAATTTAATGTTATTTATCCCGTCAACTGTAATGACTGGCAAGGCCTACGTCTAAGATGTCAATTTATTTACTTAAACGTCTGGAAATGTTTGCTTTGCCATTAGTCAAATATAAATAAACTTTCTTTCATAAGCAGCATTTTACAGCATTAAAAAAAGGCACTTAATTTAAAAATGTCTGTTTTTTTGTAATTGGCAGCATTTCGGTAGCTAGAAACTTTGCTTTATCTAGATATTCTTTCTAATCACGTCGTTATCCCTATTGAAGTAGCCAGGAATTGGGACTTAAACGCCATATTCAATGTGATGCTGGACGGTGGGCTTGTAGATGAAATGGAAATCAAATTCCCTTGATCGAGATTTGTTTAAAAAGAAAACTATAATGGAAGGGGCCAGTAATCTAAACATATTATAAAACAGTAAAAAAGGTGACAGTACATTGAATGTATTAAAAAAAAATTAAGGGCGGTGGAGATTCAGTAATATAGCAAGAATAAAAAAAGTCTGTCTTTTTGTTTGTATGTTTGTAAATACTGGACGGACACGAATGATTTTTTTTTGATATACACCTGCTAAGCCTGGGCAACATATTAGGTAATTGATTTTGGAAAATGGAACACCTGCTAAAGAACCATTTGGTTCAGCTAAACTATAAGAAATATAAAAACGCCGCCTTAGCAAAAGTAGTTTAGTCTGATAAGCATTTTTAGTTGAGGTATAAAAATCGAAGATCTGGAACACCTGATGCAGGACCAATTTGAATTTACTTTCATAAACATGTGTTTACAAAAAATCGATGATCATCTGAAAAGTTGTTTCAAAGAGTTGGAGTCAACAAAGACGAGGGCATCAGCTAGTTTAAAAAATAAAAACGCGAAAATGATCAAAAGTCCTAAACCTACCTAATCTATTAGACTATTTAATATTTTCAAAAATTTTACCACGTCGGTAAGGCCCTTGCCTTATCATATCAACCACAGGAAGTCCACTGCTGGACATAGGCCACCTCCAAGATTTCCAAAACGACCGATCGGAAGCGGCCTGCATCCAGCGCCTCCCTGCAACCTTGCTCAGGTCATCCGACCATTAGCAGGTGGGTGTCCTACGCTGCGCTTGCCGGTACGTGGCCGCCATTCGGGAACCTTTCTGCCCCATCGGCCATCGGTTCTTCGCGCTATATGCCCCGCCCACTGCCACTTCAATGAGAAGAAGGCACAAGATCACTCAACGGGCTATGGAGAGGACTATGCTCGGTGTTTCTCCACGCGATAGAATCAGAAATGAGGAGATTCGTAGGAGATCGAAGGTCACCGACATAGCCAAGCGGATTAGCCCTTGCCTCAGCTAATATTAAAATAATAAGTATTAAATCAAATAGGTAAGCACCTACAGTCCCAATTTTATTTTTAATACTAAATTGAGACCCAATTTCACTAATTCACCGAGCTTCTTCTCGGTAAAGTGATCCACCCATTAATCAAGTATAGGGCCTGGGTTTTTACTACTTCGTAAGTAACCGTTTTTATTTAACTGACCCTTTTTGTGCATTTTATTCTTGCTCCTAAATTCGATGTTTACGTTAGCCTCGTTCCATTGTCCTTCCTGATGTCTGTAATAATCATATAAACTTCAAGATAGACTGATGTGACTGTGACGTTACGAAGCGCTGGTATCAGTAGCTTTTATTTTAAAATTAGTTTTATTTTAATATACACTTCATGTAATTACATAAAGTTTTATACTTATTTACGTGTAAAAGTGCCTGTAAAGGTCTAATTACTGAATAAACATTTGAATTTGGAATTAAATATTCAAACGAGTACACGGATCTTGTAATTATAACAAGCTTTTGCATGCAAGCAACATATGAGTCCAATATTACCCCGACTCATAACATACGGCGCAACTATCTGCAACATTCTCAATATAGAAACTAAACACTTTCAATACTTCCAACTTTAGCCATTAAGACTCAACTTACGATAACTTACTCAACGATACATTTTATGATAAATACTTATAAAGATAAACACCCCAAGACCTGGAACAATTTAAAAAAGGCCATTTTCCAACTTGTCCTCGCCGGTGTTTGAACCCGGAACCTCCGAACGGCGGACTAGCATGGTTACCACTACGCCACGAAGATTATCAAACAAGCATTTGCATGCTCAAAACATATGAGTCAAATATTACCCCAACTCATAACATACGGCGCAACTATCTGCAACATTCTCAATATCGAAACTAAACACTTTCAATACTTCCAAATTTAGTCATTAGGCTCAGCTTACGATAACTGGCTAAACGATACTATATTTATGATAAATACTTTTATAGATAAATACCCCAGGACCTAGGACAATAAAATTTAAAAAGGCCATTTTCCAACTTGCCCTGGCCGGGAGTTGAACCCGGGACCTTTAAACAGCAGACTAGCATGGTGATCACTACACCACGAAGATCGACCAACAAGCATTTGCATGATCACAACATCTGAGTCCAATATTACCCCGACTTATAACATACGGCGCAACTATCTGCAACATTCTCAATATCGAAACTAAACACTTTCAATACTTCCAACTTTAGTCATTAAGGCTCAACTTACGCGATTATTATTATACTGGTATTACTTATCCTTATCATGGATCCGGAATCCATTTGGCGGAACTTTTAATCGAATTTCGGTAACAATGCGTCAATGTGAGTAATTTTGAACAACTTGTACCGTGGTTTCCGCAGTTCATTGTTTCAGTGATTGAATTAGATTGAAATAGAAGTTGATGTTTTGATGTAAGTAAATGTTTATAAACATGATGTTTCATTTTGTTAACTAAGTATTATAATATTGAATTTTATAGAAAACATAATGAAATTGACTAACAGTCTAAAAACTAAAAAAGAATTTGACGTTCCCATTTACATTGGTGGTTACACACTTTTGTTTGGAAATGCCGAAGTTATTTTAATTTTATTATTTTATAGTGATCTAGTAAGCTCGTGGTTCGATTTACTAAGGGTATGTCCCTTCCACGTCGCATAAAAAAACGTTAGTAAGAAGTCGTTTTTGTCATAATAAATGCTTTAATTTATTAAGAGAATAATAGTAATATCCTAAAAATTGAAAATATAAATAAATGAAAATAAATATTTGTATCACGAATTTAACCCTCAAATAAGTTTTTATTTGAGTATGGCTTCTCAGAATTGGCTCTTTCGGCGCTCACAAACAACATTATGTTATTTTATTTCATTTTCCTTCTACAATGCTTTTACCTTTAAGCTTTGTTTATTACTCACGTTGTTATATTTTTATCTCCTTTACATTCACGAGTCTTTTCAAGTTGGTTCTTTGGGAGGCTTGCGGGGACTCGAATACAACACGTAGAGACGTTTGAGAGAAGTTAAAGTTATATGACATTGCCGCTCAAAGACATTCTTGGATATAATAATTAAAGGTTACAGCAAGAAAAGCATCTAATGCTAGAATAAAAAAATAAAAAAATAAGTAACCCTGACACAAGTTTAGCTTAGAATCATCTCGATGACGTCAGCTTTCAAACAATAAAAACGCATCATAATCAATCCATCGTCGACCTCCATGGCGCAGTGGTCACCATGCAAGTCTGGCACACATAGGTTCCGGGTTCGATTCCCAGTCTGCGCAAGTTGTAAAATGGCCTTTTTCAATTTGTCCTGGGTCTTGGGTGTTTATCTATATATGTATTTGTTATAAAATATAGTATCGTTGAGTTAGTATCTCATAACACAAGTCTCGAACTTACTTTGGAGCTAGCTTAATCAGTGTATTTTGTTCGTATATATTTATTTATTTGTTTATTACAGATACACAAACTCGTCAAACATAACAACCCTCTTCTTTCGTCGGAGGATGAAAAAAGAAAGGCATACACACATATAGAACGAAGTTGCCCTTTAACATTGCCACCTTTAGAGCAATTCAGCTATGCTGTTCACTGACCTCGAAGTAAGGAAAATGCATGAAAAAAATATTTGTGATCTAACCAGTTTTTCCATAAATATTCAAAAGTAAATTATTAACAGTGAAAACAGAATAAGAATTGATTTAAAAACGAACAAGATATAACGATTTTACGAAAATATCTCTGCTCGCAAAAACGCTATTTTCTATGACAAATGTATAGATGATGTGGACTCTGACGTCACCAGTCCATATCGGACTTCTATTTCTAATTTAAACTTTAAAATATCACATGTTCGTCGCTGATTCAGATATTAAATAAATTCTTTCATATTTGTTTACTGTGGTTATAAGGGTTTAACAAATACGTGCATATTCCCTATTATTCTTTATATAATAATAACATATATTTTGATATTTAAATAAAGGAAATATATCCGTTAGCAATGTCTTTAACAGAATTTAAAAATATATTTTGGTTGTGCAATAACATTTTTTTTATGAGAAGCAAAGTATCCTTTAAGCCATTTTTCCTATTCCGTATTAACTGTCAAAAAAATTGACAAAGAATTTCCTGGATGTAAGGGTTAAATTGGATATTCAAGTTAACTTAAGTAGTTTGGTTATAACTAAGAATCGTTACTGGTTTACGCTTAAAGGTTAAATAAACCAGTAGCGATGCGAAATGAAGCTTATTAAGCTTGTTTTATTTATTTTACTTTTAAGTTTTATCAATTACAATTTGCACAAAAAATAAAAAAACCGGTGTCTGCTAGTCAACCTTTAAGTTGAACAAAGATTTTAAAAATACCTCAGTGATATTTGCTAATATTTACCTTGGCATAAAGTAATAATGCATTTTTAAAACAATTAGTTCTAAAAAATTAGAGCTGCTATGTTAGATGCTATGCAAGCTATGTTAGATGCCTTAAGGCATCTAACATAGTTTGCCAGCTGCCTCACAAGGATAAAAGCCGGAACTAAAATTTTAACCTGCCTACCGTATCACGTTGAATAATTTCGTTATGCCACTTATGGTCACCCAACCAAGTACAGACTGCGTTCAGTGTCACCAGGCCACTGAGCTTCTAAGCTATACTATCGCTTCCACAAACTACCTTCTACGGCGTAGCTTTACAATAGCGAAGCCTCTACGCTGAAGCATAACTTACACATTGAGTGCCACCTGCATGACTATTTATTTTGATTTAGCGTAGATCGATGGAAAACAAAGGGAAAAGGAGGTTCTCAGAAAATGCCTAGAAGTTACGCCGTAGGAGCCACTAGCAACTACAGCTTCTGCAACATCTTCCGGGAAAACGAGGATATTAGAGAACGCCGTAAAAGCTACGCTGTAGAAGCTAAACCGTAGATGCTACGCTGTAGAAGCTTCGCCGTAGAAGCTACGTTGTAGAAGCTTAACCGTAGATTCTACGCTGTAGAAGCTACGCCATAAATACTACGCTGTAGAAGATACGCTGTAGAAACTTCGCCGTAGAAGCTACGTCGTAGAAGCTAAAACCGTTGATGCTACGCTGTAGAAGCTACGCATAGATGCTGCGCTGTAGAAGCTACACCGTAGATGCTACGACTTGGGTGGCTACTCGACCATAGAAATCTCGATCAGTGGCCGAGTTGACAATTTTCTAAAAATGGTAGTGGTCAGGTCGGCCGTATTACGGCTTGTGGTCGAGTGGCCACCTTTTTAAAACTGTTAATGGTCAAGTCGACAAAACGTCTTGTTTAGATCAATGCCCTAAAAAAATATTACTAGGTTGGGTTTGTCAAATTAAAGTCATTTTTAACCGACTCCCAAAAAAGGAGGAGGTTATCAATTCGTCGCGATCCTTTATTTTTTTTATGTATGTTCACCGATTATACAAAGACGCCTGAACCGATTTAAAAAATTTTATATATTCCATATATATATATATATATAAAGGTATACTTTCCAGGTGGTACCATGGAAATTTTATCAAAATCGGTTGTGTAGTTTGGGGGTGAAGTCGGTTTTTAGTTTTGAAAAATTATAACAATGAAACATTTATTTATTTATTTGTAAATAATCAAATAGATGTAAAATCAAATATTTCACTATATATTAACACGACAGTCTTTCTAGGAAATGGCCAATACTAACTTCGCGGACGACTAATTCCCTGATTGTTTCATTGATTTCTTTTTTCTCTTAATATGGTTTTCTCACACTCCTTTGAAATAAAACCTTTAGTAGCCCACAAAAATAATAATATTTTGCGTCTTAGTTTTATTTTTTATGAAGTTGTTGCATTTGTCATTCCTTAATATTTTTAATAAGAAATCTAAATTGGGTTTGACGTTGATTTTTTTATTTATCCTGGAATTCTAGCTTTCTATACAACTCGACTAGACCATTAACAGTTTTTAAAAGGTGGCCACTCGACCACAAGCCGACCTGACCACTACCATTTTTAGAAAATTGTCAACTCGGCCACTGGTCGAGATTTCTGTGATCGAGTAGCCACCTAAGTCGATGCTACGCTGTTGTGTAGAAGCTACGCTGGAGAAGCTGCGACGTAGAGCTTCATCGTAGAAGCTAATACAGCTTCTAGGCGTTTTCTGAGAACCTCGTTTTCCGACTATTTTGTATCGAACCGGATCATAATCAATTTCCTTATCCACATGCCTTACAACTACATATCTCTACAAATCACATTACAGAAACCAGCAACACAAATGGAATAAACTATTTGCTTTAAATATTATATACCATACATATTGGATATAAATATACATCCATATAATATGAATGGATTGAATCCATTTGCGTTCCTGTTAAAAGATAAATAATTCACAAAAGATATCTCTTGGATACGAAACATTTCGTTTGAAACAAACCTACGGTTGATAAATAATTCTGTTGGTTTATTTATTTAGTACTTTGACAGGTTATATTAAATTGGCTTGGAGGTCACACAATATAACATGTTTGGTAAAAAATAACTTATTTAAGTTTATTGATATCGATCACAAGTGGAAACCTTCAATATTTGGTGATCTAAAGGCTTATTATTCTAAGCTATATGCAATCATATTTGTATCGAAGCGACCAAGACTGTTTATAAGAGTTTCTTTTAGCGATCAGCACTGCATACATATACAACGTGAAAAGGACATACCCGTAATAAATCGAACCACAGGCTATACTAGATCACTATAGTATAAGGAAATTTATATAACAACCAAACAAACAAATAAATTCGACATTCCCATACAAATTGCCCGGGCGGCTGCACACTTTTTTATAGAAATGCCAAAATTTTTTTTGGGTTTTGCTATTATATTCATTTCATCATACTTTGGTGATCTAGTTCGTATAGTAGCCCGTGGTTCGATTTATTACGGGTGTGTCCCTGCCACGTTTTATATATACTATCACGTCTAATGTAGCAGACAGAGCCTAGACCCACAAGACTCAAAGGCCACTTTTAGCGTGATGGTGGGCGAAAAGGTGGAAAAGAAATAAAAATTGAGATGGGTTACTAGGCACATCGCCTCAAATGATTCGCATTTACGTTCTGCGTGAGAAGAGTGGCAACTGTTACATTCTAAGTTTTTTCTTTACTCCCAGACACACATGGAAGTTTTAGCAGTTGCTAATAGTTTCTTTTTTTTAATAACAATTAATACAATATGTAAAAAAAACCCTGTCCGATCCTTGTAGGAGCAACTTAGACTATCAATGTGAACAACTTTTCCTATGGGACCAATGCTTGAAACTCGAAAAAAATCGACATTTTTCATACAAAAGTGTTCGGCCGGAGATTGTTTCTTCTGACGATTTTTTCTTCGAGTTTCAAGCCTTGGTCTCATAGGAAAAGTTTTTCATATTGACGGTGTAAGTTGCTCCTATAAGGATCGGACAGGGTTATTGTTACATATTGTATAATTACCTACTAACGTACAGAACAAATGCTCACCATCTCCCGCGAGATAACGTTTCCAAGTGTCCCCCTGAAATCGGTATGATTATTTTATTTATTTAACTTTTTTTACAAATACAAGTGTCATGGCGTACTTAAAGACTAACCCTCTTATTCACAAAAATTAACAAGCGTTTACGAAACCTATTTTAGATAAAACATGTTTTGTCCCTTTTTCTCTTTTTAATATTTAACATAGTGAAAACGAGACAAAAGATATTATAACTAAAAGAGGTTTAGCTAGCGTTTATAATTTTTTTATGAATAAGGGGGTAAAGCCTTATCTACCATATGGCAGTCAACCAAACAGGTTTGATGCGGATAGATATGAATTAGGGTTTGTTGTTACGAATCGGCATAACTTAACAACTGATTTTAGACTTTTGTGGTCACAATGCCTTGTTCATAATACGGGACTTACCGCAATTGATTTTATTTTGTCCCAGATATTTCAATGACCCTACTGCCGTCATGGTGACTAGTAGACTGAAGAACTGTGGTGTTGTGGTCAAGGGTGACCGTATCGGTCTACACCCTTTCTTTGCATTTTGTTAAATTCATTTGTACAATTTGAAGACTGTCATACAAAAAGGTGATGCGCTTATTCGTTTGCCGCCTAGTAACATAAAAAATTATAATAATAAGACAGGCGAGTAAAGTGTGTCGATCCTCGATAGCCCTACTTTATTCACACACACACACGTGTGTGTGAATATTGTTTTAATTTATTATTTGTCAATTTTGGCCGTCAAGTAACAATACAGACTTTGGACAGAACTGTTGACTTTGTCATGATCGGGTGAACCATTCAATAAGTGAACCAGTTCTAAGATGAAGATAGACAGCGGAAATTAAAACGAAGTTACGTAGATTCGCCATGGTAAATATTTGCCTATAATAATTCTGCGAGCATTTGCGAAAAAATAAGGCCAAGATTTATGACTGGTACCTCACTGCAGCTGTTACCCGGCGGAAATTATAAAAGGGACGAATAAATGTCAACAGCTGCGAGAATGTATACACATAGGTATCTAAATGGCATATTATACATATATCTATGTACATAATCCTAAAATACAATTACCCTACTGTCCCAAGAGGAAGGTTACGTTTTTCGAAAGTATGTATTTGCTAATATTTCTTTGGCATACTCTGCAAACTATGCAGCTTGTATTGCTTAATATTAGCTTGATAGATGTAGTTATATTTATCTTAATTGTTGCAGTTACACTGGGTATATCAAATATAATATAATATTATATTATATTAAACGAATAAATACATTTTTAAAACTACGACAAAGTATTGGCCATATACCGCGACTAGATTGCAGGCATTCTTAAATAACCAGCCAAGTGCGAGACGGACTTGCGAACAAAGGGTTCCGTGACATTATTTAAAAAATCATGTTATAGGGAGCCCCATTAAAATATTTATTCTATTATTTTTTTATTTTCCTAATTTGTCCCCCGAAAATGACCCATATTTAAAAAAATATTATTTACTTTGCTCTCTGTTTGGGTCATAGGATTACACCATCCTACCAAATTTCATCTGGTTTTGTCCAGGAGATTCAGAGCAAATTGGCTGTGACAAACGGTCGGACAGAGAGACAGACGTGAATCAGTAAGGGTTCCGTTTTTTTCATTTTTCGTACGGAACTCTTAAAATACTATTTTCCAACTTGCTATGGCTGGCGAACGAACCTTGAACCTCCGAGTGAGGACTAGCATCACCATATAGGTATAGATTGCCTATACCTATTGTGCTAGTGTGTTACCCAAAATGCCATATGTGTTCATTTGGCGATTTTTGAATAAAATAGAAAATTTAGTAAAATTCTATGAGATAAAAAAAGGATTTTCCAAATTGGTTCAGGCGTTTTCGAGTAATCGGGTAACATACATAAAAACATATAATCATGTAGGTATATTAGAATTAATAATATCCTCCTTCTTTGAAGTCGGTTCAAAACTTAGCAAAGACGGTGTTAGGTTTATAGGTCAACAGGTTTGTAGAGTATTATTATGTTTATTAACCGCTTAAATTAAACATTTTAACGGCAATTTAAAACTAACAGTACTTGGAAGTGTTTCATGTCAAAAGTACATGCACGTTTAACAAAAAGTTTGTTAACTGATAAAAACATTTAAATTGTGTTCGAGCTTTTTGGTTAATTTCTTCCAAGCACGCCATTTTCATTTGTTCCAAAAGCAATTTAATATTTACATTATGTGGTTAATATACTACCTCAGATCATATAAAGTATACTACACATATTTTTTATAACAATAGTGTACACTAAAATATATTTCTTTGATTTTTCTTAAAAAATAAAGACGATCACAAAAAAATAACTTAATTTTAAAATAAGCAAAAGATTGCAAATCTCCAACAGAAAACTGATCTACTGACCTGATTAGTCCTATAACGTTCGAGTCTGAACTACAATGCCTCTCATGTCCCATCAACAGTTTAGCACTTGAGTTTCACTAGATCACTTACACTGAGCGGTCACGTAAACTAGAGATAGACTGCCGCACGTCTGCACCCTTCGGCGGTCATAAGCAAACTGCGCTTTCAGACACCGATGTTCCAAGTTTACCATTCGGAAAAGCTCGGGGAAACTCGCTGCAACGAACGTATTTTCCGTAGATATATTTGTTTTGGAATTTATGCGTTTGCCCTTTGGCGAATTTCGGTATCCAGTCGGGTATCGAATTCCAAAATTTTCAAGTTAATAACTATAACATTCTGCTTGTGTTACAACATATTTTGTCGGAAAATTGGCATTAATGGAGCGGAACATAGGATGATGGGATTAAATTTAAACTTTAGACTGTTGTTCACTCTTGAATTCGAGTTGTTTTGATTGAAAATAGAAACTTTCACTACTATAGCGTTATTTTCATAAGTTCGGTTTTGCGTGTGGATTTTTAGTGGCTAACCTGTGGAATACAGTTTTATATTAGTTACTTACTTAATAATAATAAGCTTATTCCTTTTTTGTTGTTTTTAGTTAGTTCTGTTGTATTTATCCCAAAAAATTACTTTCTCAGCATCACCTGTTGATTGACTGGTAGAAAAGGCCTCTGGCCATAAGTCCGCCGATTACATGTATTGTAATGAAGTAAAATAAAATAAAAAATTGTGAATCAAAAATTTTGTAGTAATCTTTTTTTTTATCTCGAATATAACAATTCTTAATTATTATATGATTTAGAGCTTTGCGGTCACAAATACTGTTATTAGTATTACGATATGCTTTCCCTTGACAGCCAAACATTCATCGCAGTGGATGAGTCGAAATATCTGGCTAAAAATATTAATACAAATAACAATTCTTTATTATTATCATATTTTAGTCGGTTTCAAGAGATACACTATATAAGCTTTAATCCCGCGGCTCCACCCTCGCAAATTAACTAGACCCTGACATCTTACGGAAACCTTTAATAATTCCGGGATAAAATGTAGCCTGATAGTTATTTAAGGCTACCCGAGCATTGGTCGCACTCGGCATCTTGATGCCAGCATTAAAAATATTACCTCGATGTGTTGCTTGGTTTACAAGTATAAAGAATAAAATTATCAAGCAAGCAGCTCTCTTGGTTTCGGGGGAGCAAAATGAAAATTTGAAAAATTTAGTCAGTACTTCATTTCTGAATTAAATTTGCACGCTACACGAGTAATTTTTATGAATCATTTCTAATTTTTATGTTTATTATTTAATTGGGAATTATTCAGGAACTAAGGTACCAATGACATATTGCAGGTTTCTTCAAATCCAATCAATTCAAAGTGTATTGGCTTGAAAAGTGGTAGCAAGAGTAATTTTAATTATAATAAACCTATGCACTTTGCAACGGAGTCTGGCACGCAAAATTTGTTTTTAAGGACAAGCAAATTCGGAATATCCATCCAACTTCCATCTAGTATTATTAATGCGAAAGTGAGTTTGTATATTTGTTTGTTACCTTTCACGCTTCAACCTCTACACCTTTTTGGATGAAATTTGGTAGGGATATAGTTTGAGACCCAGGAAAAGACAAAGGATAGTTTTTATTACGAAATTGCCACGGGGAGCGAAGCCCACGGGTACAGCTGGTATCTAATAATTATGGCTAATAAATAGAAGTACACGAATTATGACAATGTTACAATAATAAAATCAATAAATTTCATATTCTTATCGCCGCATGCATGTCAATGCAATACTGTAGAAAAAAATATATATATAAATAAAAAAACTTATGTTATTAAGTGATCAAAAATATGTGCGCCGCCTGTTTCGTGCCTGTTGTTTTTAACCAACTTCCAAAAAAGGAGGAGGTTATCAATTCGTCGCGATGTTTTTTTTTTTATTTTATGGACCGATTTGGAAAATTCTTTTTTTTTTGAAAGGGTATACTTACCAGTTGGTCCCATAGAAATTTTATCAAAATTGGTTGTACCGTTTGGGGGTGAAGTCGATTTTTAGTTTTGAAAAATTATTTAAAATATGTAGCCAGATGGCAGTACATTGACGTCAGGTCCAATCGACTTTTGTCATTGAAGTTTGGAACATCACTTGACAGGTTTTTTTGCTGCGATAAATGTAGGTATCCAATAACAGCTGTTTACTGAAACTGACTTCACTGTGCTTTTAGAAGGTGTCCCATGTTTTTGAAACCCTCAATAAATGATTTCTATGATTTACATTTCGTTTAGACCATGCGTGTCATGTATTACTTCAATTTAATTGTATGAAATAGGCAAGAAACTTTCAGCGTGTAATGGGTCTTTAGGTCTTTGCTGGCACTATTTTCACATGAGCGGAGGACGGATAAAAGAACGATATAGTTTATTTAAAAAAATTAAATTGTCTTCTTTCTTCATTGTATGTATAAACACGCCTGTATGCCTGTCTTAAATAAACATCTCTCAGAAGCCTACTGGAAGATATCTCTTTTAACATTTACTTGATGTATTTTTTTGTATCAATTTTCAGTCTAGTTAAATAGGTAATCTAAGCGTAAAATTTTCTTTTGAACATAAAGCTAGTTTGAATTCTTTAGAAATTTCTTATACCTTTTAAAGACATTATGAACTCTATATTATTATCTGAGAGTAAAGTTTCCTATTCATTAGTTCGAAAGGAACAATAGCGAGAGTCACTTGAAATAATTTCCCGATAAAATTGCTAACTTTTGTATAAAAGTGGGAGTCAAACAATGTTTTATGTTCCAATGGATATTCAAAAGAATAGAGCCTTTATAAAGTTTTGTCTTTTGAGTGTTCGCTGAACTCATATTTTGTAAAAACTTTTATCTAATTCAAAGTATTGTTTTTACACTTGGATAATTCTTACTCGTGCTATACTCGTAACATAAGCACCAGAGCGGGAATAAATCCACAGAGTAGCTCAAGAAGATTTAAGTCTTCGCAAAATCAACCGTTGAGACTTTATACAACAATTAATTATTAAAAAAAAAAAAAAAAAACATTTTTGGGTTTTTATACGTATATCCAGTGTCACTCGTAACCAGTGACTATGTGAGCTGTAGACCTCGCAAGTCACCCCGACCCGTTAAAGTTTATCAGATAAAAAAGGTTATATTCTTTTAAGTTTTCAACCCCGATGTTTCAGCCATTTTGAAAAATTTCGAAAAACTAAATCTGCAAAGAAAAACTTTTCGTCAATTTCAAACCTCACAAAATTTCACGAGAATCTGTTGAGAAATGCGATTAACATACAGATAGACAAACTGACAGCAGACAAAAGCATGTTTGGCCTATCTCGAAACTGGGACGCTTCGCTCGCTCGGTCAATTAAGACGAATTTGACGACATCCCTCAAACTTAAATCCATCAAGCCGTTTAGGATGCAGAGCGTCTTATAGAAATATACATTCCTACATACCCTCGAAAAACACAACCCACCTTTCGACGCAGTCGGGTAAAAACAACGAATTTTGGCCCTTAAACTCAATACGACGACGAACGCCCACATTCCTCATAATCGAAATCTTGGATTTTTAACAATGTTACGTCAAAATCTCTTTAAGACCACCTTTTGCAAGACAAAGGCTCTGTTATTTCCATATCAACAGGACTAAAGGTCGGTACCTGCCTTCTATATATTATGTTACATACGTACCGGTTTGGAAAAAAGGATGTCTCCTGTTTTCTTCGATGAGGATTTCCGTGGCGTATTTACCGTGCTAGTCCGCCACTTGGAGGTTCTGGGTTAGATCCAAACTGGAATATAGCTTTTTTTTTTAATTGTCTTGAGTCTTTGTTGTTAATTTATACCTATATGTATCTTAAAAAAATTTATTAGAAAAGTATCCCATAATACAAGTTTAAAAACTTAATTTAACGTCATTTGACATCGGGCGTGGTCCGCACTCGGATAGGTCACCACAAGTGGCATCAAAAAATCTCGAGCTCCTCCGTGCTTCGGAAGGTACGGAGCTTACGGTATAAGCCGTTGGTAGATTTTGGCTGTCTAGCATTGTATGGCATTGTTGTCATTGTATGGCAGTCGTCAATTTAGGCAGCCTGAAAAATTTTACACCAGCTTTGGACACTTACACGAAAAACAAAACTAACATGGGGGCTTACTCAATGTGTGTAAATAAATAAAATTATTGAATATATAGGCACAAATCACACAGATTGAGCTAGCCCAGAGTAAGCTTAAGTTCGTGTTATGGAATACTAATCCAACGATACTATATTTTAATGATAAATACATAATTATATAGATATAGATAACACCCAAGATCCTGGACAATTTGAAAAAGGCCATTTTCTAACTTTTCCTGTCTTGGGATCGAACCCAGAACCTGCGGATTGGCGGACTAGTGTGTTGACCATTACACCACGGAGGTCATCAATTTGTTGGTATTACATCGGCTTTTTAATGACGCGGCCTTTGTGGTGCGCTGACCTATGCACACCATTTAAGCGAACGCCCTACATAATTTAGCTGGAGTCTATAGGTCAACGCAAGCAAAATTACTCTTAGAAGCTTTTCAAGCTAAACTGCATGTCTGTAAGTGATGGCTTGCGGACGCTGGAGATTTTTCACGAGCTGAAAGGTTGAAATTATTATTTTTTAACACCCGACAATAAGAAGGGTATTATAAACTTGACGCAGAGATACATACAGACATACATTACTGTCTGTCAATTAAGACGAATATGACAACATCTCTCAAGCTTAAATCCATCCAGCCGTTTAGGATGCATCCTAAACGGCTTGATGGATGCCGGATCCTAAACGGCTTGATGGATGATGATCCTAAATGGCTTGAGCGTCCTATAGAAATATACATTACTGCTGCATACACTCAAAAAACATAACCGCCCTTTCGACGCAATCGGGTAAAAACAATCGAATTTTACATACAGACAGACATTACTGTCTGTCAATCGCACCGTAGCGCTCAAAAGGATGGATCGATTCTGATGCGGTGTTTTTACGTGGAAGTAAGCTCCCTTGCAGTGGTTTTTAGCTGTCTGATAAAAATCAATTCAACTGATTAAAATATCATCCAATCATGTATTATACAATATGTAACAAAAACCCTGTCCGGTCTTTGTAGGAGCTACTCAGACCGTCAATATGATCAACTTTTCCTATGGGATCAATGCTTGAAACACGAAAAAAAATCGTCATTTTCCTATAAAAGTGTTCGGCCGGCCCGGCAATTTGTATGAAAATATCGAATTTTTCTTCGAATTTCAAGCATTGGTCTTATAGGAAAAGTTGTTCATATTTACGGTCTGAGTTGCTCCTACAAGGATCGGACAGGATTTTTGTTACATATTGTAGAGTAGAGATTGATGTTTGCATAAATAGGTAGTTAGAGTGACAAGTTTACTTCCCAGGCAAATAAAAAAAAAAATACTTTTTTTAAGCCATCTAGTGATAAGTAGAGGAACTACATATTGCAATTGATATCCACCATCTATTATTTGCTAGGCAAACTAAAAAACCCCGACTATCAAGCGTTAACCCAAAATAACTTTTAATCGGCTCAACCGATTTTCATTAAACCTAGCTAAAAAACACCCTTAGCTCTAGCTTTTAGGTAAATAAAACCACATCGAAATCGGACGATCTGTTCGAGAGCTACGATGCCACAGACAGACAGACATAAATTAACGTAAAACTTAAAATACCCCTCTTTTTACGGGGGTCAGAAAGTAGATTGAAATCACTGACATCTAACCTGTGAGTGAACGAACATGAAAATAACATCGATTTGTTGATCAGAATTATTTTGTCTTAAAGAGCACCTAAGCTGACAAATAACCCCAACTTTACTATTAACGCGTATTATATGGTACTACGATACAATTATAATAATAAAGTTCTTTATTGCTATAGGTATTAAAATTGTAAGACTTAGGTTTTAGGATATGTAAACATACATACATAATATCAAGTCTATGTTCCACAAGGGTAGGCAAAGACTATGGACATATAGGAGAGAATAGGATATACGTTGTATTTTGTAGGTTTTTCTATCTTATAAAGCATTTTACTCCCAATTATTTGCATAATAAGATCGCAACCCTGTAAGCATGTGATTGCTAGTATACTTAATCTATTTTAGATATTTATTTCAACATTGAAAATCGAATTCGTCTTACACTAGAATGTTAAAGTCACCTAGCATTCATTCTGACAAGCTTCGTAAACAGTACGGAGCCTTTTTAAGCTAAACTACTTGAAAGCGTACACTGTAACCGATGGCTTGCGGACGGCGACTATCTTTCAGCTGAAACTGCTTACAATAAATATTAAAGAGCTTTAAGGAAAACTTTAAGCGTAAATTATCTAGTTGCAGTAAATGTACAAGCTTTTATTAATAAATAAATATATAGGGACAAATTACACTGATTGAGCTAGCCCCAAAGTAAGTTCGAGGCTTGTGTTATGGGATACTAACTCAACGATACTATACTTTATAACAAATACATATATAGAAAAACACCCAAGACCCAGGACAATTTGAAAAAGGCCATTTCCCAACTTGCCCTGACCGGGGATCTAGGGGACTAGCATGGTGACCACTACGCCACGGAGGTCGTCAAATTATTTTGAAGCCAAAATACTTATCAAGACAAATGAAATAAGCCCAAACTCGATGGAGTTCCGTCGTTTTGTCGTTAGTGGTGAGGAGCTCGGTGGCTCGGCGGGAGCGCGCATTACTAGCGCTTTCGAAAGTAAAGCGACACCGGGCGTGGTCCGCACTTGGATTGGTGACCACAAGTGGCATGAACATTTCTCGAGCTCCTCCGTGCTTTGGAAGGCTCGTATAAGCCGTTGGTCCCGGCTGCTACATTGTATGGCAGTCGTCAAGCTATGTTAGATACCTTTAGGCAGCTTGAAAAATCTGACACTAGTGTTGGCCACTTACACACACGAAAACCAAAAGCAATCGTTAGTGGTCGTCAAGAAAAATCAAACGAGTCCTATTCAATGAGGCTATGTTGTTTTATTACTGAGTCCCGTCGAATATCTCCCGGCTCCATCATCAGAAGAGCTCATTGACGATAAATATATTGTCATCCGACTAACACAAGTATGAAAAATTTCAGCTCAATCGGTTGAGGACAACTGGTTTAAAATTGAGTTGCAAGATTTGATCTAAACACACATACAATACACATTGGAAGTTAAATAAAAGCTTTTAAATAATATGGCCTTGTGGTTTTCGGCCTAGTATGTAGGAACATTCCATCTCTTCCTTTAGATGTCTTAAGAGGCCACTTAAAAGACTATAAGCAAACATCTTGTGCTACAACTGCCCTTATTTATTTAGATATTTTGGGTAAAATTTATGTAATTAAATACATCCAAGTTTATTCCTTTCGATAGACTTCTCTAATTAAATTTACACCCCATCTACCATTTTTTTCTGCTACGTCCCAAAAGTGAACTGGTAGATAATGCTTAGCATTAAGTTGTACCTTTTGTACTTAAAATTTTAAGTGCATTATATAAAATAAATAAAAATAAACGAAACTGCCTCCTCAAAAAGAGTCGAGCCTTCGTGCACATTGAAGTCACTTTTACCTAAATAAAAAAAGACTTGTAAAGTTTTAATATAGTAAGAAATATAAAAACCATACATACTGATTCTAGCCAAGACAAACCTACACTCTCCTAACTTTCTAGGAACCGATCCAAAACTAAAATAATTTAAGGAAACCGCAATCCAGAATGAGCTCAGCTCTTATGTCATCTTAAGTTGATGTACTGCGAAATAAGAGAATTGTCTGCACATAATAAATTCAAATTTTCATTGGCTTCGCGTTCAGATTTGCTTTGGTAATAACTCTACTTCTTCTTATCGAGTGTTTTAACCCCCGACGGAAAAAGAGGGGAAACGTTTGTCTGTCTGTATGTGTGTGTCTGTCTGTGACATCCTAGCGCTCGAACGGATGCACCGATCTCCACACGGTTTTTTTTACGTAAAAGCAGGTTTTATTGCAGTGGTTCTTAACTGTATTTGTTTAAAAACTATCCAGCAGTTTAAACAATATCAGCTCTTTATCACCATCTAAATCATGGTTTACAACTAGATGGCGCTATCTAGTGCGCTAAACTAAAAGGTAATTTCAAAGCATATTCGTCTTTAGCTCAGTTGATTGAGCATATGGCTCGTGAACTCGATGATACGGGTTTAAACCCCAGCTTACGCATGTAATTTTATTTTATTTTTTATTACTTTTGTTTAATTAATTATTATGTATATCCTTTATTTATTAATAAAAACTGTTCAATTTTTCCGTCACTTTATTTAACTACGAAAGGTTTCCATAAAAATTCCGTAACAAAAAAGTGTCGCTGCAGTCAGAAAAATATTGCTGGAGGCTTTTATCAACGCAACAAAATACAAAAAATGTTTCTAAATTTTTTGCGTGTTTGTCAAGTAATCCTTAAAAATTAGTTCTTTCGGTCACCGATAGATGGTACTGTTAAAAAAATTGAACAAATTTTTAACCCCCGATAAATAAGAGATGTTATTATAAAATTGGATCTAGCGGGCTCTATATAATAATAATAATAATAAAAGGCCTCTTCATGTTGGCTTTGGACGTCTATAAGGACCGAGTCCCCATGGACCCGTGGCTGAAAAGCGTACCAATAACATAATAATATTATAAAATTGACGTTAAAAATGTCCGTCTGTCCGTCTGTCTGTTTGTCTGTTTGGTTAGAATATTATGTAGTTCCGCTACTTATCACTTGATGGTTTTGTCGGATTTTTTTTAATTTGCCTCGCAAATGAACTTGTCACACTTGATTAATAACACTGGGGTCAGATTTTCGAGCTGCCTAAAGACATCTGACGTATCTCAATGACTGTCATCTAGTGACAGCAGCTATTATTATTAGTAGTGGTCATCATGCTAGTCCGCCACCCAGAGGTCCCGGGTTCAATCCCCGGTCAGGGCAAGTTGAAAAATGGTCTTTTTCAAATGGTCCTGGGTCTTGGATGATTATCTATATATGTATATACTACATGATTTAAATTACTTTGTGCAATTCCGCCACCAGTTAGTTCATGCAAACTATTGCCGGCCGGCGCCCACCCACTACTGTTAGTCCCAGCATACCTGCCACCAACAGCCCGTGTGCACCCGCCACCAACAGCTGATGCATGCTCCCTCCGATACTGCTGCATCCGCTGCGGCTGCAGCAATATCGGACACCGCATACGCGACACGTGTTTCGCCTCTCCACGAGGCATCTTCAGGCGAAACCACGATGCCCACGACACCTGTAGGTGACAGTCGGCGACCGTTGCCGATAATCGGCTACCATCAGTGACTGTCCCCGACCATCATTGCGTGGCATTTTTTGACAGTTTGTGACTTGTGACAGATTGACAAGTATCACGCGACCGTTTGCGACAGTCGGCGATCGTCTCTGATTATCGACACAGGTTAACGACAGTGTCGTGCTCAACTATTTTTATAGGGTAGGCACTGATCATACCTAAATTACAAGAACGGCTCCATATCGAAGAGAATAAGTACATTTCTCAGATTTCCGTCATTAATAGGTAGGTACAGGATAGAAAATTCCTTCTGTTTTTATGAAATGCAGGCTACTACTGTGTCACGGGCATACTGTCCCTCGTTTGTAAGAACCCTTACCTAACCATCAAAACAAACGTTCCAAAATAGAGAGCATAACAAGACAAGATGAACGAACGATCCTACAGCAAAAAAGAGGAATAAACAAAACCCATGACGTCTTTTCCAATACAATTTTAAATAAGTGTTTGAAGCAACAAGATTAGGCTGTACCTTCACATTGTGCTGCAATTTATTACTTTACAGCGGCGCCGCTTTGGGACCGATTTGATTTTGAAATATTGGCAGCCGCGCCGTTTGGGGGAATCGACCGTAGCACGCAATGTTTCCGCCAATGAGTTTGTATCATTGTAACAGACAAGCACTTTAAACTTGTATACTTAAAATTTATACTCATTTAAAAACTTAATTACATACAATAATAACATAAAGAGTAAATTGACAACGGCGGACTTATCCCATAATGGAATCTCTTCCAGTCAACCGGCAGATAAGAAGATAGGATAATTACTCACAAGAAGGGTATAGAAGTTCATTATTACGAGTTGTTGAGCGTTTCGGACCGCGGTTCGAAAGGAAAGGTAAGGTTCTTACGTAGAATAAATGAAAATAAAATTATATCTTACTAAAATAACTACTCATGCATACTTACTACAAGATATATACATACATAAACATTCACCAATATACACGAATTTACATAGTCGTTACCCTTCTTACAAGACACGTCCAAAGCGGAGACGTATACCTTATCTGCTAGAGTTTGCAGAATGCTATTTGGACTGACACGCATTCTAAATATCAGCGAGGTGGTTTGTTGCGGATAATGGCTGCAAAGCCTTGATATTCAGCAGACATCTCTGATGCACAACAGAAACAAGACAATCCCAACAACAACCTGAATGCATCATTATATTGGACTCGTAGGGTGTTCAGAGAATTTTTTGGTGTAGTTGACCCACAGATTTCCCGTGTACATGTTTTGGCAATACGATATAAAAAGGGTCACCTTTACCTCTTTACTACAGCGCAAAAATCTGCGAGCCAACATGTTACCTCTAACCGCAAGAGCCCTGCGTTCCCTTTCTATGTCATCATCGTCTTTAATGTCGTCAGTAATTATATGTCCCAGATATTTAAATTTTGATACACGTTGAATGTTCACGTCGTTTAGGGTAATATTATTAACTTTATCGGGACATTTATCAGCGGCCTTAAATACCATGAATTCCGTCTTTTTCACATTGTATATGAGCCCGTGCTCAGCAGCGTAGGTCTCAAAAACCCTTAACATGTCATTAAGGCCCTCCGCAGTCGGAGAGAGCAGTAAACTGTCATCAGCGTAATTTATATTGTTGATGCTTACTCCATCAATCCGGCATCCAACACACAATTTGTCTGGTTATACCAAAATTTAAATAAATTTAGGAGTTCGACCGGTAATCCCCTATCATCCAGAATTTTCCATAATATTTTGTAAGATACTAAGTCAAATGCCGTGGACAGGTCCAAGAAACAATCATGCACAGGTGTTCGACGATTAGTATAGTATTGAACAGTGTGCTTTAGACTTACAATTGCAGTCTCAGTAGATAGTCCAGACCGGAACCCAAACTGAGCGTCATGAAGGTTAGCAATTTTTCCAGGTAAGAATTAAGCACATTATATAACTTTGGCTATAGTCGTTGCCAATGAGATTGGACGATAATTTTTTCGTCCGAAATGTCACCAGTTCTATTCTTCGCAATAGGCACCACAATGGTTTTTAATATTTATTGTGGTAAATATGAATGACTGATACACATTGTGAAAAACAGAGCCAGAACCTTCGGGAGGTGTACACCCGCATGCTTAAGATGCTCCACGCTAATGCCGTCGTGTCCAGGAGACTTGCCGCCAGTCATATTTTTAGAGCATTTCGTACTTGTTCTGCTGTAACACGCACTAGTTTATCTTCCCCCTGACACAAATTCTTATCAAAAGTAGGAACTGAGTGGTGAATTGACTTGATGATCAATTGAAATGATCCCTAAATATTTCCGCAATATGAGCATTCTCATTCACACTTGCCGGCAAACCAGACTTAACGTCAAGTTTTCTTGTTGCCTTCCAGAAACGATCAAAATTTTTAGCAAGTCTATGTTTGGTTAAGTTGGTCTTGATTTTGTTGACACCATTTGACTTGATTTACTTGCTGCGTCGCTTAGAGCATGGACAATATTATAATATAAGCGGTCTTATACTTTTTATGCTCACTCAAGCTACAGATTCCGTGGCTGCAGTCCGTGAACTCAGAAGGAAAATCAATCTCACGCATACTACTGTTACATAGGCCATGGTACTTAACTATCTGTGACTCATTTCTCTCTCCTCATAATACTTTGCTTCGTTACAGGCTAGGTGACGCTAACTTGGGTCTGTAGCGGAAGCGAGTTGATATGCTCGACCGCCACAAAATCTTGGTCTTACAATGTTAAGGTCGCATTTAACAAAAAGAGGTAAATGGTCAGACACAAATACGTCTTCCATTACTTCCACTTCCACTACAGTCTGCCACGCAAGGTCTGTCACACAACAATGTTCTAGCCACCTACGACAGCCGTGCGCAGCGCTTACGTAGGTATAATTGTTACTTTGCTCCCCAAGTTTTTCCACATCGAGCAAAAGCTTATGAGTTCATTATAGAATAGTTCCTGGGGATGCACGTTGAAATCTCCCAGTATAGACTCTTAATATTTTCTTGATCTATAATAGCGTTTATTTCGCCCAACATTTCAGTAAATATAGGTAAATTGGTTAGTGAGTCTGTTGGCATATATACGGAAAGAAACCAGAATCGCTCGCTGTCCAATATTGGCCCTAATAGCTACAATACGATCATTCGTGCATTTTATTACAGTAACGCTGTCATAAATAAATATGTATGTTTATATATTTACATACATATTTATCTATATATTTATTTATTCATTTAGATGGTGCAGGTTTCTAGCCTGTTGCATACCATTTTTTTTGAAGCAATAATTGACTTGTATCGCTGGCATTTCTTTTAGACCATGCGAGTTATCTATTGCTTCAATAAAATGGTATGCAACTGGCAAGAAACTTGCATTGTCTAAATGGACCTGTCTACCTTTTGCACAATAAGGGTGACAACAGGGTCAAAAAAGTATGATTGCAATTAGTCCGTTTTTTAGATTATCCAAAAATAATGGACCCATATTTTTCAGTATACCAAAAAAGTAAACATTTACAAAGATACGAAGCATCTAAGTTCCGGAGTGGGGGCTTGCGACATCACCTCTATGTAAAAATCGTACGTACCCGTAACGTCATGCGAAATTTCAATGCGCTGTATCTTGGTCTTTTTTGTTTCTCAGAGAAAAGAAAAAATACGTGTACAATATTTTTTAATAAATCTAACCGATGGGCTATAAATGTTTTTCCATTCGTCATGCCTATTGTGTTTGATATTATGCATAAGTAAATATATTAAAAGTATGAGTATATTGATGAAAATGCGGACTATGTATAGAATATCCTTATAGTATACAACGACGTATGGTTGGCACTACGTCGATGTTTCAAGTATTTTCACAGTGCATTTCTTCGTCTATTACTTAGTTAAAGTCTATGTTCGCGGTGGCATAAAACGGATTCTCAATTTAGCCCCCTATTATTAGGATTGAATCAAAGAGTATGACAATTTGTTTAGCTTTTAACCTGAATACTTTATTGCAGGTTTCAGCTATACTGAATTTTTAAGGTTCCGTATCCAAAGGGTAAAATCGGGACCCTATTACTAAGACTCCGCTGTCCGTCCGTACGTCCAACTGTCGGTCTCTTTTGGTTTCCGTCACCTCGGAACCGTCGAAATCTGTAACACGGTTCATGAGATACAGCCAGACGGACATCAGAGTCTTAGAAATGGGGTCCCGTTTAGGTACGGAACCCTAAAAACGTATGTACCAGCTGCATATCTTCTCACGCAGATCGTAGAAGCCGGCCTAAGGACCCAAAATGTTGTGTGCTCCATTAGGGATAAAGACGTGATATTATGTATGTATGTACGTCTAAGCAACATGACTGTATGAAAAAAATTGCTTACAAATCCATTTTCAGAGTTTATGTGAGTTTTCGAGAATTTTTATTATGTCTGTTACCTGAATTTAGTATACCTGAATTTTCCGGAGTCCAGTGCTGCCCTCAGTTGAAATAAATCATTTGATAGGAAACGAAGAAATTATTAAAAATTTTGTTGTGACCAGGCACTAGATAACCTTTCAAACTATTTTATGAACTACTGATTACAGTTTAAAGTGAGAACGTGAAGCTTTACTATGCCTATACGCCAAAAGTGGCCGTTTTTCGCAATTGTGCATAGAAAAGCCTCACGTTCTCACTTTAAGCTGCTTTTATTGCTCCTTTTAAAATTTTTATTTTTTTTACCCTCTCTGATTATTTTTATTAATTTTTTTAAAATAAATTCTTCGAAACTCGCAAAGAATCTTTGATGACCTTTGCCAGTGTTGTTTTAGATAATTAATTGTTTATCATCTTGGAAAGATAGGCAACTCTTAAGAAATGATACGAAAACTAGAAAATAAATTGAGTCTTTAACGTACTTATAATTCACACCAAAGTGTGAAGTCGTGAAGCTACTTTTAACTTCATATCTCGCCAACTTTTTTGCCAATTTGGCTCATGTTTCATTATAAAAATTCAATTGATCTTATTAATTTTACAATAAAGAAGTTCCGATTAAAGATACTAAAGCTGTCGTCGAACATACGCGTGGTTTGTTGTTGTTGTTTGTTTGTTTTTCGTATGTGTGTATAACATAAGAGTATATAGGTACTCTTATGTTATACACACATACATTATACATGACATACAATCCTCGAATTGTCAAAGTCCCCTCTGAAACCTTCGCTTGCTTCGCTCGTTCGATCAATTTAGAGCCATTCTTAAATTAGTATTGAATGGTCTTAAACATATAACTACATAGACTCATCTCAAACGCCTGTCTAAATCGTCTCATACATATCGTAACAGGAAGTGGCCTAATCAATAAGAACAAGTTTATTTTGCCAGCCAATAAAAAAACCCTGATGACGCCATCTAATGAAAAAAGATCTCATGCCTAGCTTTTATGTTATACCACATTTTTGTATTATATTGTATATTCTTAATCTTTATATTATACATATACATTGTATAAGGTAATGAAAAGAAATGTGGTGTCGTGGGACACCAGGTAGGAACGAAGTTCCTTCGACTAATGTAGAATCGACACAATTTGCAAAAGAAAAATCGTGTTTAAAGGTATTATACACTACTCGCTTGTGTATACGACTGTCGCGCCTGCGCACGTCTCATTTAACGGTTTTATTTAACGAGGTCATCCTTACGGTTTTACTATCACATTTTTTTCAGTTCGGTCGCGCAGCAAAATCCCTATCTCCTCCAAGCCTGCCGTAAGGAACTTCGTTCCAATTAGTACTAGGACTCATGTACAGAAGTTACTCAGAAAAGAAATTCAAAGAAATATCTACTTAATATAGTTAACGCTATGGTCCCTCTCCTTCTCACCTCTTCGTTTAGTTACCTAGACATCCATTGCAAGCCAATTTTATTCTAATTACTCGTACTCTGGACAAACGATTCATGTAACTGATTTTTCCCATTCGAAGTGATCGCCGCGCGCATGGTAATAATGTAGGTATATTTTCGATACCTAAACGAGGACACAAGCCTGCCATAACCTATAGTTTGAATGCATTTTAAATGACACTTCTGACGTACGTCAGAGGTGTCATTCGAAGTCACGCGTCGTTTGAGAATAATTTACAAAGTAAACGAACAATTTTACTTTCCAATGGGTGAAAACAAAGCAAGTTCCGAAAAAGAGTTAATAGAGGGAATAAAGGAGCTCTTGAAGAAAAACGGCCATTTGGCCAAATTACAGGCGGAGGTAATTACAATTTGAAATCACTTTTAGATTGTTTTTTTAATTTTTATAACTCGCCCTGAGTAAATTAATGTTTTTGTTCTTACATCAATGCTTTTTAATATATATATTTTTACGAGATTTTTACGCTTTGAAGAGCTAGAAAAAAAAATTTAGGTTTAATAGACCATTGCGGCTCATGGAGAGGAGGCACACGTGAGGCGCTACAACGTCTCACAGCGTCGCGGAACGTTCCGTGCGAACATGGTAATGTACTGAAAACACAACCAATTTGCGATGGGCGTGACCTAGCTTACATTTACAACAAAAAGTAAACAAATGTTTAACCTTCCACCTTCTAGATGCGGGCAAAAGTCACCCAAGCGCTTACAGAAAGGCAACTTCCCCAAGCAACACTACCACCCCCACCAACCGACGAAGTGCTACTAGTAAACGAACTGATCCGAGAGTACTTGGAATGGAACGGGTACCTCTACACCGCGACAGTGATGACGTCAGAGGCTGCTCTCCCGAAAGAGAAGAAGTCCCGGTCCAGTTTGTGTATGGAAGTGGGAGTAAGGGATGATGAGAGGTCGTCAGCTTTGCCGCTCTTGGCCAATATTGTGGCGGCGTACACGGAACGGATCAAACGTAAAATGAATAAGTGTAAGAAGGAAACTGTTGTGCAGCAAATGAATGCATAAAAATTGTTGTTATTAAAATGTTTACGTTAACGCGCGTTTTCTAATTCGCGCGGTTCCTAACGGTGCATAATAAATAAGAGTATTAGCTAACTCTGTAAACGTTGCAATGCAACTTAACAAGACAACTGTCTTGCAGACTTCTACTTTCTTTACGAAGTCTCATTTTTAAACAAAACGTACAACGTTTTGAATTATGTACTTTCTTCTGAGTTTTAAAAGTCACTCCATTTGTGCCATACTTTATAACTTCAGTTGGAATAATATTATGTTATGAATAACTTTTTCAATTGACTTAGTACATGCGGGATGGATGATAAAGGATTTTCAGAATGTATTTTTTAGTTCTACGAGTCTACTTGAACATTCCGGCGTTTGTAATGTATGTGAGTATTTGTTAGACGAAACCTTGAGTCGCCACTCAATGGAGTGGCGACTCAAGTTCTATGAGTCTACTTGAACAATCCGGCGTTTGTAATGTATGTAAGTATTTGTTAGACGAAACCTTGAGTCGCCACTCCATGGAGTGGTGACTCAAGTTCTATGAGTCTATTTGAACAATCCGGCGTTTGTAATGTATGTGAGTATTTGTTAGACGAAACCTTGAGTCGCCCCTCCGGAGTGGGCAACAACAAGCGAAGTAGAGGACACCCAGCGATGCGTTGGGTGGACGATATTAAGCGTCACGCAGACCGCAACTGGGTGTAGGTGGAGATACAAAGATGGAAAGATATGGAGGAAGCCTTTGTCCTGAAAGGATAACATAAAGGCTGCTATGGATGGATGGAAATGGAGTAATTTTGATCAGAGCTAAATGAAATTTGGTAGGTGTGTTGTTGTAGGCTAGAAAATTTTCAAGTTTGAACTTGAGCTAAGTATATATGGTATAGAAGTTGCTGAGATATGGGGTCTGCAAGTTCACAGTTCCACGCAAAATACTAGTATTCATACAGACTAACGAAATCCATATAGAACATTTCTTTATATTACAATAAACAACTAAATAAAATAATCTAAACAATTCCTGTTTTCAGTAAATACAACTGTTTTTTGATTAAAAAATAATACTAATTAATAATAACTAACTAACTAATACTACAAAATCCAACATACAGCTTAAAACAAAAAAAATAAACACAATTTTCGAACCAAAAATAAACTTAACCTAATTTCACCGCGGACGAAATACGGGAAAAAGACAGTACTTTTTGAGGGAGCACAGCTGTATAAGAAATTGCCAAATGAGCTGAAACAGGCCTGTGCCACTCCCCGTTTAGGTACCGAAAATATACCTACATTATTACTTTGCGCGCGGTGACCACTCCGGAGGACATAATTCAGTTACACGAATCAGAGTAATAAGAATGAAATTGGCTTGCAATGGATGTCTGGGTATCTAAACGAATAATTGAGGAGTTCACGAACTTAATTATACTTAAGCGCTAACCACATTAAGTAGATATTGCTTCGAATTTTTTGGACGAAGTTCCTTATCGCGCGTTGCGAAAGGGGGCTAGACGGAAAAAATTAAGACAAAAAGTTGTAACGACACTTTTTGTTCATTCAAATTTAAGAAGATAATAAAAACTTGATTTTAGAACGTAGAAAAGAGTTTGAATGTAATTTAGACCTATTTATATTTTACTTCGTTCCCTCCGGGTGTCCATTGACACCTCTCAAGTTTTTTTCAGAGTATGACTTTTATACTCTCAGCAAAGAAATTCAAAGAAATATCTATTCAATGTGGTTAGTGATATGGTTTAATTTAGCTCGCGTCAGAAATCAGCAACCTTTTGTTTAAATACCAAGAGAAGCATTGCAAGCCAATTTCATTCTTATTACTCAATACAAACGATTCGTATAATGCTTCGGCCGCACTTGTGCCTATCGTCCCGAAGCAATTCGCGGCGAATCTTCGTACGTTTTGTATACTAAAAAGTTATTGCAATAAAGCGCTGGTCACACTAGCGGCTTCGTTATTTTTCACGAACTATCTGGCAATAATCCAAGATGGCGTCATCTACGTGTTTTAAATATGGACAACGACTTTCTTTTCTTTAACATGTGTGCAAACAATTACATAATGCATTTATTGAAATCAAAAAAGAAACCTAGAAAGAATCAGCTAAAAAATTTAACACTATTTTGTCGTTCCACTCCATTTTTACGCATTAACAACCGTCGCACAGCACCGTCCGAACAAGTTGAAAACAAACGTCAAAATGAACGAACATCGCAAGTGCGACCACGCAGAGCGAATTGTTAGCGTGCATAAATCCTTTAATGTATAGCCACCCGCGCGATAACTACACGAAGTCCGAATATTCGGAACGATACCCGATAACGGCCGGTGTTCATGAATAACATTTGCGTGTATCGTGTAATAGCACGAAGATTCGTGACGATAGGCACAAGTCCGGCTCAAGCATAACTGTATTTCTCATTGCGCTGTGGTTGCTGCGTGCATGGTAATAATGTAGGTATATTATCGATACTCAAATAGGGGATGACACATGCATGCTATTAGATAGGTCTGAAAACGGTCCATCCAATACCATATAAAAGAACATCCGCGTAGCCGTTTTACTGATACTCCAATCACCTTACTTTGTATTCAGATTTAAAATCCTCCCTGAATGGATCTTTTTCTGAAGTAACGTAGATCCGATACCACAGAGAAATTTGAACAAACTTAGCATCGCGTATTCAAAGAGCCATTACGTTAATCAGGCTTCCTTCTACGAATGTTTCTCCGACTTGCTTTACGGATGTTAGAACCAAACAGAGTATAATGTAAGTACCTTTTTTTTATTTTAGCCAAAGAACAGTACTTACATTGTATAAGTATCGCAAAGATCCCGCAATAGACCAAGGGTACTTTTTACTAAAAATTTCTGATTTTGGCATAATTAACAATCAAATAAAGTAACAGCACGGCCTGTGTGTTGATCATTAAGAAACCTGCTAGGTGGTCAGACAAGATGGAGATACTTATCAACAATTTTTCAATAACTAAAAACCAACTTCAATACCAAACTACACAACCCATTATGATAAAGTGTGTATGGGGCCTCCAAAAGTATGTATTTTCAAATAACAAAATTATTTTACATTTTGCTTCAGACCTTTTCAAATAATTGGGGAATATGCATAAAAAATACACATTCGAATTCATAACCTCCTCCTTTTTTGACATCGGTTAAAAACGTATCATTGACCATCATGTTGAAAACAGGCAGGGGATAGTGGAATAATGGATTTATAACGATGATGCTGCTATACGGTGCTACTGACTTAAGATGTCGACTGCGAAAGATCCCTTTAGGGATTCCTTTAGGGGTTCATTGTTGCACATAGGTCCATAAAAGAGATAGTTTAATAATTTTGTATCAATAACAAACAATTTAACAAACAATAATTAGTAATTACATAACGTGGAATAGTTCATGAGTAAACCTACTTGGTTTGTAGCAGCTACCATTTGTTTTACAACTTCTTGAGACTCTCATAAGTACGAGAAACTCCTTTAATAATAAAGATCTGTGCTTTTGTAAAGAAATCGGAAATTTTTCTCATCCAGTGATTGATGGTATGGCTTATGAGAAACATTAGTGTCTGAATCCGAGTAGACTGGAATTGCTGGAGGCTTAGTAATGCTTGAGCATCAATTTACGTTTGATCTTTTATCAAAAAATAAAATATATCAAGGTACTCTTACGTCGGCAAAGCAAATATTTTTTTATGATTATTATTGCTAAAAGCGTAGTCCAGTGACGTATTCATTTCTTGGGTCGTATCTTGGGTCCTGCTATATGTTTGTTTATTTATCTATATGTGTATTTATTATAAAATATAGTATCGTCAAGTGAAATTTTTCAGGGCTTTTGGGCTTCTAGCCTGTGGTCGATTTAATACGGTATGTCCCATACACGTTGTAAATATGTATTTGTTATAAAATATAGTATAGTTGAGTCAATATCCCATAACACAAGTCTGGAACTTACTTTGGGGCTAGCTTAATCTGTGTGATTTGTCCGTATATATATTTTTTTTTTTTCTGTGTGCGTTGAATCTCAATGCTCGCGTACCTGCGCGCTACCATTCTCCTGCAGTCGCTTCGATGCTCTTTGAGGTAATTTGTCGTGTTAATTAATTTTCGACCTTATTTTAACACATACAAAGACGATAATGCTTAGGTAGTGAAAGTCGGACGAAAGTTCACGACGTACTCTCTAAAATTGCAGCTCTTGACCCCTTACCTGTTACTGGGAGGAATTCCTCCCAGATCAATTGTTAATTTATTGTTTTATTCATAGGGACAGGTAAAGGGTTAAGTGGAACTGGGCGGGACACCTGGCTAGAAGGAACGATGGAAGGTGGAGTAAGGCTTGCACCGAGTGGTATCCCAGAAATGGTAAGCGCAGTGTGGGACGTCCGGTGGTTCGGTGGTTCGATGGTATCAAACAAGTCGCTGGAAAAAACTGGATAGCAGCGGCTGCCAACCGAACGGGATGGCGCAGACAAAGGGAGGCTTATGCCCAGCAGTGGGTTTTTGAAAGCTGATGATAATGAGTGAAAAATGCTTCATGAATGATGAATGAAAGCTGATGATGATGATGATGATGATGAGTGAAAAATGCGGCCATAAATGCGCCGGCCCTTAAAGTGGCTTTTGAGTCTTGCGGTCCTGGCCTCTGTCTGCTGAGAGCCGCAAGATACAAATGTTCTGTGATAGTATGTATGTATGTAGCACATTTACACACCTTGTTTGGCTGCAGATAGGCATAGGCACCAGACTCCCTTAGGTAATTTGTCAAATCAAACACACAGATCGATAGGCGCTCTTGACAATCCATGACCTTACGAAAGTAGGTCAATAAAAAATAAGGAACGCGGAAAACTGAAAATGTACATCTTCCTGCAATGTTGACAAGCTATAATGAAGCTCCAAACTGTAAACAGGAATGTTTATATCACGATAAGTATAATAAGTTTTTTGAAAATAAAAGAAAATTTTTGAAGTGAAAACTTCTTTAGCGGCGTTGTACCACTTTTTTTGTAATGGGTTAAAAATGTTAAACTCGCGTCAGGACACGTGACCGCGTCAGGACAGGTAACCCTGATCGAAAATTTGTAAGACGGATGGAGAGTAGACAGCCGGCGCGGCGTAGGAGAGGAAGTATCCTCCTCTTTTTCTACGGCGCGGCGAAAATATATGCCTGCGCCTGCTGTTTCGTTTAGGCGGCGCAGAAGTGCCATTTATCAAACGCGGAGTCACCTAAACGAATGGTTTTTCCATACAAAAAACCGTACGTTTAGGACTCCGCGTTTGAAAAATCGCACCACAGGGCGCTTGGGCGTGGCACGCTGTAAATAAATAAATATTGTATTCTACCTCATAAATGATAGTACTTATATACTGATAATAAAACAAAACGTGCAAAATTATTCCCTAACCATTCCAAAATATCAAAAATGCACAACGTTAATATTCAAGTTTTCACTTCTGCCGGCTTTCCCGGAGTGCAACCCGTCGTTTTTTGTACAAGCTTTTTTTGTAAGGCAAAAATACTTATTAAGACTTATTAAGAAATAATCCCAAACTAGATGGAGTTGCGTCATTTAATTACTGAGTTCCATCGACCACATTCCATCTCCGTGATCAGACTCTAGACGTCGTCTACCACAAAGTGATCGTCAAGACAAATCAAAAGTCAAAGTCAAAAAGTCAAAAAAGTCAAAAATCATTTATTTATCTTTGGATATTTATATCACTTGATAATTGTCATTTCTTTTTTTCTTTCGATTTCTTAATAGTTAGTTGTTGACGTCAGATCATTTACTTACAGCTAAGTTTACTGCCGCCTCCAAAGCGCAAGTACAGAAGAAGCGGTAACAAACTGTACTGCAGCATTTCTCCAAAAACGTCAACCTTACAATTATACTGATATTAAAATTAGATGTGTGGACTGAGAATACATTGCTATGTCATAATATTAATTAAAATGTCAAATTTGAATTTAATGTCAATTTGTATAAAATTCATGTACTGATTTTACATGAAATGTATGTGAGGAAAAATATGGCAATATTTTTCCTCACATACATTATATTTTCAAATATGTACTGGGATGGTACAGTGAGTATATCAATTTTCTTAAAAAAATCTCTTAGGGAGTCTCTCGATCCTAAATCATAAATAAAACGAATTGCCCTTTTCTGAAAAATAAAAATAGTCTGTATATCAGCAGCACTCCCCCAGAGAAGAATCCCGTATGACATCAGATTATGAAAGTAACTAAAGTAAACTAGTCTAGCAGTTGCTACATCTGTCAATTGTCTGATTCTTCTAATAGCGAGACCTACTCAATAATGTTATGTTGTTTTATAACTGAGTTTTGTCGAATATCTCTCGGCTCCATCATCAGGACAGCTGATTGACTCCATAATATTTTATTGTCATCCAACTTACACAAGTATGCCAAATTTCAGCTCAATGGGTGAAGGAAAACTAGGTTGAAAATTGAGTTTCAAGATTTGACCTAAACAAACATACACACATACAAGAAACATTGCAAGTTACTTGTTAAAATGCTCGATGGCCCAACAAAAAAAGACAAATACTGACTCATTCATTATCAAACGCAGACTCAGTTTGAACCTGGTTTAAACTATTATTCGCCCAAATTAGGTTGACATTGACAAAAGGGAAGGTGACATATTGCGTGAGGTCTTATCTTGTTTAGGGCGGATAGTGGTTTAAACAAAGTACTAAAGTTAGTCCGCTTTTTTATGAAGAATCCTTAAATAAATAACTTTTTTTTAAATATACTGTAATATTGACTGTAGTCGAAGATGGGTTCTTTGTGGCCAAGAGCGTGTCATGGAAAAATCCGTTTATTGTATGGGAGCCCCACTTAAATATTAATTTTATTCTTAGCAGAAATACATCATCTGTGAAATTTTCAACTCTCTAGCTCTCACTGTTCATGAGATACAGCTTGGTGACTGACAGGCGTAGTTTTAGTAATAGGGTCCCGTTTTTACACTTTGGGTACGAAACCCTAAAAACAATTTAAGCAAAAACTAATTCAGCTACGAATCCACATATTTCAAAGCAAAGTTGGTCAATTGAACAGTGATTAATAACAACTAATTTCACAGACTAATGAAGGCATAGACGTCCTGCTATTCAAGCTAATGGACTACGCCAGTGGTTCTAAATATAGCGAATCACGGCGTGAATTTTTAAAAAAGATTGGATTAAAATCGTGCATGAAACTCTGCACTCAAAATCTTGCTTTCTATTAACGATAATTAGATTATTTATTAATTTTGGACAACAGTATAACTGGATAAATCTCCAACTAGAAAAAAGAACGTCATTTTTAAGTCACAGATAATGAGAAGCAAAATTCGGCACTTGACTGATTTTTTTTGTTCATATCAAAAACTCTGCTGCATTTAGTTTTATACAAAAGTCCCGTTAGTGCCACACAGCGACAGAAAATAAGTTGTTAAATGTAAATAAAGTAAATTTCCATAAAAATTACCAAATAATACTACTTATGTGGGTACTACTGTTTGCAAAACCTATTCAGTCATAATGAAATCATTCGATCGAAATATATTTCAAACGAGAGATAGATACTGAATTTTATTTTTTACAGCTTGATTATAATTAATATACTTTTTCAGCTAAATGCTTGTTTGTTTGATGACACTGCTAGAATTAAACTCATATATATTCGTACGAATGAAACGGATGCAAAAATATAACGAATAAAAAATATTCACTAATGAACTCGAAATCGAATTGAAATTGTATGACATCACCACTCCACCTCTTGAACGACCTTTTAAATTGTTTTCTTTTTGTTGTTTAGGGTTCCGGATCCAAAGGGTTATTACTAAGACTCCACTGTCCGTCTGTATGTCTGTCCGTCTTTCCGGGTCATTGAAATTTTCAAAATTATGTATTTCTGTTGCTGCTATAACTTAAAATATTTTATTGGGGCTCGCATACAACAAAAGTGATTGAACGGAACCCTTCGTGCGCGAGACCGACTCTTATATATATTAGATCACTCCGGGATAAAAATGGGTACAAATTTGGCAGAGGTTTCACATTGACATAAAAATGCCTATAAACACTTGCTACTAGTTCTAAATGAATACTTTTTGATTCCAATATTTGAGCGACCACTTGCGGCCTGCCTGACTTGTCTACGTTTGTGCGAAAAGTTTGTAAAAGTTGGCGCTGCCCGTAGTGAACTATCCTTAGAAATGCAATTTTTGTGCTTATTCTGTTAGTAGCCTCGTACGAAAATTTACACAGAAACAGACAGAGTGGATCTATTTTAAGTCCTCCCTCCTTGCGTTGTAGTCCTCATTGCTGAGGGTCGTGATGTCTATGAAACACCTTCTTGTGTACTATGTCCCGCCATTTAGTTCTGTGCTCTGCAGTTCGACTGGCGTCACTTACTTTGGTCTCGAGTGTCGAGCGAATCTGGTCAGACCAACGCATAGAACTTCGTCCTCTGATTTTTTTCCCTTCTATTTTGCCTGTCAACAGAAGTTTTTCAAGATTGTCCCCACGTTTCCTGAAAATATGTCTAAAGAAGTTAAGTATTCTGTGTAAACATATTGTGGAGAGCCTGGTCTTTATTTCTAGTTGTTTTAGGATAGATGCGTTCGTCCGACGTGCTGTCCATGGAATCCGAAGCATTTTCCTCTACAGTTACATCTCAAAAGCATCGATTCTGGTGCGGTCTAATTTCTTTAAGCACTCAGCGCCATACAAAAATATTATTTTAAGTCAGAAACCACAAAAGTTTGAGCTCCGCTGGAGTAGGTTTATCGTATCGCTGAAACATTATTGTACACTCAGCCCTTTGGGTCAATATAGCAAAGGGCCTAGGTAATTTATAACATGAATCGTGTTTTAGCGGTGTAGTACTGTGTTATGTAGTCGTTAACTGAATACAAAGGTTTCATTCATATCAATTCACAGCTGAAATAAATTACACAAGTACTTTTAACTGAACGAGCGAATGGAGCAATCAGACAATTAATAATATTTGTGATGAGGATTTCAGAGTTTCAAAGGTATAACCGCTTTTGTAAGTTGAACAATACCTCTGTGGCGTAGTGGTCACCATGCTAGTCCGCCACCCAGAGGTCCCGGGTTCGATCCCTGGTCAGGGCAAGTTGGAAAGTGGTCTTTTTCAAATTGTCCTGGGTCTTGGATGTTTAAATATATATATATGAAGTCTCGAACTTACTTTGGGGCTAGCTCAATCAATGTTAATTGTCCCTATATATTTATTTATTTATTTACCTGGCCACCACACGTGGTGTAAAAAAAATCTACCTCATCCGTGCTTCGGAAGGCATGTGAAACCGTTGGTCCCGATTCGACTGTCTTCAATAAACGGCAGAAATGCGTCAAGCAGATGCCTTTAGGTAACTTGAACATTCTGAAACCAGTGTTGGCCACTAACAAACACGAAAAGAACTTGCGTGATATAATAATTGTGAATATTATTAGTACCTATCTACTCGTATAACATATATTATCTACTGATTGTTAGTTATAGGGCAATAAAGAAGTTTTCATAAAGATTTATAATTTACTTTCTTACTTATAGCTTGTTGAATTAGAAGAATTTTACAAGCAAGTAAGAAAGTACCTATCGTAATAAAATAGTTTGAAGGGCCGTCCCTTATTTATGAAGGGGTTTTAATAGCGGTAAAACGGGTTATATGGGAATACCGTTCATCTCTCAGGGCGAATTGAATCGTCTGGCTTCCGAAATCGGCCGTGAGCCGTGAGGCTATTGCAAATCGGGGCTGATCGAGTGAGCTATCCCCGTAAGAGCACTTATAACATGGACACACGAGCTATAAGATTGGTGAACAAACTGGCTTGCCAAATCGGCTGTGACCCGTGAGGCTATTGCAAATCGGGGCTGATCGAGTGAACTATCCCCGTAAGAGCACTTATAACACGGACACACGAGCTATAAGATTGGTGAACAAACTGGCTTCACAAATCGGCTGTGAGCCGTGAGACTATTGCAAATCGGGGCTCATCGAGTGAGCTATCCCCGTAAGAGCACTTATAACACGGACACACGACCTATAAGATTGGTGAACAAACTGGCTTCACAAATCGGCTGTGAGCCGTGAGACTATTGCAAATCGGGGCTGATCGAGTGAGCTATCCCCGTAAGAGCACTTATAACACGGACACACGACCTATAAGATTGGTGAACAAACTGGCTTGCTACATCGGCTGTGACTCGTGAGGCTATTGCAAATCGGGGCTGATCGAGTGAGCTATCCCCGTAAGAGCACTTATAACACGGACACACGGACACACGAGCTATAAGATTAGTGAACAAACTGGCTTGCCACATCAGCTGTGAGGCTGTGACCCGTAAGGCTATTGCAAATTGGGGCTGATCAAGTGGGCTATAAGTCTTAACAGATATAGACCGCAGTTTGTTCTGTAAATTGAAACCGGGTTGGTACACAAACGTTAAGCTAGATTTTTTTCACGCTATCAGATAAAATGACTTCAACTTTCATTTATAACAGGATTAAGAAATCATCTGGCTTCCCAAATCGGCCGTGAGCCGTGAAGCTTTTGCAAATCGGAGCTGATCGAGTGAGCTGAGAGAGATGAGAATCTGTGTGATTTATCCCTTTTATTTATAGAACGCAGTTTCTATCTACGGACAAAACTACTTCAGCTTTAATTTTATAACAGGATTTCAGATACTCGGTACATAAGATTGGTGAACAAGTCTAGAAAGGCATATATATTACAGTTTGTTCTGTAATTCGAGACTGCAGCAAAGCAAATTGTGGCTGAGTCAAGATCTTATTTGTCGCTTCAATGGCATAAACTCGATTGTAACACCAGCTGATAAACTTATCTATTCTGTTATTGCTCATAGTCGAATAATAAAACTTCATTCATAAACTTAAGTATATTTATCCAACAAGCATTTCGATCTCATCGACCATGTGTCCCCAACTACACCAGGCACGATGAACACCCCATTGTACCCGCGGTATTTTCACTTCTATTACCTGCAGTAATCAGTTACGGACAATAGCCTGTTCAATGTGGAACAGATTTCACAAGATAAATGCGATAGCCCATTGACTGTCATTGTTCGCGATGATCCGACCGAGTGGCTATTTCCCTCTATTTCCACGACTTTTCCTGTAAAGCAACCTTTACAATCTTTATCTGGATTTATGCTTTTCTATTTACTAACTCAATTCAATGTACCGAGTTTGTTACTGTGATATAATTCTTATCAGATGCTTTCCAAGAAATTCGAGAAATCTGAAGTGACTTCAATAGAATGAAGGCATTGTTATATTACTGGATAAATAATCACACTCATATTAATAAAGCGAAAGTTAGTAAGTGCATCTATGTGTATGTTTGTTACTTCTTCACGCGCATACGGCTGAACCAATTTTGGTAAAATTTGGTACGCAGGAAGCTGACACTCTAGATTAACACATATCCTTTTCATATACATATACCTAGTTAGCGATGAAAAAGCAACAGTCAGTATTATGAGACGAATTATGTTATTTGTCAACTCTCGGCGAACAGACTTTACTTACTCGTAATTACTGCAAAGTACAGCTAAGTATTTAAATGTATCAGAGAATCAGAGCACTGCTTTAACTTTGTACATAACGCTAAGATAAGACTTGGCAGTTTACCGACACTAGCGTTTCGCAACGATCAATGTATATGTAACCTATGGCGATCCCATATGTAAAACATTACAAAGTTTAATATTATTCAAATGTATTGGAGCACAACCTTGCATAACTTGAAGCTTGTACTTAATAAGACTTGGCAACTGTGTGGGAAGTTTGCTCGGATGTTGCAGTCCTAACTTCATGATATTGATGGAGACGCCATGTTACACCCAGATATTAGTGTGGAACAGTTTACAGGGACCAGTGGTAACATTGTCATTAAATTTGACATTGTATTTCAACTAACTGCCCCCGTAGATCAGTGGTCAAGGCTTTGTCATCCGGAGGTTGTGGGTTCGAATCCCACCGGAAAACATACTTTGTGAAAAGTTGTTACCGGTCTGGTTAGAATATGATGAATCACCTGATTATCCGAAAAGAAAGATGATTCCATGTTTCAGAAGGCACGTAAAAACTGTGGGTGCGTAACGCCATCTGCCGTTTGCTAAAACCTATCCTATCTTCCCTTTGGGTTGCGGAGGTCAGACGGCAGTCGCACTGTGTAAAAACCAAAAACCTCGCCAAATCACCCAATCAGGTTAAGTAGCGGATCCCGGGACCTGAATGACGCGTAACCGCTGAGGATGTTACCGGGAATACGCTCAAATGATGATGATATCAAGTGATATACAAAAGATATACTATGTTAAACCTACGTTTGTTTCTAACATTACCTGACTGAAATGACTAGCATGGTCTAAACAAAACATCGAACATACAAATCAATTATTTCTTCAATAAAATAATATAAAACTTGCAAGAAACTTGAACTATGTTAATGCTTTTATACTTCGTTTGTTTTCAATATCAGTTGAATAGCCTTTCGAAGAATTTATAAATAACTATTAAATCGTCTTGGCAAGAGTTTTAATGAATTACGTAGGTAATTAAATTTATTCGACTCCAATTTTTAAAAGGAGAAACCTATTAAATTTTTGATTGTTGTAACATTTGCATTTTTTATTGTCGTGTAGTCTTCTACATTTTCTTAAATTAAGAAATGGAACTACACCAGTTTTTCTTCTAAATGACCAAGTTGGCTTCGGCCGACAAAATGTCAGGAATTGGGGCGATAAATTTGGCAATTTGCGGCCGGGACTCACACCCCGAAGTAGCGGATGCATCAGAAAGTAAACTTCGACTAAATAGTGGCTTTAATAAAAAATATATAAAATCAGTTTGTTTCACTTGAGTTCGAAGTTTTTTAACAATAGACCGAACAAATTAATGTTTGTCTGTCTTTGTATATTAAATCTTTCGAATCTTTTATATTGAATTGCTTTATTGTAGAGTTAATTTTTTCTAAAAGTGTACCAGACATAAAAAAAGATAAAGGAAGTAATGTTTAAATGTTTCGGACAAAGTTTAGTATGAGAAGGAAAGTTTTATAGATCACCATATAATTTTTTTGCAGAAAATTGATTCATTGAATTTTTTTAAGAAATGAAGATCTTGCGTTACCTTTAAACAGCGCATTACATGCTAAGAGTATGTTTAAGCTTATTACAATCATTAATGTTTTATTTTGTATAAGTCCTTTAACCTGTTTAGTCCTGAACTCTTGGTTTATATTCGCTTCTTGTTTTGAGATGTCTCAAGTTTTGGTGTGCCTCTTGGTTAAGGCCTCTTCGTCCACTGTTTTCTATCTCTTACAACTTCTCCTTAAATTTGAAAGCGGCATGAGTTCAAGCTCTTCCTCTCATCAATTATTTTTCTCTTTTTCTTTCCATTTCTAATATAGTTAATGGATTCAGGTGTTACTTTGCAGAAGTCAAAGTTACATACTATATGATTTGAATTACTTTGTGCAATTTATTAATTTAAAAAAACGGGACTAACAATAGTGGGTGGGCGCCGGCCAGCAATAGTTTGCGTGAACTAACTGGTGGCGGAATTGCACAAAGTAATTCAAATCATGTAGTATGTAACTTTCCATTTCTCTCAAAATAATGAATAACACATGAATGATTGACTTATACTTCTGTCTTTATACTGTGGCACGCGCCCAATGTCCTGGGCTAATTAATTATACACACACAACGAGCAGTACTTGCCCAAGCGGCAATGTTACCAGTTCTGCTGATTGGTCAATTTCTCTGATTTGTTTCGTTGCGTTAATAATTACCCGACTACGGCAAAGCCAAAAAGAAGGGTAATGATTGATACTATTCAATTAATTTCAAATATATTTTTGCCGTCGTAGGATATTTATAATAGGGATGTGAAGTATAACAATCGTTAGTTTTTTATTGATTTTACAACTGTTGGTGACAAATCGTTACTTACAGCTATGTAGCTATTTATTTTCGCTTCCTGGGTGACCTATTACTGCCCTTATTTACTCTTACGTTTAAAAAGATCATGCTTGGGAAAGCGAGTATAAGCCGTTTTGGTTCTGGCTGTTGTCATTGTATGTCAGTCATCAAACTATGTAGATGCCTTTAGGCAGCTTGAAAAATCTAAAACCAGTGTTGGCCACTAACACATACAAAAAAAAAAGCTAAACGAGCCACCATTTTTATAGACCTTATGACCTAATCCTTACTACTTTTGACCGATAAATGCGAAAGTAGCTCGGTCTATCCGTCTATTACCTGTTCAACCACTTAACTGATTTAGATGAAATTTGGTGTGAATACAGTTTAGGATCTCGGAAAGGACATAGTATAGTTTTTTCCCAAAAATTATCCATTGGAACTTTGTATGGCGATTCCCATTTTACCGTACAAAAGAAGACTTTATTACAATGTATCTACTAAATTTACGCAGACAAAGTCGCGGGTCAAAACTAGTATTAAATATGACGAGAATTAAGTAACGAATATGTGTATAACAGTAATCTATTACAACATCAACAGAAAGACATGGAATGGTTCTATTTTAGGCCGGCCCATATAAATTCTTGCCTATTAATAAAGCCTACCAGTCGTTCACAATATATTACTATATATTGTACTTACTTCAACTACGAAACTAAATAGGAAACAATAACCCTCGTATATCAAAATTCAGGTCGCGTATTTTCAGTCAAGTTAGCTCGGCTGCGTACATTCTGCCTAGTAAATTGTGAAGGCAATTAATTGCGTATCCGCCACAGGTTCGCTCAATTGACTTAGTTATCGGATATAGGTTGTTTTCCACCAGCTGCGATGAGAGCTAAAGCGAAATTGTTATGTCATATATAGACAGACTTTGTAATTGAAAACCAGAGCTTGCAGTGAAATGGTTTATTTAGGTACACAATTATAAGAAGGGAGCAGAACTACAACGTACCAAATACATAAAGCAAGCTTTTCCCTATTTTCAGATGTTATGTCTCCATGCAGCCAATTTAAAAGTTGCATTATTATTTTCCGTAGTAAACAAGGAACCCTTATAGTTTCACCATGTCTGTCGTCTGTCCGTTCGCGGTTTAACTCAGAGACTATAGATACTAGAAAGCTGTAATTTGGTAAAGATATGTATATTAATCAAGCCAAAAAAGTGGTAAAATAAAATATTTAAAAAAAAATTTTAGGGTAGCTCTCATACAAGTAGAAGTATTTTTTTTTTCTCAACTAACCCATCTTGTGGGGTATCGTTGAATACATTTTTTTTAAACATTACGGCTTGTGAACATGATCTTTCGATTTAGGGATCCGTTTCTGAAATATTTGATTTTAAATTGCAAATTTTTGTTAGAGACAAGTGTCCCCCCCCCTCTATCTATTAAATGGTTAGATATGGACGTGTAAAAAGAATAGCTAAAAATCTATTCTTTTTAACTGGCTTCAGGAAAGGCGGAGGTTATCAATTCGATCCATATATATATATTTTATGTATGTTACTTAATAACTTCGCAATTTGTGAACGGTTTTGATGTTTTTTTTTTTTTGGTGGTCCCATATTAATTTTGTGAAGATATGATGAAGTGATTTGAAGATACGGAAGAAACTCTTAAAGAAAATGAAGTCGGATGTTTGTTTTTTTTTTTGTTAAAAATTTAAAAATACATAAAAAATCTTCGCCTCTATACAAAATTAAATTCTTACCGTTGTGGATTAATATTATTTTAAAAAAAATCAATCTTTATTTATGTAATTCATTTTAATGCTGGCAACCCCCACTTATGTCACCTTTCTTCTCTCTTGCATTGTGATAGGAATCAGACCGTATATTTCTTCCAAGTCAAAGTTAAAATAATATAATTTCATACTTCACCAGCTAAATAGTATTTTAATTTAGCCCAAACCGAACAGATATTCCAACAGGTTATAGCCCCAGCCTACGCCTATATCATTTTAAACATCTAACTAAGAAAAATATCTGTTCGTAAAAATCCAACAGAAATGTAAAACCATTTGACGGTAAAAATAAAACTTTTGGAAACGCCCGTATCTCATCAGGAGTTACTACGTGAATTAAAATGTGTTAGATGTGATTGTAGTGACCCAATTATGCAAGTTGCGGAAAGATATTTTGTGGCGAAGAATATTTTATGCAGTTTGGAAACTGTTCACTAGCGCAATAGTATCGCAACCCAGTTGGCGTTATGGGACAATTTTTGGGTTTAACAACTAATAACGGCGAATAACTACCTTCCAAATGGTAATAAAAAGTCCTTTGTAAAATGTCATCATTGTGAACGGAGAGGACATGTGAAAAATGATCAGCAGAAAACTACGGGTAGAACAAGAACAGTTCAAGTAGTCGAGATGAATCAACGATCATCAGATCACAATGAAACGTCATCGACAGTTTTTTTTCAGGGTTTGCTTTTCAGGCCAATTTGATGGAAGCAAAAATAAAATCGCATTTTATTGGTATTTAGTGCATCTGAACACATAACCAACAGAGAAGTCTTTTCTTTACATTCCTTAAAATATTTCAGTTGCTAAACACTGAATTTATTTCAGACACCAAAAAGGAAATATTGCATTTTACCAGCAACATGCAGACACCAAAAGACCACAATTTCATGTTACATGGACATTTGAGGAACACTAGAAGGCGTGTTTTTCTGCTCCTCGAGGCACCATACAATTTGCTATCGGTCTCAAAGTTGCAAAAGGCCGGCAAGGGAGGCACCTAAATAAGTATACGGTAAAACAATAATGAAAGGTATGTCAGTATACAACTTCATTGTTTTAGATTTTTGTGGTATCTAAGAATGTGTGCCACCCGTTTTTCAAGTGTATACCTATTGTGTTTGTTCTAATAAAATTGATATATGCCATCAACACCTAGGCCACGTGAGTAAAAATTTATTTTTTTAAAGTTGATAAAGTATAAACGGTAGATATGACATTAAACAAATCAACAAAGTGATACCGAGTGACAATATATGTGAGGCTTGTATATATGGGAAAAAGAATGGACTACCATTCAATCCGAGTATAAATAAAAGTTAAATTAAATGACCAATATATGTTGTACATTCCGATGTGTATAACCCAATTACTCCTTCAACAATCAACAAGAATAATTTAATTTTGTTTGTTGACCAATTTATTCATAATGTGTGTTATATAAGTATCTATTGACTAAAAGCAAAGCTTATTAAATGTTAATTCGTTTATTTATATAGTGATAACGGTGGGGAATATGAATACACCACGTGTTTAAAAAAAAATGGTAAGAACTATTGCTGAGAAAGCTCCTTGTATGGATAATGGAAAGTTAAGCCCAGAATAAGTGTTTTGGAATAAGACCGTTTTTATTCCTGTTTACTTAGTTAAAACTAAATCACCTAAACCGCCGTTTCAAATTACATTCCCACAGGTCAACTACTGGCAGATTTACTGACAAAGTCGAAACCATTACCTGCGATGAGGCGGGGAATATGGGTTCAATAATGTATTATTTAAGTACATATAATATTGATTTTGTTGTTGATAAATTATATAGATAGATATATAAGTGACATTTTGGAAATGATATACTGATTAATGAAATTAGTGTATAAAACTAATTTAATAAAGGAAATGATCTGGTTAGGTTTTACTGGGTTTTTCCTAATCCTCGCAACAAATGTTGGATCATTATTTTGTAATTCCCCAGATAAACTTGGAAGTTATGTATGTTCTATTTAGAGACTTGTTATTGTAAAAGAGATTAATTTTTGAGAGGGCGTGTTGATTTATATTATTTTAATTTCAAAAATCAATCTTTATTTTTGTAATTCATTTTAATGCTGGCAACCCCCATTTATGTCATCTTTCTCCTCTCTTGCATTGTGATAGGAATCAGACCGTATATTTCTTCTAAGTCAAAGTTAAAATAATATAATTTCATACTTCACCAGCTAAATAGTATTTTAATTTAGCCCAAACCGAACAGATATTCCAACAACCGTGCCAAAATGTATGGAGCTGCACATTTTTTTACGATTTCACGGATGATCCCGTAGTAAAAGTTCTTCATATTGAATAGTATGTTTACCTCCTTTCGGGTTGATACCCCCCCCTTTCTGTTATACTTTGTATTTCTGTATGACTTTATATTTACGAATTAGGTAACTATATTTATCTGCCTAGGTATTGGTCATAGTTACGTGTAAATAAAAGGTCTTTAACTATAAAATTGCCGTTCTGCAGTACTGGAAATTTCAAATCAAAATAATTTTTGTTTGGCTAAGAATTCTAATTTCAAATTAATTTTATTTTAAAAACGTGGAATTCTTTTTCCAAAAGTAGTCATTTGTTTATTGATTAGTGTTACATTTTCATCGTATTTCAATATTTTTCGCCATCATAGATACGTTAAAAAATCTAGTAATTATGGAATATGAGTACCGTCGTGGCAGCAACGCAGCACAAGCGGCACGCAACATCAACGACATTTACGGAGCTAACAATACAAACCAACACACAACCTGTTATTGGTTTGCTCGCTTCCGTTCTGGAAATTTCGACCTCAAAAATGAAGCTCGCGGTCGTCCGAAGACTTTGGTCGGCAATGACGAATTAAAGGCGATTGTGGAAGCTGATGATACACAATCTACGGCTGAATTAGCAGCAGCTTTCGACGTTAGCGTCAAAACAATATTGGTCCATTTGCGTCAAATTGGCAAGGTAAAAAAGCTTGACAAATGGGTGCCCCACGAACTCTCGAGACGTGCCTTGCCCTGCTCAACAGACACACAAATGAAGGAATTTTGAACCGCATTGTTACCTGCGATGAAAAATGGATTCTGTTTGATAACCGCAAGCGCTCAGCAAGTTGGTTGGATCCTGGTTCAGCACCTAAACAACGCCCTAAACGAAAACTTACCCCTAGAAAAGTTATGGTCACTGTTTGGTGATCTAGCGCCGGTGTGATTCATCACAGCTTCTTACCAAAAGGGGTGAGCATTACTGCAGATGTGTACTGTGAAGAACTGAACACAATGATGGAGAAGCTGGCACATCTCCAACCAGCATTGGTCAATCGCTCCTCTCCGCTGCTCCTGCACGACAACGCGCGACCTCATACTGCACAGCAGACGGTCTCTAAGTTGCAAGAACTGGGGTTGGAAGCTCTCCGTCATCCGCCCTACTCACCAGACCTTGCGCCTACAGACTACTACTTTTTCTAGAATTTGGATAACTTCTTGGCGGGAAAAAAATTCAATACCCGAGAGGCAGTACAAAATGCCTTTGAAGAATTTGTTGCCTCCCGTCCAGCTGATTTCTTTAAGAAGGGCATTAATAAACTGCCACTGCGTTGGCAAAGATGCGTTGATACTTCGAATAATACAAATAAAAAATACATGAAAAAACTTAGTTTAAATTTTTTCATACAAAATGGCAATTTCATACGTAAAAACCTAATAATATAGGTCGGCGTTACAGGGCGAAGTTAATAAATAATTAACGTCACTATATCAAAGGTGGATGAAAATACCGGCAACACTCGTTAATTTTTCATTGACAACCTCGTTATAAACCCTCGTTAAAGCTTTTACGTAAACAATATAATTGGATTAATTTAAAATACGGTTTTGCTTGGAACTTTTGTATTTTTGGAGGTACCTACTTAATTTCTTTAAGGCGGATACCGTGCAGAAGAGGCGCCTTCATTCGGAATAAATTGTTTATTCGTTAATATGATTTGGGAGTGATAATATGTATCATCATCATCATCATCATCATAGGCATCCCCCAAGGATTTCCAAAACGACCGATCGGAAATCACAAAGGGTGATTAGCAGGCCCCTAGCAGGAGTATGTATGTAAAAATTATAATAATTAACATTTTGTTTACCACCTGGCATTATACAATAAGTAACAAAAACCCTGTCCGATCCTTGTAGGAGCAACTCAGAATGTCAATATGAACAACTTTTCCTATGGGACCAATGCTTGAAACTGAAAAAAAAATATCGACGTTTTCGTACAAAAGCGTTCGGCCGGCCCAGCAATTTGTATGACAATGTCGATTTTTTCTTCGAGTTTCGAAAAGTTGTTCATATTGATTGTCTGAGTTGCTCTGACAAGGATCGGACAGGATTTTTGTGACGACATCATCTAGAAGTGCCATTTTTGAACAGGGAGTCCTACACCTACACGAATGGTTTTTGTGTGACTCCGCGTTTGAAAAATGGCACAAATTCCACTGACACTTGAGTGCAAAATATAATTGCTTTGATATAACTGCTTTCAATCGTGCCAGCGAGTCTTTGTTTGCTTTCAGCAAATAATGATCAAAGAACTCAAATAATTTAACCAAACAATGAAAATAACCTCCAAGAATCATGACTTGTTGACAGTGTCAGTGACAGACAGATTTGTGACAGATGGTCTTTTTAATTTCTGGTTGACAGCACTGTTAACGTAGAAAAATACGTTTGACCAGAGATAAGTGCCTCCATGGGTTATATTCTATGCGTTTGACAGTGTACGATGTCATCACGTTTCGTTCCGCCTACAACGTTGCGTTTTCATTTTTTTTTCTCATTTTCTGAATCATATTGTCTATTATTGACATTATCATTAAAAGTCCGTCTAGCTTTAAAATGAATTTCTGCTAAAAGTGGCCTCTTTTGACAAGCAGGCTGACTCCAGGGCCGCAAAACCCAAAGGCCACTTTAAGCAGGGGTGGGCGAGAAAGTGGTAATAAATAGTTCGGTTAGTACCCAGTTAGTAAATAAAAAATGTTATCGTTAGTCACGAAGCTAATCTAAAAAAAATATATGTAATAGATGGTAATAGCTTCGTTTGAAAACACATAAAGTGAACTAGTTTCAGCAAAGCCATTAGTCACAGTATTGGCAGCTAATTCTGCTGGTCGGTCACTGGCAATAGATTAGGTGGAAAACCTTATATTTTTAGCTTAGAACGTACTTAAAGCCTTAAGGGGATACCTGTTTTTTTGGGTTCAGTTCTGCCCCCATTTGAAGTAGATTATTTAAAAGAAAACGGAGAATTACAAGTATTGTCGTATTGTCTCTACCAAGCCCTAGATAACCCTTTAAACTATTTTATGAACTACTGTTTACCGTGAAGCTTTATTAGTTTTATTACGCATATTAGCCAAAAGTGGCCGTTTTTCGCAAATGTGCATAGAAAAGATTTACGTTCTTAATTTAAACTGTTAACAGCTGTTCTTCATAAAATAGTTATAAGGGTTATCTAGGGTTTGGTGACAATTATTTGGGGCGACTACCGATATTTTTTTTTTAAGGGGACTTGAGGAAATCATTTGGTCGTAGTTCCATACAATCGTAGTTCTCTGGTCCTCGCCGGATGGTGCCAGCAGAGCAATTACTTTAAATTTGGATATTTTAGCATGTCCCTATGTTTTAGTTTTTTTTTTTTTTTTCATTATTATATTAATAAAAGAGATACGAACCTCCACAATCCTGAAAAATTTATAAGATTTTCCACTGTGTTCCAAACTTCCAACATCTAGCAAACAAGTTTGATGAGATCATATTACAAAAAGATAACATAGGAACACAGCCATAGCTTTTCTTCAATTTTGTTTTCATGAAAAAAGAAATTAAATCCTTTAAGATTTGGAGGAGACTACGAAACGTTGATTTTGTGTAGTTTTCATATGTATTTTGGGTCCGAGCTGCAGTTTGTAACGATGTTACAATGAACCTCATCCTTCATGTTCTCGTTTACCTCCTTTCTCCATTACATACTGTCAACCATTCTAAAAATAATTTTCCTCCCTCATCATTCTGATTCATTCCACTACCATCTCTCGAGCTGATTACATTTATATCGTAAAAAAAATCGTAGGTCTATGTTTATATCAGTATTGTAAATTTATATATATATCAGTATCATGACGTTATAATAAATAAAAAATAAAATAACTCTGCTATCTATTTCTCTCAAGCTCTCCACTACGTACCTTACCTACCTCTTTATGTAAGAACTCCAACTGCCCCAGCTAGTCCGTGGCTACCTTCCTACTAGGAGTTCCTACATTGGCGCCCAACGTGGGGTCAAACGCCAAATGTACTCCTAGTAGGTAGGTAGCCACGGCCTAGCTGGGGCAGTTGGAGCTCCTACAAGTTGTCTCTATGGCACATCGCGATAGGTGGTTCGGACACAGCGCGACGGCAATAAATTTTACAAATACCTATTTTTCAATTCTCTCGACCATATTGTTTCCTCTTAATTCATTCATTAGGGTACCGCACCCAAAAGGTAAAAACGGGACCATATTACTAAGACTCCGCTGTTCGTCCGTCTGTCTATCTGTAGGACACCAGGCTGTATCTCATAAACTGTGATAGTTAGACAGTTGAAATTTACACGTATTTCTCTTTTTCAACAAAAAATTGTGAAAACAGAATCAAATTAATATTTAAGTGGGGCTCTCATACAAAACACGTGTTTTTTATAGATATTAGGTACGGAACCATTCGTGCGCGGGTCCGACTCGCACTTGGCCGGTTATTCATATAACTCAGCTCTATTATTTATTGACCTTATTGTCTTAGCGGTTTGGTCTAAGTGATTAGTCAAGTTCGATTCTCGTTAGACACAAATTGCATATCTCTGAGTTTGAGGTACAATTGTTTTCAAAAACCACCACGTGCTTCCAATGAAGAAATGAGGAATGAATGAATGAATGAATGAAAAACTCTTTATTTCACCAATACAAAAAAAACAAACATAAAAAGGAAGTTTTACCATTGAATAACATACATACATAGGTACAATGGGTGGTCTTATTGCTTGGAGCGATCTCTTCCAGAAAACCGGTGGATGGATAGGAATATAGGAGGAAACCTTCACAGCAGGTCATTTACGTGTGTTATTGACTGTTTTTATTATATGATATTATTCCTTAGACATTAAGCTACGACAAATGTCTTGGTCATCAACAGGAAGAGATGAAGTGACTCTATTCTAGGCCACGAACTAAGTAGCCAAATACATAAGCTAAGACAAATCTCTTTCTAAAAAAGGTCAAGATTATATATTTCGCATTCCTTCTCTTTTTAGTTGCCTATAAGAGATTGCCTCGACGATAAGGCCGCCACTTGTACCTGATTATATGATATCTGTTGAGGCCAGACGCCTCAGTTTTTAATTTTTCCCCTTCTTCCTCAACTTGGTGATAAGACGGCTTGGTATCGCTGTCTTTTTCGGTGAGTATGATCAGAGAGGGATAGAGACGTAGACCTCAACGGCGGTGGTCAGCGTCTTGACGAACAGTCTTGTTTTCATACATCATTGTGACAGTGCGCATGCGAATTTGCGCCTCCGTGGCCACCCGCGCGCCGAATTTGATTCTCACCGGAACTTTATCACTGCTCTGCTACAGAGAAGAGAAGGACTGGTGCACCAGAGAAGTCTGCAGCTCGTCAACGAGGTAAGCGATTACTTAGTTCGTTAAATCACCGAGTTGTAGCCGTAGGCCGTTTGATCTAAGTCTTATCCGAGACATTAGATGTAACCTTAGGTCCTCAAACCGCTTCATCCCCAGGAGACGACCTATTAACACGGTCGCCTCTTCAATATCCCTCTATGTTAAAGGTATTCCGAATATGTTGTAGCGGGAGTGAGGTGATATGCTCGACCGCTACAAAGGGAAGATCTTCCCGCTAGGCCTGGTGTTGCGCCTGGGGAACGGTGTATCGTCGAAGTTGTATATATGCAGCGAATCGGGTAAACTCTGAGATCGAGATTTAGGATACTGCTGGCGCCATCTCATGTGCTTCTTGTGAACTATATTGTCGGTTGTCTCTTAATTTGTTAGTTGTTGTAGTTCCTCGTAGTGGCCGTAGATGTCGCCACAATGTAAATGTCTTTTGGTGAAATAAGGTTTTTTGTATTGTATTGTATTTTAATCTGTTGTGTTGTGTTGTGCCGTGCCGTGCCGTGCCATATTGTGCCGTGTCGGTGGCGTGCTGTGTCGTGCCGTGCCGTGCCGTGCCGCGAGGTGACGTGCCGTGCCGTGCCGTGTCGTGCCGTGCAGTGACGTGCCGTGACGTACCGTGTCGTGCCATGCGCTGCGCAGCGCAGCCTGTGCTGTGTTGTGTTGTGTTGTAAGATTGTCACAACATCTCTTTCTCTTCCTTTCCCTGCGGCGCTGACTATCTTCGGGGATCTCAAACACTAACAAACCACGCAACGTGTAGTTTGACACTCAGTGTTTAAGAATTCTCGAAGATTTATCTACATTTCTTTTTGTAGAATTTTCATTCACCTGTTACACAACGCGCTAATTGTTCGGGTAGAATTCTTTGAACGACGCGAGATTGGTTGCGCAATTTACGCTGCGTGTGGTTTCACCCCTTACTTGAAAACTATCCTTCTCAGTATCTATCTTGAATCTTCTTCACACATTGGTAATTAAAGAAAGAACAAACAAGATTATTCAAACACACGATCAAAATTCTGCCAGAGAGCGAGGAAATTGTTTGTAAGTAATACAAACCTTAAAATTATATCCCACTGAAGCTACATTTCATATTTTATTTATTTTAAGTGCAGCAATTCTCTGGGTGCTACTACTGGAATCATAATATTCCAAATGTATTACCCATTATACGTTTGAAATGGACGTAAAGTTCCAATACAAAATAATTGACATCGTCCAGCGTTCAGCCACTTACGAGATACGTGTTTAGTTTAAAATTACGGCAACCTGTTACACCGACACAGTTTTTAATAAAAATAATTCTCAAGGAGTTAGACACCAGGTAGGCAAGAGGTAGGTTTGCCTTCTGTCCGTCTTACGCAAAACTTTGATGTTGCCCCGTACGGCTTTTGTTAGGTTTTTTGATAAAGCGCCCTTTTTTTCGGCCTTACCACCACTATTATACCAAAAACTTTGATCTTGCGCCGTCACTGTATCCCCGGTGGGTTTTTGGGGCTTAATATCCGGCCTTATTGAGTTCAGAAACTGGCTTTTTTACTGTAGGTCATGGCAACCCAAGTCAGACATAAAAGAGGCATAATAATAAGATCGTCGTTTCGAGTTGAACTTTTATTAAATTATAGCTGAGTGAATAAAGCTAGATCCTGTTAAACTAATTTACAATAATGTTTTTAAAAACAAAAATTTATTTTAATTTTGCAATTCATTTTAAGTACTGTGATATGCTGCCTAATGGAGTTTCTATTTAGAAAATAAAGAACGGAACAACACGATAAACGATATTGCTCTACTGCTATTTTCGAAGAAAATATATATTTTCCTGATACTGTGTTCATTCAAATGTAATGATCCTCTTAGGAGGAATAGGGTAATTCATCATTGCCCCGCTCGACACACATGTATTGATTCGTTACCCGCTTTTCCGACACAGCCTTTCTCGCAATTTGGACGATATCATCAAGTGACATCCGGGATTTTGTTATATTGCCAAATTGCATGGAGTCATCATTTTCAGTGATTTATTTCTTGGACGTTTTAAGGTTTTTGTTTGATGCAGATGGGATCAAATAAAAAAGGTACTCGTATTTGGAAAATAAAATATTTTATAGAACCTTTGCTAAGTGAATAACAGATGTTTATCCATTTTGGTTTCCGGACGAAACATAAAAAAATTATCAGTTTTTACTATGTATTTAAATCAAAAGAGTGAAAAAACTTTTGACAAAGCACATAATAAGACATGTAAAAAAAATTGTTATAGTCGTACAAGAAGATAAACACGAAATTCCTTAATTAAATCGTTTGTATTGTACATACGATTTATATATTTAAATGTTATTCTTATGTGTGTTTGGTGCAATAAAGTGTTTATACCATTCCTCCTCTCAAAAGTTTATTTTATTCACTGAAGACAGTTAATAAAATGCACTTTTACTCACTATTCTGATGTTTGAATTTAGAAATTAGAATCCTTACTCCTTAGAATTATTCCAATTTTAATGTCCATTTTAATTAATTTATCCTTCTTTTTTCTTCATTACATGTATATTTTTGCTTAAATTTTTCTTTCTAACCCACTTCCAAAAGAGGAGGTTATCAATTCGTCGGAATCTTATGTTTTATATATATCGATCGATTTTTTGAAGAAGTTTGTGCCGATTTAGTATATTCTTTTTTTTTTAAGGGAATACCTGTTAGTTGGTCCCATAATTTTTTTATTAAAACCGGTTGTGTAGTTTGGTAGTGAAATCGATTTTTAGTTTTGAAAATGTATTCCTGTAGTCATGGTATAAAGTATAGTATGCAATTCTTGAATAAAGCGGATTTACGTCGAGGGCCATGAATCACTCGCATTGCTCAGAATTCTAACACTTGAATCACTTGCTACGCTCGTGATTCAATCATCATGAATCACTCCCGTCGGTCGTGATTCAGTCGTTAGAATCCTTCACCTGCTCGTGATTCATCTATGGCCCTCGAAGTAAATCCGTCCTTTATTCACTAATTGCATAATATATGTACTATTAGTTACTTAGATACTTTATGTACCGATTTTTTTTACAAAATTTTATAACTTCATCAAAAACATCGTGGAAAGAAAAACTGAAGCTAGAAGAGGCAAAAGGAAGGCCAAGAATGAAGTCATGGATAAAGTGAAGAGAAAAGCAGAAGATCGGGAGAAATGGAAGATACTCCAAGAACATAGTTCTTAAGTGTATTGATTGAATTTTTATTAAATAAAACTATCTAAAATAGTAGCCATCGGTGTGACATGCATCCAACACATCTTCCCGAATGGAGCGTGGGCACTTAGAGGTGTGTTTACCCTCAGAGATACTTCCCAATGTTTCAGCTATTACCCTTTTCCAGCTCTGTACATTTTCAGAATAAGTTTGCAACTTTAAGCGGCTAATTTTAGGAAATTGCAGGAATTATTGATACCAATCGGTATATGGTGGGTACCAGGATCTTTAAAAAAAAGACTTATTATGTTATCATCGTGAACGAATGAGTATAGGTACAATATAATAATTTTACCTAGTATTTTTTGAAATGCAACACTTGGGTTTTACCCTTCCTTCTGTATATCCATACATCGAGATAATTATATCTACTTATCTATCTCGTTATCTCAAAGGTTCCGCGATATCTAATCGCTAATTTATACTAATACTGTTTACATTTATAATATCTTTAAAAATAAAAACCTACCATTTTATAGGTACAACTAGCTTTTGCCCGCGGCTTCGGCTCGCGTAGGGGTGTAATTTATCAAAATCCTTTCTTAGGGGATGCCTACGTCATAGTTACTTTATGCATGCAAAGTCTCAGCCCGATCGATTTAAAATTGACAAAGTTTCATACAAACTTTCATCCCCTATTTTATCCCCTTGGAGGTAGAATTGATCTAAATCCTTTCTTAGCGGATGCCTACGTCATAACATCTACCTGCATGCCAAATTTCAGCCCGATCCGTCCAGTGGTTTGGGCTGTGCGTTGATAGATCACTATGTCAGTCAGTCAGTCACCTTTGAGTTATATATATTTAGAAGAAGAAGAAGAAGAAGATAGAAGATGTATCTTGTTACATTAAATAGGCTACATTTTAAAGCTTTCTCACAATAACAATAGGTAGGTATAGCTACTCCTTAGATTCTCATCGTCTCCGGAGCGAGATTCAAGATCTTTAATTAAATAAAGCCGACAGGTGGAGGCGTTATACCGGGGATCTAATATGCCGGATACACATTCCTTTGTTTATGCTCTGAACAAAATTGAAGAAAGCTAATTTTTTGAGGGTTCTGCACATTGAAATTAAAAATATGTTAGGTATGGCTCTTACTAGCTATAAGGTGATCAGACGACCTTTGGTTAGCAGAGGTCAATGGTCATTGGAGGCTGGTTTCGATCGGTTATTTTGAAAATCAGACCCAACGATATGTCAAGCAGTGGACATCGTGCAACCGAAATGATTATAAGTATAAAATTTGAAAATCTATTCGGCTTGCGAAAGCTTCGGTAAGACAAAAGTAGAAAATAATAAACATACAAATGCCCTACGACTTGTTTATCCCAACGGAGAAGACGGCCTAGGGCGGAAAGATTTGGTTCTTTAGCGTGATGGTGTGCGTGAATGTGGAAAAAGGTAACCGAAATTTTCTGTTAACTGCAAATTTTCGACCGTTCGTTCTATCGACTTTTACGATCTGCACAACTCTGCCGTCGTAACAAAAAAGGGCACATCTAACATTTTCTAAAAGTCGAGAAATTTGAGGTTAAAGATATTTTTACATTTATTAAAAAAATCACAGTTGGCGCATGCTAATAAAAAATGTAATGATGTCAAAAGATCGACAAATGTTCCATCTAAGTTACGGTTTGTATATATATTTATTTTTATTTTGAAGTTTTATTATAATAAACATTTTTTGTTTCAACTTAGTAAAATAAATGTAATAAAAACACAAAGGAAAGGCATAAAGAACCAGTTATGCCCTTTCTTTGTATTATTTAAAGAAAATAATATGAAGTTTTACAATGAAAAGGCATTTCATTAGAGATCTTAAAAAATATATTTAAAACATATATTTTTTAAGGTATAACTAGATAGTTGCGACATTTCTTTTAAAATTTTGAATAGTTGAAGTGACTCAAAATTTTGTTCCTTATGCCTATTTCTTCTAACATGACCCAAATGTGCCTTTTTAATTTAATGTGAGGAAGAGGATCTAAAGCATTTTTTTTCTTTATCTGCATAGTTAGGTCCTTTCATTGTAATAATAGCAAGATAAGCCTTTTTATCTTATTAAATTTGAATATTTGTATCAAGTGTGCCTTTTGGGCTTATTGTATCTTTGGAGAGCTTAGCGATAAAAATTCTAAAAAAATTAGGCAGATAGGCCTTTTTTTCCTGATTCCGAATATGTATTTAACTAAAATTTGAAAAAAAAAATGTTAGTTGTGCCCTTTTTTCTTACGACGGCAGAACTACTCAGCTGCTATTTTCTAAGTTTTATATTTTTGAGATATTTTCTAAGCTTATTATTTTTGAGCATACTAGTGTGTTATAGAACTAAAATAATGAATTAATAAAAAAATATTTTTGTAGTCAGTGAAACATGTCTAACATTAAAAGGTAATATCTACTTACCTCATCATCAGCATCATCATTTCAGCCGCATAACGTCCATCGCAGGACAGGTCTCTGCCAAGGATTTCCAAAATGACCGATCTAAAGGGCCTGCATCCAGCGCTTTCCAGCGACCTTAGTCAGGTCGTCAGACCACCTTGTGGGTGGGTGGGTGTCCTACACTTTTCTTGCCAGTACATGGTCACCATTCTAGAACCTTTTTGCCCCATCGGCCATCGGTTCATCGCGCTATGTCCTGTCCTGTCCACTGCCACTTCAACGAACTAATCCGCTGGGCTACGTCAGTGACTTTTGTCCGAATGTCCCCATTTCTGATTCGATCACGTACCTACCTACCTAAACTCACACTTTCATGTAAGACGGTACCCTAAGAAACGTCCCGAGTACCCGTCAAGTTTTCAGGAACGCTGGCAGTCAAGGACGAATCAAATGCCTACAGAATTTTTGTTTCTTTTTATTTAATTTACACTCGAGTATTTTGAATTTCTTTCTTCCAGCCCTTATAAGAATTATTTTGTAAATAGTAAAAGAATGAAAAAGATAAAGGTGGTTCAGGTACGTTTTTACATTGGTATTATTAATAAAATCTATAGAGCATTTTATAAATTTTTAGAACAGTAGCTGACAAGGCAAAATATCATTTTACACATTTGGATGCCTGTCTCGCGCGCACAATCAAACATTTTTAAAGAGTATTAAAAAATGTGTCTCATTCTTAGAAAAGTGTTACTATTTCATCCTATAAACTTAAAAACAAAACTTAAGTTTTGATGACCTAATTCTAGATGTTACACAATATGTAAAAACATGTCTAAAATATCCACGATACCGTTAGTAAAAATTTTCTATACATAAGATAAGTACATTATTTAAAAATCTTCAAAAATGTTTGATTGTGCGCGCGAGACAGCCAACCAAATGTGAGATGCCTTCTAGGATCATTTGATACCAAATAAAATACCAGAATTCTTTTAGTTTTGAGCTGCATCTTTGATTTACGCTTTCATCTCTCACACTGCAACATCCAACAAAGTTGTAATTTAGGAAAAAAACAAAATGGATGTTATGAATATTCTCACATACCTGCGAGGTTTCATCAGGAGAGTCGTTGAATAATAAATGGCTACTTCGCCTACAAGTCTGCCGAGTGCAAAAATCTGGTTGCATTTTTAAACGAGTTTCTTTAAGACAAACCGCCATACTTTTTATTTTAAGAATCTAAATAAGATCGTTTTACGAAAGTACCACAAACGTAGGACATACCAACTAGGTTGTCGAAAGACTTTGACAAGGTTGCAGGAAAACGCTGGATGCAGGTTGCTTCCATCAGGTAGTTATGGAACATCTTGAGGAAGACCTATATCCAAATGGCCTTCCTACAGCTGATATGATGATCAATTATGACAAAAGTACCAAGATATAAAAAAAATTGTATGAGTAAGTGACCAACACTGGTATCAGATATTTCAAGCTGCCTAAAGGCATCTTGCCTAAAGGCTTGACGACTGCTATAATAAAGATGACAGCCGGATCAATGGCTTAACGAGCCTTAAAGTTTAATGCCAATTATAAATACCTAATAATGTGTAAAATTATGACATTGACAATGAAAACATGTGTCTTGTTTTTCCTAGCGATGCATACTTCTTCTTTCTTTTAGCTTGTAGCCAACAAATGCTTTTAGTGTACGTAGGTCTATAATAATAATAATAAAGGCGTCGGGACGTGACGACTCCATCGCCCACTGGATTTCCAGTGCAGTCAGTCAACGCAGGGCAGCTTGTGGCGAGCTGATGGTGAGTGGCGACATCACGTACCCTACCTCCAGGGGGACCATACACACATGCGCTTACACACATACATACACACAGTTACACACCCCCCGCCTCTGTCTTGCCTTAACTGGCCGGCCAGAGTGGAGTCGCAAGAGCAGAACATACGCTCCAGGGTGGAGGTGTATTGCACGTAATGGCGTAATAACGGGGAAACCCGCTCTCGGGGGTAAGCCCCGTGATGGTGAAACCGGAGCCGCACCTCTCGACACCCTCAGCTGCTCACATTGTGTTGCGCCCTGGACGCATTTTTGTGGCTAGTTAGGGTGCCCACAGGCAGTGTAGCCAACGAGCAGCGAGTCACCATCTACCAGGCAAAAATTGTTGTGAGAGATTTTTAGGTAGATGTCCGTATCTCACTCCATAACCCAATTATCCGGTCCACTAACATCCCATCCATAAAGCCCAAACCAAGTAAATCCCTCCCTGGCAATAGTTCGGCAGCTGTGTAGGACTGTCCGTTTGTGCATCTCAATGTTACATTAAGGGATAGACCTCCATAGATGCAGCCATCTCACATTTTAAATAAAAAGGTACTAAAAGGCCTCTTCATGTTGGCTTTGGCCCCATGAACGCCTCAAAGGACCGGGTCCCCATGAGACCGTGGCTGAAAAGCGTACCAACATAATAATAATTCTTTATTTCAGAGGTCAATCTATACATATTTTTTTTGTTAATAGTATTGTGGCGACCTCTACGGCCACTACGAGGAACTACAATCAAGAGACAACCGACGATATAGTTCACAAAAAGCATATGAGATGGCGCCAGCAGAATATCCTACATCTCGATCTTAGAGTTCGCCCGATTCGCTGCATATATACAACTTCCGACGATACACCGTCGGAGCCGCGGTTCCCCAGGCGCAACAACATGCCTGGCGGGAAGATCTTCCCTTTGTGGCGGTCGAGCATATCACCTCGATCCCGCTACAGTATTTTTTTATTCTATGTTAGTATACAATGAATTGAAGTAAGTTACATTTTATTTAACAGCACCGATACTTATCCTGACAGTAAAAAATGCTCTGCGCTGCACTTCGCCATATGTGCGCTGGCCCTTTCAATCACCTATTTTGCTCTGATAACTTTTTCATATCTTGTCGATAAGGGTATTTTGCTCTGAGAACCACGCACTGCAAACTAAGTTTTATTTATTTTATTTCAATATAGCTTGAATCTTATATCCATCGTGTCATTTTTATTTTATTTCAACATAGCTTGAATCTTATATCCATCGTGTCATTTTTATTTTATTTCAACATAGCTTGAATCTTATATCCATCGCGTCATTGGTTTACCTACCGACATATCTCACACCTGTTTTGGGTTTAGTACTTGTTTTAGCCATTTAGATCCCGTACGGGCATCCCACAAGGCAAAAGCCTCCCCTTTTTGTTTCCAATTCGCTACTTTCTAACAACTCAAATCAAATACTTTTTTCTAAACGTCAGAACAAACATTTTCTGTGTGATTTGTATGAAATACTGGCTACTGACGTCATAGTTTCTTTGAGTCAAATAGCGCTCTAAATATCAGTTTTCTGCAATAAAAAGTCTAAAATCACGTTGAAAATGATTATATGATCGTGACAAGTGTCATTATTTTGTGATGCTTTATTTTATTAACAGTACCAAATAATTTATTTAAGTATGACCCAGGAAAGTACTCCAATAATTCTACCTTCAGCTTTCTTACTTCATTCTTTGTTAAGAGCGGACAACTCGTCCCTCCACCTCATCTTAGGTCTTCCTCTGGACCTCACTCCGTCGTTTCAATGTCGAAATTTTATAGAAATGAACTCACAAACAAAACTTTTTTATCTTATTTTGACTATTTGACTAAATGTGTCAACATTGTATTATATTATAAGTATTTATTAATTAAAAGACAAAAATAATAATATGACAAAGCCCTTCTGGCGAGTAGGCGACCAATACAGTGAAAATGAGTTTCTTTCGGCGTTTTTTCTCAGCAGTGGTCGTTACGAAGCGCTGGTATCGGTAGCTTTTCTTTAAAAATAAATTATATTTTAATATACTTTACACTTAACATAAATTATACTTATTGACGTGTAAAGGTCTAATTACTGAATAAACATTTGAAACCAAAAGAATCACCGATAAAGACTACATGTGTAGTAGAACGTATACCTTATTTAGAGCATTTCAAACAAAGTACCTACACAATTTTGCAGAACTGCAACCAGCGTTCAAATGCACCCGTCCACGAATACCAAGATCGCAAGCTGCATCGAGATTTGTATCTCTGCCAATGAATCCTCTTAGGGCTGAACACAAAGGAGCAACCGCACACGGATTGTAAAATTTGGCACCGTATTAGCCGTTTCTTCTGCTTCATGGGCACCTAGTACTGTTTTTGAAGTGAAAACTTCTTTAGCGGTGTTGTGCACTTTTTTTGTATTGGGTAAAAATTTTAAAATCGCGTCAGGGCGTCAGGACACGTGACCCTGATCGAAAATTCGTAAGACGGATGGAGAGTAGACAGCCGGCGCGGCGTAGGAGAGGAAGTGTCCCCCTCTCTTTCTACGGCGCGGCGAAAATGTATGCCTGCGCCTGCTGTTTCGTTTAGGCGGCGCAGGGCACTTGCGCGTGGCACGCTGTAAATAAATAAATATTGTATTCTACCACATAAATGATAGTCCTTTTATACTGATAATTAAAGCAATTCGTGCAAAATTATTCCCTAACCATTCCAAAATATCAAAAATGCACAAAGTTGATATTCAAGTTTTCACTTTTGCCGGCACTCCCGGAGTGCGACCCGTCGTTTTTTTTTAATGAAAGTCCTTACCCAAGGTGTAAAAACCGGGACCCTATTACCCGGAGACTAACTCCGCTGTCCGTCTGTCTATCACCAGATTGTATCTCATGAAAATGATAGTTAGACAGTTGAAAATTTTACAGATAATTTATATATGTTGCCGCTATAATAACAAATACTAAAAATAGAATACTTAAGTGGGGCTCCCGTAAAACAAACGTGGTTTTTATAGATAATGGTACGGAATCCTTCGTACGCGAGTCCGACTCGCACTTACCTAGTTATTTTTTATTCTACACAAGTTACAGTCAAAGGTTTCGTACCCAAGGTGTAAAAACCGGGACCCTATTACTAACTCCGCTGTCCGTCTGTCTATCACCAGATTGTATCTCATGAAAATGATAGTTAGATAGTTGAAAATTTTACAGATAATTTATTTATGTTGCCGCTATAATAACAAATACTAAAAATAGAATACTTAAGTGGGGCTCCCGTAAAACAAACGTGGTTTTTATAGATAATGGTACGGAACCCTTGGTACGCGAGTCCGACTCGCACTTACCTAGTTATTTTTTATTCTACACAAGTTACAGTCAAAGGTAATTTGTATGTCCTGTTATTGCTTCAAGGGACAAAAGGGCTTCTGGTAACAAATCTATACGAGTTCACTGCTTCTCATAGCCGATTGAGTGGCGAACAGCGAGGGCGTCTGAAGACGCCCACCACAGCCTACTCAACAAATATCTATCTGTTCCTATCACTACATCATTTGTTTTATTTATTCTTAGGAAAAACAAATTAGCCATTAAAATTATGCCTAATTTGTAACAAAACAAATTTAATCCTAATATGTATTTATTTGTGTGTCCACTTAGGCACACACGACACCAAAAATCAATTTCACATTTTAAAGTACACTAAAATTGATTTGCGAAATAATTTATAACCCGCTCATTAAACCTCTTGATATTACGCCAAAAGTTTCGTCATTAAAAATTATTAGTTCAGGTCTTCTATAGCTTTACAAAAGAAAAAAGTGCACAGAATAGATCAACTGAAACCAAGCTCTTTAAATCACCCCGTGTGTTGCCGTCCTTAAATGAGTCCAAGACGTTTTGACGTCCTTCCTTTCGCTGGAGTCCTGCCAAGAGAGCACTGATTGCGTGTATTGACTCAGCTATTGCATCGCCACTCGTGTTATTGAATTTATTTGACATGCCCAGTATAATATAATAACAGTAGATACATTCCTAATGACGTAGATAAATCTGAAGATTGAATTAAGTTTAAAGTGTTAGTTTTTAACAGCATTACAATGCTCGGATTACTATCCAAATTAAAACATGTGATGAAAAATTACGCCACGGGTGGGATTCGAACCCGCGTCTTTTACGTTAACGCCGCGAGTGTACTACCAATTGTACTACCGTGAATTCGAATCACCTGACGAATTTACCAGTCAACCAAACGGGTATTGTGGAGAATATCAGGGGTAGTGCAAAACTTGAATAGGTATGTGGCAAAAAAACTATATGAAAATATTCATAAAAACAATAAACTTCATACAAATAATACGCACTATCAAGTATATTTGTATGAAGATTATTATTTTTACTATGATAAACAATACCTACATAAACTACATGAATACAGTATGATCCATCTGACAGTTTTTGAAAAAAGTATGCCTTCACCTGTTTCTTAAATGAAATACAATCACAGATAAGACTAGCTGGGCCTAAGTAACCTCAACTTAAAAATGTACCGCACTCTTTCCGTCGACTGTCCGGTTGTTCATCACCCGAGATACAGACTATGTCTAGTTCGGGGATGGATTTCCGGATGGGATATGGACTGGACGCCTTTAAGTCTTAAGCACTCGTATGATATAGTACCTACTTCGGTTGCCTACGCTATAATATTATAATTATACCATTCTGTAAAATGTTTTTGGCAAATAAAGAATTTATTATTATTATTAAAAGCGGGGTTTAGCCTTCCGAACATCGACTGGTAAATCGTTCCAAGTTTTATAGCTTAAGACGAAGTGGTAGCTAAAGTGGCGCCCTCATTTGAAATAAATTGTTTAAAACTAAATATGATGATAATAAAAAATTTGATTTGTGTCACCGGCTAGAAAGACCTTTAAACTATTTTATGAATAACCTTTGAAAGTAATATTGGTAGTCCGTCTAGTTTTAAAACGAGTTTTTGTCAAAAGTGGCCACTTTTGGCGAAAACCCGTTTTAAAACTAGACGGACTATTAGTAATAATTTCAAAGGTTATTCATAAAATAGTTTAAAGGTCTTTCTAGACAGTGATACAAATCAAATTTTTTATTATCACCATATTTAGTTTTAAACAATTTAATTCAAATGAGGGCGCTACTTTAGCTACCACTTCGTCTTAAACGATAAAAGAATGTGTAAATAACCCACTGCTGCAATACTATTAATATCGATAGTTTGTTCATCGTCATAGATCGATACTATCGACTGTCGATAGTATCGGTTTTATATAAAAATAAGTAACGATAGTCTATCGATAGGCTATCGATAGTGGACTATCAAACGGCAACACTAGATTATATACTCTTTGTCCATACCCTGGTACCCATACCCTACCTTAGTCGCTTTTGCGACACCTGTGGGAGAGGAGATATGGTGACAAATTGCATTCTACTCTGTCGTCGCCACACGGCATATTGTACTTATTATTCGCTTACTTGATAACATTTTTATTCTGTAAGTTACGTAAATCTCAAGGAAAATCAACAATGAACAAATACAGCGCGGTAGAAATAAATCCAATTCCATACATTTTACAGTTGAACTTTTTATTGCCGCTGCCAACAATTTATTGAGGTTACTTTATTTGACCCCTGCGTTTTATTAACAGAGGAAAATGTGGAATTGTGGAGACTTGATGACTTTATATGATTTGTCGTAGAAAAATAACGGACACGACGAGGTTTTCACATAACGGGAATAAATTTTGGATTGGCGTCATAAAATACCTAATGTTAGTAATGTCATCAAAATATCAGTTGATATTTTGATGACACATTTGAGTCCACATTGTATGCAAGCATTCAGCTTTATAACTATGTGCTTTACGGCAGAAATGAGTACCTAACTAAGATATCAGGCAGACGTTTGAAATAAGTACTTTTTAAATAGGTATGTAAAATACATAATTCCAAATATTGATAGCATACTATCTGTCTTTATCAAAGCGATATCTATAAAGTTTCAAGCGACAGAATCGCAGCAACCATGTTTCACGATTTGCGGCCCAATGCTAGACAATCGATGAACTCCGACTATCGCCGGGGCGCCAACTTGTGCAATGGCGAGGTTATTGTGTCTGCTTTCAGGTCAGGTGTTAGTGAAAATATGTAGTAAATGCTTTACGTAGGAAACGTTAATGTTTCCAGCATATAGAAAATTTTTTCACCAGGTGAGACATTAATATAAATGCCCGCACAAAATGAATCAAATCGTCCAGGCATTATTATAATGCATTATACTTCTAGGTCAAAGTAATCTTATTATTCACCATTAATTTCTTATTATAAATGCCAACAGCAGACTCGTTCTTGCAGAGTCATGTAGACCAACTAGATCATGTAGTATAGGTTACATTGCCAACAGTGTTCTTGCAGAGTCATGTAGACTACCCAAATCATCTTGTATAGATTATGGTGCGGCAGGCCGGCACGGTGGCCCTTGGGCCTTGGACCACCCTCTAGCCGCCAACAGTGTTCTTGTAGAGTCATGTAATAGTTGCTTTCGTCACTTGGTCAATAGACCTCAGATAAATCAACTAACTAACTAAAAAACTAACTTTACGTGAAGCCCCCGTGCAATATAACTGTGTATTAACAGATTTCCCGAAAACCACATGACAATAATCATAATGTCTAGGCAATGTGTTACATAAATTTAACTATAATTTATTACTTTTCCCAAATAAGCTTGGCATTATTCAAAGTTTCCGGGCATTATGAAAAGTATCCCAATTTATCACTTGGTCCATAACATATACATACAGGCAGTAGTGTAAAACATATCAAAGTTTTTCAAAATGACGGATATATGGGTGTTGAAAACTTTAAAATTATTGCTTATTAAGGCGCAACTTTTTTGCCTGAGCAACTTTTTATCCGATAAACTTCAATGGGTCGGGATGACCTGCAACGTCTACAGATCATAGACCCAGATAGTTAATAATAAGTATGGATTATAGAGGAACAGAGAACACGTAGAAGTAGTAACTTTTGTTTTTGTTCATCGTGTAATATTGTAACTTCAGCAATATTTCTAGTTCCAAATATGAAGAGCATTCATTCAACGTCAGAGCGATATCGACAAAGTTGCAGGGTTCATATTGCAGCGACAACAATGGCCAAGTTTCCCGATTTGCGGCCCAATGTTAGGCCATCGATGAACACCAACTCCGACTACGCTGGGGCGATTTATTGTCGTAGACTTGTACAAAATGGTGAGGTTGTTTGTGTCTGCTTCGATTTGAAGTCGCATCTACCTATATTTTGTTGAGAGGAGTAAATAAAGAAAAAATAGGGACAAATTACACATATTGAGCTAGCCCCAAAGTAGGTTCTAGACTTGTGTTATGGGATACTAACTCGATAACATGTTATAACAAATACTTAAATACATAAACACCCAGGCCTAGGACATTTTCATCTTGCCCTGACCGGGGTTCGCACCCGTAACCTCTAGGTGGCGGACTAGCTTAGTAAGCACCACTATACCACGAATGTCGACAATATAACATTACAAGAAAAGATTGTAAGTACATAATTTTTCAAAATATAAAAACCGACTGCATGCCTGTTACAGTCCCAAAGCAGAATTTCTTTTCATATTATTTTGGTCTTATATTCAAACTAATGAATTGATCTAGATAAAACTTCAATGGAACTAAGCTGGAACAAATTTTAGTTAAGGTTAGTTTTTAGTTAAGGGAGGAAGAATGGATCGTCCTCCTTTTTTAAGTTGGTTTAAAATACACTGTCCACGATTATTAGTATTGGAAATAATCAACAGTTGCAGTATCTACTCGTAAGAGAAACGGTTATTACTTTGTAACGATTGCTGAACGACCAACAATAAAGATTGATTGCTGATACCATACGATAGCGACCGGAATTTTAAAGAAGGCAGGGTAATGAAGTTGTGATTTCATTGAAGAGAAAAAGCATTTATTTTTAAATCTAAACCAAAAATTATGAAACATTAAACTCTCGTACGCCAATGCATAGATCTACGCGAAAATGCATTTCTCATTTATTGTGTCTGGTATTCCGGCATTCAAGAGGTAAAGTTGGTTAAATGTTCTAAGGCATTTTAAAATATATGTTTTTCCTCTTGATCGTAGAAGCCGGCAAAGGCAACTGCAAAACAGGCCTATGCATAGAGAAGCTCTCAATGAATAGCTGGCATATTTAACGATGGTTAGTAGTTTATTCGAAGCATATTTAAATAAAACACAATTTCATAACTAGCAAGTGACAATGGTTTACTCGATAGGATCTTATTTTGTTTCCAGTCACGCCGCAGCCGTTATTCAGCTTTCGGATCCGATTCAGCCGCTGAATTGTACGACACGCTTTGTGTTAGTTGTAAACTAGCGGGGTGAGACTGAGGATATATTGACACGCGACACGCGATGCATGAATCAGCTAAGATAATGTTTCATTATTTCTTTACAATATGATTCAAATATTTCTGAAGCTATTCAGTCAAATCAAATCGCAGTACAATAATCCCATTTTCAAAGAATTAAATTTATTCATGAAAAAGGCTTTAAACATCTTACTTGATAAATTAATCTTAACTACAGATAACAAATTACACTAAATTATAAAACTAATATAATATAATATATTTTACTAAAACTAAATTAAGTCTAAAAGTAATCAAACATTCCGCTTCGGATAGTACCTGGTTCAAAGGTGCCCATCACGCTAGCAGCGTTTCTTCAATTCTTTGAACCAGATACCATCCGGAGCGGGGGTCAAAACCTTTGTCAGTTAAGCGGCGTCCTATCTCACTTATAAAGTTTTTTGCTTCTGGACATCGCAGGCCAGCAGTTTCAACAGCCACAGGTACAAAATCGTAATTTGTTGATGAAATTGAGCTTTGCTGCAGCCCCGGGTGATCTTACTGTATTGTTGAGATAAGACGCCGCATAGGTGTTACATTGATAAAATTTTAATCAGTATTATGCGTCTCATATATATAAGTAAGTGTGTAAATAATACTAACATCCATTCATAAACTTTGACGACCACTGTAGTCTGGTGGTCATCATGCCACGATGTCACATCAGAAGGTCCTAGGTTCGATCCCCGGTCAGATCAAGATAAAAATGAGCTTTTTTAGATTGACGTAATAATTTTATGTTGATCTATATAGTATTTTTTGTTATAAATACAGTATATTTGAGTTGATATCCCACAATTCAAGTCTCGAACTTTGGGGCTAGCTCAATCTGTGTGATTTGTCCTTACATATTTATTTATTATATCATTAATAGATGTAACCCGCGACTTCGTCCGCGTAGAAGTCTAAAATGCTTCTAATAGGATCTTCAATTAGTTTTTTACGTTATAAATTGTGTTATAATTTCCCGTACCCGGTCCCGTCACCGTCATTTGCTACAGCAAAAGAGAACAAATGACTTATTTGTCTCAATTTTTCTGTCTCTCACTCAAAAAATTACAAAGTTTCATAATAATATAAATTTGCAACCCCGATGCACCCCAGGGGTTGCAATTTTTAAAATCTAATTTCTTCATTATTATTTTTATTGACCACTAATTGACACACACGTTGAAAATGACGAAGATTCATATAAACTTGCAACCTCTATTTCACCCCTATAGGGATGTTATTTTCAAATGCATTATTATTTTCTACTATTAACGTAAATTAAAAACTTCATACGTCTCACTTAAAAAATTACGAAGTTCCATACAAACTGGCAATTCCTATTTCACCCCTTAGGGATGGAATTTCCACAAATCCTTATTTAGCGGACGTCTCCTAGTCACAACTACCTTCCTACCAAATTTCATCTTCATTGGCTAAGTAGTTTTCTAGATTTCATGATGAGTGAGTATTAGTGAGTGATAGAAGATAACAAACAAGTGACAATGGTTTACTCGATAGGATCTTATTTCGTTTCCAGTCACGCCACAGCCGTTATTCAGCTTTCGGATCCGATTCAGCCGCTGAATTGTACGCTTTGTGTTAGTTGTAAACTAGCGGGGTGAGGCTTAGGATATATTGCCGCGATACGCGATGCATGAATCAGCTCAGATAATGCTACATTTATAAAATTTTAATCAGTATTATGTGTCTCATACGTAAGTAAGTAATACTTACATACATTCATATACATTTACGACACCTGTGGCTATGTGGTCATCATGCCACGCTGTCACATCAGGAGGGTCAGAATTGATACCCGGTCAGATCAATATGGAAATTTATCTTATTTAGATTGCCTTTGGTCTTTTATGTTTATCTTAGATGGGTGAGGCTGAGGATATATTGCCGCGATACGCGATGCATGAATCAGCTCAGATAATGCTACATTGATAAAATTTTAATAAATATTCTGTGTCTCATATAAGTATGTAAATGACTATACTTACATACATTCGTAAACAATGATGACCTCTGTGGCCTAGTGGTCACCATGCTAGTCCGCCACCCAGAGGTTCCGGGATCGATCCCCGGTTCAGCCGCTTGATTTGACGACGCGCTTGTGCTAGTTATAAACTAGCAGGGTGAGGCTGTGGATATAAGCCACATGATATGCGATGCGTGAATCGGCTAAGATAATTTTGCATTGATAACATTTTAATAAGTATTATATGTCTCATATATGTAAGTTAGTATTTATATATTATGATTAAAACTAACGTGACACAGACATTATTATGTGATTTGTATTACTTTGTCCAATGAAAACGACATAACGGATTTGAATCAAATTGCGCACATAGATAGCTTTTTAGAAGATTAACACTTATGATACTTTTTATGTCAGGGATCCCCAGGAGGATTATTAAAAAAAAAATTGAATCGCTATATCAATTCAAATCTTGCAATGTATCCTTAACCTAAATGTGGTTTACAGAAGATTCATTTTGTGATAACAAAGGGTGATCTTGCTGAAGATTAAATTGTATCCAATTTTCACAATTCATTTCTGATGTTTACTGTAAAGCAGGTTATGAAATTTTGTTCTCATTGAAGAGGAAAACATTTATTGAAATGGTAATTAAAATTCATAGATCATTTAGTTGCTTAATTTTTTTTAAAGATGTTTTCCCTCTTGATCTTACAAGACGGTCAAGGGAATGGACGTAACTATCTATTCTAATTAGGGCACAATGTTGTAGTCTCGCAGTCTCACTTTTTCCGATTCTCGTTAAATGGATTCCCGCGGATACGGTCAAGTAGAAGAAAATTCAGATAGTAAAGTATTTATGTTTTAACTTAATAATAAATTTATCTATCTGTGTAGGTATATAGCCATAAGTAACAAAGAATTTAGCAAGATTTTAGTCAAAATTTTTTTTTCACTTCCTTACGAGATAAGTTTGCTACGTGAAGTTTTTCTACGCACAATTGCGAAAAACAGCCGCTTTTGGCGGATGTGCGTAGAAAAGCTTCACGTTCTCACTTTGAACTGTAAACAGTAGTTCATAAAATAGTTTGAAGGGTTATCTAGAGCCTGGTCAAAAAACATTTTAAATGATGTCTCCGTTTCCTATCAAATCATTTATTTCAAATGGGGGCAGCACTGGACCGAGGAAAATTAAACCCTTAAGGGGATACCCGGATATCTACATATTTAGGTAACAAAAAAGTTGATTTACAAAAAATTTAAAGCTGTTCTTTTTAGCTCGTTGACGTGGCCGTGGGCGGGACACATAGCTCAACGAACCGATGGCCGATGGGGAAAAAAGGTTCTCGAAAGGCGACCACGTACTGGCAAGTGAAGCGTAGGACACTCACCTACAAGGAGGTCTGATGACCTGACCAGAGTCACTGGAAGGCGCTGGATGCAGGCCGCTCTATAAATCAGTCATTTTGGAAATCCTTAGTAGGGGCCTATGTCCAGCAGTGGACGTTCTGCGACTGAGATGATGATCATAAAGAACTTTTCTAACCCAGAGGCAGCTACAAAAGCATCAATATATCAGGTACCTTGTTATAGTATTTGGATTACATTTATGTGCAATAATAAATTAATATTTCAACTGAATCAAATTTTTAACAATTTACAGACTCAAAACATGATTCAGCTCTACCTTTATAGTGCCGAGTTCGGCAAATGTTTGAATGCGACCGGCAAATAATTTTATCTTTCTTCTTACACTCCAGTGCTTTTAAAACCAATACACTGCAATATTTTTTGTTGCTCAGCCGTTTATTGAAATGTATATTGGGCATTGAGGTGATCACGTAATGGTATCAATTCACGCTTTTTGTATGTAACAATTACGTGGTATTTTTTTCTGGATTGCTCTATCCAATAATTGAAGCAAAATAGTTGAAAATGATTTTACATGTACACACAGACGAAAACAACTTGTTTTATTAGGTATATTTTATTAATTTTAAAGTCGTTTGTGTATAACCTCGAATTGTGAACCCGCGAGTCGACCTCTTACGACCCCTTGTACTTATTCTGTGCCCTTGGCCGATTTGGTTCATGTTCGAACTATAGAGGCATTTCATTTTGGTTGGCTGTCTCGCACGCACAGTCAAACATTTTTTAAGATTATTAAAAAATGTGACTCGTTTGTAGAAAAGTGTTTTATTAACTTTCAATATAATTATATGTTAGATATTGTAGACATGTTTTTTTTATTGTTTATGTGTGTGTGTGTATCATGATAAAAAATTAAAAATTTTGGTGACCTAATGTTCAGTGTAGTCAATGTCTACACTATATACAAACATGTCTAAAATATCCACAATATAATTATATTGAATGTTAATGAAACACTTTTTTACAAATGAGACACGTTTTTTATTTATCTTTAAAAATGTTTGATTGTGCGAGCGAGAAAGCCAGCCAAATGTGACATGCCTCTTAAAGATTTTAATGGTAGGCGAGATATAATATAACAGAGTTATTATTTAATTTTACTTTTAAGTACGTAGAATTTGCAACTTACTTGAAAAAAGATATTGTGTTTATTTTGAACATTAAAATGACTTTCAGAGTTGCACAAGTGAGAAAAAGAAATGTTAGATGTAAAAGCAGTTCTCTCGATAGTAAAAGCCGATTGACGGATTTAATAGAATTTCGAGGAATCTTGTCATTAGGCGATGTGGTCAGCAATAAATCCTTATTTTTATTTCCACCTACATGCCCATCTTCACGCTGAAAAGGAATTTGGGTTTTATGGATCAAGAGTCTGTCTGCCCGGCAAGAGACAAAGGCGTGATAATATAAATAAATAAATATAATATAGACAAATAACATAGATTGAAATAGCCCCAAAGTAAACTTAAAGCTTGTGTTATGGGATAGTAACTCAACAAAACTATATTTTATGATAAACACATGGATTTATCACCCAAGACCTAGGACAATTTGAAAAAGGCCATTTTCCAACTTGCCCTGGCTGGGAATCGAACAAAGAATCTCCGGATTGGAGGACTAGAGTATTGACCATTACGCCATGGAGATCGTCAATATATGTATAATATATCAGTATATATATATCAATGAGTTGCACATAAACGGTAGATAACATTATTTATTTCGTGATTATGATTTACCACAAAATTGAGTATTACAGAACATTTACCACAACACCGAAGTATTATAAGTTCTAGCTTACAACTCCAGCGTGTTCTATGTACATTTTAAATTACCGTGTACCTGAGCTTTTGATTAATGCCTACATTATGACTCGACTCCAATGAAGTTATATTTTCTCAAGATGTTACATTACTCACAAACTTCCACAAATAATAAAATTCTGAACTAAAACATGTTACTAATTTACAATTCATATCTGTTTTTTCTTCATTTTAGCATCAAAAAAGTCATTAAATAGTAAAAAAGAACGTAATAATTACGAAGTATTTCAAAGTACCTTAGTTTTGCAACTCCTGTCTCTATCGGAATCAAGTGCTTGACAAAGATATATTTAATATGTCTTTTTGTCTTTAATGTGATAAACACCTAGAAAGTCAAAAGTCATAATTAAAGACGCTTGCGGAACGTCTCTTTTTATTTTATTGTTCGTTGACGAATTGATTAGCTTACATTGAACGTGGTTCAGACATGGTTGGCGCAGTTGCATTACATTATGCCTCCCTCTTGTTCGATGTAATCTTCAACCACTGACATGCTATTTATTTTCAAAATATCAGTTTATAAAAATGTTTCGCATTTGCTAAAAATTATGTGATAATGCAACACGATTACTTTGAATTGGTTATTAAAGAACTATCAGGCGTTTCTGCTACATCTACAGATTTCTATATCAAAGCTCGACTCACAGAAGATTGATGCGAGCTGGCTGCCAGAACGTTTTAAACAGCGATTTAAGGTGGTTTTTCAAGAAAGTTGAAAGCAGATGCTTGCTAGTCGTATAGGTTTTGAAGGGTGGGTTCGCGGTAAGCCGGTAAGCTTATATTTAGTATTCGTATATTGTTCAGGCAAAGCCGAACATTTCCATAGTTAATATTTTTGACAAACGCAGCACTTAGCTGCGACCTAGATTTAGTACACTGACATTGAGACAACTCAAATAAGTAGCATTTTATTTTAGTGTAATAAAAGCACTCGGCAGATTCGATCGTTTTGGATTTCTATATATTCTTAGCTGGGTTTGTCTGACATCATTGACATACATTAAATGTACTGAGCCTATGCAGGGACCCGTACATATATTCTTTCATTTTTGTTATAAATCTATCCATATAAAAAAAAACTGAACTGATTGCTGTCTGTCCATGAAGACATTTTTAATAGCCATTTAGGTCCCACTGATGGGCAAAAACCTCCCCTCAGTCTTTCTATACGTTCTGGGCCTTTATATCACCCGCCACTCCTTTCGGGTCAAATCATCCATGGAAGACATTTTGAGATAAAAATATATTGGAAGTCTTTATTAAAGCAAAAAAAAAAAACAATGATTATTAGAATCTTTGGCTTCGTCTGTGCGTTTGTGCGCGCTAATCTCAAAAATGACTTTACCAATTTGGAGGCGAATTGAAGTAAACTTTACTTAATAGTGTTTACTGTATTTGAATCAGTTATCAATACCAATTGAAAGAATCATATCTTAAAATTTTGTTCAATAATATACATACTAAACACTAAGCTTTTGGCTCAATAAAGTTTTAAAATAACTAAATATAAAGTCCACCCATATGAAGTCGCGGGCGACAGCTACCTTGTAATAAATAAATAAAATTCAAGAATGCTGCAATTTTATAAAGATAATATAAAAACGCGGCCAAGCAAGGTCCTCTATTGGTAACCAACGGAGAACGTTGGTTTCAATTCAACAAAGATGGCTTGAGGTCGCCTTAGCCGCGGAGGAAATTGGAAATCATTGTTTATGTGTTTCGGATACCGGCCGGCGGTTTAATTAAATGCCCGAGGACTGTATACTTGTATAGTATACTGAGTTTTTATTAAATATTTACTCTATATTTTTTTTACACGACCTCCGTGGCGTAATAGTCACCATGCTAGTCCGCCACCTAGAGGTTCCGGGTTCGATCCCCGATCAGGGCAAGTTGGAAAATGGCCTTTTTCAAATTGTCCTGAGTCATGCATGTTTATCTATATAAGTATTTGTTATAAAATATACTATATCGTTGAGTTAGTATCCCATAACACTTGTCTCGAATTTACTTTGGGGCTATCTCAATCAGTGTTATTTGTCCCTACATATTTGTTTTATTTATTTATAATACATTTCCTGTTTCTTGATCAATCAAAATATAAAATCAGACTTTATTGGAAAAAGTAACATAAATCCAAATTACTCTTTATCTTTCGCTTAAAAATGTATTAAAATGATGCAGTTAATCGAGCTATTGAATTTGGTAACACTGTATTGGTGTTACTTCAAATAAGATGACTTGGGGTCGCCTTAGCCAGGGAGGAAATTGGAAATCATTGTTTATGTGTTTCGAATACCGGTCGGCGGTTTAATAAAATGCCCGGGGACTGTATAGTTTACTTATGTAAGTCGAGTTTATGGTAAATATTTACTCTATATTTTTAATACACAAATACAGTACAATGCCTGTTTTGTAGTGATCAACCAGAATATAAAATCAGACTGAATTTAAGTTAATGTGAGTCCAGCTAATTAGTTAAAGGACTTATATTGTTACATTTATTTCATCCCTTTGATCTAAGCTAAATAAATTTAGGAAAGCTTGTTTTTGATAAGCCCATAAATAACCAACGATATATTACATTCTAATCAAGTTTATTGTCTTTATATCGTCCGCAGAAAAATGATATAAAAATATGATAAAATTTTAATAAAGCTACTCTATTTGGCAACTCCGTGTTGGTTTTAATTCAATTAAGATAGCTTGAGGTCGTCTTAGTCGAGGAGGAAATTGGGAATCATTGTTTATGTGTTTGTTGTTGTTGATTTAAAAATAACCATCAAAACAATAAATTACATACAAAATAATACACACTATTATGTATATACTATGTTAAACAATACCTACATAAACTACATAAATACACTATGATCTATCTGTCAGTTTTTGAAGAGAGTGTGCCTACCATAGACCTACAATTTTTTTACTGCGTAAGGTGCCTACACCAGTTTCTTAAATGAAAAGCGAGTTTAAGCCTTCCGCACATACCATAAATTACAAAAAAATATATACAAACATACATACTAATCAAGACTTTGTATATTTCGCAGAATAAATTATCAAAAATGATGCAGTTAATCTAGCTAATTACTCTGTTTGTCCGTATTGGTTTTAATTCAAACAAGATGGCTTGAGGTCAGCCGAGGCAGAAATTGTAAATTATAATTTTTACTTAAGTAATTTATTTGTTTCGGATATTTTCGGGTTAGTGAAATACGAGGAACTTATACTCTATTGTATTAAATAATTCTTTAAAAATGGCCAAAGTGTTTGACAAATATATTATACAAACACACAGCATACAAACATACAGCATTACACTTAAAATAGAATAAGTTGACATGTATGTAATTTATGAATCAATATAATCTCCTTGTTGCAATGTTTGCTGTGCCCTAACAGGGTTCATGTACAGAGCCTAAAAAATATGTACCATCAAATAATGATTTGACTTTCCAAATGATTTGACTTGTAAGCACTCTAATAAAGGTGGCTGGCTACACGTGACATTATTTAATATATTACAATCTGCAATCAATCAATCGACCTATACTTTATTTGCAAGAATACATAATAAAAAGGCAATAATCATTTGATACTGTACTGCAGATTGTATCCTTAATTGTGTCGTTTGAAGCTGAAAAAATAATTTTTATGATTGGCAAGAATTTAATTAAAAATTTGACAGCTTTACTAGCCCGATATGCGTGTTACAACATAAGCAGGTTAGAAGCTAACATATGAGATCCTAAATATTATATTTTAGACAAAACTATGCCAGCTGCTATAAAAGATATTGATTAAGTAGTCTAAAATTAAAGTACTTACTTAAAGGTATAAGTAGTGCAAGTTCCAACAAAGCGGCATCTAAGACAAAACGTTAATTATCCCTAAACAGCGCTGCGCTGCTCTGAACACTCTTGCAGCTGTCACAAATTATAAAATAATGAATGTGACGCTTTATGCACCAGTCGTAGAATTTATTAAATAATAGCTGACCCGGCGAATTTCATTCCGCTCCCGTTCCTGTTTTTCTGCTATCCTTTTTTCATATTTTATTATCATATATACTTTCCCAGGACTTTCTCAATGTCTACGGTTCTCGAGTTATGATAATAAATAAAAAGAAACATTTATGGGGTAACAACATTTAACAGTAACTTTAGTTGCTGGAGCCTCCTTCTTGTAACTCAAGAAATGTTATCATAGTAACTAACTAGTTATAGCGAGACTAACGAACAGCAATTCATTGTTATATGTAGAAAGACAAAATTTTTTATAATGGGGCCTATTAAACGTAGGTACAAAATTCATACTTATTAAAAAAAATATTTTCCGGCGGCGCGTATATCTACCTGTTTTTCCATCTGTCTTTATGTACTTAACTAGCTTCAACTCGCGACTTCGTCCGCGTGAAAGTCGAAAATGGTTTTAATAGGACTTTTAATTGTTTTTTTTACGTTTTTAATGTTGTGATAACATATGAATTATTATGATAAAATGTTTAAAAACAATATAACATTTTTTATTATAACGTAGGAATTTAAAGGCCTAGCAGGCTCAGCGAATCTCCCGTTTCCTTCCCGTTCCCGTTTCCGTCATTTGCTAGACCGAGAGAGAGCGACGGAACGCTTCTAAATAGTTCAACTAATCTTGTTCCATACAAACTTCGGACTCTCATTTCACCCTCTTAGAGGTTGAATTTAGAAAAATCCTGAAATACATACATACTTACTCATTTACCGTCAGAAGTACTCCTGCGAAGTTTCGAATAAAATAGTCTAACTAATCTTGTCACTCCATACAAACTATGGACCCCCGTTTGACCCCCTTTGGGGGTGAGTTTTGAAAAATCCTTTCTTAGTGTATTCCTCATAAAAACCTATGTACCAAATTTCTGCTAGACACTGCGGTTTCAGCTGCGCATTGATCGATCAGTCTATATCTATCTATGTCAGCCATGTCTATGTCGAAAATGGTTCTTATAGGGCTCTCCCTGTTCCCCGTTCCCGTTATCGTTCCCGTTCCTGCGAGCGACGGAACGCTTCAAAATGGCCAAACTTTCTTGTTTGTCTATACAAACTTTGGACCGTTTCACCCCCTTGGATGATACATTTTGAAAAATCCTAATTACGTATTTACTTATTTACCATCCGCAGTACTCTTGCGAAGTTTCGAATAAAATGGTCAAACTAATTCTGTTTGTCCACACAAACTTTTGACCCCCGTTTCACCCCTTAGGTGGTGAATTTTGAAAAATCCTTTCTTAGTGCATCCTTAGACTTCATAAGAAACCTATGTGCAAAATTTGGAGTCTTTAGACCCAGCGGTTTGGGCTGTGCGTTGATATGTCAGTCAGTCAATCAGTCATTCAGTTTCTTCTTTTATATATATATAGATATACCTACTCTGTAACTACGGGTCCGATTTTGATATAATTTTCATTTACACGTAGAGCGTCATTCCGGATAGATTTACATGTATCATTTTTGACCACCACTTATTGAAGTAACTGTTATATTAGTTCCGATAACCTAAATTTTGATTTATATTTAGTTACCTATCTGCATTTAATTATTACAAGTCTGCTTGCCAAAATTTACCGTCCCAACTCACACACTTGTATTCCATGCGATGTGTCATGTTCTTTTTCACAAATAAAATATCCTAATTAAAAGTGAATTTCTGTAGCGCGTAATTTTGTGTTGCCGCTAACAAAGGCGATACATTAGTTAAGTTAGTTCCGAAATTATTGGCAGCGCTCGATTTATGCTGCTGTTACAGTCGATGAATCCTTACCTATCGCAATGTGTTAGCTTATTATAGCACTTACATATTATATTAGGTTTATACTAATGACATCTAACATAACCCCCCCCCCTCCCCGTGCATCGCTGCAATCAAAGAAGTATGTGTATTCACCGATTATTCGAAGACGCCTGGACTTATTTAGAAAATTCTTTTTTTATTTGAAAAGGTATACTTGTCAGGTGGTCATATTTAAATTTTTACAAAATCGGTTGTGTAGTTTGGGGGTGAAGTCGGTTCTTAGTTTTGTAAATCATTTTATTTTGATTTTGTTAACACAGCTTAGGGACGGCAATATATGAAGACTACTGGCGGCGAACGTGTAAATCCGCTACTGAGTATTAATATTTTTTCCTACAGTTTCTAATTAAGAGTCAATTTCTGTAGCGCGTAATTTTATGTCGCCGCTAACAAAGGCGCGACATTAGTTCGGTTAGTTCCGAAACGATTGGCAGCGCTCTAATTATGTTGCTGTTACAGCCGATGAATCTTAACTTATAATAAATTAGGTTTATACTGATGTTATTTAACATAGTATTATTATTCCATACAGTTCCTAATTATAAGTTAATTTCTGTACCGTGTAATTTTGTGTCGCCGCTAACAAAGGCGAGACATTAGTTCGGTTAGTTCCGAAACTATTGGCAGCGCTCGATTTATGTTGCTGCTATACTTAGTCGATGAATCCTATTTTATCGCAATGTGTTAGCTTTAGGACTTACATATTGTAGTTTATTGCTGATTTCAATAGAAAATAACTGGCCAAGTATGAGTTGGACCCGCGCACGAAGGGTTCCGTGCCAATATCTATAAAATATCACGTTTGTTTTATCGGAGCCCTTAAATGTTTATTTTATTCTGTTTTTAGTATATGTTTTGGTACCTTTGGGTTGCTGAGGTCAGACGGCAGTCGCTCTGTGAAAAACCAGTAACCTCGTCAAATCTCCTTGGTTAGGTAGCGGACCCCGGGCTCTGAAGCGTTACCGCTGAGGATGCAACCTGGAATACGCTCGGATGATGATGGAGGTGAATAGTGACAGGTTATTGCTATCCACATTCGCATTTTTGCGCATTCTCTAGCTCCGCTTTTACGATCTAAGTAGCAACAGCAGTTGTCTGCCCCGTTACAGATAAAGAAAGAAAGAAAGAAAAAAAAGACGCGCTAGTGTATTTTTATAAATCACTAAAGAAACCGTGCTTATAATAAAATCTTTTTAGATATATGAAAATGAATTGCTGTTCGTTAGTCTCGCTAAAACTTGAGAACGATTTAGCTAATGTCGGTGTTGAAATATTTGTGGAAGTCCAGGAAGATTGAAACGATGAGTAAATATGGAAAACAGGAGCACAAAATAACGGAAAAGGGAACGGGGACAGGCGGAACGAAGTTTGGCGGGTCAGCTAATTTATATACAAATTAACACCTATACTTGCAAACGATATAGGTACTCAAAAGCCTAGACTTGAACATATTATTACGTCTAATACAATACCTAACTACCTAACTCTTGCGTAAAAATAACTTCAACACCTAGATATTAAGCTGAAAATTAAGGGAATTACATGAGTTTAACAAAAATACTGATTGACCTGATCTCCCGTAGTGACCCAAAATCAACGAAAGCAAATAAATCAAATTTTGGATTTGTTCCCGCAGAATGCATAACAATCGTATCACGTCCGCGATGCGCATTGAATAAACAATCCGCATCGACACTGATCTGGCAGGTGTTTACCACCGGTTCCATCGAACTCACTAGTTTATTTACAAGCAAGCCACAATATAGTACTTACGTAGGTAACTGGGCCATTATACTTTTTGATGCCTAAATAGAGAAGTTTTTCAAAAAATAAAAGCTCCTCTTCAACTTGGTAAATTCATTTAGAATAATATAAAAGTACCTAAATGTTATTTAGATACGTATGTATTTGTTGTAAAATATAGTATCGTTGAGTTACACACAAGTCTCGAACTTTATTATTTATTTGTTTATTAATTATCTGTGTGTGCATGCTATAATACTGTTATCGTACTTACTATTAACTACTTAGTGAAAATTCCTTTTGTAAACCCTGTAGACAGGAATTTTCATTAAGTCTCGTATGTCACTGTGAAATTTACTGTCGAGTTTTAGTGGTAGGCAAACCATGTAGTCGCTCCACTCTAGCGTCAGCTCGAAGCATCCGTGTCGGTTTCCGTGCGCTACAAACGTCACGTCACAGAAACCGACGGACGCACTTGTATCGGCGCCGATACCTTCTCATTAGGGTTCCATAGGTACACCTACTTTTATTAACGGACTTCAAAAAAGAAGGAGGTTATCAATTCGAATATATAGTTCTTTTAAGGTATGTTCCCTGATTATTTGAAGACGCCTAGACCAATTTAGAATTTGTTTTTTGTTTGAAAGGGCATACTTGTCAGGTGGTCCCATAGAATCTATTTTATTGATAAAAATAAATTTTATCAAAATAGGTTGAGTAGTTTGGTATTTAACTTATATCACAAAAGTAGATAGCTGCCCTGCCTCTGCCTCCTCCCCTCGGTACGCCCATGGGTGTGGCCACTTTACTCTCATGTAAACAAACAAACAACCAACTAAACTGTCTACCCACAGCAAATGGCAAAGAAAAATAAATACTTTATAGCTCTCTGATAATCCTTAGTTCAGTTCCAAGTCGAGTCTTACTTTGATAACAAAACTCAGAACTCAGACCGCGTACAAAAATTGAATTGTAAAGTTGTATATTGGCATGAATATTGCGGTATCCAGCGTCGATGCGACTGCAACTGTCAGTGTAATAGAATTATCATCTGGCGGCCACTGTGCCGCAACAAGTTAAAAGAAAATCTAAAGTTCAGCCGCGAGTGACGTCGATGTCCAAAGCAGTGGCTCTCAAACTGTACTGATATTTTTCAATACCGTTTTACCTACGTAGTTTCTATTACTACTCTAGATTCAGATTTATTGCAAGTCACAAGTTTCAAGTTGTCACATAAAGATAAAAGAGACGCTCTGTAAAGGCACTGCAGCAAACATGAGAGCAGCTAGTTGCCACTTTACTTACAAATTATTTTTTTTTTAATATAGCAGAGTAATCAAAGTGAATTTGCAGCAAAGTTATCATCGAAAAATTCAGATATTTTATATCTATTGGGACAAGAACGTAGTTTCTATGACTAATCTATTAGGCGTACTGCGTAGATAAAACGGTAAGTATGTGGAAACGAAATTTCCGTTATGCCAACTAGGCAGTAGGACTAACTTCGTAGGTCTATTAGAACTAGCTAATTTCATCGTGGGTCAAACAATCAGAGACGTCAACAAAGTGTCTCGGTATCAACTAGGCTAGGTACCGCAAGCTTTGCCTTCCAGAATTGTGGCAGTTTATCAATCTACCATCAGTTTATACAATCACAAATAGGTACAACAAGTTCAACAAAAGAATGACTAGTTTCGATTCGTCTGCAACTGTCCGAGTAATGGAATTATACCTAATAGCCGCTGTACCAAGAAAATCTAACGTTCATCCACGAGTAATGTCAATGATCAAAGCTGCGACTCTCATCCCAGAGACTCTTTATAAAAACACGTAGACCAAATACTTAACAAATGTGGCAGTCAGCTAGGCCGTATGCATGTTTAGCCTACTAAGTTACATAAAAACAATGTTACGGTCAGTAGTTAAAGTTTGAGAACCACAGCACTAGCGCAGTGCCATAAATTCTGTTATAAAACTTATGACACAGACTGGAGTTTACTTCCATCATATAAACCCTGTTTCGAAGTGCTTACGCTGGGATTTTTTATGCACGTCACAACTTGGAATATTTATTAGCTGTAGTTAGGGAAGCGTTGCAACTTAAAAAGGTTTAGTAGTCTGTAAAAATTTGTAGATAGATTATGAAAATCTTCTTTACACGCAGACCGAAAAAGAATCGAAAATATACCTACATTATTACAATGCGCGCGGCGACCACTTTGAAGGGGAATATTCAGTTACATGAATCGTTTGTTCAGAGTAATAAGAATGAAATTGGCTTGCAATGGATGTTTAGGTATCTAAACGAAGAGGTGAGGAGTTCTGACGCGAGCAAAATTAAACATAGCGCTAACCAAATTAAAGTAGAAATTTCTTTGAATTTCTTTTCTGAGTAAGACTTCTGTACGTGAGTACTAGTACTTATTCTGTGGCGATGCGGCTAACAATAATGATGGGTTGCTACTAGCACTATTCCACTATTTTGATTCCATCTCATTACCATTTTGATTCCGTTTTCCATCATCACGCTAAAAGTGGATTTGGGTCTTGCGGCCGTAGGTTGTCTGCCCCATTAGTGATTAAGGGCGTTCGCTAAGTGACGCAGACGCACGCGACGGTTCAGTCTATCTCTGTCATAAACTCTGCGTGCGACAGAGACAGGTGACCCGCGACGGCTTCTGCTATCTCTTTCGCACTTAGTTTGTGACAGAGATAGACTGAAAACCGCCGCGTGCGCCTGCGTCACTTAGCCAACGCCCAAAATGATGACAGTGTAACTTATATGACCTCCAGAAAGTCAATAAAACATTTCATTAGGTATATTAGATGTTTATTGCCCGTTGTTTACAATTTCAAACACATAAGTTGATTTATAGTGCTTTTTAATTAAGAAAATTTAATAAGTATTACATTTATATGTAAGGAAATTGTGAAACTAGCCCATTTTTTCATAATTTTTTTGAGTGAGTCCATGAATGTCGATCCATTACAAAAGTACTTCTTTTCTTCAGAACTATTTCTTTCCTAATTTGTGTCTTTCATCAGTTATACAAACGCGCAGTTACCTATTAAACTTTTGGCCTGGAATATCCTATTCCAGTTTATAGTATAGTCACAGAAGAATAACATAAGGGCGGAAACTCCTAGGGTCCCACGCAATATGCGTCTCCGTTCCCCGTACCCGCACCTCTCCCTCATTCTTGTATTGTCGAGTCTGTTGAGGGCCAAATACACACATATGGACGTGTGCACGGATGTATAGTTTCGTTTGTAGTAGTAAGCAAATGATGCTCCGCTTCTAGGAAGTGCCATACCTATTCTAAAGTAATATTTAGCAATAACAACTATCTTCTTGTAATAAACATTTTTGATTGTTCTACTTAAAGAACAACCGAATTCTTCTAGACTACAAATCTGGCGGTAGCAGTATGCTGCACCCTCCGATTATATCCAACCTTCAGAGGAGCTACCGCCAGGTCATAAACTGCCATGGGCCACATGGGGGAGCTTGAATCGCTTCCGAACTGAGGTAGGTCGATGTAGGCACAGTCTGGCGTGCTGGCGCTACTTTGACCATGCAGAAGCACAATGCCAGTGTGGTCACGACGACCAGACTATGCAGCACCTCCTCTCATGCTTTTTGTGCCCTACCAGCTGTACCATGCTTGAACTATACTCTGCCTCGGAGGAAGGCGTAAAAGTGGCGACGTATTGGAAGAACAAAATTTTAAATTTGTACCAGTGACACAATAAGAAGAATTGTTCTCCTTATCCTTTTACTTTGGATCCTTAGATAAGTTGCTATAGAGTCGGGAACGTGCTTTCTAAAAATTATATTTTTTTAAAGGACGCCTTCTGCAGAACGCTTAAACATCATACAGTTAAACTAGCTATTTATTACCTTTATGTCTTTGATTATTCTATGAATGTGTGCGTACTTAAACACACGCACGTGTACTATCATATATCTGAACCTAAAAAATTATACTATCACTTCTTTTCAGCTGCAGGGGACGTTTTTATTCTTAAATTACGCCTTCAGAAGAAGGTGCCATCCAACTCGATCAGCTGTTTACAACATTTGCCATGGCTTTTTATATTTCTGATATCGTCCCTTCTATTGATGTGTACTCTTTCTGTTCCTAAATAGTTATGCTATCACAACTTTTCAGCTGCAAGAATATTGTTTTTCTTAAAGTACGCCTTCTGAAGAAGGTTTGAACATGCCATACAACTCAATCAGCTGTTTATTAAATTTTCCATGACTCTTTATGTTTCTGATATCGTCTCTTCTGTTGATGTGGACACGGGCCCCTTCAATCCCGGACCAGGTCTTCGCCATCGCGACGAGTTTGCTCCAAGGCATTGGCCATTCTCCTCGTAGGAACTGTAAGGGAAGATATTGTCATTTGTGGTACTATATTATAACTGAGCAAAGTTAATTATTATTGAATGCGCATGGAAGGCACTCAGTGGTCCACCATAAGGACTTATTGGTAATTAAGTTCTATGGTCACAGATAACATACATCAGCAAACTATTATAATATGAAAATTGCTGTCAGCGTACTTTACTGCCGAACCATAGTCACCTTTATTTCTATATATGAAATGCATTGATTAGCTTGAAAAAGACTTGGCCGCTGGCAGCCACGAGGCTATTGTTTTTCGCAGGCTGTACTGAGCGTTTAGTTAATAGAAATAATTGTGAATATAGTTTGACAATTAAAGTGCGTTGCCAGCCGCTGCCGTTTCAGTGTGCATTGGCCCTAACATCAAACATTCTCGAAGACGCGTGGACCGCTTTGGATATTCTTATTGTTTAAAGGAGCATACTTATCATGTGGTCCCATAGAAAGTTTACTAAAATCATTTACTTAACAAAAAGAAATAAAACACTGTATGATTTACAAAGATTCCCGTACTAGGTACAAGCCTGTATCGCGGTAAAATCGGTTGTGTAAAGTGTGTTCGCCGAGTGTTGATAAATATTATAACTCGTTTCCAACTGGCAACTGTCGCTTTATTATCGAAAACTATATGGCGCCTGTCGCTTGTCTCCCGCTGTCGCCGTTTGCGTGGTACGAGACACGCAGTTGATATCAACCGCGGCCGATCGGGCGAGCGGACGTGGCCATTCCGTACTGGAATGTGCTTCGAAAGAGTCGTCTGGGTGTTGCGTGTTGTTTTCTGTTTTATACAGTTCATAATTATAGTGTAAAATTGTATAAATAAAATTGTGTAACTTTTTAAATAATTATCGGGCCCAAATTTATAATGAGTTAAGAAGCCCTGAATTTATCAATTCTCCGCGAACAGACAGAGGTTTTTTAGTTTAGAAAAATTATTCATAAATGAGTTTCAATACTATAAAAATAAAGCTAATAGTATTTTATGCAACAGTTATAACGAGGGTTAAAAAATGCGAGCCTTGGCGAGCATCGTAAATTGACGCCATCGAGCATTTTTTTGACTACTTATACAACGTTGCATACAATACTTTTTCTACGACTACATTTACAAAAATAAATACAAAAATAAACAAAGAAAAGTACGAAATACTACCATATGTTTCGTAGACACTAGCCCCCTTATTCATTAAAAAATATGAACTGTGTGCTAAACCTATTTTAGTTGAAATGTGTTTTGTCCTTGTCCCTCTTTTCAATATTTAACATAATTAGAACGAGACCAAACATATTTTAACTAAAATAGGCTTAGCAAACGATTGATATCTTTTATGAATATGAGGGTAGGTATCTATGGAAAACTTAATTTTTTTTATTGACGTTTTCCTAGTTACTAAAAGTGCCATTTTTGAAACATGGAGTCACTTAAACGAATGTTTTTCATACAAAAAACCGTTTGTTTAGTGACTCCACGTTTGAAAAATGGCACCATAAGTTAAAATAACGATTTTATTATGTTGGCAGTATGGTAGATCTAAAGAAAAAAGTTATAGGTTAAAGTTATAGGTAAAAATAAATACAAAAATAAACAAAGAAAAGTACGAAATACTACCATATGTTTCGTAGACACTAGCCCCCTTATTCATTAAAAAATATGAACTGTGTGCTAAACCTATTTTAGTTGAAATGTGTTTTGTCCTTGTCCCTCTTTTCAATATTTAACATAATTAGAACGAGACCAAACATATTTTAACTAAAATAGGCTTAGCAAACGATTGATATCTTTTATGAATATGAGGGTAGGTATCTATGGAAAACTTAATTTTTTTTATTGACGTTTTCCTAGTTACTAAAAGTGCCATTTTTGAAACATGGAGTCACTTAAACGAATGTTTTTCATACAAAAAACCGTTTGTTTAGTGACTCCACGTTTGAAAAATGGCACCATAAGTTAAAATAACGATTTTATTATGTTGGCAGTATGGTAGATCTAAAGAAAAAAGTTATAGGTATATGGCTAGGAGTACCGTTTTGGTGAAATAACGACACATGTGCTATTATATTAGGAATAGACTATAGACTTTTCTGAAATCAAATAATCTATGTTCTTATATTAGTGTTCGGGACCATTTAAAAGACAGATAACAGTACAGGAGTAGAAAAGATAAGTTACCTGATCAAAAGGCCGCCGTCCTATATGGAACATGATGTACAGCAATGGCGCCTTGTTCACAGGGACGTCCACTTCGCTCGACTCCTGGATGCCAAGTTCTTTGTAAATTCTTTCCGCGTGTAGTTGAAGATGGTCGTATATTACCTGAAGGTAGAATGAGGTAAGTGAAAAATTAAAAATATTTCAGTCGAAAAAAGGATTAACGATATTTTATTGCAGCTGATAAAACACGCAATAGAATTTATTTTGAATAATATGATATTTATAGCAAGTATGTACCTATGTGTTTTTATTTGTTGGTTATTTTTAACCGACTACAAAAAAGGAGGAGGTTATCGTCGGATATGTATGTTCACCGATTACTCAAGAACTCAAGACCAATTTAGAAAATACTTTTTTATTTTTTGTTTGTTTGAACGGTTTGCACACTTGTCAGGTGACCCCATAGAGATTTTATCAAAATCGGTTCAGAAGTGCGGGCGGGAAGCCGGTTTTTAGATTAAGATTAGTTTATGTTCAACTCTTAGGTCTCCAGACTTCCTATCAACCTAAAGGTCTAAGTGCTAAAATATGTGGACTTATTAAATTTCAAATAATGTGTGAAATAAAGTTTTTCAGTTTATCTTAATCAGTGGTACACTAGTTTTACCCTGAGACTATCCCGTCCAGGTGACGTCATCAGTATCTGACTGGTGAAGGCAGCAGCATCGCTTGCTCGCTCAGCGTTAGCACCGGGCACGTCACCCTAAAACAAGCAATGCTTTTTAAAATAAGTAGGTAATTATGGGGATACATGAAGTTTTCGGGGTCTAGTGCTGCCCCCATTTGAAATAAATTATTTGAAAGGAAACAGAAATCTATATTATTATCATTTATAATTTTGTCTCATTCGGCTCTAGATAACCCTTTATTATGAACTACTGCTTACAGTTTAAAGTGAGAACATGAAGCTTTTATTCGCACATTTGCAGAAAACGGCCGCTTTTGGTAAATAATTTATTTCAAATGGGAGCAGCACTAGGCCCGGAAAATTCATGCATCCCCCTTAAAGGAAATGTCAATAAATCGTGCAGCTCCAAAAGGCTTAAAAAAAACACGGCTGCCACGTTACTACTGCCACAGAATATAATTATAATAGTACTGAAATACAGAAGGACCACTCTTGGATAGGTGCAAAATTAAACCCAGTTACGACGTACTAAAGTCCCATTTCGTTCACACGCCGCACGAATAACTTTCAACTTATTAGCCTAAAGTGCGCCGAACGAGCCGAAATGTTTCTTAAATCTGCAAAGCGACGGTCCGTTTCCGTATCTCTATTTATTTATTATTTATTTTATTGGTTCGTGTACACTTGAAAATTTACAAATAAACCCTATTTATCCCTATTTTTAATTTTTTCAATAATTTCAACCTTATGTTTGTAAATGAGCCGCGTTTGTGGGGCGGCCTAGCTTCATACCTAAACTGCGGATTACGCCTGGCCTGCTACTGCAAGATCTTATATTGACCACAGAGTAAGAACCGCTTCAAACATTCAGCAAATTCGGGAAAATCCTCCAGCCCGAAGTGATTAGATATCATGAATGTTTTCTTAGACTGTGTCACCACTGCTTCTATTTCTTGGGTATACCTGTCATCCTTATCTTTATAGCTAAGAGCTTTAACCATGGCAGCCATTTTACTTTTAAACGATCTTAAATTGACCACAGAGTAAAAAGTTTCCACTTACCTCTTCAAATAATCCGGCCAACTCAGGAAAATCATCCAGCCCCGAACTGATTGGATATCGTGCATGTTTTCTTAGACTGTGTCACCACTGCTTCATTTCTTGGGTATGTTTGTCATCTTTATCTCTAGAGCTAAAGCCTTTAACCATGACAGCCATCTTACTTTTAAAAGAACTAAAATTGACCGCAGGTTAAGAAATTACCAGTTACCTCTTCAAACAATTCAGCAAATTCCGGGAAGTCTTCAAGCCCAAACTGATTAGATATCGTAAATGATTTCTTAGACTGTGCCACCACTGCTTCTATTTCTTGCGTATGCTTGTCATCTTCGTCTATGGAGCAAAGAGCTTCGGCGATGGCGAGAGCGATGGACGAAGGGGAACTGTGGCTGCCGTCGAAACTTACTGAGCTTGATGTGGCTAGTAAAAAGAAAAGTTAAGTATTTATTTACTTATTTCAAAAATTAAAAACATTGTGTGAAGTATTGATTCGGCATCGTGATAAGATTAATTTAGATTTTTAATTTAGTTTTGACGACCTCTGTGGTCTAGTGGTCACCACTGCCACTCCGAGGGTCCCGTATTCGATACCCGGTCAGGTCAAGATGGAAAATGATCTTTTTTCAGATTGACCTGGGTCTTGGATGTTTATCTATATAATTAGTTGTTATAAAATATAGTATCGCTGAGTTAGTATCCCATCCACACAAGTCTTGAACTTACTTTGGGGCTAGCTCAATCTGTGTGATTTTAATTTAGATTTTGATTTAGTTTCAATTTAGATTTTAACTTTAGTTTTTAGTTTATTCGAATTGTTCGGTACTTTTAAAATGTAATTAATTACACGTTATGTCACAGTGCATATAAAAACAGTCTGGGTAATTTAATTTTACAGTGCAAATATTTTTTAACCACAAGGCCATTTCCTTATTTATTTATTCTAACAAAAATATGACGAAATACGAAAACAGCTCTGATTGAATCAGCCGAGTGCATCAAAATTTTTTTCTTTATTGTTTACTTGCTCTGTCTTGGGAAATGTAAACCCAAATTCCACATAGTTCTTTGACTTCAATGTCATAACTTTTGATATGGTAGGAACAAAATGCTAAACTTACTTGTGTTACCAAGACTGACGATCCGCACGTGTTTTCTCGGCTTGTGTGACCTGTCGTGCATGTTGTGTGGATCGCCATTGGCAGATACTAGAAAATATAAAATCTATACATATTATGAAACAGTAAAAAAGTTACTGTTCATTGAATACATTACAAAAAAAATTGAGGCGATGGAGGTATAGTTGAGTTTGTTTGTCTGTTTGTACACGCTAATTAAATAACTCCGGAAATACTGGACGGATTCCAATGAAACTTTTTTTTGTATAAAAATGACGCCTTAACAAACATTGTTTAGCCGGATGAGCATTCTTTGCTGACTCAAAACTCAAAAGTCGAAGATCTGGTACACCTGATGCGTGATACGTCGGAGTCGTAAAGTCCACGTGAACGAATTCGTGGGCTTTAGCTAATTATAAAAATATAATACACATTTAGGAATGGCATCTGAATGACATAGGTTTCTGGAAAGGATCCCCTGGCTTCTAAATATTTAGTTCATTATATTTGTCATAACACGTTCTTCTCATAATGTTTCTCTAGTCATAATCTTCATTAACCTTAAGTATTTTGACATAATTTTGACTCTCAATAGATTATAAACTTATGACAGTTATTATTACACATCTTTTTAGCATAAAGTAAAATAACATACGAGTGAGGGCGTTATAACTTTTATACAAAATAAAGAAATTCGGTAAATTTGATTTTACTTTCGAAAAAATATTTATTATTTCAAATGTTTGTTTTGTTTTTCGTGTGTACACTTATCAACACTAATGTCAGATTCTTCAGGCTGCCTAAAGGCATCTGACATAGCTTGACGACTGCCTTACATAAAAACAGCCTGGACCAAATGGGGGCGTCACAACTTTTCTTGTTCCCCTTGACAATGAAACTAAAAGATAACATACCAATCTGCTCCTTCTTCGTTTCCTTCCTCGCCCAGTTCAGCATCTCCTCATAGGTGATAGTGACCAACATCTGTAGAAGTACCGAGCCACCAACAGGGTGTACGTGCGAAGGAAGCGTCTTCTCTATGACGGTACACGAGTTGACGAACGTGCGGGGCACGCAATCGAGGGATCGGGAGATACAAGTTAGGCAGAGGGACATCGTCTGGAAATGATAAAATTGGTCAATTTTATTTTATTGGGAAGACCAACAACTTTTTTAATTTATATAGATCACAACATAGATACAAAAAGTCCATTACAGGTTCTCACTGATAGAAAACATTGTATTTTTACCCGACTGCGCCAGAAGGAGGGTTATGTTTTCGATAGCAATGTATGTTTGTTTGTATTGACACGCTCTGCAGCCTGAACGGTTCGATGGATTTAATCTTGAGAGATGACGTTTAGATTCATATTTACTGTGAGAGTGACACTGGGTATATTAAAATAAAAAAATAAAAAAACAGAAAAATAAGAAATAATAGAAAAAACAGAAAAATAAAAAATTATAACAAAACAGTTTTTTGTTGTTCTAATAATTACTTGTTAAAAGATTTCGATCTCTAAATATCATTTATTACCTCCAATCTACTCACGAAGCTACAACTTTAAAACATCAGGATATTCGGTCCTTAGTCCTTAACTTATTTTCCAGGTATTTAAAAAAGACCCGCTTTTCAAGAACGCCATCTAGTGTTGAGTAGTGGAACTACATATTCCAATGGATATCTATAGCATCATCTTTAATTTGCTACGCAAACTAAAAACCCCGACTTTCAAGCGTTAGCCCCCAATATCTTAAACGGCTGCACCTATTTCCAAAAACCACCGCAAGGGAACTTGCTTTCATCGAAATCGGTCCATCTGTTTGAGAGCTACGACTAAGATTGTCTGACCACCTTGAAACTGCTATATTACTTTGTATATACTTACATAGTAAAGCACTTAATATTTGTCTGCGATCACTTGAAATTCGAATCATCATCATCATGCGAGCGTATTTTCCCAGTTGCATCCTCAGCAGTAACACTTCAAAGCCCGGGGTCCGCTACCTAACCAAGGAGGTTTGACGAGGTAACTGGTTTTTACACAGAGCGACTGCCGTCTGACCTCATCAACCCAAAGGGTTACCAAAGGGTTACCAGAACCAACCCTCGGATAGTTTGATGATCAAACGCTAGATGGCGTTCGGGACCCACAGTTTATACGTGCCTTCCGAAACACGGAATCATCTTTCTTTTTGGATAATCAAGTGATTCCCTGCCATATCCTAACCAGACTAGTAACAACTTTTCAAAAAGTCTGCTTTCCAGTAGAATTCGAACCCATGACCTTCGTGTCACGAGGCGAACTCCTTGAACACGGGACCACGGAGACAATGCCACTTGAAAATCGCATATTTAGATTATTTAGAATGAATCCCCTATGCCCAGGTAAACAGCAATGGGCATAGGGGACCTTTTCCATGTTCCTTATTCACGCACGTACAAACACATAAGTGCTTGTTTCAAGAAACACTTGCCTGATACATAGAAGCGCCACTCTGTATGGCGTTAACTAATATCGGAGGAATGAACTGTAGCGCCGACCCCACTATTGCCAAGATGCCTGCAAGCCAGGGCGGTCTGCGGTCACACCACACCTAAAAAAAATATACGCCGATTCGTAAATGTTATAAATCTGTCAAGCAACAACAACATTTTTAAAAATTCGAGTGTCGTGGTATAAAACCTTACACTTTTTTTCGCCTAGCGGATTTTTTACAAAACAGGTAGCCGAAAAGCAATCCTGTAGTACATTTTTAGAATAGTCTTATAAAGCCCTTTCATTTGATACCAAACACGATAGGGTTTCTCATACAAGAAATTGATGACGTCATTACTGGCTACCGCTCACGTCATTACTGAAAATGGGAATATTTTTAAAAACTACCGCTCAAAAAGATTGACGACGGAAAAAGTAGCCTGTATTAATCCAGGGTGTCAGCTTCCTGCATACCAAATTTTGAAAAAATTGGTTCAGCTGTTTGCTCGTGAAGAAGTAACAAACATACATACACATACACACTTACAAACTTTCGCTTTTATAATATTAGTGTGATACAAGTTAATAAGTTAATTTGATAGCCGAATAAAAAAAAAACCATCCAAAATGTAAAGAAAGCCATCTAGTGATGAATAGCCCAACTATTGATACGATTGGATATCAGTAATGCCACGCCATCTATATTCTTTTAGGGAAAGCCTTGACTGTTGATTCCCAATTACTTTTAAGCAGCTACATCGATTTTCATCAAATATAGCTTACGACCGCCGCAAAGGATCTTGCTTACACGCAAAAAAACCGCATCGAAATCGGTCCATCCGTTCGAGCGATACGATGCCACAGACAGACTGACAGACGTTAGCGTCAAACTTATAACACCCCTCTTTTTTTGTCGGAACTTAAAAATGTGACTCATGTGACCTGTCTTTTATCCAAACACGCTGCCCAGTCCCTTCCAGAGATTTCCAAAGCGTAGCAGAGTGTTGACTTCAACTCCGCCTTGCTACCGATCGTAGCGAGTATATAAGTGAGGGCGCCGGCTGCGCGGGCGAACTCCTCTCCAGCTGAAAGAAAAGTAGGTAGGTACTCAGATAAAAAGTTAACAAAATATAGGGTGACATTTTAAACACTAGCAACATTTTTAGAGCCCGAAATACTTTCCCTAAAAATAATTATCGAAATGAAAAAAAAAAACTTTCCATAAAAATTTGCCCTCAGCCAAATGGATTTTGTATGGGAGGGCGAAATAAACTAATTTCGCCCTCCCATACAAAATCCATACAAATATTGCCTTATTTAATAAAACAGGTGATATTACGGGTAGAAACTTACGTAACATAAATGTTTTAGTTACCCCGTATTATAGGCTGAAAACAGTCAGTAAATCGTTTAAGGGAAACTGTATAAAGTTTTATAATAAATTGCCAGAATCGGTCCTTGATATGCCAGATAGAAAATTTAAATCTTATGTAAAGAAAGTACTTTGTGAGAAGGCTTATTACGGAACCGATGATTATCTTAAAGACAAAAACGTCTGGCTTGAGCTTGGCGCGGGTCCCTTTTAAAGGTTTATATTTGTACACTCACAAATGACATAATTTGAGTACAATCAGTACATGAATTTTATACAAATTGACATTAATTTCAAATTTGACATTTTTAATTAATAATTATGACATAGCAATGTATTCTCAGTCCACACATCTTATTTTAATAACAGTATAATTGTAAGGTTGACGTTTTTGGAGAAAATGCTGCAGTACAGTTTGTTACCGCTTCTTCTGTACTCGCGCTTTGGAGGCGGCAGTAAACTTAGTTGTAAGTAAATGATTTGACGTCAACAACTAACTATTAAGAAATCGGAAGAAAAAATAAATGACAATTATCAAGTGATTTAAATATCCAAAGATAAATAAATGATTTTTGACTTTTGATTTTTGACTCAGAAATGAAGTCCCAATGTCTCACACTAATTGTATGAGAAATTGAGACTCCATTTTTGAGGCGTACCGTGCTTTCATGCAGAGTGCTCTAGATCGATCATTTTTGAAATCCTTAGGAGGGGCCTATGTCCTGCACTGGACTTTATGCGGCAGAGATGATGATGTACATTCAGCTATTTGGACTTAATGAGAAGGTGATAGACAAAATTTCAAGCATCGAAAACATACGGTGTGTATCTTTGGTGAACTTGCAAAATCCGTCGGCAGTACACAGAAATCCGTTGCATTTCTTAGGGGTCCCTTCTACGCTGTACCATAGACCGTCCGCCGGCCATCGAGAATTGTCTTTGGACATATGTCTTATAGCGTAAATAAGTAACGTTCTCGCTAGAAAACAGTTCCGCATCATTAGGACCTGAAAACGAAAAATTATTTCTTAGAAGGTTAATAAATAAGTTAGTTCACCTCGCTGTATTGCAGAAAAATTCAGAACGAAATTTAGCATGCCATGATTGTCTTTGTTTATAATTGACATACAAATTATATCTGTGTGTCCATTCGAAAATCGTCAAGTTTAAGTTCAGTTCGTCTGACGTAACCGAGAAGATTCTTAGATAAAGGTGTCGGAGGTGACTTTAAACTGATAATTTTATTTCTTGTTATTGTTACGAAACTGGGGTTCTAGATTTGGAGAAAAACGCAAAACTTCGTAGGACGGTATTTATTCACTATGGAACCCTAGGTTGATACGTGAAGATGGTCTTCCTGCTGTCCAAGCCCAAGTCGCGCAGCAGCTGAGGTCCGGGTATCTCGCCAAAGTTTTCGCAGGTACTTACAGTTGTCGCACTTAGGAAGATCTCCTTCGCTTCAATTCTCTTCGAAGTGATCGCTCGTAGCTAGTATTGAACTGCCGCTCGTAACTTGATCGCCTTTTTATATGCGCCGTTATAGTGGTCTGCATTATTTACGACTATTCTTCATACTAGACGATTTCGATGATGGGAATGGTCGAGGCGCTGGTACGTGTGTGTGAGTGCCACTGGCCAAACATATCTAGACTTTATGCTTGTTTATATATAAGGACATAATGCCTAGTTTCGCTTGCGCCATTCGGACGAATTTCCACGGATTTATTGCTCGCGAACATTCTGCGTCTGTTTCGTTCGTGACATATTTTTTGCATTACCTTGACAACTAAAGAACAAGATGGCTGCGGCTGCGCTAGCAAGACGATAAGCTCGAGTCCTATTGCTGTTTTGTCGGGTAAGTATTGATTACGAGCGAGCGTGACGTCACTGTTCATGTCGAAGAGGTTGGGACTGACGAACGTGAACCATGGGTAAGGCCCATCTTTTATGCTTTCTCCTTGGTCCTTGTCTTGGAACACCTGTAAGAAAGAGAAAAAAGATTTACAATAATTATAGATAAAGAGAATTCTCTATTTGTTGACAATAACAAAGGTCACAGAATAAAGGTTGTTTTTAGGGACTGAACTTCCCTTAAAGTATGGAGTAAACAGAGTAATAGTTAGTCGTTTTGATAGTATTATATACTTACCTGATTTAGCATTAATCTGTAAAAAAAAAAGGTACATATGTATGTACGAATATACTGTACACATTTATATATGTTTGTTTTTTTTTTATTAATTACTACGACTACTGCTACTGCTTTTTTAATAAATTCAATTTTTTTTGTTCGTTTCCACTTGAACATTTTTAAATAAAACATTTATTCCCAAGTCTAGTTAAATTTGTTTAAGATAGAAATTGTTTAAGTAGACTTAGACTTCACCTTTTTCGCACACTTGTTCGATAAAGTACTTACCTGATGTATGAAATGGAGTTCAGCGCCTCTGTACACGAGACACTTGAAGAGTTCATTGCACTTGGCGTGAACATCTCTGACGTCACGGGTCTGCTGCTGTACATGCAGCCCGGCTAGATCCGAGCCCGTCGTGCAGATCGCCGGCAACAGTTGCGCCACGCAAAGAAGAATGTTCAGTATGTCGTTCAAAAGTAGGGGAGTGGTTGATTCTGTTGTGTTAGTCTGGAAATGAAAAAAAAACTTACAAACACGAATCTACATAGAAACAATACTTAATAAGGCTGCATGTTCAGTAAAGCGGAGAGAAGAGAGGTCCGGCGCTATGTTAAAATTAATCAATCAAATTGCACAAAACATGATCTCCAAATATTAAGACTCACTCGCATCAGCTAAATAAGCTTTTAGCGTGTTCTACAATAAATAATAATAGAATATACGCTCCAGGGTGGGAATGTGCACGTAATGGCGTATTAAAGGAGAAACCCGCTCTCGGAGGTAAGCCCCGTGATGGTGAAACCGGAGCCGTACCTCTCGACACCCTCAGCTGCTCACATTATGTTGCGCCCTGGCCGCATCTTCGAGGCTAGTTAGGGTGCCCACAGGCAGTGTAGCCAACGAGCAGCAAGTCACCATCTACCAGGCTAATTTTAGTGAGAGATTTTTATGTAGATGTCTGTATCTCACTCCATAACCCATTTATCCGGTCTACTAACATCCCATCCACATAGCCCAAACCAAGTAAATCCCTCCCTGGCAATAGTTCGGCAGCTATGATGGAATGTCCGTTAGTGCATCTCAATGGTACATTAAGGCATAGATAGACCTCCATAGATGCAGCCATCTCACTTTTTAGATAAAAAGGTACTATAAGGCCTCTTCATGTTGGCTTTGGCCCCATGAACGCCTGAAAAGACCGGGTCCCCATGGCTGAGAAGCGTACCGACATAATAAATAATAATACATGCGCTCTGCTTCAGTGGGCAGGGATTATTAACAAGTTTTAAAAATTCGTACAAATAAACGATCTAGGCAGGGCCGCGGAGATGAGAAGCGGATAAACGGAGCGGAGAAGCGAAGTGGGGAAATGGAGCAGGGAAGCGGAGCAGAAAAGCGGAGCAGGGAAGTCGATTGCAGACCGGCCTAGCTCCACTTCACATAATTGATCTCTCGTACATACGAACGTCACTTTGTCTTAGGAGAGAGGCGCGCCGCTGCTCCTTGTTTTTGAAAATTTGTGCGCTTTTATTTCCACCGCGAACGTCCGATTTATCTGACAAACGTTGTCATTGTCTCATTCCGCGAGCGTCGGATATTTCAGACAAAAACACGGGAACTGATATAAAATCTCGCGGTGAAAGGGTTAAATCCTCATTTATGAGATTAGATAAAATAGTGAATAAAACTACACATCACTCGATATCCTATATATCCTAATCTGTTCAGGCCTACCAAACGTATTTCATACAAATCGCATAGAAAATGTTTGTTAATCCGCCCGCCGCCCGCACCTCCTTCAGTCTCTTTAGTTATCATGACCCCGCGCCCCTGTACCCCGCAGACGAAGATTCAAAATTTTTCGGGGTCTAGTGCTGCCCCCGTAAAGCTTTTTTACACATTTGCGAAATACGGCCACTTTAAACTATAAACAGTAGTTCATAAAATAGTTTTAAATGTTAACTAATACATGATCAAGACAACACTTTGAATGATATCTCCGTTTCCTTTTAAATAATTTATTTTTAATGGGGGCAGCACTGTACCCCGAAAAAGGGTAGTATCCAGGGTCAAAAATAAATTATTTTGTAATAAGAGAATAAATTGTAACAAAATTATGTCACTTGTCATTGATCACATCCATTTTCAACGTGATTATAGATTTATTATTGCAGAAAAACCGATAATAGAAGCTATTTGACTCCAAAAGTCCATAGACGATGTTTGTTTTGACGTCTAGAAAAAATGTTTCAGATTTGACTTGTTGGAAAACAGCGGATTTCATGAATCCTCTTAAACCGCTCAGTTTACCTGGCAGTATCGCACTGTCAATATAGTGAGTGTTTCATTGAGCATGCCAGCAAATATCCTCTGCGCCATCCGAGGTGGAACCGTATCCCACAAATCTTTTCTGCTACCTAAAACATACAAAACATAATTTAAGTAAGTCTAGTTAAAGTGGGTAAATGCCAACGTAAATTATGATACCTTACACGAAGATTATCTAAAATATGGAACTCCAGATTGCACCAGCACAGTTGAGGAGATCGGTGACACGGCGGGAGTGCGACTTCGCAAGTAAAGCGACACCAGGCGTGGTCTGATGGATGGGTGACCACAAGTGACAAAAAAAATTCGAGCTCCTCCGTGCTTCGGAAGGCACATATGAGCTGTTGGTCCCAGCTGTCATCATTGTATGGCAGTGGTCAAGCTATATCAGATGCCTTTAGGCAGCCTGAAAAACCTGACACCGGTACTGGCCACTTATACACTTGAAAAACAAACAAACAGCACAGTGACGTCAGATCCAATCGACTGTTTTCATTGGGCCATCAGTTGACAGGTTAGTTTGCTCTGTCAAATGTATCCAATAACAGCAGCTAATTGGAACTGACTTAACTGTGCTGCCATCTGTCCCATTTTTTGAAAACCTATGCGTGTTTTCTATATAGTGCTAGCGGTACGCCAAAATAAGCTGCAAATGGTGTTAAAAGCATGGAAATCAAAACGATTGATCTTGAAGCCATACGAATAATATTGACAGGTAGCAGGAATAAAAGGAGAGAAATTATGATGTCATCTCTTCTTTGGATGAAAAAAAAATTCTGAACCCTAACTTGTGTGGTATCTAATGAAAGGGCTTACAAAGCCAATTCTTAAAATATATCACATAATGCCCAAACTTGGTATTTTTTCAAAATGATTTTTATTTTAATTTAAAACGAGTGACTAAAATGATGTGATATATTTTTAGAATCGGCTTAGTAAGATTATCAGATACCACACACGATAGGTTTAGAACAATTATTTCCCATACAAAAAAGAGATGACGTCATAACTTGCCTCCTTTTTGTGTTTTTTTTTCGTACTACGGGTCAAATTGATTCGTACGGCCTAAAGAACAACCGTTCCGATTTTCATGCTTTTATCACCATTTGCAGCTTTTTACTGAATTTCGGGGTGTACCGCTAGCACTAATACAAATTGAGATATGTGCGAATCGCCCAAGACTGTCCGTTACCAATTGCATAGCTTCCAGCGATTTCCCCTTGGGCTCACAATTTGAATTATTAGCGTTTACAAGCAAAATGTTTAACAACCAACCAGCCGTCATGCTAACCATTCATATAAAGCCACCATCCCTGCACTGACGGCGTCCCCGCTTGATGCACCGTCTTGCTGCCGTCTATAGGTCTACCACCAGAGTCTTGGAGGATGTACAGTGAAAGCACTCGGTTGTGCAAGTCTAACACCCTTTCGGCTACGGCCTCCGACATTGTGACGTAGCGTTTGTAACACGCCTGAAAAAGAGCAAATTTTTTTTAATTACTGAAGCAATTTGTTGTTGGGGCAACCAAATTTACTGAAACTATTTTAATAGTAGGTATATTGAGTCCATATTTCTATGTATAATGGACTGAATTTACCCTTTAAATTTTCTCAGTGTAATTTGTCGTTTATATACGTTTCAGCGCGCGAATTTAATAGTGTTTTAAACGTAGGTACAATCCCCGACACATAAGTTGACCTATACAGAACGACGATTTCAGGTATCAACGGTGTGCTGTATGAGGTGGAGACGTGTAATAGAGCCCGTAACCATAGCAACGAAGTGACGCCATCCTTCCGCGCAGTATCTGCCTTGGGAGAGGTAGATACTCACGCGCTCTAAGAGTACAGTCGCACACAATCTTTATTTAAAATTAAAGTTTTGTTTTGATAATCGGGAATTTTAAATTTCATGGGCAACCACGAAGGATCCCTATTAGCGCTTATGCCTCCGGCTATATCTGCGCCGACGACCGCGATTTTGGTTCAACTTACATGCCGGAGCTTGTAGGTATGACTCTGTGACAATAGTATAAGTACAAATATATCAAAATAAAAAAAAATTGATACTATTTTTCAGGTAATTTAGCTGGTGGTTAAAAAGCCAGCCTGTGTGTAAAAAATTTTTGCTCGTAAAAATATAGGTAAATCGAAAATAAAGAAGATACCTACAAGCTTTCAGATTAAAGACAGAGATGACAATACTTGCTTGTGACGTCACGTATCAAATAAAAAAATAGAATTCTTTTTGTTTGAAAGGGCATTACTTGTCAGGTAGTCCTATAGAAATTTTATCAAAATCGGTTGTGTAGTTTGGTGTTGAACTCGGTTTTTAGTTTAGAAAATTAATCAATTTTATGTGCCGATACAGCTACACTGTTAACTTCAATTGGGTGAATGACAAAGATTTATGGAAAGTAGTTAAGTATCGCAGGGACTGAACTTGCATATCATACTATCGCAGGGAAAAATATGACGAGCGGTTTAAGTCCTCTGTAGTCTAATAAAAATGATTGATGATAGTCACTTTATTGAAGCAATTTTGTATGGCTGACGTTTCGTTTAGACCAGTGGTTCCCAATTAGTTTTTTCTACGTACCACTCCATTAAAGACCTCAAACTCGCGTACCCCTTATTGCAGGAACGATAAAAAAATGAAGATGTATTTTACATTTATTACTAATCATGGAGAATACCAGTTTGAGTAATGTGACAAATGTGCACGTTTTTCTTTACACAACTCCGAAAAATCTGGTTGCATTTTGGTTAGCTTCAATCTCAAGTCGTCTTCGAGATGAAGTTTATGACAATGTTCAGTTTTTAAGCTTGTCATTGCAGAAAATCCACTCTCACAAAGGTACGTCGTGCAAAATGGCAATAATTTTTTTATTGCTGCTTCGCCGACACGATAAATGTCTCTAAGACCAGCATACAAATTGACCAGTGATTGCTCTGCAAAACAATTGTATGTTTGCAAAATTGTTTTTAACTGATTTAATATCTTAGTTAAAAGATTGCTGCATGTACCCCTTGATGAAACCTTGCGTACCGCTGGGGGTACGCGTACCACTAATTGGGAAACACTGGTTTAGACTATGCAAGTTATCTATTGCTTCAATAAAATGGTATGCAACTGACAAGAAACTTGCAGTCTAAATGGCTTTAAGACTGTATGATGTGTGTTGTACCTGCATTGCAGAGATCTTGTCACTACTGCTAGTGTCTTCGACGTGCTGCACGTAGCAATAGAGACTGTTTTTCAGCAACGCGGCCGCGCCCAACGTTGCGGTCAACACCGGCAGGTCAGCGTGGTCCAGAGCTTCTTGGGCTAACACGTGGAGATGCTCTGGAAGAGAAGGTACATTGAGAGTCACAATGAGGAGCTCGGTGGCCCGGCGGGAGAGTGCATTACTAGCGCTTTCGCAAGTAAAGCGACATAGGGCGTGGTCCGCACTTGGATGGGTGACCATAAGTGGCACAAAAATATCTCGAGCTCCTCTGTTTCGGAAGGCATGCATAACCCGTTGATCCCGGCTGTCATTATTGTATGGCAGTCGTCAAGCTGTCAGATGCCTTTAGGCAGTCTGAAACATCTGACACCAGTTTTGGTCACGTACACATATGAACAACAAACAATGAGGATTCAGTACAATAACATCTGGGCTCTGTTGAGGCTCCCACGACACTGAAGTGCATCGGGTATGTTTGCAGGTGCCGGCATAGATGATTTCTTATGCGCCAAAAGTCTGCTTCGTTTGTACAAAGAATGCAAAAAGGTTATAGATGAAAGAATGGATGCAGATGTGTATAGGATATATAATAAGCTACTATTATATATCCTATGATATACTAGCATAAAACTGGCTGTTAGACAGTGTAATTAACTATAATAGTTACATGGGCCTCTTTTGTCTTAAATAAATGAGTTTTATTTATTTTTATTTTCAGTTCGATCAGGCGCGGATCCATTAAAGGAAATCAAGCGACCCGACCCATGATGCACTTGCGAACATGGTACCGTTCCGACCATTCAAAAACATTTCTACCCCATTGGCCATTGCTTACCTAATAATAAGTCACTGGATTTGATAGCGAGCTGGACGAACTTATCCGGATCCGAAGTTTTTGCGACGCCACCATCGTTTTTTACGTCTTCTTCTGTAACAACAAACATACCCGAGCCATGTCTAAAAAGAGAAAGAAATAATAAAATTATTCACATTTTAATAGAGGATACAGCAAACAACTAAATGTGGTTAGCATGATTTATAGAATAAATTAAGAACAAAGGAGAAAAGATTTGTGGTTCAAGTACATAATATATAAAATACCTACAGTTACCATTACATGGACATATCAATGTTTACCTAGGCCTTTACTCTCAACCAATTCTCACCTAGAGGGTGAAATTCAGAACAACGGACTTACGTAAAAAAATTGTAAACTTACTGAAAAGCAATGGAGAATTCCTCCTCAAGCCAAATAACAATTTTGACAGCAGCAAAAGAAGCATTCCTTGGGAAATCTAATCTGCCTCCCACTACTCCTGGACAAATTGTCTCAGATAAAACTGTCTGATTTTTCTGAAATCATGTATAACAAAAAATAAATAAACTGAGATTTTTAATATTCTATTTAGATTCTGTCGGTTTGCAGTTTTTAATATTCTATTTAGATTCTGTCGGTTTGCAGTTTTTAATATTCTATTTAGATTCTGTCGGTTTGCAGTTCCAATCCTTACTTCCTTATTCTTTCTTTTTAATATATACATGCGAAAGTTACTCTGTCTGTCTGTCTGTTACCTGTTCACACTTCTACGACTGAAATTTGCCATGGATATAGTTTGAGCCCGCAGGAAGGTCATAGGATAGATTTAATTCCAAAAATGTTTTTTGACTACTGCTGTGGCCTAGTGGTCATCATGCCACACTGTTACATGAGAGTTCTCGGGTTCCACCCCTTGACTTTCAGATTGACCTGGGTCTTGGATGTTTATCTATACCTATATATATATATTGTTGAGAGAGTATCCCATAACTGACACAATCCTCGAACTTACCTTGACAACCTCCATGGCATAGCGATCACCATGCTAGTCCACCACCCAGAGGTCCTGGGTTAGATCCCAGGTCAGGGCAAGTTGGAAAATGGCCTCTATCAATTTGCCCTGGGACTTGGATGTTTATCTATATGTGTATTTGCTATAAAATATAGTATCGTTGAGTGAGTATCTCATAACACAAGTTCCGGACTTACTTTGGGTAAGCTCAATCTGTGTGATTTGTCCATATGAATTTATATGTTTTTATATTAAGTGGTCCATTAAGGGAATGAAAAGATGAGTGGACTTTTTTGAGGACTCCTATTTTTACTACCTATTAGGTATACGAAAAACTTCATAATGAGTACTAAATTTATGCAAACGAAGTCACAGTTAAATACTAGTAACGATTAATTATAAAACCTACTAGATAGTGTACCTGCTAGCATTATCAGTAGATGACAGTCTTAAAAGTTAGGTCCACTAGTTCTTACTTTTCCTATTACTCCCATTAGAATTAGTTGAAAAAGAAAGTATTTCTATAAGTCAGCTTGAAAAATTTTAAATCACTGTCAGACTCTTAACATGTTCGGAAAATAAAAAAACAAGTATATAAAATTATGAAACTCACCTGATAATACTCAAAATCCCTTTGTAACAAAATAGGGATCCTATCCATAATATTCCCATCTTCAATGACCTCCATTTTGAATTAAAAAATAAAACTAAATTAAAAAAAAAAAACAACAATCTATTTACTCAAAAAAATAAATAACTCTTATACTACACTATGGGCACAGGTGTTAAAATCCACTTTGTTTTTAACTATCTTTGATATTTCATCCTGTAGTAACTTGTGCAAAGAGACTCCATCATGTTTGTAGATCCAGTAGCCACCATCTTTAAGTACAAGATCGTAGCGTTTTGGTCCCGACACTGGGGAACTGAGCCAGATTTGTTTGTTTGGAGTTTGCCTATTTATTACATATGTTCCGTATGTATTTCCTAAAGCCACTGTTAAAACTCCATCCTGGAACAAGATGTATACTTTGGTTTAGTTAAATTGTCAATCCCATGAACTCTGCAAAGATTAATTCTTGATTTGGCATTTAGTTATCTAATATTAAATTCATTTATTCCAGAATAAATTATACACAGCACAATACATAAGAGAGAGTGGAGATTTCTTAAAAAATTTGACGCGCCTCCACACCCCAAGGCCCTAAAGTCTCCACGGCGAAAGGCGCAAATATATAAGGCTCACCTAGAGCTGAATATTTGCGCCTCTTGATGGCTTCCGCCGCAGCTGCAGCCGCGCCCGCTCGACGGGCAGTCGCTCGGCGAGCCCGACAGATGACGTCATTCAGGGCAGTATGACGCGAGAAACGACCTGCACTGCAGCGGCAAGCTAAGCCATGGTGACCCAGAGGATCGACGTCTCCTCCACAACGGCAGCGATGGGGTTCGTTAGTCCTGGCCCCAAGGCGGAGGCTTACCGCCAAGCTAAAGGTGGTGCGCTTTAGGAGGGTTCCTACGCTGGCCGAAGGGATAGCATTCAACCAGTACCCTGACTCTGGCTCACAGCTGGCTAAGAGGCGAGAACGCTCCGCCTCACCAATTGCGGTCTCTAGTAAATGGTTTCGTGCCTGCATGTAGAGCGGCTCGTCCCATTGCCTCTGTGAAGCCAGGTTCAGGGGTTGGTTGCTATCTGGACCGGCTGCACTAGACCAATTGAAATATTCAGTATAATGCCTGTATGACAACTGAGTAATAGGAAATAAAAATAAAAACAGACTGTGCGAACAAAGGAGTTCATTCCGTGTTAACCTGAACAACTCATTGTAAGAATATTATTTTAGAAGGCTTCTTTTAGAAAAATAGTCAAGTGCCAAAAACATTACAATGAACAGGAATGACATATTCGCATAGAAGTGCGAGAATAGCGGTACACAAATAAAGTGGAAATATTAGGCAGGTACCAAAAAAATGGAAAGTTAAAACTTACACTGTAAATTACATCGGCGCCTTTCAAATTTGGCGCTTGTTCCACTAATTCCTCAAAATAATCACAAAGTGATTCTAACGTTTCATTACATATTTCCTCAAACACTGCTTGGTCCAAAGGCTCCAAATGTTCAAGTTTATCACTAGAACTTGAGAATTTTCGTGAAGCACAGGAAGTAACTTTATAATTATTCTTCACTAAACTATACGAACGGATCATAGTACTGGGTGTAATATTGATCCGATTCCGCACCAGCCAACGGCTGGTACGAAGGATATTCCGTAACATTTTGTTAAAATGAAATCATAGATCAAACGACTGCTTTCTAGGTTATTTTCAATTTTTTTAATGTTTGTTTGTATTGTTGACAATTCTAAATTCTGACACAAGTGAAATTTGACATTGACATTTGGCCGTTCATGACAGTTGGAGTGTTGTTAGTATTGTAACTTAATCACTTCACGTGATAATATTTTGCTACTGGTTAATATTGTAACAATAATAGGTTATACCTTACTTTATTTTTGTATCAACATTGATGTCCTTAAATTGTTTCTTCTTTGTTTTGTTCTTCTTCAGGTTCCGGCAACATGTACGCGTTTTGTGGAGGCAACATCCACAGATTGGCTTGATAGGCCGGTGAAAGTACCGATATAGAAGGCTCTGGCACTCTAGGTATAGGTAGTAAGGAATTATACTGATTCCAGTGGGCATTAATAAAAAGAACATGTCGATTTCCACACTCTTGTAAAGGTCTGTAGTTTCTCAAGTTTGGTTCATCCCAAGGACCCCAAAGTTTACGGAACTCCTTCATCTATAACAAACAATAAAATACAGTTGCCTATCTAAATTATTTTCTCGATTTCCTTTTGTAAATCAAAAGGGAATCGAAGTAGAAGTAGGTAACGCGGAAAATAATTTTCAGATTACCTCTACGAGAGTAGAGAACCCATTTCCGCGAACAGACTTTACGATACTGTTACCTACCATTTATAAATTGACAGTCACTCGTATTACGAAAGATAAGCGTGAGAGTCTCTAAACGGGCGCATTTTTAAAATGATTTTATACGAATAATGAGAATGATTTCTATGATTGGTCTTACACAAACGAAAACCTTAGTGGTTTTTTTCATGGCGAATCCGTCCAATGTAAGCTTCTGTGTCGCTTGTGTCTTATGTCGCTTTACTTGCGAAAGCGATAGTAATGTGCACTCCCACTGGGCCACCGAGCTTCTCTTAGACTACAACACCGTTGTTCCATCTTATTTTTGCAATCCACAACATTACAGTAGTTCATATTGTAATTAAGAACAGTGGTTAGTATAAGGAATACTGATAACTGAGGTATGAAATAAAAGCAATAAATTAATTGAATTGAATTAGTTGTTGATCTCTGCCATCCATCCATCGAGAGTGTTTCAATCAGGGTAATATACCTGATTCTCAGAGTATCTAAAAGATACTCGCTGAAGGTCATAAAGGTATTATATGCCAACTAAGGATCTGATGAAGAGGTGGATGAAGTTTATGAGGACATCAGTAGGGCCATAAATACTTCTGAAACCTATTTTACGGTTGTTATGGGGGATTTCAACGCAAAACTGGGCAAGCGAGGCGATGGAGATTTTAGGCTGGGAAACTTCGGAAACGGAGTGCGAAACAACAGGGGACTTGGGCTGGATGATTTTTTGGAGCAAGAGAGATGCGATAGGATCTTCTTTGCGATGAACTCTTTCTTCAAGAAGCTGCCGCAAAGAAAGTGGACCTGGATAGGTCCAGCAAAGAAGAACCAGCCTCCTGTTGAAAATGAAATCGACTTCATCCTAACGACAAAGAGACGAATATTCAATGATGTCCCAGTGATCAATCGGATCAAAACCTGGAGCGATCACCGAATATTAAGAGGCATCGTGAATATTGGTCTCAAAGTCGAAAGGTCACGGCTGATGAGGTCGACGCTCCGACCGTCGCAGGTCCAGATCGAAAACTCCGAAGGCTTCTAGCTTGAACTATCAAATCGCTTCGAAGGCCTCTGGGATTGCGTTACAGTAGACGAGATAAACCAAGGGTTTGTAGAAGCTGTCCAAGCGGCGGGATCGAAGGTGTTTAGGTCCCGCCCCAAACGAAAACCTCAGAAAATCTCTGCTCAGACCCTAGACTTAATGGCAGAGCGACGATCAAAGCCACTGCAGGCCTCCGAAGATGCTGAATCATATCGGCAGCTCAATAGAAGTAAGTATATAAAAGTCCTTGCGACACGATATCCGCTCATTTAATACAAAATGTATTAAGGAGACGATCGAGCAGAACAAAGGCTCCCAGTGATGCTGCATTGACTATCGGTATATCGAAGTATTGAAGTGCTTATACAGTAACGCCACTATGTCAGTCCGAGTACAGGAGCAGTGCACGAGGGCTATTCCACTGCAAAGAGGTATAAGACAGGAAGACGTTATATTTCCGAAACTGTTCACCGTTGCACTGGAAGATGCCTTCAAGCTGGGGCTTGAAGGGAATGGGAAGGATTTGGCATCAACATCAATGGCGAGTATATCACTCACATTCAATTTGTCGACGATATCCTTGTCGTGGCAGAATCGATGGAAGACTTAAGTACTATGCTCGGAGACCTAAATCGAGTTTCCCAACAGGTGGGCCTTAAAATGACCATGTACAAAACGAAAATAATGTCGAATGTCCATGTCGCGCCCCTACCTGTATGTGTTGAGAGCTCCACCCTCGAAGTTGTAGACCAGTGTATCTACTTGGGTCAATTAATCCAAGCAGGAAGTTCCAGCTTTGAGGAAGAGGTCTTTCGATGAATCCGACTCGGCTGGGCAGCATTCGGGAAGCTACGCAGTTTCTTCTCGTCCAAAATACCTCAGTGCCGCAAGACGAAAGTGTTTAATCAATGTGTGTTACCAGTGACTTATGGCTCTGAAACGTGGTCCCTTACTATGGGTCTCATAAAAAGGCTCAAGGTCACTCAACGTGCTATGGAGAAGGCTATATGAGGAAATTCGTAGGAAAAAAATAGCCACTGACATAGCCCAGTGGATTAGTTCGTTGAAGTTGCAATGGGCGGGACACATAGCGCGACGAACCGATGGCCGATGGGGCAAAAAGGTTCTCGAATGGCGACCACGTACTGGCAAGTGAAACGTAGGACACCCACCCACAAGGTGGTTTGACGACCTGAATAAGGTCGCTGGAAAGCGCTGGATGCAGGCCACGCTAGATCGGTCATTTAGGAAATCCTTCGGAGAGGCATAAGTCCTGCAGTGGACGTTATGCGGCTAAAATGATGATGATGATAAGTTGTTGATCCATACATATATTGGTCAATAATTTGTGGACCTGAAATGATTGCACCACCACACTTTTTTATCTTTGTTATACGTGGCCTGCAATACAGCCAGGTATACTAACTTATTCATTTGCCTAAAAAAAGTAAATTGTGTAGATCTAAATCTATAATTTTTATTTACATGACGAAACCTAGGTACTTTTATTTATTGCTATTAAATGCGAACCTTTTACTATTTAAGCAATGCTGAATGAGGAGTTATTTTTTTTTTATTTTGAAAATAAAACCCATGACAGCAAAATAAGTATTTAACGTTTAATTTGTCTTAAAATTGTATCATAATGTAAGGTATTTTTAAATGTTAGGATATTTTTTTCTTAAATCAAAATGAACATTATTGTTCGTTAGGTATTTAAACACTGAAATTCCTGAATGAACAATTATTACAATATATCTATAAAGATGCGTCATTATCTGACATCTTTTCAATAATGACATATTGACGCTTATCATCACTCTCAAGAAAGTCATTTTGGTTATCTTGATCATTCAAAATATCTGAAGTTGGCGAAATAGATACATATTCCATTCTCTCTTGCTTAGTCCGACGTTTCTTGGAGTATGTTAGCACATTCTGACTACTTAGTAACATTGAGGCCGCTGATGATTGTATCAATTTTGCATTTTTTAATACATTTAATATTTCTACTTTAGCATAGTGTTTCTGGTCGTCATCAAGTTTTTTTAACATTGGGACAATCATTTGTGAGAAATTGATATCCTCATCATATTGATTTGACCTGTAACTGTTTGTAGTTTCCTTGTTTAAAAATGATTGAGGGGGGCTAATTTTAATTTTATTTTTTTCTTTTGGTGTTGATGTTGGTATTGGAATGTTCGCATCTTTGCATGCATGACTTATTTCTACAGGATCATCGACATTATTCGTAAGCGTAGAATTTAAAAATGTCATCAAATGAAAGTAAGCATATTTTTTTTCAATTTGTTCAGATTTCCTCTTCCGCGATTCTCTGACATAGTAGTCCCTCATGTGCTTCCATTTTTTCCGTATCGCAAATTCTGAAATGCAAATTACAATAAATTAAAACACCGATTTATACACCGCTAAACATAACAGGTCAACAAGGTTTTTGCAACTAGTATAGGCACTAGTCTATGTTTCTAGGTAATTACTTGAAAAAATACGTAATAGCGTAAAAACAAGTTACACTTCTGCACATCACTACCTGTCAATGTCAAAGTCAAAAATAAGTACAAGAAAAGTTTAAGGTATTTTGTACATATTTACCTATCTTTTTTAATATTTTTACCATTAAATAACTTAGGAAGGTACTTACCATGTTTCTTTTTATTTGCTTCAGACAAATCCATAAAATGAGGAACTATTTTGCATGCCACTTCTTTCCACAACTGTGTGATTATATAGCGATCTTTGTTTGGTGCTTCTTTATTCCACAAAGGCGGTCGTTTTTTTATTTCACGTATCATTTTTTCCTTCTTATATTCGAATTCTTCAGGGTGATTTGCATCGGAATCGGAATCAGAAGAAGACATTGCAGGAATGGAAAATGAGATCAATTTGTTTGGAAAAGGCGGGAAGTTAATAAGCGTGCGTTCCGCTCTGGTATGAAAGCGGCACTGCGTCGCGTTATTCCGTTCCGTTTTTTTACGCTTTCCGTCTCGGCTCGGTCCAACGTCTCGCTCGCTCTCGGTAGCCAGCGTATAATAACGTCGCCGAAACAACTGAGTCATCTCCGTCGCCACGCCACGGGGCGGTGGCGTGTTCGAGTTTCAAAGAGAAAGCAGAAAATTTGTCGAGCTTGTTTCGGCCGAGTTCGGCCAAATGTTCGGTTGAAGTTTATTAGTAATTTTTGACTGCGTTTTTGTCGGCGCGGCGGATATGCGCTAGTAGCGTAAGACGCGTCAAAAACAACGTAAGTTTTGTGGAATTGCGTTGCATTTCTTGGTGGATGTTTTTCTTACATTTGCGATGTTTATAAAGATAACATTAAAATAAAATATCATCATACCTAGGTAACTACTTAAGTTATAGGTACAACATTATGATATGGCAGTAACACTAACACCTAAGTTATGTATTTTTATCTATGGTTATGTCTACCTAACTGCGTAATCCATTGGAAGAATAAATCATTAAGTGGGCAAGGTACCTACAAGCTAGGAATCAACATCGATAACATAATAATCATTGAGTTCAGAGTTTCTTTGCAAGAAATAAGGAAGGTAGGTAGGTAAATATGTAGGTACTTACGAGTACATAATACCAAAAACTGATAAGCACCTAGGAACAGAGATGTATTAAACATAGGTGAATAGTGACATTATTACGAAAATGATGAGGAGGCCTAGAGGTCATCATGCCAGGCTGGTAACACCGGAGCAGTCCCAGGTTCGATCCCCGGTCAGCTCAAGATGGAAAATTGATCTTTTTCAGATTTACCTGGGTCTTGGATGTTTATCGAATATATTTGTTATAATTATTTAGTATCGTTGAGTTAGAATCTCATAACATTAGTCTCGAACTTATTTTCAGGATTGGGGCTACCTAGCTCAATTTGTGTGATTTGTTCATACATATATATTCGTCAGACCGTCGATATGAACAACTTTTCCCATCGGACGAATGCTTGTGAAGAAAAAGCGACATTTTTATACAAAAGTGTTCGGCCGGCCCGGCAGTTTGTATGAAAATGACGATTTTTTTCTTGAGTTTCAAGCATTGTTCCAATAGGAAACGTTGTTCATATTGACGGTCTGAGTGGCTCCTATAAGAATCGGACAGGGTTTTTGTTACATACTGTATATTTATATGTTTATTAAAATCTCTACAGAATTTGACAGGATCAGGTTAGTAGGTACACTTACCTGCTCAAAACTAGCAAAGAGCGTAATCCTTGGCACCAACCACCTCAACACATGGCTCTCCCCATGAGCCGTCTCCAGGGTCCCCCAATACAGAAAATAATCTTCGAAGAACATTGGCAGCAGGCGGGACATGGGGTAAGGCCCTACGCGTGTGGTAGTCTGTGCCTCGCGGACGCGCGGGAAACCCTCGAGGATCCAGCTGAGGCGGTCGTCTTCTTCGACTCCATACTGAAAAAAGTAAAGAGGTAGTAAAGATATATGCAAATGCAAATCCACAAACTGCCAGTGTTAAAACATTTCAAAGGGACGCAGATACTTTAGGGATCTCTTTCGAGAACGACTTTATCACATTGTATGAGTTAGCTAGGTACTTACTTACTTAATACTACATACAATAAAATATTATAATATTATGAAAATTGCTTTTATTATACTGCATACAATAAAAGCAATTTTCATATCAAATCTATTACTTTTGAGATGTAGATTTGTAATGCGTTCGAAAAAATTGCAGAAGTCGACATCTTTTTTCAAATGTCGGAACCACTTTGGCACTTCTGAACTAAAGTCTACTGTTTATTGCAGTCTGCTGAAGTTTGCTCTGCTTTAAATTTCGTAATGTTATATAATATTTTTGCTAGATGGCGCTATGTATAATTTTAAGCGTTTCATTTTAAGAATTTATTGCGAGTTTACAATCATGGTTTGGCTATAAAAATGTTTTCTCATCCCATCTATTCAAAAAAATGTTTACATCCCAAAAAAATAATGGTGCTAAAGTTACCGCTGATTCTCTTGGGACAGAAAAGTGAAAAGAAAATCTCTAGGGATTAAAAACAATTTGGAAGCTGAACACGCATGTAATCTATGTAGGATCAAAAATCATGTAGACAGTCCAGCAAATTAATAATAGAATTAGAAAATAGTTTAAAGGTCTTTCTAGACATTGATACAAATGAAAATTTTAATTATCACCATATTTAGTTTTAAAGCATTTATTTCAAATGAGGGCGCCACTTTAGCTACCACTTCGTCTTAACCGACTTCCAAAAAAAAAGGAGGTTATCAATTCGTCGCGATCCTTATTTTATGTATGTTCACCGATTATTCAAAGACGCCTGGACCAATTTAAAATAATCTTTTTTCTTGTTTGAAAGGGTATATTTTCCAGGTGGTACCATGGGTTATCAAAATCGGTTGTGTAGTTTGGGCGTGAAGTCGGTTTTTAGTTTTGAAAAATTATAGTAGTTTAAATTAGGGGAGGATGTTTCATACGCCAGAAGCAATCTATACTGTACCTTCCTAGTAACTAAGTCAGATATCTTTTATACTATACTCATAGGTAGTAACCTTTATCAAGTAGCACACCATCACCACCCCGTCGTTGTGTTTGAAAGCCTCCTGCTGAGTCAAGTAATGCGCTCTGAAGAAAGTCACCTGAAAACATCACCTTAATTGTTTGTACAATTGTGAATAAACTAATAAAATAAAAATATTATTAATTTTAGATTCGTTACTAATACATTTATGTAAAATCCATTTTCAGCCTTAAGACGAAGTGGTAGCTAAAGTGGCGCCCTCATTTGAAATAAATTGTTTAAAACTAAATATGGTGATAATTAAAAATTTGATTTGTATAAATGTCTAGAAAGACCTTTAAACTATTTTATGAATAACCTATATTATTACTTATAGTCCGTCTAGTTTTAAAACTGTTTTTCGCCAAAAGTGGCCGCTTTTGGCGAAAAACAGTTTTAAAACAAGACGGACTACCAATATCACTTTCAAAGGTTATTCATAAAATAGTCAAAAGGTTTTTCTAGACATTTATACGAATCAAATTTTTAATTATCACCATATTTAGTTTTAAACAATTTATTTCAAATGAGGGCGCCACTTTAGCTACCACTTCGTCTTAAATAACGTAGCACTTGCTGCTGTCAACCAAACGACCTTTATAATTAAAGAGAGCAAATAAGGATGAAAGGAGAGAAAGGTCACATCTGAACACAACACATTTCCCAAGTGTTAGCATAGTGTTGGTTAACTTATATAAATAGATAAAAATACCTATCTTCTACAAATAGATAAAAATACCTACCTCTTTTCAATTTAATTGACTTTGCAGCCTATGTATCGGTCTACTGCTAGAACAAAGGCCTTCCCAAAAAAAGAGAAGATTTGACCATAATCACCACGGGGAAATCCCATTCGTCCCCAGTGGAGACGTACATCAGTATAGGTGTCTACGTTCAAGAATATGGCAAGGTTACAGATTTATACTGCGTACGTATAGATAGATCTATAGCGTGGTGATGGGTAAACGTCCCTAGTGGAGACGAATGGGAATAACTTTCATTACAATTCCCATTTGTCCTCAGTGGTGACGAATGTTAATTTTCGTTTTTTAGGGTTCTGTACCCAACCCAAAGGGTAAAAACGGGACCCTATTACTAAGACTCCGCTTTCCGTCCGTCTGTCTGTCTGTCACCAGGCCGTATCTCATGAACCGTGATAGCTGCACAATTGAAAATTTCACAGATGATTTATTTCTGTTGCCACCTAACAACAAATAATTAAAATAGAATAAACATTTGACGGGGGCTCCCATACAAAAAAGACGTATTTTTTCCGTTTTTTGCTCGATATTAATAACGGCAACAGGTAGACGCTTCAAATACTCACAGATTATTTAATTGTATATTTTTAAAAAATATTCATTAAATTTTTAAAAAATATTTATTAAATTTTTTAAAAATATTTATTAAATTAAACGTGATTTTTTGTAGATAATGGTAAGGAATCCTTCGTGCGCAAGCTCGACTCGCACTTGGCCGGTTTTTTGATTTCCATTTGACCTCAGTGGCGGCAAATCCTCAGTTATGTAGTTATTTTAAAAAGAAGCTGATTATTATTTTCTATCACGATAGTTATTTTATAGATGTACCTAAGTATAATGTACCGATATTTTTGTAACTATAAAAGCCTTAAATATTTGTACATTATTCACTCTACTCAAGGTATGTTACATTGGAGATGTTGTTTGGTATTATGAACTTATTCCTTATTATTTTTTTGTGAAACCATAGTCATTCTCGTACAACCCCAGTGGGGCCGACGCGGTGGTGAGTGTGGTGACATTCGAAAGAGACAAAAAATAACCGGGCAAGGGCGAGTTGAACTAGCGTGGAGAGGGTTCTGTACAATGCCAAAGATTTTACGTAAGTGAACGTATTATACATTCTGTCACGTCTTTATCCGTAATGAGGTAAACAAAGCATTTTGGGTCTTGTGGACCTAAACATAAGAGACCAGTGCCGCAAGACTCAAATACCACTTTTAGCGTGATGGTTGTTACAACTAGCAAAACAAAAGTTAAATTTTTTAGTTATAAGTATTTTTGTATGACAGCAACATTGCCTCTCTCTCTTGCTTGTTACCGGTGAATCAAGTAATACACGTCTTGTCCAAGTTCAAGCATTTTTATTAGCTCACCGAGGAAAAACCAGCCCCTTATCATAGAACAGTCCACAGAAGGTCGGCACAATGGTGGACAAGAATGTGAAAACAAAATAATCAAAATAGTAATGGGTTGCTAGCCGCATTGTCTATTAACATGATTCGCATTTTCACCGTGGCACCGAAGCGCAATAATTTATGTACGAGTAGTTCAAGAGCACAAGCCCATCCAAAGAGTGGACAATGAGTATGTGGACTGGGTAATAATATATTATTATATTTAGTCTGTTAACTGGATTATCCAAAAATAAAGGACCCATATTTTTTTCGTTTAGCAAAAAAATTAATGACAAATAAAGCAGCGCTACATTTGTCATTTTATTTTGCTAAGCGACGCGTCGAATCATGGCTTGAAGGAACTATTGAGATTCCCGCTGTTGCACAAAACCGGCCAGGCCGCCCACGTAAGATATTTCGAGACTCGAGTGAAAGAACGAAAAGGAGAAAAACTGAGGAGATTCGGTCTAATCTAGAAGAAGAAGTGATCGTTCATGCTGCTCAGGTTGAGTTGCGGAAAAGTGGAAAAAGAAATGCATCCGATATATTAAAAGAAATCACCACTACCACTCCGACACGAGCAACAAAATATAAAAAGGCATTTTCTGAAGCAAGAAAAGTAGAAACTTGCCTTCTTACACCATTACAAGCATTGGCAATGTTTGTAGAAGCTGATTTAACTCGACGCCAGTACGAAATAATTAGAAATACCAAAAAAAAGTTCTTCCCTTGTTATAGCCTTTTACAAAAGGCAAAACAAGAATGTTATCCACCGGCAGACGCATGCAAAGTGACAAGTACCTCCGCCGAAAGTGACTTACAACCTTTGGTTGATCTAACCGTGAGGCGCCTGTCTATCTACCTAAAAGAAGTCCTGATTACATTAAAAGATCAAGAACGAGATAGCCTAAAGATAATATTTAAATGGGGCTGTGATGGATCTCAACAGACTATGTATAAACAAAAATTTGAAAATGATGTTGACTCAGATGCTAATATATTTCAAAGCTGCTTCGTTCCCCTACGATTGGTTTGTGGGCAAGATGAAAAAAAGATTATATGGGAAAACCCAACACCCTCTTCTCCACGGTATTGCCGGCCGATAAGGTTTTGTTTTGTGAAAGAGAGTACTGATATAACGGAGCAAGAAATTACTTACGTCAAAAACTCTGCAACTTCACTTAACACAACAGAAGTTGACTTAAATGGGGACAAATTCTTTGTTAAACATGAGTTCATCATGACAATGGTAGACGGTAAAGTCTGCAATGCTGCCACGAACACGAAATCCACAAGCCGGTGCTACATATGCGGTGCAACTTCCAAAGATTTCAACCGACTAGATTCGAAGAAAGAGATAAGTCTAGAAGCTGTCGAGTTTGGGCTTTCGGTTCTACACGCCAGAATTCGTCTTTTTGAAAGTATTCTCCACTTGGCATATAAATTGCCTGTAAAAAAATACAGAAAGCGCAAAACAGATGACGAAAAAAAAATCGAAAATGAAAGGAAACTGGAAATCCAGGCCAGATTTCGAAAAGAAACTGGTTTAATAGTAGATATGCCAAAGGCAAATTTTGGCAACACAAATGATGGCAATTCGAGCAGAAGATTTTTTGAAGATCCTAAATTGGCTTCTCATATAACGGGCATTAGTTATGACTTAATATATAGATTAAAAGTGATACTCGAAACGATTTCAAGTGGACATATAATTGATCCAGAAAAATATGACAAATACGCATTAGATACCGCTCGATTATATGTCGATCTATATCCTTGGCATCCCATGACACCAACAATGCACAAAATCCTTATCCACGGAGCAGTTATAATAAAAAATGCATTGTTACCTATTGGGCAGCTCTCCGAAGAGGCCGCAGAAGCAAGCAATAAGCATTTTAGGTTGTACCGCCAAGACTTTGCTCGAAAATTTTCCAGAGAAAATTGCAACACGGACATTTTTAACAGGCTTCTTTTGACTTCGGATCCCCTGTTAAGTAGTATGAGAAGCGTAAAAAGAAGAAAACATTTTTTTTCTTGCCAGAAACAATTGCTCTACTTATGCCTGCGAATCCGAATGATCCTAATTATTCTTCAGAAAGCGAAGATGAAAATTTGTCTTAATTTTTTTTTTGTTAATTCCTGATTTTATTTTTTGTTTAGAATAAATAAGCTTCGATTTGATATTTAAACCTTTGTTTTACTTACATAGATCGTTAAGAACCAATATCGACCCTAAAATAATTTTGGCCGCCTAGATCGTTCAAATACCCCTATGTGCGACGCTTCGAAGCTTCGGAACTTGGGTGCTTACGTCGAGTTTGGTTAGAAATCGTAGCTGATCGTAACGTCATGCGAAAGTTAAATGCGACGCGCTGCATCGTCTTCATTATCTGCTAATCTGAGAAAATAAAAAAAATACTTATGCTATACTTTTTCTTAATCTATCTAATAAGCCAAAAATATTTTTGTCTACATCCGTATCATGTGGAATCCATGAAGAATGTGAGATTTCCAGGCCACGTTCCTTAAAAATCACATATATGGCGAACGCTGGCAGTATGATTATGAACCTTAGCCTGGCCAAAGAGCAAAGTAAAATAAATAACCGGCCAAGTGCAATCCGGACTCGCACACGAATGGGTTCCGTACCATTATCTATAAAGAATCACGTTTATTGTATGGGATTAACTTAACTATTTCCTTTGTTCTAGACATTCCTATTCCTATGCTATGGTTTTTCAAGTTTTACTGTTGTTTCGATGGTTTGTTGTGATCGCGCATGATAATCTTTTTTTTTTATTTTGACATTAGACCACTTTCTTTTTCGATTACGGCTTTATATGAAGAACTGGCTACTGTATTTGGATTCCGCACATACGCCAAAAGTGGCCGTTTTTCGCAATTGTGCGTAGAAAAGCTTCACGTTCTCACTTTAAACTGTAAACAGTAGTTCATAAAATAGTTTAAAGTGTTATCTAGAGCCTGGTCAAGACAAAATTTAAAATTATATTTCCGTTTCCTTTTAAATGATTTAATTCAAATGGGGGCAGCACTGGACCCCGAAAATTTCAGGTAGCTTAAAGCTACGAATGGACTTTTGCTCGCGACCGTAACTACTTCTATTTGTTAAAAATACATATATATAACTAGCTGACCCGGCAAACGTTGTTTTGCCAAAATTGAGGATTGTATGTATTTTTGTATGTTGTATCATAAAAAAATAGAAATTAAAAATTTTGTCTAAAAAATAAAATAAAAAATTTAGGGGTGGACTACCCCTAGCATTTAGGGGGATGAAAAATAGATGTTGGCCGATTCTCATAGATACCGGATAAGCACAAAAAATTTCATCAAAATCGGTCAAGCCGTTTCGGAGGAGTATGGCAACTAAAACTGTGACACGAGAATTTTATATATTAGATTGTAGAAAAATTACCTGCATTTCCGCAGGGCACCTGCGTTTGTCTACTGTGTGGTCGCTGCCTTCCATCATACCTGCACCCCAGTGAAAGTGGATTTGTGATAGCACGTGCTTCTCTAAAAACGGCCCCCCTTCCAAGTAAGGACGCTCCGTCCTCCATTTTGCACCGATTAACACTAAAAACGAAGAATTAAATGAGATTCTCCCAAAACTAAAAAGTTAGTCCTAGTAGGTATAACCTTTTTTTTATCTTAATCGATCTTCCAATGTTCCCAATGAGGATCGAGCCGTGTGACTTCTTTGTTACCTTATAAAGATGCAACTATTTGCCCGAACAACTTTTTCTCCGATAAAGTTACAGAACTAGGATAAACTTAAACAGGTCGGGTGTGACTTGCGAAATCTACAGCTCACAGAGCCAGTAGTAAATAGTTAGGGACAGATTGTTGAGAAATAGCTTGTCACAAAGTTATGCATTAATGGAAATAATTTAGCAATTGATAGAAGGTTTCTTGAATTCTTTATATTGTGAAGCCGCACAGCTTAGGCGCTGGTCATACAGAAAAAACGTAACGAGGACGAGGCGCAGACATATATGTCTGCTCCGCGCTCGTTTCATACAAAATGTATAGAAGCGCCGCAAAGCAGACATGAAAGACGGGGCACCGACGGGGCGCAGACATGACGCTTACGCGTCTGTGTCCTATAGTAGAACATACAGAACGGACGGGGCACAGGCACGAGTGGGCAAATCGGGGTTGTGGGCGCGTGTGGGGTGACTCGCGCGTCGCTGTGTTGCCATAGATACGGATTTGTTTGTATCTGTCACGTCGGTGCCTCGTTTTTTCTATCTGTTTTCTAAAGTCGCGACGGCGCCCCTTCTGTGCCCCGTCTGCGTCTTACGTCTTTTTGATGTGTCAAGCGCCTAATGAAACAACCTGGAAAGTACTCAAATCACCCGTGTATGCCAAAGACCTTGCAAAGTGTAGAAGATATGGCCGAAACAGTTAAAATGATTTACCTATAAGTTTTACGATCGGCCGCCTGTAATGCCAACTTAGCTACTTTGTAGCTAACTATTTTTGTATGTCGTGTAGCTACTATATAATTAAACTTGTACCTAATTTTTTAGGCTACTTTTTCTGGCACCTTTTTTCGTGCATGACTAAATATTTTGGAGAGTTTGGAGTAGAACACCGGGTCTCAAAAGATAAAATGAACCGCAGCCATCGACATCTTCCTCATGCTTGCTTGCTTTTCGTGTAAGTGGCCAACACTAGTGTCAGATTTTTCAAGCTGCCTAAAGGCATCTGACATAGCTTAACAACTGCCATACAGTGATGATAGTCGGCACCAACCGGCTTATACGTGCCTTTCAAAGCACGGAGGAGCTCGAGAAATTTTCATGCCACTTGTGGTCACCAATCCAAGTGCGGACCACGCTCGGTGCCGCTTTTCTTGCGAAAGCGCTAGTAATGCGCACTCCCGCCGGGCCACCGAGCTCGTCATAAAGTATATTAAAACACTAGCTGCGCCTTGCGGTGTTACCCGCGGAAATGTAGCCTATGTGTTAGTTCGGGGTGTCAGCTTCCTGCACACCAAAATTTTATTAAAATTGGTTCAGCCGTTTGCGCTTGAAGAAGTAACAAACACACATACATACTCACAAACTTTCTCCTGTATAATATTAGTGTGACAATAACTGTTTATAAAAAAGCAACCAGCCCTCTTGTCACCTCAGGCGACAATCGTCGCTCTCCGTGGCGTAGTGGTCACTATGCTAGTCCGCCACCCAGAGGTTCCGGGTTCGATCCCCGGACAGGGCAAATTGGAAAATGGCCTTGTTTTTTACAATATATTGGTTTAGGCATTTGTCCTCAATCTCACCTGATGGTAATCGACGATGAAGACTAGATAGGCCTTTTTCAAATTGTCCTTGATCTTGGATGTTTATCTATGTAATATGTATTTGTTATAAAATATAGTATCGTCGAGTTAGTATACCATAACACAAATCTCGAACTTACGAGTACTTTGGGGCTAGCTCAATCAGTGTTATCTGTCCACATATTTATTTATTTATGAACAGAACTTACTCCTAAAATATTGCTGGTGTTTCAAAAGTCACCTATATTTTCTTAACTTTGTTATCTGAGTACCTACCTACTTTTCTTTCAGCTGGAGAGGAGTTAGCCCGCGCAGCCGGCGCCCTCACTTACATACTCGCTACGATCGGCAGCAAGGCGGAGTTAAAGTCGACATTTTGCTACGAGTACGCTAACGTATTGTTGAGTTACTATCCCATAACCCAAGTCTCAAACGTACTTTGGGGCTAGCTCAATCAGTGTAATTTGTCCCTATATATTTATTTATTTATTATTAATCGTAGACGCGGGGAGATCTTACAGTCTATTCGCTAGGCCCTATGATCACAAAATTAATATAAGTATTACATACAATATGCGTGCGTTCTCTGTCCCCGCATTTCTACCCCGTTCTCGACTTGTCGCGTGTGTTGAGGGGCGAACACACACACATTAACGTGTGCACGGATGTATAGTTTCCTTTGAATTAGTAGTAGACATAAATGATATTCCGCTTCTATGAAGTGCAATTCCTGTCCTGGTCCAAATGTTTTAACATTAAACGGCACAAATATATAATCTCCACTGAGAGATGAATATTTGTGTTTGGCAGCCTCAGAAGTTCTCTTTTTGACGGAGTCACCTAAACGAATGGTTTTTCCATACAAAAAAACCATTCGTTTAGTGACTCCACGTCTGAAAAATGGCACCACAGCGCCTTTAGTAGCCGCCCCGGCCCTCAAGGCCCTGAGATCATACTCACAAGTGTATCCAGTATTGGTCATTTTAACTTTATGGGGGTAGACGTCGAAGTTATACCACTTGAGTTCAGGGCATCGGTATGGGATAGAGCCTGTTATGGAAACGTTTATGGGGGTTGGGAGGTGCCCATCTAGTTCGCTGATGTAATCGATCCATTCTAGAGTTCCAAATTTAGGGATGATCTTTATCACTTCTTTTGGCTTTTCTTCTTCTTCCTCTGAAAGAAAACAGGGATAATAATTTGTTTATTTTGGTTTAGGGGACTCTTAAAGCCTTGATAAATTCTGTATCCCGAGAATTGATAAACATTATTGTTAAAGATAACAAACACACAAAACAAAACGCAATTCCTACGCGGACAACACTTAAAATATTCAAATCTACAATCCCTTTGTTCGAACATTCACATCATTAACGGCTCAGACACACTTTGTAATCTTCTTTCTTACATTATATCAGTCTCATGTATTTACAGTCTTTTATTTACTTCCCAGTATAGTTAACATATAAATAGCAGATAGGGAAGTTCCTTTTTTTCTAATTATAATTCGACTCCGAACAGCGACTGTCGCTTGGTTATCGCAAACAGTATGGCGTCGGTTATCTTTCTCGCTTTCGCCGTTTTCGTGGTACAAGGCACGCAGTTGTTGTCAAGCGCGGCCTGAACGGGCGAGCGGACGCGGTGGCCCTATATTGCCATTCCGTTCTGGAATGCGCTTCGAGTGAGTCGTTTGGGTGTTTGCGCGTCGTTTTCTCTTTTATATAATTAATTATTTTTTGAAATTGTATTAATAACATTGTTTAAGTTTTTAAATAATTAGTGGACGCCGCACTTAGTAATGAGTTAAGAAGCCCTGTCAGCTGACTTTATCAACTCTCCGTAAACAGACTTTTGAAGGATAAAATTTTATAGAATTATTTTTTGGTTTTCATGAAACGTATATATATAACAATATACCTAATGAGTTATACAGGGCCGTAAGACCCGAAGGTCGTGATTAACGTAGCGTGGTGGTGGTCATGAAGATTAAAAGAGTAAATCAAAATAGTGATAGGATGTTATTTAGCTGCTCGTGTTGCCACTCGATATTCCACTATCTATAAACAATCGGTATTTTGATTAAAACAGATACTATCGATAGTTTCGATCCTAAAGATGGACAATACTATCGATAGTACATAAACTATCGATCTTGTCGATAGTACAGTCAAGTACCAAGATACCTGACCAGGCCCTCTACTTATATCTTCAATTTCCTCTTAAACTAAAAATAATATTAAAATGAAAATTTATATGCAGAAAGACAATCTTTCTGAATATAAGTTTTCAGTTTGGAGGAGGTTTTTCCTGTTGGGAGGAGGAATATTGTTCCAACAACTGTCGATAGTTGTTCGTCAGGATCGATACCATCGAAAGTAATGTTGGATATCAATAGTCTTTATTACTCTAAAACAGCTATCGATATCAAATGGTATCCCAGAAACAAGAAGCGTAATGTAGGACGTCCGGCGAATAGGTAGGTCGACGATGTTCAGACAGCCCAACATCGTCAGTTATAAGGAACCCTGGCACTAGCACTGTTGTGCACACAAGTGTGCGTGGCGTTGGTGTGTCGATATTTTGTCTTCTTCAGTCTTTTCGAACTATTTTTGATGTCCAAACCCATGTTGAAGACTACGAACAGGCTGAAGACGAAAAGAATCAGTGTGAAATGTTACATACCACCGGTCTGTGCTGCTGCTTGTAATTGCATGATTTTAAGTATGAATATTTGTATGTATGTTTTACATTCTAGGTAACCAAAAAAAAAACTAAAATTTAAATTCCAGTATTATACACTTTATTGCGCGTGCCATGTCACGTCATTATTTGAAATTTTACTAAAAACATTTTTTTTTGCTCTTTTATGTTTAGTCATTTTTTTTTATTGTATCATCTGATATAGGCGAAGAGAATGTTAACAAGGGGTTACAAACTAGACTACACACAGACTGAGGTTTCCATAGACGTAAAAAATTTTCATGCAATTTTTTAAAATACTCAATTAAATGTACACAATCAAAAACAGATTTATTGTAATTCCATATTGTACTTAGACCCTAATGATATTTTAGGAAAAATATATTTGTTATTTTATAACAAAGATTTAGAATATACAATTAAATAAGTACAATATCTTGTTCCTAGTCCTAGAATTATTTTTACTTTAAATCTATGATCTTGTCCAGAGTAAATTCTTAACTCTTTCTGTATCGTGTCATAACTTTTATGAAAAATTTACCGACGAACTAACATGTCAACGTCAATGTCTAGTTACTGCCCACAAGTTATAGCAATACGCGTCTATGATATAATATATAATATAATACAAACCTACATTTGATATTACCGACACTTACTACTTTCCTAAGACAGTTGATTAATTTCACTTCATATAATTGAACAGATCTTAGAAATATGGAAAAAGCAAAAGATACAGAGCAGCCCCCGCAAGATGACAAAAATAATTGTACGTCATACATAGATCCTGACCACGACCTAATGTCCTGGGAAAGATGGATAGTTATCAGAAGGGAAGAAGTAGAATACCTAGCGTCTCGTACGCAAAGACCAGCAGCTGATCTGACTATGAACTTGTTAGAACAAGAACGTGAAGACAAGGAAAGAAAAACCGCCTTAGAACACGCGCAAATTAAAAAAAAGCCAAAAATAAGAGGAAACACGCTTTGGGAACAACCTCTAAGATTATATCAGTATTGTGATTGCGAACCAGTGTACGAAGTTCAAAGAACTCTAGCCGAATTGGGGCGTCCTCCAGTAATCGAGCATATAGGAGTACCTAAATATATACAGGTTACAGAAAAGGGTGTTATTGGTACATCGACACGTCAACCTTGTAGCCATCTTGATGCTGATTATTTCAAATACAGAGAAAAACGAGAAAAAGAACTAAAAAAGAAAATCAAGAAGATAGATCCATTTCGGTAACTTACTCTTTTATATTGTTTGACATATTTATTATTGCTTTGTCTATTATCATTGCTACGGAGCAAACAGAAGTCTATAATTAAAACCTATCCACAATAAATACTTGTAATGTGATATATAAGAGTGCTCCAGTGAGCCGGTCATAGCCCTCGTCCCCGACGTGTCCTAATCGGTCGGGGTGAAGACCCAACAAGAGGGCTCGCGGGGCTTTCAGCTCTGTACCTATTGCCTTAATTGGCCGTGCAGAGAGGAGTCGTAAGAGTTGTTGCTTCAAGGATGGAAGTGTTAAAGGGCATAACGCCGCGAGTAACTTTGGAGAAAGCGCAGCACACCTCTCGACACCCTTGAGTCGCCTGCATCGGTGTTGCTCCTTTGCCGGCAACTATTTTAGGTGCGTTTGATTTGAGGGGCCCATCTAATGGGCGGTAAGCCACCATCTGTCTCCAATACTCAATAATCATGACTATGGGAGGTGACGTCCCTACTGCAATATCCCTGCATCAGTCCATCCCACTCTCATTCCATAACCCATAGACCTTTCCTTTTTTCTTGCAATAGATCTTTCTCCTGCCGAAATCTATTCAAGGGTACACCTTTTATAGGTATATTCAGGAATGGATTTTGGCGGGAGCGCCACATTACATCAACTTCTCCAAAGGGCTCTACGTGTTAGATCTGTATGCCCACGCAAGCCTCTCAAAGGATCGGGGTGAAAAGACCCGCTGAATCTAATAAAGGTATAAGTAAAAAGTTTTCTTCTTTTTTTCTAGGCCACAAATAAGTGATCTGATGGTCAGAGGCGAAAAAGCTATTAAGCGTCCTATCAAAAAGATGCCTCCACTTCCTGAGATTACGATAGACGTACCTACATCAGAAGGAGATTTCGTCGACACTATATATGCTGTAAGGATAAATAATAGCGTAATATGTAAAGAAATTCCTGGGCAAAATACATATCACATACAGCAAATGAAACTACATAGTTGTCATGAGCGTTGTACGTCTTGGACCTATTATTTCAACGTTCCTATAAATCGGGCTGGAAGAAGCAAGTTATTTCTCAAGAATCTTGGCACAGCTACGCTACGATATTGTTGGAAAAGAATAAGGCGACCGATTCCATTCATACCGGAAGATTTTTATACCCAAGTATTCTTCTTTAATAAAAATGAAGATGTAATATCTCCTGGACAGAGCAAAGAAATATTTCTTACGTTTATTTCTGATCAGCCAGGTATATACAGCGAATTTTGGGAACTTTTCTTTTGTAACATTTGTTTCTTCGATACTTTAGCTGACAAGTTTCTGATAAACTTATATGCGGATTCACTCGAAAATATAGATAAGACATTGAGGAAGACTGAAATACTTAAAAGTAGAATTGATAGGAAAGCACTATATTCGGACATGAAATGCATACTCGAAGAAGTTTTAGTGAAAGCTACTGCTATAAAACCTCAGGTTTATCCATACAAAAAGTTCTTTTTGGAAGCCGAAACGTTCGTAATGAAGAATCCAGTTTGTTTCTATCACCAAACAGAAGTCAGTAAGATGAAAGACATGTATCGCGAGATGGAACCGGGAGAAGAGTGGGACTTGTCGATAGGAAAGTGGCGACAAATGATGATGCAAAAGGAATTCGATGAGAGGATGATGTATTACGAACAACTAAGGAAATCCCATTCAGATTTGCTAAAGCCTTGGTACGAAGGTGATGATCTGTTGAAGAATAAGTGCCAAGCTGTTAAATGGTTGCTTGGGCAGTTGGCAGATAAGTTTGGTCATGTGCGAGAATATGTTTACCACAGTCTAAATTTAACACACATTTCTCAAGATGGTTCAATCAACACTCCTCATAACAGCCCGATTTTTGACATCATCGATTCTGATGTTACGCGTATGGCTAATCTACTATTCTATACACAGATACAGGAACATGTTGCAATAACTATGGAAGCGATAGCTGGTGTTTTGAGTAGCATTGATTTGAATCGATGGATAGAGTTTGACTTTTGTCGCTTGTAAGGCCCAAAAACTTATGTTATATGTTTATGAATCTTTTAGTCGCGGCTATTATAATTACTTGGAAAAAGTTCTTTTTATTCTTATTACGAGCAGAAAAAGTAGTTAGGCTGGTTTCATTACTAATGCTGATGATCCACACGTCTCGCCTGGAGCGGAGATACATGTGAGGCACTAAAACATCGCATCACAGATACGCGGATTGTTCTGGATCCGTATCGAAATACGCTTCGGGTAGAGCCTGTACAACCACAAAATAAATACCAGTACTCAATACAGAAGTCTCACTCAGCAACAAAATTCAAAGAAATATCTACTCAATGTGGTTAGCGATATGGTTTAATTCAGCTAGCGTCAAAACACAGCACCTTTTTGTACTTCAAAAAGTTTGCTGGTAAAATAAACTATTTCGCGGGTGAATTTAGTCCGTGATATTGAACAACTTTCCCTGAGGAACCTATGACGAAATATGAAAAATATTTTTTTTTGCTTTTCATACAATTTCCGGATCTGCTGATCGGTCAATTTGTAAGGGAGGCCAAAAATTATTTTTCATATTTCGATATATGTTCACTGGGGAAAGTTGATAGGTATCATGGACTGAATTCTCCCTTAAAATAGTTTCTGTATATTTTGTAATACCCTGTATAAGTATAAAAAAGCCCCGCTTTTTGCAACACGAAACTGTGACGATCGAGCGCGCACTGAAATTGTGATTGAAATTGTGGTCGCAATTGTGATGTGTGTAGACCACAGCCGACCGTGACTCCAACATGCCACAGCAGCCAGTTGCATGACAAGTTGTGTCGTGTGTAAGCCTCTTTAGAGAACCGTATCATAACGTTATGTCTCTGTATACTGTGATAGCGTGTTGTCGTTTTAACGGTGCGCGCGCGAGTGAGGAAAATTGCATCCAACATACCAACCGCGCTTCACACGTTGCAACTCGGATACAACTGGCTGTACAGCAGCGGTCGGATGCAGCCGACAATTTGCTGGGACACGCCAACAACACGTCTGCACACATCACAGTCTGCAGCACAGCACCAGATTGTTACTGCAGATTGTATTCGAAATTGTATCGTGTGTAAGCCGTATTAGTAGACATTCATTGCAAGCAATTTCATTCGACAACTGGACTGGACAAACGATTCAGATAACTAATTTTTCTGTTAAATAAATAAGTGTCCGAAGCTAAATAAATAAATCAGTCAAAAACAACAAAAAATTTTTTGACATTTCTATGCAAGAGTGTGCTGCCACCCGGAAAATTTGTTTGGGGATTTGTTTTTTACCCGACTGCGCCAGAAGGAGGGTTAAGTCTTTTGGGAGTAACTTTGTATGTGTGTAATTGTTTGGCACGCTCTGCGGCCTGAACGGCTCGATGGATAGCTTAAGAGGTGTCATTAGATTTGTCTTAATTCTGAGAGTGACACTGGGAATATAGAAAGGCAGTCGGGTTCTTTTTTATTGTTCTTAATTATGACTTTTTATATCAATAGACTCTAATAAGCTCGTGATTCAATAAATTACGCTTTTATTTTACACGTTGTATATTGTACCTATTATATCATCTATTAAACGAGCAATTTCTTGTATCATCATTTCAGCCGCATAACGTCAACTACTGAGCGTATGCCTTTCCCAAGGATTTCCAAAATTCGGCCTGCAGCCTGATCCAGCGCCTTGCAGCGACCTTGGTCAGGTCAGGGCGTCTGAACACCTTGTAGGCAGGTCTCCTACGCTTCGCTTGCCAGTACGTGGTCGCCATTCGAGAACCTTTTTGCCCCATCGGCCATCGGATTGTCGCTCTATGTTTCCCGCCCGCCCACTGCCAGTTCAATGAACTAATCCGCTTATTGAATTTCCTCATTTCTGATTCGATCATGTACAGAAGAGAAAAACCGAGCATAGTCCGAATGCGCTCTGTAATTTAGGTATGTGCGAGTAGAAGATAGGTTTAAAATCATTAAAATATAAACCAAGTAAAATCTTACTTGTCTTTACAACGATTATCTAAAATAAAAGTAATTACATTTTGTTCAAACATTCTATTAAATTAACTTTTACGATAAGGACGAGACGGTAATTTCAGTTAGAGACTCATAAAAGTAGTTAAGTGCTTAAGACAGGTTCCTTAGCATTAAGCTATTAAAGAAAAATCTACTGTGAACATTATATTTCTTTATACGCTTATAAAGTCAGTATCAGTACGCAGAAATACAAATGTTTTTATCATTGCGTATTTTTGAACAATAACAAGACTTATCTTATTGGCCAATATACTAGTGTCAGATTCCAAGCTGTCTTAAATTATAGGCTGGATTCACAGCTATGCGGGGGATCCGTACGGATTGGTTGTAATGTAATACGGGCGACACGCACGGAAAACCCGCAGTCAGGCCTGTGTCACTCCCCGCGTTTCGTTTAGGTATCGAATATATCATAATCATCAACATTTTAGTCGCACAACGTCCACTCCTGGACATAGGCCTCGCCCAAGGATTTCGAAAATGACCGATCAAGAGCGGCCTGCATCCAGCGCTTTCCAGCGACCTTGGTCAGGTCGTTGTGGTCAGACGACCTGATTCTTGTGGGTGCGTGACCTACGCTTCGCTTGCTAGTACGCGGTCACCATTCGGAAATCTTTTTGCCCCATTGGCCATAGGCGCGTCGTGCTATGTGTCCCGCCCACTGCTACTTCAACGACCTAATCCGCTGCTTTGTCAGTGACTTTTGTTTTCCTGTGAATTTCCTCATTTCTGATTGGATCACGTAGAGAAACACCGAGCATAGCCCTCTGCATAGCGCGCTGAGCGATCTTGAGCCTTCTTATGAGACCCGGAGCCACGTTTCAGAGCTATAAGTTATCACTGGTAACGCACATTGGTTGTAGACTTTAGTCTTGAGGCATAGAGGTATTTTGGATGAGAAGACACTGCGTAGCTTCTCGAACGCTCCCCAGCCGAGTGGGGTTCGTCGAAAGAAACCTCTTCGTTGAAAATATACCTAATAAATTATTAATTACTATGCGCGCGGCGACCACTCCGGAGGGGAAAATTCATGTATCTGAATCTGAAGTGAGATTTTACTTACTCTACCTACTACTCGCACATACCTAAATCACAGAGCGCATTCGGACTATGCTAAATGTTTCTCTTCTCTACGTAATCGAATCAGAAATGAGGAAATTCAATCAGCGAATTAGTTCATTGAACTTTCAGTGGGCGGGCGGGAAACTTAGAGCGACAATCCGATGGCCGATGGCAAAAAGGTTCTCGAATGGCGACCACGTACTGGCAAGCGAAGCGTAGGAGACCTGTCTACAAGGTGTTCAGTCAGACGCCCTGACCTGTCCAAGGTCGCTGCAAGGCGCTGGATCAGGATGCAGGCCGCTCTAGATCGGTCATTTTGGAAATCCTTGGGAGAGGCCTATGCCCAGTAGTGAACGTTATGCAGCTGAAACTTTGATACAAGAAATTGCTCGTTTAATAGATGATATAATAGGTACAATATACGACGTGTAAAATAAAAGCGTAATTAGTTGAACCACAAGCTAAAATTACAGTAAACAAGTCATTATTAAGAAAAAGAAAAAAAAAAACCCGACTGCCTTTCTATATACCCAGTGTCACTCTCAGAATTAAGACAAATCTAATGACACCTCTTAAGCTATCCATCGAGCCGTTCAGGCTGCAGAGCGTGTCAAACAATTATACACATATACAAAGTTACTCACGAAAAACTTAACCCTCCTTCTGGCGCAGTCGGGTAAAAAACAAATCCCCAAACAAATTTTCCGGGTGGCAGCACACTCTTGTACGGAAATGTCAAATTTTTTTTGTTGTTTTTGAGTGATTTATTTATTCAACTTTATTTTTGTAACAGGCGGACTTAGGCCCAAGGCCTTTTCTACCAGTCAACCTACCTTTGTTCCCACTAGTTCAATCGTCCAGTTCAGTTGACTGAACTAGTGGGATTTTTTCCCTTTTGTTCAATTGACAATAATACAAGCTTTTGGTGATGCCAATAAAAGCTAACTTTGGACGACATGGTACATTCTAATGAAGACATTTATCTAATGACTGTTATAATTTTATTAAATATACCATAGTGATCTAGAATAGCTCGTGAATAGGTTTGATTTATTACGAATATGCCTTTTTAACTCCCTGAAAAAAGACGGGTGTTATAAGTGATGGTAATGTCTGTCGGTCTATGTGTCTGTCTGTGTCATCGTAGCACTCGAATAGATGGACCGATTCCGATGCGGTTTTTTACGTGAAAGCAAGTTCCCTTACGGTTGTTTGTTGTTTGGCCACTTACACACATGAAAAAAACAACAACAAACAAACAACCTTTCTGGTGGTTCTTAGCTATGTTGAAGCGCTGGTATAGGTAGCTTTTCTTAAAAATAAATTAAATTTCAATATAAACTACACGTAATGTAAATTATACTTATTGACGTGTAAAAGTGCCTGTAAAGGTCTAATTACTGAATAAACATTTGAATTTTGAATATTTTGGTGAAAATTGGTTTAGCCGTTTAAGAGTTAACGCATGAAAGTCAGGGTTTTCTTTTACAAATATAGATAGCGCTTTTTCTTCTTTCCTCGTCTGTTCCTTATTTTAGGTCGGCTCTGTATGTCAACTGCCTCTATAATTTTATGTCAAGTCTGATCCGGTAATAATACCGGACGACGTGGGTTGGGACGTTACGAAGAGAAATAATTCTCTTCGTAACGTCCCAACCCACGTCTCCGTCGCTCTGCCAGAGTGATCCCAGGTACTTGAAGTCAGTACAAACTGAGATGTTCTGATCAGAATAGCAGAAAATGTATTTAGTCTTCGATCGGCTGATTTTCAAACCGTCATCTTCCCGCGCTATATGCCATTCGTCAAGTTTCTCCTGAAGCTTTTCCCCTTCTTCCTCTATTAGCACACCTTCATCCGCGGATAGCATACACCAAGGCGCGTTGCCCTGAATGTTTGTTGTTGGGGCATCCATGACCAATACGAACGTATATATTATAGATGGATAAATATAGATGGCCAAATATATAGATGGGCAAATATATAGATGGCGCTACGGATATCAATTTAAATATTTATTTATATATTTAATCAAACTTTATTGTTCCCAAGTACAAATATACTTTAAACAAATGGCGGACTTGATGCTAAGAGCATTTTCTTCCAGTCAACCATAGGGATAAACAGAGAAAATTTTGCGGCACTAAAAAGCAATACAATAGTACTTACATAATAAAATATTACTATATAATATATAATAAAATTATATACATACTAGCTGTAACCCGCAACTTCGTCCGCGTAGACGTTGAAAATGGTTCTAATAGGATCTTTAATTGGTTTTTTACATTATAAATTGTGTTATAATATCCCGTCCCCGTCCCCGTCCCTGTCCCTGTCCCTGTCCCCGTCCCCGTCCCCGTCCCCGTCCCCGTTCCCGTCCCCGTCCCCGTCCCCGTCCCCCGATTTCGATTTTTGGTAAGTATCTAGGAGGTTTAGGCGTTGAAAAATCGATCTAGCTACTTTTCATTTTGGTAGAAACTTTTTGTGATGTATGGTACTAATGTACCCGGATACTAATACTATCAATGAGGCAGTTTGTATGTCTAGATGATTTTTCCGCTGAGACGCCAAAATGGCTAAACAGATTAGAATGAAATTTGGCATGTAAGTTGACTGGTAATACCTGGATTAACACAAATGAAACTTTTTATCACGGGTAAATGTGTGGTACATTACCCTTCGTGTGTATGTTTTTGTTCCCATGGGATTGTAAAAATTTAACCACGTGAGCTAGTCTTTCATAATATTTAAGATTTATCTTTATCGAATCATCACAAATTTTATTATTTAGAAAAAAGAACATGTTGGCAGTTTGTACTTGAAGTGGAACTAACTAGGTATTTATGGAAAAGGAAAAGCAGGAGTCGTGATCGTATCAAGATCTAACTAAAGAACAAGGCGGAAGACCGAGAAATTATTTTGAATTGAAAGCCTGGCGCATACTCCACTGACAAGAGCGTTAAGCTAAATTTTTTGGGGCAAATTTGCGAAAAATGGCCACTTTTGGCTAATGTGCGTAGAAAAGCTTCACGTTCTTACTTTAAACAACAGTAATTGATAAAATAATTTGAAGGATTACTAGATAACCCTTCAAATTATTGCTTGATCAAGACAAAAGTTTAAATGACATCTCCGATTTCGTTCAAATACTTTATTTCAAATAAGCACTGGACCCAAAAAAATGTATGCATCCCCTTAAATAAGAAGAATAAGACTTATGGGAAAAATATTTTCACGTTTTTGTATATTTACGATGTCACGTTTCTAATTTTTTAGATTTTTTGTACTCATGATAATTTGTAAACGTTCAAATGTTTTCGGTTTAATAGTTTTTAGGGATTTTACTTAGTACTTCGGAACCCCATACTACGTTTTTATTTATTTACTAGATGTTGCCTGCGCATTCTTCAGCGTTGACTTTAGATTATGAGCTCCGTCATTTTGGAATTTTAAATAAAACCGGCCCATTGCATTTCGGGCCACGCACGCAGTGAAGGGTTTCGTGGTTGCGAATTCCGATTTAGAGTTAAAATTAATTAATTACTTTGATTATTTAGTTATGGTACTTACTTAGTTTTATTTATCTTCCATGTTGGTGTGGGAGAATGAAAAAAACTTAGAATGTACCCGCTACTTCTCTTACCACACAGATTGTAAATATTGTAATAGCCGGTCGAGGGAATGGGCGAGATTTGAATCATGTAATAGCCAGGTGATGCGGCTAGCAACCCATCACTATTTGGATTTCCCTTTTCATCTTAACGTCCACCATCACGTTAAGTGTAGCCTTTGGTATTATGACCTGGTCCACGAAAAGCAAAAAAAAAAAAAAGCGGCCAAGTGCAAGTCGGACGACACACACATTTTACCACTTTGGAAGTGTTTCTCGTGCAAACTATTCAGTTTAGAAAAAAATGATATTAGAAACCTCAATATCATTTTTCAAGACCTATCCAAATTTTTTTTGCATCAAACCCATACATGTGGGGTATCCACATGTATGGATTTGATGCAAAAAAAATTTTGAGTTTTTTTTTATTGTATTTTTCTATTTTTGTGCGAAAATTTTAAAGCTGTTCACAGAATACATCTACTTCTAAGTTTCAACAGTATAGTTCTTATAGTTTCGGAAAAAAGTGGCTGAAATATACGGACGGACAGACAGACAGACAGACGTGACGAATCCATAAGGGTTCCGTTTTTTGCCATTGGCTACAGAACGGCTACGGCTACCCTAAAAAAGAATAATTTTCACTTTACGTATATGGGAGCTAACCAAAAAAAACTTTATATTAAAGACTTTGATGTAATTATATACATACCCATGGCAAATTACAGCTTTCTAGTACTAATAGTGTATAAGTAAAACCGTGGACAGGGAGACAGACTAAATACGATCACACAATTATGTCTTTGTGTGGTCTAAGTCAATCGGAATTTTAACATTGTAAACATATAAACATTGTTACCGAATGTTACTGCTACGACGTCGGTCTCTCAAAAACCGAATGCTTAAGCAATAAGCAGTGACTTTTCTAGAACTTCATTCACCCTCCGTCTTTTGTCGGGAGCTCCCACAGCTCTGTTGTAGCTTTCTTCAGCGGAGTGCTGCCACCGCCTAACACTGCTTGAGTGAGTATCTTTACCTTTATTTTGTGTGGAATAAAACCTGTTATCTCGTCCACTCAGTCACGGGAAGTCGGGTGCAGCCTAAGCTAAACCTAAACTAACCTTTTTTTCCGTGAGGAAACTTATCAGGCTCAAGAAAAATTGCACCCGCTCTAGGGTAAAGTCGCGTGTTAACGCAAAGTGCTTTCAACCCTGAGGACCGTATCTGTCGAGCGACGGTCCAGTTTCCATCGCCCGACTGGCCCACGTTATGAAGGCAGCAGTTGCAGGTCATAAGCCCGCCTCCTGCGCCCTATGCGCTGGGGGTGAATGGCCACGTCGGTTGATGCCTTCCGGTCTCTCTACGCCGCGTTTCGCTGTCGACTATGTGACGAACCACAGTCGACGGTGGAAGGTCGTCCCCCACTACCGTGCACAGTTCCGGTGGGCTTCCGTCTAGGCTGGTCAGTCCGTCGGAGTGTGAACCTAACCTAATCACACAGACACTCACCGCGATCTTGGATTCTCCTATGAGACAAAAGAAAAAAAAAGGAATATCATCTTTTTCCACGCAGATCGTAAAAGTGAATAGGCGGAAATGTGAATCAGCAGCAGCTAGGAACCTATCCTATCAGTAACTATTTTGATTCCTTTTTCCATCTTCTCCCCCACAATCACGCTAAAAATGGCAGTTGGACGTCGTTGGGTCTGGATCTGGCTGCAGAAGCCTAGACGCAATTAAATTTTTGTACAGCGCCATCTACTGGTGAACAAAAAGACTAATTTTTAAGAACAATCCAAAATCATTGAAATTGTTAATTTTTTGTGATCCGTACCCAAAGGGTAAAAACGGGACCCTATTACTAAGACTCCACTGTTCTTCTGTCTGTCTTCTCATTCTTTTTATTGATATAGGTATCTTTTTATTTATGAACGGATATAAATTAAACAAAAATTTTAAAAGGTTATCAGAATACATTAGTGAAAATCGCAACCGAATCGGTTCAGCCGTTTCTGAGATTAGCGTGCACAAACGCACAGACAAACAGACAAAGATATCGGTAGCGCCATCTATTATTTGCTAGAAAAAACTGATTTTCATAAACTATAGCTAAGAACCACCGCAAGGGAACTTGCTTTCACTTCACGTCACAAACTGCATCGAAATTGGTCCATCCGTTCGAGCGCTATGATGATACAGACAGTCAGACAGACAAACCGACAGTTAGCGTCAAACTTTGAACAGTTATTCAAGACAAAATTCATTGATAATAATTGATTTGCGATACACACAGCATATGATTATTTTTATTGTTACAGGCGGACTGCCTTTTCTACCAGTCAACCTACAGGTGGTGCTGATAATAGCAATAATATTATAACAATGCAAAGTCGCACTTGTTTAAATAATGGCCTCCACGTTCTTTTGTTTAGTTTTCTTTGTTATACTTTGTAATAAATACAGAGGGCGAATTCAACCAAACATTAAGTTACACTAGTATTATTGGGATAGTTTAATAAATCGATTTAGTAATCAATTCGTCAAATAAAAAAAAAGTTTTAATTTGTCAAGCATATTTTAACCGCTATTTTGGTTCCGATTTGTCAAGCAACGCAAAAATAATTGGTCTAGTCTCGATTTTGTTTCGTTTTGCGTAGCCTTATTTTTGTTTCAACTGGTCAAGCCAATAAAAGTTCATAATAAAATCGTAACCGATCGCTGTCAGTACATGGAAGATAAATGAGGAAAAATATTGTTGGGGGCCAGAGTTGGTTTTCGAATAAAAATTTATCTAGATAATTATTCGAATAAAAATTTATTCGTGGAAAATTATTGACGAATAATTAATTCGCGAATAACTTATTCGCGAATAATTTAGCCACGAATAAAATATCATGATTTTATTCCTTATTCTAAATAACGAATATTTTTTTTAAAACTTACCTTTCTCTTTTTAACCGATTTTTTTATTCACTGGACCGATTGCCTTCAAAATCTTTATCTGGACGGCCCTGTGGTCCCTCATATTGAATCTATGCTCAAAATGTAAAAAAAAACTGGCTGCCATTTTTAACTTTTTTCTTACTTTACCGATTGCCTTCAAAATCGACATCTGGGGGTCCCTGTGGTCTCTTATAATGAAATAATGAAATGGCGGCTTCCTTTTTCAAATTCGAGCATAGAGCTCGAATTTGAAAAAGGAAGCCGCCATTTTGAACTTTTTTGTTTCTTCTACCTTTTTCAAATTCGAGCATACATTCATTATAAAAGACCACAGGAACCCCCAAATATCGATTTTAAAAGCAATCGGCGCAGTAACAAAAATTTTAAAAATGGTGGGCAGTTTTTTTTTCATTTTGAGCATAGATTCAATTTAAGGGACCACAGAGACGTCCAGATGTCGATTTTGAAGGCAATCGGTCCAGAAACAAAAATGTTGAAAATAACGGCCAGTTTTTTTTTAATTTTGAGCATAGATTCAATATGAGGGACCACAGAGACGTCCAGATGTCGATTTTGAAGGCAATCGATCCAGAAACAAAAATGTTAAAAATAACGGCAAGTTTTTTAAATTTTGAGCATAGATTCAAAATGAGGGACCACAGCGACGTCCAGATATCTATTTTGAAGGCAATTGGTCCAGAAACAAAAAAGAAAACATAATGGCGGCTACCTTTTTCAAAATCGAGCATAGATTCATTATAAAAGACCAAAGGGACCTCCATATAGCGATTTTGAAGGCAATCAGTCCAGAAACAAAAGAGTTCAAAATTGGCGACTACCTTTTTCAAATTAGAGCGTAGATTTATTATGAGAGACCAAGAGACTGATTTTGAAGGCAATTAGTCCAGAAACAAAAAAGTTCAGAATGGCGGCTACCTTTTTCAAATTCGAGCATAGATTCATTAAAAAAGACCACAGGGACCCCCAGATATCGATTTTGAAGGCAATCGGCCCAGCAACAAAAATAAACAAAATGGCGACCATTTCGATCATAGATTAATTGAGAATAATGATCAACAACCACCGAAACCTCAAAAACTACGAAAAACTTGTAGTAACTTTTAGCAACCACCAAAACTATCAACAACCACCGACCCACAACCTCAAATACTAATAAGCAACAAATACACATTACATACAACCATAAAAACAAACCCAAAACAACCACTGACAATAACAAACACAGTAAAAATGCGTTGCGTTTTATGTAATATGTTTGTATTTCTTTGTTTTTTATTTTAGAAACAATAGAAAAACAACTTAAAATAGAATTAATATTTAAATAGGTGCTGCTTATTTCTACAAGTGTGTATTTGTATTGTTAATTTCAATGTAAAATAGAAGGTGTAATTTGATCAAAATCAACCTCAAATACAGTCTTACACTCGTAAATGTAACCCTCTTTCCGACGCAATAGGTTAAAATGTGTGAGTTGAGTTTTCAATAAAATACGTTATTCGTTATTTAGAATATCGAATAAAATCATGATATTTATTCGCGAATGAATTATTCGTGAATAACGAATAAAAATCATAAATTTATTCGTTATTCGAATAAATTTTGTCCAACTCTTGGCTTTTATCAACGCAATTGTCTGTTTGCCTGCGCGTTGTGCACGCTAATCTCAGAAACAGCTGAACCGATTCAGTTGCTGTTTTCAGTAATGTTTTGTGATAAGCTTTGACTTAAAAATAAGGGTCTGTTTACATTTAAAACCGTTCGTAAATGAATCTAGATTTATTGACCCCTTGGACATCCAGACACCCGGTCTTACATACCCCGGAGGGGAAAACGTTGTATCAATTTAAAGAATCACGTCAAACATTTTTGTTCGAAAAATTGTTTCAAAATAACGGTTCGATGGCAAAAACTTTTGTTAATTTTAAATTATGGTAATAATTTTTAAGCCAAAGGCCACGCTTAGCGTGATGGTGGACGTTAAGATAAAAAGGGAATCCAATTAAATTAGCGATGAGTTGCTAGCCGCATCACCTATTAACATGATGCAAATTTAGCCGATTCTCTCGATCGTCTTTTTCTTTCTACTTTACTTTAAATAGTTTTATTTATCTTCCATGCTGGTCTAGCATGGAAGATAAATAAAACTATTTAAATTAAATATTGGATAATTAGTTATTTTTAACACTTTAGTTTTACCTTTAAGTCGGCATTAGCAACAATGGATTCCTTCACGCCGCGTGGCCAGTTTTTTTTTAATTGAATATACTATAATGACCGTGCTCATGAACTAAAGGCCTGCGCAGATGACGGAGTTTTCTCTGCGGCTGAGAAAAAAGTACGCTCTGCAAATAAAAGGTCCGCCGCGGATTTACCGCGAACTCAACGCACACGGTGTGCGATCATTTGTTGCCAGGAAATGTAGAACAAACGCGGACTAAAGTCCACCATGTGCGTTGCTTCGCCTAGTCACACGAGTTCTGTTTTTGTTCGGGGACTCCCCCATACTTTTGTCCAGTCCGCTCTCTGCATGTCCTCGGTTATTCGGGTGAGTTTTTGCACGCGGTACTTTTAATCCCTCGTTTGCATTACTATTTTAGCGGACAAAAAAGTCCGCGGACAAAAATCCCTCGTCTGCGCAAGCTTTAAGTCTACGCTGACAAAATCACGGGCAACAGCTAGTCCTGAATGACTTCGTTGACGTTTAGTGCCGCAACAGATGGGGCGCAAGTTGCGTCGCGTAACAGCTAGAGATGGGCAGTAGATAGTACTCAATCTACCCATTTGAGTATTTACTCACTAGATTTAATAAATAGAGTAAATAGAGCGTGCTCAAGAATTGACATCGCATTTGATGTCTGTTTACTTATTTTTACGTAAAATTACGTCTATACACACCTCCCACCAAAAAATTATAATTAGTCAAAGAAGTCTACTTTTATTGTATGATTAGTATGGTATTTTCATATAATTTAGCGTCGCATATAACGTTTACCTACATTTTAAGCATATTATGGCGTACGCACACACTTTCCGACAAGAATTGCAAGTGTATACTAGATTTTAGTTTCAAAATTGTCATGAAAACATGAAATAATGAATATGAATATAAATATGAATCGCAACTTATATAAATCAATCTACTCACCAAATGGATAAATAAGGATATTTATCGGGTATTTACTCAATCTACTGAGTAAATATTCAAATGAGTTGATTGAGTATTTATGCATCGCCCATCACTAGCTGTTACGCGGCGCAACTTGCGCCGCGTCTGTTACGGCACTTAGTGCCGGAGCAGACGAGGCGCAAGTTGCGTCACGCAACAGCGCATGTTGCGCTGCGCAACTCGCGCTCCGTGTGGCCATTCTACATGTTGCACACAGATTTTTTGGTCAATTAAGCTGAGCAAAAGAAAATATTGTCTTAGGGGATTATCATATCAAGAGCGTTTCAATAGTCTAAATGAAGACTATCACTATCTTAGAGGATTCCACTAAGACAATGAATGAAAATATGCATAAAAAATATATGGTATCTAACCAGTGTATCCAAAAATATTCAAAAGTAAAGTACTAACAGTGAAAAAAGAATAAAAATTGGTTAAAAACGAACAAGATATAACGATTTTCCGAAAATATGTCTATCTCACTCGCAAAAACGCTATTTTCTATGGCAAATGTAAAGATGATGGTGGACTTTGACGTCACCAGTCCATATCGGACTTCTCTTTCTAATTGAAACTTTAAAGTACCACATGTTCGTCGCTGATTTAGATATTTTATAAATTCTTTTATATTTATTTACTGTGTGTAATGTATTTTATACATTAATAATAATTTTTTTAATAAGCAAATAAAAAATACATGCATATTTCCTATCGTCTAAGTGGATTGTCCTGTCAATGATTTTATCTGAATGAAGACAATAATTGTTTTAGTGGATCGTACTGTAAATGGCTTCGTCTTAATGAAGACAACTATTATCTTAGTGAGTTGTCCAGTCAATGACTTCGTATGAATAAAGACAATCATTGTCGTTGTGGATTTTCCTGTCAATGGCTTCGTCTGAATGAAGGCAATTATTATCTTAGTAGATTGTCCTGTCAATGGCTTCGTTTGAATGAAGACAAATAATGTCTTAGTAGATTGTCATGTCAATGGCGTTGTATGAATGAAAATCAATCATAGGGTAAGTGGATTTCAGTAACAGAATGAACTGTCTTATTAGATATCCTGTTAATGGTTTTGTCTGAAGACGACAATCATTGTCTAAGCATGGCCTTTGCTTAAGCGGCATTAGCAGGAACTGCGTGTCACGGAGATGCAAATGCTGCGCTCAATATGCGGCGTATCACGGAGAAATTGTGTGAGAAACATCCGCATCCACGGCAGCCTTCATGTTTGTGACTTAGCGACAAACTGCAAGAGAGTCGCCTACCCTGGTACGGTCACGTCTTGCGAAAACAGGCAAGTTACGTAGGAAACAAATTTATAGCCATGCCACCTCGGCCGGGGCCTATCAGGCGTGGTAGACCCAAGAAGTGCTGGCTTGACGTCGTCAAGGAAGATATCCATGCCAATCGTCTTACAACCAAGGATGCTCAAGACCATGCAAAGTGGAGATGAAAAAGCTGGAAAGTACGGACCCCGGGCTTCGCAGCGTTATAGCGAAGAATGCACCTGAGAATGCGCTGAGATAAGAGAGAGAGAACTTTATCATTCCTAGAAAAGTTTTTTTTATTGGGAAGATCTACCTATACGTATCTTCCCTCTGTAAAAATGCACATGACACAATAAAATTCATGAAGGAAACGTAGTAAAATGAGTCGTCACACGCAGGCACTTTAAAACAATGTTTCTAATGTTTGAAAATAATATATAGAATCATTTTTATATTACAATTCAAACACGCGTCTTGTGAAACAATCACGTTATATAAAGGAATTATATAAGTACATAAGTACATAATTTCTAGAAAATAAATTGCAACGCAAGAGTATTAAGAATTATTAAAATGAAATGTTAATAAAATAAATGTGCAACGGAACGTTTCAACTCATGTCGTATAGTTAATATGTTGCTTGGGCCGCACTTGCGTCTATCGTCCCGAAGCAATACGCGGAGAAGTTTCGTACGTTTTGTACACTAAAATGTTATCGCGATAAAGTTGTGGTCATATTAACGGCTTCGTTATTTTTCACAAACTATCGTGCAATCCAAGATGGCGTCGTCTAGGCATTTGAATATAGACGACGACTTTCTTTACTTTTACATGATTCGACGACCTCCGTGGCGTAGTGGTCACCATGCTAGCCTGCCACCCAGAGGTCCCGGGTTTGATCTCCGGTCAGGGCAAGTTGGAAAATGGCTTTTTTCAAATTGACTTGGGTCTTGGATGTTTATTTATATATGTATTTGTTATAAAATATAGTATCGTTGAGTTAGTATCCCATAACACAAGTCTAGAACTTACTTTGGGGCTAGCTCAATTAGTGTTATTTGTCCTTATATATGTATATTTATTTATTTACATGTGTGCTAACAATTACATAATGCATTTATTGAAACCTAAAAAGAAACCTAGAAAGAAAAAACCTAAAAATTCTAACACCATTTTATCGTTCCATTCCATTTTTATATATTAACATTCGTGGCACCGTCGCGCAGCACGCGTCTGAATAAGTTGATAACAAACGCCAGAATGAACAACACTAGTCCGACCACGCAGAGCTAATTGTTAGCACGCTAAAACCCTTTGATGTACCGCCACCCGCGTGATAGCGAAGACGCAGCCCGAATATTCGGGACGATACACGATAACGGCCGGTCACATTTTCGTGTATCGGGGTAGCACGAAGCTTCGTGCCAATAGGCGCAGGTGCGGCCCCAGCATAAAGAAAAGAACAGTCATAGAACATCGAATAGATACCTATGCACCATGTATGCACTCACCAGCGCCAAAGTGGTTCTTGGATTTACCAAAAGATGGCGCTATCTCTAATTTCGTAATTAAATATATTTTTGAGTTTGTAAACTTCAATAATACATTAGTTGATAAAAAATGGGAGAAATTGCTCTTAGCATTAAGTCCGCTATTTGCTAAAAGTATATTTTTTTACTTTGGAACAATAAAGTTTAATAAAATAAAATAAAACACAAAATCGACTTATTCTAGAGTATGTTGCCATTTATTCTCGGAATAAATTTTAAACTAGTTTGGTCGAATCCACCCAGTCCTCTAAGCATGCATTGCCGCGTGACACAACACTTGAAGGCACGGTCTTTGGGTAACCATTATTTTACACCAAAACTGTTATTTTCATTGGATTTTAAACTGTAATTGAAGTGGTCGTATCACAATTTTGATATGATTTAATAAAATCGAGTTATATTTTAATAAATATGGAGTCAGTATATAGCGAAATAAAAAATGAAGAGAGTGAAAAACTTGACAAAACGACGTGGAAGCCGTTATTGAGACAAGTGCGTATTTTATAATATATTTTCTAGATATATTACTTTTAACAATATGCATATGAAGTGTTTAGCAAAGCCGAGTGTGTGAATAACACTCGTGTGATACTATTATAGTGTCACACGAGTGTTATTACCTAGTGAATACCTAATTATGTTTAGTTGTTTGCGAGACTTTATCTACAGCCATGATATGAATACTTTTAAAAATATTCTGAAACCATATGGTGCTGTACAGTTTTGTAAGAACTCTATGTATTCATGGTAAGTGATAAAATTATAGTAAAATTAGAATGCGTCAAAGTCAAAGTCAAAACCATTTATTTATTTTTGGATATTTGTATCACTTGATAATTGTCAATTATTCTTTCGCATTCATAATAAGTAGTTGTTGACGTCAGATCATTTACATTACTGCTAAGTTGGCGCCATGTTGTCGAAAACTTGCTTTTATCAGCAACACCTGTAGGTTGACTGGCCCTGAGCCTTAAGTGCGCCTGTTACAATTCGGTATTTGAGTCGATTTTTTTCTTATGCATATCAAAAAGTAACATTATACGAAATCAAAAACATAAATTATAATTTTACTCCGCTCAAAAATAAGCAAGTTATAAGCCTTTCAAATCCGGTGGAAGGAGAAACTGTCAAATAACAGAAAAAGGAAAAAAGTCAAAGTCAAAGTCATTTTTTTTTATTCAATGTAGGATAAATTTATCTCTTATTGAAGGTCAGGTTTTAGTGCAAAAACTAAAAACTACTAGCGTTTCGGAACATCCACTGCTGGGAAGATTACGCCGAAAGAAACCCAGTTCAGTATTGGTCCCTACCAAGCCTGATGGGCTATGTTTCAGTTACAATACATATTTACACTTAAGCTCAATAATACATCTAAATAATACAGTTCAAATTTGCAGTCAACTATTTCCAAGAATTTTGATCAGATAAATAGTCATTTACATGATAATAAGCATTTTTTAATAAATGATTTTTAACGGCAGTCTTAAACTTAGATAATGGTAACGCTACTACATTATCTGGAATTTTATTATAGAGACGCAAGCTGAGACCCACAAAAGACTTTTTTGTTTTTTCTAACCGAAAAGCTGAGATAGCTAATTTATTTTTATTTCTAGTTTTAATACTATGAATATCATAATTTTTCTTTTACGAGTATGGATGTTTATTCTGACGCACGCACATAATGTTCGCATAGATGAATTGCGAAGGGAGAGTCAAAATATTTATGTCTTTAAAAAGTTACTCTAGCACCTAGTTTATACATAGACCTAATAGCGCGTTTTTGCAAAACAAATATGTATTTATGTCTGTATTACCCCATAGGACATAACACTATGGAAGTAACTAAAATATACCAAACGCGCTGTATAAACGTCCGTTAAGGATGCACATACACCCCCGTGACGTCACTGTCATTAAGTTTTACGCTTACGAAAGAGATAGCAAGATGTCCCAACCACGCTCCCACTCTTATATTTAAAATAATAATTGCTGCCTCATTTAAAAACCAATTACTTTCTATTTTCGGTAAACGGCTTTTCGTTTGTGTCATATGTTATTCGTATAAAATATTGTCTAAATACAAACTAAGTCAAATAGCCTATTAATAATAATCATATAATGCTTGTAGTTTGACACTTGTATAGTATACTTAATCTCTTAAAGTTTCTTACTTTTTTTCCAAGACTATGATCTGCAGCGGCGCATGGACCAGCTACTTTGTGACAGGCCTGATCTTTGGCTCTCCTACAGTCCTCATACAACAGCTGAGAAAAGGCACTGATCCTGGTTTCGTCATGACAGACGAGATGGCGTCTTGGCTATGTAAGTGTGTTGCTTTTTTTTGCAACTTAGTTAATAAACAGAAAAGCACCCAAAAGTCATGCAAATTCCAGAACTATCTTCATTCGATACGTTCATCCATCATCCTTTGCAATATACACGCTGATTCTTTATTCGTTTTGGAAAAAAAAATGTCTCCTCTATCCATTTACGTAATCTAAATTTGTGTATGACATAAGATAAAAAAGTTGCGAAAATTATTTTCGATCGAGACCACGTAGTTACGCCCGTCCATAACTGCCGCGTGACCCCGATGAACTCGAAATCTAGCCGGCCGGCGGTATGTTATTTTCCAGTTTTAGTCAACATGTTTTGTTTCTGAATGTTTATTTTGACTAGCTAATTAGGTCTTACTAACAATCCTTATGAAGTTTCCTTCGGCTCCAAAACCAATGAAAAATCACCGTGTATAGATCTTTCATATTATCTTTAATTTTTTTTATCTTTTCCTTGCCACCTGCATTCAGTGGAGACGCATGCGTAACACTTAATATAGTCCAGCCAATGCAGTGCTGGTGGTTTTACCTTGCTTTATGTCACTCCAAGGTTTAAAAGTATATACAATGTAGAAGGGACATACCCGTAATAAATTGAACCATGGGCTATAGTATAATGAAATTAAAGCAACAGTCGAAACACAAAAAAAAATTTCGATATTTCCATACAAAAGTGTGCAGCCGCCCGGGCAATTTGTATGGGAATGTCGAAAACTTTTTTGGTTATTTGGTTGTTATTTTAATTACGTTGTATACAACGTGGAAGGGACATACCCGCTATAAGTTGAACCACGGGCTATACTAGACGACTATGTATAATGAAATAAAAAAAAAACAATCGATAACCACAAAAAAACGACATTCCCATACAAATTGCCCGGGCGGCTGCACACTTTTGTATGGAAATGCCGAGTTTTTTTAAATGTTTTGGCTGTGATTTTAATTTCATTATACTATAGTAATCTAGTATAGAATAGAACATGGTTCGATTTATTATGAGTATACTCCTTCCACGGTGTATATATTCATATCCGTGCAAAATCTGAGCGGTTTCCTAGTTAAAATATAATTGTGTAACTTTCAGTAAAAGTCAATTTTGTGAGCATGGCACACACAATAGATTATATTTTAGGGTTCCGTCCCCAAAGGGTGCCAACGGGACCCTATTGCTGAGACTCCGACATCTGTCTGTCCGTCTGTCCGTCCTCCTGTCACAGAGCTCTATCTTTAGAACCATAATAGATAGACACTTGTCATTTACACCGATCATGTATTTCTACTGTAGTCGCTATTATAACAAATACTAAAAATAAGAAAAAGTTTAAAATTAAAGGGAGTCGTCATACAAGAAACGTGTTTTTTTAGCGTTTTTAACTCGATCTTTATTGATATTAACTTCATACTAGATTTTTTTTACGATTATTATGTATTACTGTGACCGCTATAACAATAAATACTAAAACTATTTAATTTAGTACAATTAGACTTCTACTCTGACGACTTCCTTGGCGTAATGGTCAACACGCTAGTCTGCCAATCCAGAGGTTCTGGGTTCGATTCCCAGCCAGGGCAAGTTGGAAAAACGCCTTTTTCAAATTGTCCTGGGTCTTGGGTATTTATCATTACATGTATTATAAAATAATAGTATCGTTGAGTTAGCATCCTATTACACAAGCTTAAGCTTACTTTGGGGCTAGTTCAATCCATGTGATTTGCCCCTATTTATTTATTTATTTCTTTACTAATTAATGGTCCTGAGAACATTGTACGGAGTTCCGATACTCTTCATGCACGAGTCCGAGTTGACTGGTTTATTGCCAATTTCTATGTTCATTTTATGTTTATCTGTTTCAGCTTCTATATTTGGATATGGAGCCATACCTTGGGTGATAACACTAACCATCCTGGTATCAAGAATAGGAAGAAAGAAAACATACATAACTCTCGTTGCTTGTGTCTTATGCGGTCTATTTCTAGCTTACTTTAGCAAGAATACTATACACCTGTTCATAAGCTATACTATTCTTTGTAACTTACAGGGATCCTGTACAAGTATTTCTGTTATAATTATTTCGGAATACTGTGCCCCAAAATATAGAGGTCTATTTTTCACTTTGAAATCTGCTTTGTTCTTTTGGGGTGTGTGGGTGTCAAACGCTATAGGCACATTCTTCCATTGGAAGTATATATATTTGTGTGCACTAATTTGTTACATTCAAGTTGTAACTATACTATATTGGATAGAATCACCCGCATGGTTGGCAAGCAAAGGAAGATTCGAAGACTGCAGAAAAAACTTCAGATGGCTAAGAGGCACAGACCAAAATTCTGAAGATGAATTAGAAGAATTGATTAAAAATCAACAAGAATATTTGGCAACGAAGAAAGATATGAAACTTATTGATTATATCAAAGCTATATCTGTTATCAGATGTAAACAATTTTATATGCCCATATTATTATCCGCTGTGTTAGCTTGCATGTACCAGTTTTCAGGGAAACTTGTATGCTGTATGTATGCCATCGATATCATTAAGAGAATAACGAATAGCGAAAAAACTGCTTATATGACTATGTTAGGATTAGACGGTGTAACCATTGCCAGCGCGTACGTTGGGGTCGTTTTATCAAGGTTTATTCGAAGGCGATTATTGTTATTCACAACATCTTCAATAGCAATTATATTTTTATTTATGTTGTCTTTGTATTTGTACTTAATTAAGTTATCAGTTCTTGTTGAGAATAATTACATATCTATTGCGTTACTGAATATATTCTCTATGTCAATAAGTGCTGGTGTAATGATGCTCGCCACAACTTTATATGGTGAATTAGTCGCCTTGAAATACAGAAGCATTTCTATTATGATCATAAGTTTAATATTTAACTTTATTAATAGTTCTCTTTTGAAACTAGCACCTTATATTTTTGAAAATTTTGGCATGCATGGGGCATTCTTGTTTTACGGGTTGACTTCTACTATTTTCACGTATATTTGTTATAAAACTTTACCTGAAACTAAAGATAAAACTTTGGAGGAAATTGAAGAGTATTTTAAAGATAAAAGGAGTGAGGAAGCAGCTGTACATCAAATATATCCGGAGAGTATCACACCTTTGCGATCATCCTCATAATTTAAGCACTACTTAAGCCTAGTTTGGACATGGCTAGTAGTTTAGTCGAGTGGTGAGTAATTTAGTAACTAAAATGCTCGCTACTGCCCAAAAACCGTTCGCACTACGGCCGTGTAAAGTACACAAGTGAAGGGTGATTTGTAAGATGAACGCAACGCAATGAAGTCAATAAGCTGACAAAGCTTGTGGAAATTGCTATTTTAGAAGACGTGGAAGAAGACATTGATCTTATGAAGAAAAACACTATGATATGAATAATAGAAGAGATGAACAGGGAGCTACGAATTGTCTTCTGAAAGAATTATCGTTAGAAGATCCCAAAGAATACCTCAATACTTACTTTGAGAATGTCGGAAAGTTGTGTAAATTGTTTGTTCATAAAAGTACAAGTCGAACTCAGCGTAAAAATACTCCTGTTAAAACTGTTCCCAACTTTTCACACACATATACATATATATTTGTCATTGGTAATTAGTTGAATTAAAATAAAGAAAATTTATAAGTGTTATGGCTGTTTGGTCTTTATTTTACAGTGCCAAACAACTGATACCTATCGAATTAAAAAAAAGAAGGAAATGGAGGCAATTATCTTACGATTAAGGACGAAGTATGACGTATTCTAGTCTAATGTAGTTCTCTGTGGCAACTAATAAACTTGACTGGTTTTTTTTTACTAAAATAAAAGATTCAGACTTGTTTAGTGGGTGAGCCAGTGAGCGGTGTCATATGGTGAGGGGCACTACCTATATTCGCCCGAAAAAATAGAACATAATGATTTTAGATTGACTTGACTTAATTACTTGCTAAACTGCTCGACAAAATTTTCGTTGTTCAGACACGTGCTACTATTACTTGCCACTCGACTAAAATACTAGCCTATTCAGAAGCCAACTAAGCCTTTTTTGGTCAAATGCATGTCTAACCAATGTGTTATTTCAGGTGATTATCTATCTACTAACGAGTCAAATTTCATTTCAATCTGTTCAGCTGAGTTACAAACATCTACACGCACAAAAAATCGCATTTATCCGTATCAAAACCTAATGATTACGTGAATAATGTAAATAATTAGGTATGTCATGCATGCTTAAATAAGAAGTAATGTTATAAAAAAATGTTTTATGAGAATAGAGACCCGATAGTCAGATTTAATATGTAGTACATAGGTACTCGTATGTAAGGGTTTTTTCAACGTTTGTAATAAAAAAAAAAACGATTGTAAGTAGGTATTCTTTTATTCAGTGAGTACAACTATAATATATGTGCAGATGTCTCTCAATATTTTTTTTCTAGAAGAAAACCTGACAAGTAAAACAAAGGAGAATTGTAGCCCTAATTACTGTCTATTAGATAGGAATGCCTAAATTGTTCTTGCGAGTCAGTCTGATGGAAGCTCAAGATGTCGAGACTGTAAGATTTTTTACAGCTACGTAGGTATCTAATTTCCTCCTAGTTCAATGACATGTGATTAGACCAGCGAAAAAAGCGGACGAAGAATAGATACGGAATGATCAATTTTCGTCTTTTTTCATGAATAAAATCAAAACTATTTATTTTACAATAACAACAAACATATACTTAAGATCCTCATAATGAGGCCTTTCATAAAGTAAGACGGACGTGAGTACTACTACTTATTATGTAATACGACACTGCTGTAACAGTTTCCTTGACTAACTTCATAAAGCTGTGCCTGGGCTTTAGTCTTCATTTTTGTCAGAGAAGTTTAGAGCCGCTTCTTAAGGCGGCCCTTCCCGACCGCTCTGTTTTCAACGCGAACATAGTTTGAAAAGCTTGGTGTTTCATCCAGGGCAATGCTAGAAAAAGAGGCAAACCAAAAATAGAGAGATAGCGCCTAAGGGCATGGTTTGCATGCTATTAAATGAAATTAGTATAATTATTAACTATCCATTGAACGAATATTAACTATTCGTAGGGTGAGAAAATTTCATAAAACTTGTTCCAGGTGATACGTGTTTATCAGTATGCCTTACAAGTATGTGCAATAAATGTTTTATATTATAAATTTTCATGACATTTGCGAGTTTTGTATCGAAATATTTTCTTTACTTATACAATTTATGAGTACTTTATGAACGGTCGAAGTTCGGCTAAATTTTTTTGCAAAAAAACAGATTTTTAAGGCGTATACTGGCTTTGTTTTTCTAAATTTCAATTTTTTATTTCGACAGAAACCTAGAAATAGCGCCCAAGATACCTGTGAGTTCAAAAGTTTTCAAGAAAGATCAGATACGACGCCAAAATCACGAATAAGCGTTTGTATGAAAAGTAAGTTGGGAAAGCCGCTCTTAAGCGCAAGTACAGTCTTCTATTAGTATGATTCGCATAAAATCGTGATGCGATATCAAGTGTCCCAACATGTTGCCTCGCCTACTTCCAATGACCTCTAGTGTGTGCTTTTAACCACCTATTGTTAAGAAAAACCAAAACAATTTTGTTAGTGATGAAAACAATACGAAGACATAAAGCCTTCAGAATTAACATTTGTTTAAAATTTACAATATGTAACGAATAAACGGAATAATTGCAATTATCATAAACAAGGAACCCTTACAGTTTCGCTATGTCTGTATGTCTGTCTGTCCGTCAGCGGTTTTACTCAGAGACTATAAGTAGTAGAAAGCTGTAAGTTGGCATGCGTATGTATATTATTCATGCCAAAAAGTGGAAAAATAAAATCTTTTAAGAATTTATTTTTGTGTAGTTCCGTTTAAGAAAAATGGGCGTCACTGGTTTTTTCGACTAACCCATTGAGTGGGTTATTGTTGAATAGGTCTTTTAAAAATATTGTGAGCCCTTTCATTTGATATATGAAACAGTAAGGTTTGCAAAACTTTTTTATTTTTATTTTTTTATTTGTCCCTCGAAAATGACCCTTATATAAAAAAAATATTTACTTCTTTTTCCTGCAATCTAACAAGCAATGAACTACACTATTTTATTTTTTTCAAAATTTTCGGCTCGATAATTTCGTAGATCAAGATATGGAGGGAGAAATGGTCAATTTTCAACTTCTTTTATCAATATAATCAAACCTATTTATTTGTCATTAACAACAAAAATATATTTAAGAACCTTATAACGAGCCTTTTTATATGATATATGACACAGTAAGGTTTGCAAAACTTTTTTTTTTAATTTCCTTTTTTTTTTCCTTGAAAATGACCCTTATTTTGAATTTCTTTTAATTTACTCTGCACATCTGTATTTGGGACATAGGATTACACCATCCTTCCACATTTCACCTGATTCGTCCAGTAGATTCGAAGCAAATTGTTTGTGACAGACGGACGGACAGACAGACGCACGAGTGAGCCTATAGGGGTTCCGTTTTTTCCTTTATTTGGACGGAACCCTAAAAAAAGAAAAATATAATAAATAAAAAAGGAAGAAAAAGAACGTCTATTTGATCAAAGCGTTCGTACATAACAACTTAAAGGTACTGTTTTGCTTATCTGTATACAATAAATTAATTTCTATGGTGACAGTCTTATAAAGTATTTTAGAAAAGTTTTTCTTATTAATGAAATAGGTAAACCAACCAGTCAGAAAATTTAAATATTTTTTCTATTAAACTCAGGTGTGATGGATTATGAATCATACGTCCATTCAATTGGTTGTTTTCCACGAAGCCTAATCCAGATGTGACGGATCGGCGAAATTCAATGAATAAACGATGAGTTGCGGCCACGGATTAAGGACAGTCCTAGCCAATTGGATTTTTAATAAACTTTGAATAAAATAACTAATAGCCCATTTATGCGGTATACAATATGTAACAAAAACCCTGTCCGATCCTTGTAGAAGCAACTCGGACCGTCAATATGAACAACTTTTCCTATGGGACCAATGCTTGAATCTCAAAAAAACAATCGACATTTTCATACAGAAGTGTCCGGCCGGCCCGGCAATTTGTATGAAAATGACGATTTTTTCTTCGACCGATTTCGTTGGCCACTTAACACACACGAAAAACTAAAATCAGTATCAATCATAAGAGATGTAATATCCCCTAAGCTTTTCACTAATGCCCTAGAAGATATTTTAAGACACAAGAGTGGAATGAAGTGGGCATCAACGTGGACTGACAATACCTAAACCACCTTCGCTTTGCTGATGACATCGTTTTACTGGCAGAGACGCCTAAAGATCTCGAAAAGATGCACAACGATCAAAGCCAGGCGTCACTGAAAGTGGGTCTGAAAATGAATCTGGACAAGACGAAGTGGACGGGCCCCACAGATACTAGCTAGATTTCAATAAACGGCAAGACGGTGGAGAAAGTAGAGATGTATGGCTACTTAGGTCAGAAGATCGGGCTAGAGAAGGATGCACTGGAGAATGAGATAGACAGGCGCATAGAACTGGGATGGGCAGCATTGGGAAACTCACAGACGTCTTGCAATCTAAGATGCTCCAAAGTTTGAAGACTCGATTGTTCGACTAGTGTGTACTTCCAGCAATGAGTCATTACTGGAAGTTGTTAACTTTCGGGACGGTAAACCACCTAAAAGTCGCTCAACGAGCCATGGAACGCTTAATGCTCGGTATCACCCTGCGCGATCGAATACGAAATAACATCATAAGTCGACGCACAAAAGACATCGACACAGATATCGGTGAACAAATTGCACATTTGAAATGGCAATGGGCTGGTCACATCTGCTGCAGGGATAATGGCCGATGGAGCCAGAGAGTTCTGTATTGGCGACTCCGCACAGGAAAACGAAGCGTAGGCAGACCAGCAGCCAGATGGTCGGACGACATTAAAAAGACGGCAGGGCCGAACTGGACCAGAATCGCCTCAGCAAGATCTAAATGGAAATATGTTTATAAAACTTTTCGCAAGAATTCATTCCTAAGGAGGGCTAACGTCGAGTAGCGGCCGGTGTAATCTTTTCGCACAACTACATTCTATGTCAAATATACCATTTCATACAATACCTAACAGTGATTCAGGCATTGCATACATTGCCTAGGCATTGCATACAATGCCCGAATTTCACACAATGCCGGTAACAGATAGCAAAATAAAAATTAAATGCTGTTTTTATTCATACAATTTGACCGGAGAAGTCCTCATTATTTTCAAGTGAACTTCCAACAAAAAGATGTGACGTAAAAAAGGCTCTTAGTTGTCGGAGCCGTGAAATGAGGGAACACATTTCAAACACATTTTCAGAATAGGAACCATTGCAAAAAAATTTTTATTTTTTTTTAAAGTAAAGATATGGTATTAGACGCGTATTATTTTTAATAAGATCAATAAAAAGTTATGTATTAGATTGGCAAAAGCTAGTAATAATATTATCTTTGACATTAGTGAGACAATTTAGAGCCCTTAAGAGGGAGAAGACCTAAGTAGCAGCGTCTAACGCCGTCTATTTTGTAACCTGGCCTTTTGGAACGTACATATGATGTACGTACCAAAAGGCCAGATTCCAAAAGACTGATTAGACTCAAGGGAGTACCTGAATTTTCCGGGGTCCAGTGCTGCCCCCATTTGAAATAAATCATTTGATAGGAAACGAAGATATCATTTAAAATTTTATCTTGACCAGGCACTAGATAACCCTTTAAAATATTTTATGAACTACAGTTCACAGTTTAAAGTAAAAACGTTAAGCTTTTCTACGCACATACGCCAAAAGTGGCCGTTTTTTACAATTGTGCGTAGAAAATCTTTATTTTCTCACCTTAAACTGTAAACTATTTTATGAACTACTGATAAAATAGTTTGAAGGGTTTTCTAGTGCCTGGTCTAGACAAAATTTTAAATGGTGTCTCCGTTTCCTATCAAATTATCTATTTAAAATGGGGGCAGCAATGGATCCCGGAAAATTCAGGTAGGTATCCCCTTAATTTGGACAAATTAGTAGAAGATTATGTGAATTATAAGGCCGTGTGGTTTCCGGCAGAGTAGAATAGGGCCACTCCAAGTCCTCCCGTGGATGTCGTAGAAGGCGACTAAGGGAATACAAGCTAAACAAAGGTTATAAATATCAATGAGACCTCTTCAACCCGTCTGACCAGCGAGGAGAGTGCAGGCCAAGTCCTCTGGGTGCTCAGGCCATGTATGGCTCTGGTAGTACAGAGAGGGTCGTGCTCCTGCAGTGGAGATTAAAAAGACCTGGTGATGATGATGATGTGAATTATCCCAATATTTCGGTTATCTCTCGACAGATTTAGCTCATGTTCGAACTTAAAAATTCTACTGGTTATTTCTACATGCCTACCTCATGAAGCTCCGATCCAACTACTCGAGTTATCTTCGAACCAATATACATACTCACATAGATACATACAAACATCGGATTTTTCAAGTAGACTGAGAACGAATATAGAAAAAAAATGTAGACGACCAATCTTATATCAGTTTTCAATATAATATTTTAGATTGTACGGCACACTTACTCTTATTCCGGGCCTGTATAAAAAGAAATATATCGGATTAGGGATTAGGAGACAACATTCATTCGTATTTTATTGTTAGGAACTCTACCCAAACTGAAAAGAAAACAACAACCTTTTTTAAGCCCCGACAGAAAAAGAGGGGTGTTTTAAGTTTGACGCTAACGTCTGTGTGTCTGTCTGTGGTACCCTAGCGCTCGAAAGGATGCACCGATTTCTTCGACGCGATTTTTTTTACTTGCAAGCAGGTTTCCATGCGGTGGTTCTTAGCTATGTTTGGTAAAAATCGATTCAACTGATTAGACAATATCAGCTCTTTATCACCATCTAAACCATGATTTACTACAAGATGGCGCTATCTAGTGCATTAAAGTGAAAGGTACTATGAAATTATACCTAGCGTAACTCGTCTTTAGCTCAGTAGATTGAGCGTATAGCTTGTATACTCGAAGTCACTGGTTCAAGTCCCAGCATTCGCATGTATTTTTTTTCTGTTGTTTAATTGATTATTATTTATAGTATCCTTAATTTATTTATAAAAAAAGTGCAAGATTTTTCCACCATGAATTAATAATTTACTATGAAAGGTTTCCATAAAAATTCCGTAACAAAAAAGTGTCGCTGCAGTCGTAGCTGTATTTGGAAGCAATAGTCTGAACATTAAAGTTAATGAGAAAAATATTGCTGAGGGCTTTTATCAACGCAATAAAATACAAAAAAATTACTTTAAACATTTTGTGTTTGTCTGTGCATTTGTGCACGCTAAAAATTAAAAATTTCAATGGTTTTGAAGTATCCTTAAAAATTTGTTTTTTGGCCACTGATAGATGATGCTTAAAATTAAAAAGTCTATGAATAGAACACAAAACCGATTATTACCGACAAGTTTATTTGCTAGGCAAATTAAAAAAAAACTGCGACTTTTAAGAACGCCATTTAGTGATGAGTAGCGGAACTTCATATTATTATAATTGATACCCCTGACTTACAAGCTTCATAAATTACTTTTAAACGGCAGCACTGAGTTTCATCAAACATGGGAGCTTAGAAAAAAAGCTTTAGACCTACAGACATGGAAAAGAGAGAAAGAAGCCTTTGCCCAACATTGGGACAGAAATGGCTTGTGATATATAATATGGGAGCTTGCTCTCACCACCGTAAGGGAACTTGCTTTCACTTTAAAAAACCGTATTGAAAACGGTCCGCCCGTTCGAGCGCCACGATGCCACAAACAGACAGACAAGCTTCGCAAAAGAATCTGGAATAGCTTGGTGGCCTTGGCGGTGAGAATGAAAATCTAAACAGTGTTACGGGCGGGCAATAAAGAAATACGGAGTGGGTGGTCCTCAGAGCAAAATGTGGCTTTTGAAATAATCAGTAATAAAAACCTTTTGCGGCGAATTCATGGTGTTTTTTCGGTGTCTCTTTAAAAAGATAGATATAAAAAGCATACAGTGCTTTTCAGTTTTAAAGAATGTCAAAGTATTAGTCGTATAACAGCACAAAGAGGTCTATTTCCAACACATTTGCGTAAAATAAAACAAAGTAGCTTCCCACCGTATCCCTCCTGTATCTATAAACTATTATATCTTTTTAACTTTTTAACGGTGCTTTCTGTGCTACTGGGCTCGCCTGTCATCACTATATGGCAGTCGTCAAGCTATCTCAGATGGCTTTAGTCAGCCTGAAAATTCTTATACCAGTGTTGGCCACTTAAACACTTGAAAAACAAACAAACAACTTTGCAATGGATTTAAATGCGGTTTTAATCAATTGATAATCGATTCAGGGGAAGCCAGCGCGGGCCGCTAGTAGTTAAAAAATAATTTCTGTTATCCTGAATTTTGCATAATTTACGACGCAACATTCTGAGAAGCAACTGACTTTGCTTCCGCTTCCTATTCAATTCAAGACACGTTTTCAAGTGCGGACGTGTCGAAGATATCCAAATCTGCGGTAATCTCAAAGCTTAGCACTTCTAGAAAGTAGCATTTATATAAGACAAAGAAAAAGTTTTATCACAACCTTATTATTTTCAAATTTTTAACACTGGACAGAAGTGTTTTGATTAATTTTGAATTTAGAACTTTTGCTAAAAAAAACAATATTATTTTATTCCATTTTCAAACACATTCGAGAGTTATTGCGTTGCATCGCTGCTGTTACGCGCCAAGTGAGATTTTTAAACTTCTCAAATTTTTTAAAATAACACTGAGGGTTTTCGTACAATTACACGATTCAGTGAAGATTCGAGCTTCGAAGATCGCAAGAGCAACGGCCGGCCTCGAACGATTAGTACACCGGCGAATCCAACAAAATCCCTTTCGCAAACAAAATAATAATAATAGTTCACAAGAAGCATACGAGATGGCGTCAGCAGTATCCTACATCTCGATCTCAGAGTTCGCCCGATTCGCTGCATATTTACAACTTCAGATGATATACTGACTGAGCGGCGGTTCCTCACGCGCATCAACATCATACCTGGTGGGAAGATTTTCCCTTTGTAGCATCATCGTATTACCTTGCTCCCGTTAAATTCTTATACACCAAAAAATAATAATAATTGAATGAAGGATAGCAGGGCCCAAACCGCCTCAAGGAAAAAGACGTTTTGTCCCAATAAACGTTCATTCTAATGGATGTGTTATTTGAGAGCACTTGTTTCCTTCTATCCTCATATGCTGGCTTCGGCCCAAAAACCGTTTGCATAATAGGCGTGAATGTAGGCCGTATTACACGTTTGTTTTTCTGTTTCGCTTTTCTGTCACAAACGCTAAGAATAAGAATGGTTTGTACTTTATTGAGACAACTCAGCTTAGTTTTAGCTGAGACATATTTATCTAAAAAGTTTGTGTTTAGACCCCTTTTCGTTTCTTAGTACATTGTAGACACATACATTCATTCATATACTTGGTAAAGTTTTTGAAATTTAATTATAAATATAGGGATTTCCTTCTCCCAAATAAGGAGAAGGCGAGGAACATGGAAAAGATCAAAATATGAAAATAACTAAGTACTGATATAATACTACGGACTGATTTTCTATGTTACTATGCTTTTATTGAACACGTCATTTATGTGGGTTAGTGTAAATTTGCCACAAAGTAGGTTAAAGTATCTGTTAGTACGTTACAAGTATCCGAAAGTGAAAACAAGTGACTTACCTAAACCAAATTTCCGTTATTTGATTTTCCGCAGCGTATTGGCTTTGTGGGTATATCAAAGGAAAGCTGCCTTGAGAGAATATCCGAAATCTTATCTTAACAAAGGGACCTTTAAAATAACGCGTTGAGTTCAGAAATAACTCTTACCCATAATAAAATATTGAAAGATCCCTTCAAAAACAATATTTGGTAAGGAACGTAAATATCTCAATTAGTAACAATATCCAATACACATAAAAAACAAATTATTATTTTGTGAGCCATTAATTTCTCAGTGAAGGGCAAAGGCCTCTTTTTCAGTTTAACTTAAAATATAATATAATATAATATAATATGCCCCCCAATACAACCTCACGCCCGGACTTTTTAACATCTTGTCCATGTGGGGGGCGGGCAACGGGTACTTATTATAGTGAAACTTACCTGGCTAAAGAGGCTCTGGAAACACCATTTTAAAAATGAGAAGAAATAATGAGAATGCGCGTATAGGGCCAATACCCGGGGGCCGCCGGGGCACGTGTGGAGCTGGCGCTGCACGTGACAGCATGTGGACCGTCAGTGACTCCTTGCTGAACAGGCGGGCAGGGGTCGGGGGGGATCAACCCGAAGATACTACAGCCGAAATATTCAGGAACACTGACTACGCTTTGCGGTGCGGGGATAATTTAGATCCCGAGAGTACTGCCGGTGCGTCAGAGTCGACCACACCAACACCAAATATAAATGATGATACGAGGAAGAAGTGGTCTGACTTGGAATTACGAGAACTTTTATTCTGTTATTACAAAGCTAAATCAGGGGGGGCAGGATACATCAATAGACTAGAAAACCTTTTTAAGCAAAGAAATCCACAGAACCCAAAAATACACAAATTTAATGGAAGTGCTTTATCCAATCAGGTTCGTAGCATACTGAAACAAAAAAGATTTACAGAAGAAACACTAAAACAAATACAACAAAGCATAGAACAGGAAAACACACAATCAACAACCACAGACACACACAACCAGATACAACCATCATCATCAACAGACTATACACAACAAGAGGAAATTCACAACCAGACAACAGAGTAAACCCTCTCAGAGATGTAAGTGACGACTCTAGGAAAAAATGGACCAACGAGGAATTAAGAGAGCTAATGTTCTGTTATTATAAAGCTAAAGTAGGAGGATCAGGTTACATAACCCGATTTTATAAGTTATTTAAAGAAAGAAATCCTCAAAATCCAAAGATTCATAAGTTTAATGGTAATACTTTATCAAATCAGGCTCGAACCATATTGAACCGTAAAACACTATCTATTGAAGTACTTAACGAAATTCGACAAGCAGCAGAACAATCAGAAATGCGACACACCACAACCAGTATAGACACACATACCACAATCATATCTACACAATCAGATACCTCACATACAACACTCGATCAACCACCAACGGTCATAGAAGCTTTTCAGTCAAACGAAACCCCATACCAAGAAAAATCAACATTAACAATAGATAACAACACTGGACTTAACACAGAACGTTCAAATATAATAGACCAACTCATACAAAACTACACTGACCAAGACCCTTTAATATTAGATTTATTGCAAAATATTGCCGAGACTAAAGAAATTAATATCTCAGACCGCTTAGTTTTACCGAAACCAAAATTTAACAAGCAATTTCACAGTAATCTTCGAAAATTAAATCAATATTTACCAATCTTATTTGAGACTGACCCATCTCTCCGAGAAACGAATGACATAATATATGCAACGGCAAAAACTTTGATTCTAGCAAATAACCAAAAGCCTTATGTAAGCTCTAACACACTAAAGCCGCGTAAAGATCCGCCATGGAAACAGAGAATAGTAAATAAAATAGAAGGGTTTAGGAAAGACTTAGGACGACTAATTGAAATAGAAAACGGAGTAGAAACTAGGAAAATGATAAAATTAAAAAATAAAATATACGATAAATACCAAATATTCACTAACAACGATAAAGACAACACAAAAGAAATGTTAAAGCAGAAGATAAAGGCACTATCAGGAAGGATTACACGGTATGAAAATATGAATACCAAACAAACACAGAACAAAACGTTTAAAGAAAACCAGCACAAACTTTACCGTAATCTAGCAGGACAACAAAATCTTCCCGAAAAAATACCATCTAAAGAAGAAATAGAAAACTTCTGGTCACCTCTTCTGTCACAACCTATATCCTACAACAAACAAGCTCAATGGATCACAGAGCAACTAAAGATGTAGAACAGAATCAAGACACTTTTGAAATTACAATAGAACATGTTAGAGACGCTATCAAAAAATTACATAACTGGAAGACACCAGGAATCGACAAAATTCAAAACTACTACTTAAAATACCTTACTGGCATACATACACACTTAGCAAAATTATACACAAATATATTAAAAGGTTCAGAGGAAATAGAAGAATGGTTTACTACAGGTCAAGTTATTTTAATCCCTAAAAGTGACAGAACAGATGACCCGAAGAACTGGAGACCAATAGCCTGTCTTCCAAGTATGTATAAGCTTTTGACTTCTGTACTGGCAAATGAGTTATACATGCACTGTGATAGAAATAATCTGATTGCTCCGGAGCAAAGAGGTTGTAGGAGGCGCGCTCGCGGCTGTAAGGACCACCTGATGGTCAATAAAGCTATACTTGAGGATGCCCACCACGCTCAAAAGAACTTGAGCATGGGATGGGTAGATTACCAGAAGGCCTTTGATAGCATGTCTCATGAATGGATACTAAAGACTTTAGATATATATAAATGCCCAACTGCTATCAAAGACTTCCTCAGAAAGGTTATGCCGAAATGGAAGGTTGTTATGACTGCCCGAGCAGTGGGAACCTCAGTAACTACGGAACCGATTTTCATACGCCGCGGGATATTTCAGGGGGACTCTTTGTCCCCACTTCTCTTCTGTCTAGGAATTAATCCGTTATCACAGGTACTAAATAAATATGAAAGTTTAGGATACAAATTGAAAGACAGTGTATGTATAAATCATTTGTTGTATATGGACGACCTCAAATTATATGCAAACAACAAAAATAATCTTAAGGTTCTCATAGATAGTACGGAAGTATTCACGAAAGATATAGGAATGAATTTTGGGCTAAGCAAATGCAATATCTTACATATTCAAGCAGGGAGAAGGACAGGATGCGAAGGAGAAGGGCATGTGCTACTAAGCAGTGGGGAATTTGAACATCTGAAGGAAGGCAAAAAATATAAATATTTAGGTATTAATGAAGCAGGGACAATAGAGCATGATAGGCTTAGGGAACAAATACAGAAGGAATATTTTAAAAGGGTTAAAAAACTGACCCATACACATCTCAACGCCAAAAACATCATAACCGCGATTAATACGTATGCAGTTCCAGTGCTTCTATATTCTTTCGGTATAGTCAATTATAAAAACAGCGATTTGAAGAAAATAGACATAAAAACAAGAAAATTACTTACACTTAACAAAATTCATCAAGAAAAAGCTGATATCGAAAGATTATACATGCTGATAGAAGAAGGAGGAAGAGGCCTTATGAATATAGAAGCATTGCATAAAACACATATTATTAAATACAGGCAATATTTAGAAAATGAATCTGATTATCTTATAAAAGCCATAGTAAAACATGACAAATCTAGAACAAAACATTCCATACATAAAGAAGCAAATAATAATTTAAGTGAAATAGGATTAACAATAAATAATAAATACGCAGATAGTGAACTTAAAAATGCAGTATTGAAGAAACGGATACTTACATTAAAATCTAAACCACTTCACGGTCAGTTTTTTAACTCCATTCTCGACAACCTTAATATAGACAAAGAGCTCTCATTCAGATGGATCAAAAAACAACAAGTATCTTCCTCATTGGTTTCGTCAACATTCGCCATACAGGACCAAGCAGTTGCCACCAGACAGCATGAAAGAGACGTTATGAAAAAACCCATAGACGGCAAATGCCGTCTATGTAGGAACAAAGACGAAACCACGCAACATCTAATTTCAGGCTGTGAAAAGCTGGCTGGCACCTACTATTTCAAAAGGCATAACAATGTGGTACAGTATATCTTTTGGACAATAGCTAGAAAACACAACTTTGAAGTCTCGAAATTTTGGTGGAAGGGACAGTTGAGCCAACCTAAAGTAATAGAGAACGATGAGGCGAAGCTAATGTGGGAGATGCCAGTCCATACCGATCGCACAGTCACACATAACAGACCGGACATCATATACACACACAAACAAAGCAACAACACTTACCTCATAGATGTCACAATACCGTCGGACTATAACATAGGTGCAAAAGAGATTGAAAAACTGAATAAGTACCATATATTAAAAACAGAAGTAACAAGACTTTGGAACACAAAAACTACAATAGTACCGATAGTAATAGGCGCAACAGGGATAACCGCTACAAGTCTCCGGCGGTATTGCGATATCTTGGACTCACAAATAGACATAAGCATTATGCAGAAGCAAGCAGCACTGCATACAACAAATATTTTAAGCCGAGTTCTGGGCGACACAGTTTTTGTAGGTGGGGATGCTGAAACTCCTTCTCCCTGAGGGTCTCAGGGCGGGAGTTCAGCTTAATACCGACCATACAGGTCGAGAAGGTGCAAACCTAGAAAAGTATAAATAAATAAATATAAAAATATAGGGACAAATAACACTGATTGAGCTAGCCCCAAAGTAAGTTCGAGACTTGTGTTATGGGATACTAACTCAACGATACTATATTTTATAACATATACATATATAAATAAACATCCAAGACCCAGGGCAATTTGAAAAAGACCATTTTCCAACTTGCCCTGACCGGGGATCGAACCCAGGACCTCTGGGTGGCGGACTAGCATGGTGATCACTACGCCACGGAGGTCGTCACACTCTAAAGCTTTAACTTTCCAAGCTGGGGCACAAAATAAGTACTCACGCACAGAAGTCTTACTTAGAAAAGAAATTCAAAAAATATCTGCTAATGTGGTTAGCGCTATAGTTTAATTGACCGAGCGAGCGAAGCGAGCAAAGCGTCTCAGTTTCCACTGGCCAAAAATGTTTTGTCTGTCTGTTTTCATCTACAGGTCGCATTTCTAAACCGATTCTCATGAAATTCTGTGAGCGGTGTCGATTATATTATGCAGAATTTTTAACCGAACCAAACTTTTCGAAATTTTAAAAAATGGCGGAAATGTGGCTTCGGAACTTAAAAAATTTCATATGCCAGCTAACAAAAAAAAATACAAAAAAAGTCCATAGACGACGCCACTCACACGATAATCTTGAACATGTTTAAAAGTTATCTAGAAATCGATTTTCTGTATATTTTTATTAGTGCATTCAGTATGATGTCGTAAATACAAATCTATGGGATGACAAGTACAAAAATGGTGGGTAGAACGTGTGAAGTCGGCAATACAGAAAAAAAAAAGTTTTTTATATAAACATACCATGTCCGGTATCAAATAAAAGGGCTTTATGCGTAGATTACACAGTAATAAACTTCACTCCCAATATTGAAGTGAACGTATTATATTGGGTTTACCACTTTGTTTTCAATTGATCGAATTCCTCTATTATTTTCCTGTAATCTACAAGCAATGAAGTATATTTTGCATTTTTTTCAAAATTTTCGGCTCATTAGTTTCGGAAATAAGGGTGGGGGAATGGTCAATTTTTGTCTTCTTTCAAATAAAATCAAAACAATTTATTTTACAATAATAACAAAAATATATTTGAGATCTTCATAACGAGGCCTTTCATTTGATATACGACACAATAAAGTTTGCAAAACATTTTTTAATTTTATTTATCCCTCGAAAATTAACCTTATTTAAAATAATATATTCATGTACTTATTTTTCCTGTAATCTACTAGCGATGAACTTTATTAAGTATTTTTTTAAAATGTTAGGATCATTAGTTTCGGAGATCGTGGGGGGGGGGAATGGTAAATTTTTGTCTTCTTTCATGAATAAAATCAAAACTATTTATTTTATATTAATAACAAAAATACATTTAAAATCCTCCTAACAAGCCCTTTTCTTTGATGTTATAACACAGTATCGTTTGCATAACTTTTTTTAAAATTTCTTCATTTATCGCTTAAAAATGACTCTTATTTAAAGAAAAATATTTACTTTGCACATCTGTATTTGGGTCATAGGATTACAACATTCTACTAAATTTCACCTGATTTGGTCCTGTACTTTCAGAGCAAATTGGCTGTGACAGACGGACGGACAAACAGACGCACGAGTGATCCTATAAGGGTTCCGTTTTTTCAATTTTTGTACAGAACCCAAACAAGATTCGCAGTATCATGCTTCAGTAAAAAAAAAAAATAATAAGTATTTTTCATAATTTGATATATGTTCCTTGGGAAAAAGTTGTTCAATCTCACTCCCTCTCCCACTTCACATACTTCAACTTCTTCTTTTAAATTTATATTTAACTTTTATACTACATGCAGCCGGTGGGTTTGACCAATATTTCCATACAAAAGTGTGCAGCCGCTCGACCATTTCGTCTGCGAATGTGGAATTTTTTTGCTTTTTGGCTATTATTTTCATTTCGTTATACTTTATCTAGTACAGCCCGTGGTTTGATTTTTTATTGTATTTGTCTACCAATTGAATCGTTCTAAGAAAGACCAAAATTGAAACCTAAATTAGAAGTGATACTTATTTGTGGCACGGTTGATGACAGAAAGGTTGTCAAAATATATGGCTAATTAGTTTATTTGCCAGGCAAATTGAAAAAACCTCCGACGACACCATCTCGTGATGAATGGCGAAACTACATGTGAAATTGATATGCGCCATCTATTACTTGCCATGTAAAATTAAAAAAATCCCGACTTTCAAGCGTTACCCCCAAATAACTTTTAAAAAACTTTATCGGTTTTCATTAAACATAGCTTAAACATAAAACCGCAAAGGGGAAGTTGCTTTCACGTTAAGGAAACCTAATCGAAATCAGTCCATCTGTTGAATAGCTACGATGCCACAGACAGACACACAGACAGACAGACATTAGCGTCAAACCTATAACACCCCTCTTTTTGTAGGGGGTTAAAATGATATTCATCGCGATAAGTCCTGTAATACTAACAACTAAGTCATTGTGACCGCAAAACTCTATAATCGTATAATGTTTAAATGCTACATAAATACTTCTCTTCAGCTTTCACAATGGATATAGATGACTCTTCTTAGAACAGCTTCTCGAATATCAAGTGGGCGGGAATCTACGAATGACGTTAATTGATGATGATCGACGTCGCTTTTCCAGCTAATTTCACTGCGGTGACATTTTTGCAAATGCACTGTGTGGTGAAAGACTAAATTTTCTATATTCCAGTCAATGTACTCAGTCCGTAAAATATTAGGTGTCGTTTCAAGGTCCTCGTTAATTAACGGGCAAGAAAAGTGGCGGTTATTTTACAGCCAAGGCACGTAGGTATATCTAATTTCAGCGCTACACAAAAATTATAGTTATTATCTTGCCTCTAGTTAACAATTTTTCTGTAATAGTCACAAAATTTCCGTTTATTAACGAAATACGTCAAGCAATTTTATATTATTTACGGTTATAGAGGATTCAGATGATTTTGGCTGGTATTTTGAGTTTTGCATTGCGTTGAAAGGACACGGTAGCTCATAAGGACACGTTATGAGCTACCGTGTCCTTTCATTGAAATGGTAGATTGCAGTCATGAAATCACGCACATAAAAGAGGCTTGAAAAATCTTATATGTCTTCTTACTTTTTCCAAGGTTTTATTTAACTTGCAATGCTTTTTGTATGTACCTATGTTTGTTTAGGTAAAATCTTACAACTCAATTTTCAACCAGTTAGCTGAAAATTTTGCACACTTGGGTAAGCCGGATGACAATACAATATAATACAGTCAATGTGCAGTTCTGATGATGGAGCCGGAGATTCGACGGAACTCAGTAATAAAACAACATAACCTCATTGATTAGGACTCGTTTGATTTGTCTTGACGACCACTTTATAGTAAATGATGTTAGGGTCTGATTACGGAGACCGAAGGTGGTCGATGGAACTCAGTAATAAAATGTCGCCACTCCACGTGTTTGGGCGTATTTCATTTTTCTTAATAAGTATTTTGGCCTCACAATAAACGCTTGTACAAATTTCTACAGAAGTTCCTATTAAGTACCTATATGAATAGGTAGGGGTGAGGGTAGAAGGTATGGATCTTTATTCGTGATTTTTAATAGTCTCATTATTAACATGCCATCCGCCTATGATAATTTCCTAACGAACTATTTGAACTGGCACTGAGTTGAAAGCAATATGTGAATGTGGATCGATCGTTCTTCAATATTGACCCAATTTGATACGCTATCTGGCAACTGCTTTAACTTGAAAGTATGATAGCAGTCGCGAGCTAGAATTCTATAGAAATAACTGAAAGAAATAACCAAAAAGTTGCAACGCCGCCAGTCCCGCCTATAATTATGATAGTTCCCTAACGAACGATTTGAACTGGCACTAAGTTGAAAGCTGACTCAGCTTCGTTTGTGACAAATTGTTCCCATTGAGGCCAAACTTTCTTATTACGGCTTGGAAAACCTTTATTAGACAAAGTTAGTCGAGGATTGGAATAATTTATGCATAGAAATAACTGGTAGGACCATTGAAGTTTATTGAAATGAAAATTCCTGTCAGATCTACTAGTGGGACTATCTTGGTAGGTTTACTGGGATTACAGACCTATACAAAAAAACCAATGAACTCGCGATACTGTTACCGTTACAGTAATCGATACTAGTTTTCACTTCTGCCGGCACTCCCGAAGTGCCATTGCTTCTTTTGAAGTCAAAACTTCGCGTTAGGCATTTTTTTAAATGGAAAAAAAAAACCATACAATTAATAATAAATAATAATAGCCCCAAAGTAAGTTCGAGATTTGGGTTATGGGATACTAACTCAACGATACTATATTTTATAACTAATACATATAAAGATAAACATCCAAGTCACAGGTCAATTTGAAAAAGACCATTTTCCAACTTGCCTTGACCGGGGATCGAATCCGAGACCTCTGGATGGCGGACTAGCATGGTGACTACTACGCCACGAAGGTCGTTAATAGTGTAGTGTAGTGTGTAACGAGAAAATATAAATTCTCAACACTGTTACCGCCTGACACCATGTTTTCACTTCTGACGGCATTCCCGGAGAGCCACTGCTATTTTTTATTCATAAAATATGTACCTTTTACAAATTATTTTATCGTTATGATAACTATCTATGCTAGTCTGAGTGAAAAAAAGAACGTAAAATTGTAACTATGTTACAATAAACCTCATCCTTCATGTTCCCGTTTACCTCCTTTTCCGTTTTCTAAAAAATAATTTCATTTTCAAATTCAATTTTAAAATTTTACATTTTTTTTCCATCCTCATCATTCTGATTCATTCCACTACCATCTCTCGAGCTATTTACATCTATGTATATCAGTATTGTAAAGTAATTATAAATAAAATAACTCTGTGCTGTTTCTCTCAAGCTCTCCACTACGTACCTTACCTACCTCTTTATGTAGGAGCTCCAACTGCCCCAGCTAGTCCGCGGCTACCTACCTACTAGAAGTTCCTACAAAATGAACCAATTCCCGTGTGTAAAGAAAAAATATAAATTTTCATACGGGAACAATTTCTAAATTACAAAACTAATTGACATTCTTATAAAAAGTATAAGTATTCGTTTTTTCTACACTGACCTTCGGGGTCAATGAAATCCATTTCCAGTACAAGTGTTAGCAGACAAAACCCAGACAATGTAATAAAAATAAATAACTCTAAATCTTCGCATGTCTTCTGTGGTATTTCAAATCCCGCTCTCAACTCGAATCTAGCTATTTACATATATTTGAAAGTCCTTAAGGAAATATGTTAGAAACTTGCGCTTTTCTTGGGGCGGAAAAAAAAAATAGAATATTCCTACAACCTTTCCTCGCACATATGTATCGTGAAAGTTAATCAAGGGCACGGACTTGGGCCTGAAAATCGATTGCAGTTTCTGTATCAATTGAACTCTAAAGTAATATGAGATTTTTTTGGCTTGATATAATATGTGACGAGACCTAAAAAAAGCGAGTAAGACTTATGCTTCGCCCGCACTTGTGCCTATCGTCCCGAAGCAATTCGCGGCGAATCTTCGTACGTTTTGTACACGAAAAAGTTATCGCGATAAAGCGCTGGTTACACTAGCGGCTTCGTTATTTTTCACGAACTATCTGGCAATAATCCAAGATGGCGTCATCTACGTGTTTTAAATATGGACGACGACTTTCTTTTCTTTAACATGTGTGCTAACAATTACATAATGCATTTATTGAAACCTAAAAAGAAACCTAGAAAGAAACAGCTAAAAATTTTAACACTATTTTATCGTTCCACTCCATTTTTACGCATTAACAACCGTGGCACCGTCGCACAGCACCGTCCGAACAAGTTGAAAACAAACGTCAAAATGAACGAACATCGCAAGTGCGACCACGCAGAGCGAATTGTTAGCGTGCATAAATCCTTTAATGTATAGCCACCCGCGCAATAACTACACGAAGTCCGAATATTCGGGACGATACCCGATAACGGCCGGTCACATTTGCGTGTATCGTGTAATAGCACGAAGCTTCGTGACGATAGGCGCAGGTCCGGCCCAAGCATTAGTACAGTATTCGCCAAAGATTTAGAATATACAAGTAGGTAGTCGCATATGATGTGTGACATTTGACATCTTACTTTGATATAAAGATAGGCTCTAAAGGACTTGTATCCAGATTCGATAAATATTAAAAAAAAAGAATGGCGTACTCTGCTAGCGCGCACTTTCCTGACTTCCTGCATCGATGAAATATTACTATTAATATTTCATCGATGCTTCCTGTTATTCCGTTGCATTTTACGAAATTAATCCACAGATTGCAAAAAGCTTAAGAAGAATTGCGGACATTAAATTAAAGTCAAAAATCATTTCTTTATTTTTGGATATTTGTATCACTTGATAATTGTCAACTGTTTCTTTTGATTTCTTAATTAATAGGTAGTGTTGACGTGAGATCATTTACTTACAAATAAGTTCTTTATTTCTTTATTACTCGCTTTCACGCACTCATACAGAAGATGGTTAGTAGGTAAGTACATGAATCCTGGCAGGGTGTTGCTAACTTATAGGATTTATTTGAGTTTATATTATAATAATAGTATTCATAATAAAGTATAAAAAGATAATTAACATAAATTAAGAGTAAGTTCAATTAATGTCAATGGTTAGAAAATATAAATTAGATTTTGAAACTTGTACTTCAAAAATAGTTAAAAATGCTATAAGTTCAATGTGAACAAAAAGTTAGTAATAAGTGTTTGTAGACTAAAAAATATAATTATTGTAAATTTAATTACTGCAAGTGCGTTGGTCAGATGCAGCTTGAAACTGGAACTAAAACTACGGGTACCTACGCAGATATATTGTGTTTATTGAGTCTTTCTTTAAAACGCTTATTTATAGTTTTTCATTTAAATATTCCTTAACCGAGTAATATCCCTTTGACAATTGTAGCCCTTAGTTAACTGCCGACTGCTAAGCGCAAGTACAGAAGAAGCGGTAATAAACTGTACTGCAGCATTTTCTCCAAAAACGTCAGCTTACAATAATACTGATATTAGAATTAGAGAATACATTGTTAATAATTATTGGGTACTACCTATTGTTAAGAAAATAAAACGTCACAAAATAATGTCACTTGTCATGATCATATCTATCTTTAATGTAACTTTAGATTTATTATTCTCTTAATATCAGAAAAACTGATATTAAGACCGCTATTTGACTCCAAAAAACTATGACGACATTAGTCTATATTTCACACAAATCCTATAGAAAATGATTGTCAACATACTTGCTGAACACGTAAAGTTATATTTTATAACCGCACTACTTGCTATTTATATGCTTCAAAATTCTAGAACTGGCCTGTCGCGCGTTGCCAGCCAAGTAGACAGCGCGCCGCGCAGATTTTAAAAAGCAAAACAGCGGGTAAGCTACATTGTGCATGTGCGTGCGGTTTTATGTTTGAGTTTATTTAAAATCAAAAAATTCAGTTTGTTAGGTATTTTTCCTCGCAAGTGTGTTGAAAAACGTCGTACGATATACACTCGGCTCTATTTACGCCCTCGCCTTCGGCTCGGGCTGAAATTCCGCCTCGTGTGTTATAACCACCATAACGCACTTATATCGTAATGAACTATTATTTGACGTTTAGAAAAAGTATTTGTTTGGATTGTTGGAAAATAGCGACTGTTACCTGTTACACATCAAACATTGCAACCATACATTCTGTTAATCTTTCAATATATTAAAAAGAAGAAACTGACAGGCTGACATACTCGTATTGACTGATCAATCAACACACGGTATAAACCGTTGGGACTAAAAGCATGAAATAGGATGTGAAAATTGTCATAAATTTTACCGCACAGGCAAAGCCGTGGGTTTCAGCTAGTTTAGTATAAATGTAGTCCAATATTAAAACAGGTATATTTATGACAGAAACTTGTTATTTCAGTTTTACGTTACTGAAATTGTATACTTAAGACTTACTTATTTCCCCAGGGCAACGTACTTTCTCCTTAGCCAATGAAAAAGTTTAAGCTCCCAGCAAATTACAAAAAAGTATTTTTATATTTACTTACTGTCAACCGAAACACAAATAAAGTGGGAATTTTCTTGTTTACGCTTAGCAAAGTGACTGACTAGCATTTAAATATTTTTTTGCGTGTTTATAAGAGGCCATCTCTTTTTTAGATTACTAGCAGTCACCCGCGGCTTCACCCGCGATCATTAGTGGATATCTATTCTGCAATGTATTTATGTTCCCTGATATACGTAGACCTTCCCTAAGCATTTCCAAAATAACAGATAAAGAGTAGGTACATTTAGTGTTAGCTATGAAAGTGCCTGACGCAGTGTCAGAAATAACTTTTTTTGACAAAAACTTAATCATAGCTCAGTTAATATAAATAAAATACCCACAAATTATAAACATAAACCTTCCGGAATAAACAATCTATCTAATAGTGAAAACTACCTATATAAAAATCGTTTACCGTCTACCTATATAAAAAAAGAGTTTTCCAGTCAATAGCGTACAGACAGACCGACAGATATACTCGTACGCGGTGGGCAGGCCTGTGTCACTTCCCGTTTAGATATCGAAAATATACCTACATTATTACTAAGCGCGCGGCGACCACTTCAAAAGGGAAAATTCAGTTACATTAATTGTTTGTCCAGAGTATAAGAATGAAATTGGCTTGCAATGGATGTCTAGGTATCTAAACGATGAGATGAGAAGTTTTGACTTCTGACGCGAGCTAAATTAAACCATAGCGCTAACCACATTAAGTAAGTAGATATTTCTTTTAATTTCCTATGAGTAAGGCTTCTGTACGTGAGTACTAGTACTTATTCTGTACGGCGGGCGACTTCATTTTATACCAAGTACATGTAATGGATATATATCACTAGAACGTGGCTTGATGTGAATTTTAATTTTTGATGCCGTTTTAGCCGACTACGGCGAAGCCAAAGGAAGGTTATGTTTCGCCGCTATGTATGTATGTTCATCTGTTTCTCGTATCTTGTAAGTAATTCATGGTACTTTAACAAATGAGGTATAGTTTGAAGCGTTTTGACTGTGCGCTGGTTATAGGCTATGTGACGTCACAATAAATTTAATATGTCGCCCTCTATAGGCAAACAAGTAAGTAACTTAAAAATTAAATAAATTGAATAATATCGTGTTTGCAAACAAATGAAAGGGCTCAGTTAGTACATTTTTAAAATATAAACATTACTAGCCGCATCTCCTTTCCTTTACTTACATTCTCTAGATAATAGTATCTACTGCAGAGAGCAAAGTCAAACATTTTCATGTGATTTAATACCAACATTTTAATAAAATTGTGGGAATATTCATATAAATGCTCAAAAAATTTTTAGGGTTCCGTAGCCAAATGGCAAAAAACGGAACCCTTATGGATTCGTCATGTCTGTCTGTCTGTCCGTCCGTATGTCACAGACACTTTTTCCGAAATTATAAGAACTATACTGTAAAAAATTGGTAAGTAGATGTATTCTGATTTTCAAATAAAAAACAAAATTTTGGGGGTATTTTGGGGGTTCCCTTAGAAGTTAAAAACATTAAGCGTTTAATTTCATCTGCATGAAATGATGAAATTAAACGCTTAATGTCTTTACCAAATGTAAAAACAGAACTATCATCTGAAACGTCAATGTCTTGTCATTCTGAATACACTTCTTGTTGTCCTTGTTTTTAGCAGCGGCCAGAAATGAATTTTCCTATTACTTTCCAGAAAAAGGCCAGTGAAGAAATGCATGAGCCAAGAATTACAAACTTTGTGTCTTCTTTTTACTACAATAATGCCTACATTTCCGAGCATGTTTGAGAAAACGTATCTACTTTTTTGCAAGAATCTTCCGCAGTCAGGTTTTAGGTCTCTGTCTTGTAATTTTATTGACTAAGTAAATTGTGCAAAATATATCAAAATTGTGTATAATGTTTTTGATAACTTTATTCAAAACGCTTTGAATACCTAGGTAACATCGCTCTTCGTTTCAGTGAAAATTCAGTATTACCATGCTAACTAAGATATTTACATTTTCATTATCAGAAATTCTCTATTTTCCATTACCTACCGTTCATTTACGTTGGTTTTAGTTAGATTTACGTTTTCTTGTTGATTTATTTATTTATCTACCCGCTCCACTTAAAAGATAAACAAGGTCAGATTGTTTAATATTTCTCTATAAACATTATGCAATAGACATATTAAATGTAGAAAATTTAATTGAAAGACATGAAGGGTCAGCATATTCATTTATTGACACTTCAAGTTTACGTACAAAGTGACAATTTCAGGGCCACATGAAACAAATATTATGGCATTTCATATTCACGATGGCACGAAATGACGGTCAACTCGTAAACCAAGACAATAAATAGACAAGTAGGTAATATGTTTAACTTAGTATTTTCTTCTTTCTTCCTAAGGTGCCTCTCCAACTAGTGAAGGTTGGCAATCAGCTTGGTGAAGTCTTCTTTGTTCTTATCTCGGTGGAACAGCTCAGCAGCGCTCGCTAACTCGGTCCACTCTCAGATGTTTCGTAGCCAGGATTTCTTTCTCCTTCCAACCTTTCGTTTCCCTGCGACTTTGCCCATCATTATAAACTGAAGGAGATTGTATCGCTGATGTCGTAGGACATGACCCAGGTATGAAATTTTATGCCTTTTTACCGTTCACCTAAAAAAAAATATAGAAAAGATATGATTGTTTAATATTTCTCTAAAAAACATTTTCTAATAGACATATTATAATGAAGGAAATTTCATTAAAGAGATGAAGGGTCAGCATATTAATTTATTGACACTTCAAGTTTACGAGCAAAGTGACAAGTTTAGGGCCACATGAAACAAATATTATGGCATTTCATATTCACGATGGCACGAAATGACGGTCAACTCGTAAACCAAGACAATAAATAGGCAAGTAAGTAATATGTTTAACTTGGTATTTTCTTCTTTCTTCTTAAGCTGCCTCTACAACTAGTGAAGGTTGGCAGTCAGCGTGGTGAAGTCTTATTTGGTCTCAGCTTGGCAGAATAGCTCAGCAGCGCTCGCTATCCCGGTCCACTCTCAGATGTTTTTTAGCCAGGATTTCTTTCTCCTTCCAACCTTTCGTTTCCCTGCGACTTTGCCCATCATTATAAGCTGAAGGAGATCGTATCGCTGATGTCGTAGGACATGACCCAGTTATGAAATTTTACGCCTCTACACCATTCACCTCAAAAAGATATAAAAAAGGTATGATTGTTTAATATTTTTCTATAAACATTTTCTAATAGACATACTAAAATGAAGGAAATTTCATTGAAAGACATGAAAGGTCAGCATATTCATTTATTGACACTTCAAGTTTACGTGCAAAGTGACAATTTTAGGGCCACATGAAACAAATATTATGGCATTTCATATTCACGATGGCACGAAATGACGGTCAACTCGTAAACCAAGACAATAAATAGGTAAGTAGGTAAAGTCTAACTTAGTATGGCACATATAAGTAAATAATTTCCACGGACTATTTTTGTGGAAATAGACTGCGTCGATGATTCACTGGTCAAGGCGTTGTTCTGAGGATGTGGGTTCGGATCCCACTGGGAAACATACTTTGTGAGAAATTGGTTCAAGTCTGGTTAGAATATGCAGGCTTGAATCACCTGATTATCCGAAAAGAAAGATGATTCCGTGTTTGGGAAGGCAAGTATAAACTGTGAGATGGTTTGCTCAAACCTTATCCAAAGATTAGTTTATGGTCTCTTCTCTTCTTTTGGATGCGGAGATCAGACGACAGTCGTTCTGTGTTAAAACTAGTAACCTCGTCATATCACTTAGGTTAGGTAGCGGGCCGGGCTCTAAAGCGTTGCCCATCTTTCAAAATTTGTACTGTGTCGAAATTTAGAATGACACTCACCGCTGATGGCGATGACTAGTTTTTTGAAAATATAGCTCAATTAAATCAAGATCAGAAAAAGGAAACTGTTGGGGTCGTATTAAAGAATTGGTCTGAGAGACAGCAAGCGCGCGTCTGTGTGCTGTAGGTAAATAGCCTTTTCTGCGCCCTGTGCGACCTTCTTTAACTGCGCCCTTGTTTTTTTAGATATTATAGGTACCCTAAAGCAATGCTATTTAAAGGCCTAGTTATTTCATTTAGGATGATAAAATAAAGCGCAAGGAACTTGGTGTTGGTGAACCAATTATACTTATAATGTTTTAGAAGAAAAATCTATATTTTTTTCAGAATTAAGCAAACACATAAATTAGCGCGATGTATTGTCTAATTTAATAGACGTTTTTGATGATACTGGCATGTAGGTACGTACGTGTTGGAATCGAGCACTAGGGGTGCAGCGGGAACTTATCAGGAGCAAACCGAAAAAATAATAATCCTGCCTGGTCTAGCCATTCTTGCGCCCCCCCAGAGCCTACGCCCTGTGCCTGGGCACCGGTGGCACCGCTTTATTTATGGCACTGTCCGTCAGATGCCTTTAGGCAACTTAAAAAATCTGTCACCATTACCCATAAACACACTCATTAAACGAGAAAGTCAAAAGTTAACAATCCGAGGTCCTGCTGGGCTATTGAGCTCCTTGGGCAGTCATCTATGTTAGTGATCCTTATTCGTTTACATTACTTGTTTCTTTGCTGTGTTTGTTTCTAATGGCATGCTCTGAAGTTAATCGCCTGTTTATTTTCATCAGCAATTACACACAACGCAGTGAACCAACTGTGACGAAGCGCAATATTCCACGACTTTTATTTTACCTTCCAACTGACCTTTTTTAACAGACTCAAAAAATAAGAGATTATCAATTCTTCAGAATCTGTTGTTTTTATATGTTCATGGATTACTCGAAGACGCGTGGACCGATTGGAAAATTCTTTTTTATTTGAATGGGCATACTAGTGAGGTGGTACAACCGAAATTTTATCAAAATCGGTTGAGTAGTTTGGGGTTGAAGTCGGTTTTTTTAGTTTTGCAAAATTATTAAGTGTAAGAATAGATTCAGTCAATGGTACTACTAGATTAAATAACCCCATATTAATAGGTTAAAGAAAAAGAAAATATAGGTAAATGAAGAAGATTCCGACTCGGCTGGGCAGCGTTCGGGAAGCTACGCAGTGTCTTCTCGTCCAAAATACCTCAGTGCCTCAAGACGAAAGTGTTTAATCAGTGTGTGTTGCAGTGATGACTTGTGGCTCTGAAACGTGGTCCCTTACTGAGGGTCTCATGAGAAGGCACAAAGTCACTCAGCGCGCTACGCAGAGGGCTATGCTCGGTGTTTCTCTACGTGATCGAATTAAAAATGAGGTAATTCGTAGGAGAACGTAAGTCACTGACATAGCCCAGCGGATTAGCTCGCTGAAGTGGCAGTTAGCGGGACACATAGCGCGAAGAACCGATGGCCGATGGGGCAAAAAGGTTCTCGAATGGCGGCCATGTACTGGCAAGCGAAGCGTAGAACACCCACAAGGTAGTCAAAAGACCTGACCAAGGTCGCTGGAAAGCGCTGGAAGCAGGCCGCTCTTGATCGGTCATTTTGGAAATCCTTGGGAGAGGCCCATGTCCAGCAGTGGACGTTATGCGGCTGAAATGATGATGATGATGAAAAAGAAAAAAAAACACTTCAACGTAATACCTATTTTTTCTCATCATCTCTCGTCATCGATTTTTTCTTGTTAACCGACTTCAAAAAAGGAGGATGTTATCAATTCGTAGGACTCATTTATGTTTTTTGTTTTCTAGAAGGTATGTTCACAGATTACTCGAAGAAACCTGGACCGGTTAAGGGGATACCTGAATTTTCCGGGGTCCAGTGCTGCCCCCATTTGAAATAAATCATTTGATAGGAAACGGGGACATCATTTAAATTTTTGTCTTGACCAGGGTCTAGATAACCCTTCAAACTATTTGATAAACTACTTTTTACAGTTTAAAGTGAGAACGTGAAGCTTTTCTATGCAAAATTGCGAAAAACGGCCACTTTTGGCGTATGTGCGTAGAAAAGCGTCACGTTCTCACTTTAAACTGTAAACAGTAGTTCATAAAATAGTTTAAAGTAGTGTTATCTAGAACCTGGTCAAGACAAAATTTTAAAATATATCTCCGTTTCCTTTTAAATGATTTAATTCAAATGGGGGCAGCACTGGACCCTGAAAAATTTAGGTAGCCCCTTAACCTATTTTATTTTAATTTGAAAGGGTTTTCTTGTAAGGTAGTCCCATAGAAATTTTAGCAAAATCGATAGTGTAGTTTGTTCGTCAAGTTGGTTTTTACCCGACTACGCCAGAAGGAGGGTTATGTTTTTCGAGAGTATGTATGTATAAATGTTTGGCACGCACTCCGGCCTGAACGGCTCGATGGATTTAAGCTTGAGAGGTGTCATTAAATTCGTCTTAATTCTGAGAGTGACACTGAGGACTGGGTATATAAAAAGGCAGTAGGGGTTTTTTAGGGTTCCGTACAAAAATAAAAGAACGGAACCCTTATAGGATCACTCGTGCGTCTGTCTGTCCGGCCGTCTGTCACAGCCAATTTGCTCCGAAACTACTGGACCAAATCACGTGAAATTTGGTAGGATGGTGTAATCCTATGACCCAAATACAGTTTTTTTTTTTATATTTTTTTTGTGCAAATAAAATAAATATTTTTTAAATAAGGGTCTTTTTTAAGGGATAAATAAGGAAATCACAAAAAAGTTTTACAAACCTTATTGTGTCATATTATATATCAAATGAAAAGGGTTGTTATGAAGATCTTAAATATATTTTTGTTATTATTGTAAAATACATAGTTTTGATTTTTTTCATGAAAGAAGACGAAAATTGACCATTCCCCAACCTGACCTCCGAAACTACGGAGCCGAAAATTTAGAAAAAAAAATGCAAAATATAGTTTATTGCTTGTAGATTAATGGAAAAACAATATAAGATCACTTACGGAAAATCTTTGATATTGTACGGAACCCTCTCCACGCGAGTACAACTCGCACTTGCCCTGTTATTTTTTTAAATAATGACATGTTAGTTAAGAAAAGATTTTTACTGTCAGTTGGGTTCGGTCAAGACATGATAAAAGATCACATAAATATGTATCTCAAATGGTTTATAGAATTCTGATGTTGTTTCAAACAGTTGAAATTTTCACAGATGATGTATTTCTGTAGCAGTTATGACAGCAAATACTAAAAATAGAATAAAATAATAGAATAAAATAAATTTTTAAGTGGGATAATGGCACGGAACCCTTCGTGCGCGAGTCCGACTTTCACTTGGCCAGTTATAATTATACAATTTACCAATTTCAATGCTCGGATTGATAAAAGAAAAATCGTATGATTTATGAGCTGCTTTTATTCCCGCGTATATCACATAAGTCTGTGGCATCGTAGATCTCGAACGGATAGACTTTCGATGCGATTTAAACGAGGAAGCAAGTTTCCATGTGGTGGTTCTTAGCTATGTTTGATGGAAGCCGGACCAGTTTTTAAAAAATTTGGGGGATTCCCTTCTAACTTTTTAAACGGTGTACCAATTAAACTTGTTTGGTATTTATTGCAAAGAAAACTTTGATATACTTCAAATGTTAAGAAGACATCTGCGCAATAAATCAAAAATTAACTCTTAGTTCCTACTTCACTCAAACTTTGAGCATGAATTTATCAACAACCAGAAAACGTATTGCGACTCTATCTCTGTAATAATAAGAGGCATAATAAACAGTAAATTTTCATTTGATGCTAAGTGCGAGATCAGACTAATGCAGAAATAAAGACGTCATTCCGCGAAGCACAAAATCAAGTTATTGAATATAAATGTCATCATATTACCTTCATCTTTGTTATGTGGACTTTGATTTAGTTTTGCCGAATATCTATACTGTTTGTAATTGTATGCTCTACTTTTACGCCTAGGTACTTAAATAGAATCTTCATATCACATGGACGTTCAATAAGTACATTATATGTAGTTTTTAATTATCAAGTGACCTAAATATTCAAAGATAAATAAATGATTTTAGACTTTTTGACTATTATTAAAAAATAAAAAAAAAAACTTGCATGTATTTTGAAACTTTTGCTTGGTATGGTTGACTTTCAAGACTACCAGTTATTAAAGAGATAAAGTAAATATGAGTAGATGTGGTATCTTTTTAACAGTCGTAACTTTATTATAACTCGTCGGACGTCTCGATCCTCTGACTCTACGTAGGGATGTTGCATCCTTGTGCATTTTTTAATGAAGGAATACTCTGAAGAATTGTTCAACTCAATGCATGCTGCAAAATTTCATTATTGTACCACCCGCCTGAAATTAAAATTTCATCCACACCACTTGGATAGTTAGCAATCAACCACCGTACGTTTTAAAAGGAACTTTTTACCATGTACGACCGTGTTGCAGTTGTACATGAGCAGCGGTGATCACTTACCATCAGGTGACCCCCTTGTTCGTTTGCCGCCCTATAACATATAAAAAGTTCTAGATTGTTTCATTTTATTTCCTTTTATTTTAAAGAATTTATGGCTTAGTTGCTCTGGTCCGCAGTCTGTTGGAAATGTGACAAAGAAATATCCTGCACAGGTAGGTAGTTACCTTTTTAACCCCCGACAAAAAATAAGGGTGTTGTAAGTTTGACGGTATTGCCTGTCTGTGGCATCGTAGCTCTCGAATGGATGGACCGATTTCGATGCGGCTTTTTTACGTAAAAGCCAATTCCCTTGCAGTGGTTCCTAGCTATGTTTTATGAAAACGGATAATCCATTTAAATGTTATTGGGGTTAACGATTGAACGTCGGGTTTTTTAATTTACCTGGCAAATAAAAGATGGCTCCACGGATATCAATTCCACTTAACATCGATTATTGTTGATTTATATTATTTTAATTGCAAAAATCAATCTTTATTTTTGTTCTACGGCTAACAATAATTTTGGTACTGGCAACCCCCACTTATGTCATCTTTCTTCTCTGTTCCATTGTCATAAGAATCAGACTTATTAATTCCAAGTAAAAGTTAAAACAATATATTTTCATACTTCACCAGACAAATAATAATTTTAATTTAGCCCAAACCGAACAGATATTCCAACAGTTATGTAGATCTGTCACTCATTGCTAAATTAACTTGTAGGTTCTCTGCTTTATGACAATGAAAATCCGTTTGTTGTGCTCAGTCTTAACTTTTTGGCGGACAGAACCAATAACGAATTCTAAACTCTAAAATTACAGAACTAAGGGTCAAAATGGAAAAGTTTCTTAAGAAGTCAAGTCAAGTGGGGAGGAAAAGAGGTTTCGCCGCACGCGCAGGCAGTGTTGCTCAGGCGGTCGTACAGGCGGTTTTAACGGTGTTTCGGACACCGAATATAGAACTGTCGGAGTGAAAGTGGAGAGTGTTGTGATTTAGAAACACGTGCTTAGTGTCACACTGTTTTTTTGTGTCAATATATGCTGGGATTTAACAAACAAGGTATGTTAACTGTCCATATACGGTAAGATCTCTTTAGATCTTATGACGTAGTACGTAGTTGACATAGAATACAGTGTTAGACGATTGAACCTCAAAGCTTTATGTTTTTGTCATATAAGTTCTATGGGGTCATTGGACATATTCTTATAAAGACTAACTAGTATTTTGGTTTTACATAACGTCAAAATAGGGTTATGTTTTGTGCCTAATTAAGGTACAAAAATTCAAAACTAATTTATTTAATGACGAGTAGCACCTGTTAACATAAGTTATTAAGTAAATTGCTTGTTAATGAGTTTGGTAGTTAAAAAGTAATAGAGATAAACTGCTTAAACTTGTACAGTGGGCAGCGCGTCAATCGCTTCACTGTAATTCAAAACAGACTCTATTCTTACACTATAAATATGGCCAAAATAAGAAATCGTTAGTTTTGATCTTATATAGGCTATTAAATATAATGTTTGATATCTTCCCATCACGATAGATTGAAATGCTGACGTTATTGCTTATTTAAGAGGAAGTTTTTTGAAGACATAATCATTTTGACCTCACGACTCTTCCCCGAGGCTACTTTTCAGAGTCGTATCGTATTCCTTTATGCAGATTTCGTGACCTTTTTTTTTAATTCAGTATTATGGATATTTTTATACAAAAGCTACTAGCTACTTTGATTTGGTAACAACCATTTCTGAACGAATACGTCGAAATATAAGTAAATACTTAACGGCGTTTTACCATTGATTGGAGTGATTTGCCATCGCCTCAGTCTCTTTCTATTACCTACGTCTAACAGTCTTAAATTGAGATGTTGATTTGATAAAACGTATATTAGTCAGCATCAGCATCAAAATCTTGATTACTACATTTTGTGATTCAAAATTACAAAACAGGCACACATGAAATCACCATCTCAAGTTAAGACAGCGTGAGCCCGGACTAAGGCTAGCGTGTGGATTTATTTGTATCTAAGTAAATGATTTAAGTCAAAAACTATTATATATTCAAAAGAAAAATTAAAAATTATCAAGTGATACAAATAGCTAAAGATTAACCCTCAAATTCATAAAAAATAACAACTGTTTGCTAAACCTATTTTAGTTAAAACATGTTTTGTCCCTTTCCTTCTTTTGAATATTTGACATTGAAAGAACGAGACAAAATATATTTTAACTAAAAAAGGTTTAGCAAACGTTTGTAACTTTTTATGAATAAAGGGGTTAATATATACGGCAATGCCAAAGATAAATAAATGATTTTTCGCTTTGACTTTGACTTTTTGCCATAGGTATATGAAATTGTCTTTGTTATACGTCCACCATGTTGCTTCTTCCGCGTTCAGTAGGACGAAGGCCAAATCCGCATAGAAAGGGCGAGTCTAAACTGCAAGCAAGGTCGAGAGTCGAGACCGTCAATAAACTTGACTGCAAAAGATCGCGACAACTGGAATGAATCAGGTTCAAGTAAAATCCAAATGTAAAAATAGGCTCCAATCAAGTTGGAGGTAGAGGAAAAAAAAACTTAACCGAAATTTTCTATAGCTCAACAGTCATTGCTCATGCTCAATAGAGAATGTGCTAGTAACTTTATGTTGTACTTATTTCTAAAGGTTCTTTACTAAATAGGAGATTCGAACTTGGGATCGATTTAAAAACCATGGATGTCCATCCGAAGCCTGGTCATCCGTTAAGTAGCAAATAGTTAAAAAAAAAAATATTTAGGTAAATTGAGTTTGCATTATGATTAATTATGTGTTGGAACCTACTTTTAAGTTATTAAATACTTGTACCGGTAAGCTCCGTTCTTCCGTATCTATAAAAACATTTAACTTACCTAGTAAAGGGAAAACAATATAAAAATAAAAAGAAGAGTTATGTAAACAAAAATTCAATTTGAAAAACATTACAGGGACTTTTTAAACACTAGCAACATTTCTGGAGCAAGTTTAGCCTATCCTATGATACTGAACTATTTCCTATTTGTCGCAGTTGTTAAAAAAAGATTTAAAAAAATTTCGACCTTCCATACACAATCCATTTGGCTCAGCGCTGATTTGTATGAAAAGCCGTTTTTTTCGTTTTGTCGATAGCATGAACTAAACTTGCTCTAAAAAGATTGCTGGTGCTTTTTAAGTAACCCTGTATAGGGTCAAATCACACATTGAGCCATCCCCAAAGTAAGCTTAAACTTGTTTAATGGGATACTAACTCAACGATACTACATTCTATGATTAACTAGCTGCGCAATGCGGTGTTACTCGCGCCTAAAGTAGCATATGTGTTGCCGTTAATGCAGTGTGTCAGCTTCCTGCATACCAAATTTTATCAAAATTGGTCCTGCCTTTTACGCGTGAAGAAGTAACAAACATACCCACCCACACAGTGACAAACTTTCGTCTTTATAATATTAGTGTGATAGTTTGACAAGTACCTTTAAAAATATAATTTTAGATAAACACTCAAGACCTAGGAGAATTTTAAAAAGGCTATTTGCCAACTTGCTCTGGCCGGCCATCTTTAAATTACACCAATTAGCATCTTGTTAAGACTTTATTAAACCTATGATTTATTCGCAATTTTAACTTGAGAACATGATTATTGTTTGAGAAGTATTTTCAACTGTAGACTGCCAATTAAAAAAGGGATAAAAGTTAATTAAAATAATAATTACTTTAGTAATATCAGTTGAATTATTTATTATCTATTCTCAAAAGCAAATATTATTATAAATCATGCGTAGGCAATAAGTTACTTCTAATTAAGTTTGCATACGACTAATAAGCTGTATATTCCTATGAATTAATTATAACATTTAAATTAAAATTACCTCGAAAGGTATTAAAATATAAATAATAGTATAATATAATATTACCATCTGATTTTTATTGTAATATATGATAAAGTATTTAGATTCAAAGATTTAAATGTTTATTCAGTAATTAGACCTTTACAGGCACTTTTACACGTCAATTGGTGAGCTAGATCAGCCATCGCTAAACTCAACCATATTAGAGGGAATCCACCGACCCGACCAGCGACGCCACCACCAGATTGGACATTTTAGTGAGCATGAAAAACCCGATTTCGCAGACCTTGTCAAAAGTAAATATTAGTTACATGTTGGTCACCTTTTGATCGCAGAGCATTCACATGTTTTTACAGTAAGCTTATCTTGGTAACAAAAAATACAGCTATTTTATTTTTCATGTGTGGAGTGTAATGGAAAATTATTAGGAAGTGTCCACGCGTTTTTATCTCTTAAATAATTATTGATAGTATAGTACGTAGTATTGATAGTATAGTTTCTTCAATAACTTTTTTAGCATGTATTTTAAATTTTGCCATTGGTAGGCTTGTGGCCGCTTCGGGAAGTTTATTATAAAATATTATACCTACACCTAAGAGTGACTTTCTGGTTTTAGCAAGTCGAAATTTAGGCGTATGAAGCTGATTTTTTTGCGAGTGTTATAATTGTAAACATCATTATTTTTCTTAAAACTATTTAACAAACAGAAGATAATCGTAAATAAATTGAGATGTCAAAGTAAGAATATCTATAGATTTAAATAACTCTCTTAGGGAATCGCGTGGTTTTAGTCCGCAGATCGACCGAATTGCTTTCTTTTGTAGCACAAAAAAAAAAAGTATATATGTTAGCTATTTTACCCCATAAGTGCAATCCATAGGATATTATGCTATGAAAATAACTAAAGTATAATAGCCCAGCAGTTTTAACGTTAGTTTATTGATAGATATGAGCTGTAATATGCACAATTGTCTATTTATTGGTAAATATAATTGCATAGTTTGCCACTCCTAGGCTAGTCTAGCCTGGTATGGATTAAATTTTAATATACACTGCACGTAGTGTAAGTTATACTTATTGACGTGTAAAAGTGTCTGTAAATGTCTAATTACTGCAACATTTGAATCTTTGAATCTGGGAGGAAAGGCATAAACCAGCGAGTTCTAAAAGTACACGTAAATAGAGACATCGAAACTGAGGGAGACCAAACGTTGGATGGCAAGTGGAAAGGAAAACTCATATCCGAGTAGGAAGGAAGTGACACGCTATGCCAACAACACATAATATTGGAGTAAGGAAAATGCAGAAGAAGAAGATAAATAAAATAAATAAATAGGGACAAATAACACTAAGCTAGCCCCAAAGTGAGTTAGAGACTTGTGTTATAGGATACTAACTCAACGATAACATATATAACAAATACATACATAGACAAACATCTAAGAACCAGGATAATTTGAAAAAGGCCATTTTCCAACTTGCCTTGACCGTGACCCCTAAGATAATGCAGTTGTTTGTCATTCCCTTTTCCATTTCACCAACTAGTAACGTTTAGTATCCAGGATTATTCACGATATTTTCTTCACTGGAAGCAAGTGATGGTAATTGGAAATGACTGTTTAAATTCAGAGGTACAAGTTGCGCTTAGTCAGGATCGAACTTGTGTATCACAGGCGCACATCCAGTGCCTTAACCCTCAGCCACCACCGCTTACTTATCATAGTGAGTTCCGGTGACGTTGCTTTGATTTGATTTGAAAATGATACACTTGGCGCTGAAAGTATTAAATTGATGTTGAAATTATGCAACAATATTTTTTTTTTTTTTAAAACAGTTTGCTGGTTTTTTTTGAAGTCAAGACTATGAACTTTTTATGTCAAGAAAGTAAGTCCTCCTATTTACTTACTATGAATATTCTTAGTCTTATATATATTGGTAAAACATAAAAAGTTGTACATCTAAATTCCTTTCGAAATGAATGGCCAATTAATTAATAAAACAGAAACCTAACCAAGCTCATTTTCGTTCTCTTATAGGATAAATTAGCCAACTCATCTACAGGTAAAGGAGGATTTCGGACGGTGTAGATTTATTACAGAGATGGTACCCATGTGAAAACCTGTCAGAGGCACCTGCGCCTAAGTGGGCCAGTATAACCAGAATTGACACATAAATTGGTAGCTTTTTACTTGGCAATGGAGAAAAAATGTAAAAATCTAATTTGCGCTGTGTAAATAATGTATGCTGAACAAATTGTGTTGATACATTTTTTACTACGTGAACACTCCTTGCTGTTGTTGGTGGATTTATGCAGAGATACCTTCAGCTCTATTCACTCTGCAATTCTGTTAAACTTATATGGTCTTGACAGGACCCAACTCCTAACTTTTCTTTAATTTGTTGGAAAAACTTCATCCTCAGTCTTCCCCTTCCTCGTGTCCCTTTTCTTTATTATTCTGAAGAGATTGTCAAGTCTTATAAGATATCCAATCATTTTATCCCCTCTTCATTTTCCTCTTTCATTTTAAATAGTTTTTAAAATATTTCTTCTCTCTCCTAACAATATAAACCAAATTCAGAGAATCTCTGATGTGATGACACACCGGCTGTCTAGTCGACCGGCACATACTTAAAGATTGAGTCAAGCATGACTGACACCGTCAATATAGGTAAACAATTTTACAAAAAAAAACTAATCCAATATTTGTACAGAGAGTGGTCAACTACCTCTGAATCTGACCTCACAGCAACAATGGGACCAGCCACTCTGCGAAAAAATAAAATACGATGTTTTAGCAAACGCAAATGATGAAGTGGAGTGGTCTCGCTTTCTAGATAGCTGCGAGCCAGAGTCAGGAAACTAGTTAAATGCCTACCCAACAGCAGCTGTTGGAAAGAACCATCTCAAGCTTAGCGGTAAGCCTTCAAATAGGAGCCATCAATTGAGCTCGATCGCTGCCATTATGTAGGAGACGTCGATCACTAGATCATCATACAATTATTAGCCTATGGTGCCTATGGTGCCATTTTTCAAATGCACGGAGTCACTAAAGGAACGGGTTTTTGTTTGTTATAACCATTCGTTTTGGTTACTCCGCGTTTCGAAAATGGCATTTTCCTAGCTTGCCGCGCCACGCTGCTCTGAATGACGTCATCCATCATTTCCTTGCTAGTGCTGGTTTGTCGGAGGTTCTAGAGCCTGCTGGTATTTCCAAAGACTATGAAAAGAGGCCCGATGGGATAACACTCATTCCATTAAAAAAACCGGGGCGGCTTAAAATGACAAATGCTACCTGTGTAGACACTTTGACCTCATGACACCTGCAAGCGACCGCCCGTAGAGCAGGTGCAGCCGCAGCGGGAGCAAATGGAGCTCAAGGCGAGTTATATATATTTGCGCGCTTTACCTTTGAGGCATTAGGGCCCTGGGGTGCGGACGCCCGTCAAGTGTTCAGGGAGACTGAGGGAGATCTCTGCATGCTTGATCGATTTCTCTGAGGACCCAAGAGCTGGTTCACATTTTTGCTAAAGGGTACGCCTGGCCATATAATGTGAAAATGCCGCCAGCCTTTTAGAAACCTTGTACGGTGACTTGGTTGTATTTTAACCGGCTTCAAAAAAGTAGGAAGTTATTAATTCATCGCGATCTTTTTTGGTATTTGTTCTCCGATTATTCGAAGACGCCTGGCTGGACCCATTTGGAAAATTCTTTTTTGTTTGAAAGGGTATTACTTGTCAGGTGGTCCCGTAGAAATTTTATCGAAATTGGATGTGTTTTTGGGGGTGATATCGGGCTTTTATTTTTGAAAAATTGTTATATAATTTGATGTTTTTTAGTGCTTATTAGTTTTAGATTTAATTAAACTCGAAGCTGTTACTTCCAGTTTTCTTGAATTATTTCTATATTTAACTAAGTTTTAATAATTTTATGTTTTTTTTTTTTAATAAAGTGTATTTAGTTAAACAATAATAAAAATTTACAATTATAAGTACAGACAACACTTTATTATGGAAGAAATCGCTTTTAGCGATAAGACCGCCCGTTGTACATTTAAATGTCTTTTCTGTGTGTATTTCTTTTTGATTATTGTTATATTTTTTTTGGTGTACAATAAAGTATTACATAACATAATATAACATATTATATACTGGGAAGCAGTTCAGCGCTATTGGCCTTATATTAATTCGCTTACTGATCCCACCGTATCTCGTACGGATTCCAATGGAAATGTAACCTCTTAGCGCGTCCGGGATGCATGCAAATTATCGGCTTATGCAATCAAGTCCTCGTAGAAACGATCACGAAGTCACTTGACCGCACTAATGTGAATTGGCTGGCACAGAGGTAGGTAAAAAAATGCGTTTGTCCTTAAAAAGTCCCTTTAATGGTTCCTTTGGAGGAACTACTGTGCCTTTTTATAAGCTTTTAGTTTCACCTGTCCCGTTGTCTGTCTGTCTGTAATCAAATTTGCAAGCTAAATTTGACCCACTTTCCGGTTTCCGATTGAGCTGAAATTTGGCATGCATACGTATATCGCGTGACAAAGCAATATTATGATGACATTCATGTCTCCATCATCAGATGGAGATGTAAATGGAAGGTGGCCATAGGAACTCTGTGATGAAACGACGCAACCCAATAGAATTTGGGCATTGAATTCGTCTTGAGGAGCACTTTAAACTTTTAAATTCATTATTTTAGATAAAAGCTTGTTTAACCTGTCAACAGACCGCGTGAAGGTAATTTTTTTTAAATAATTACTACTTGAGTGTCTTTGTATTTCCTTGTGGCTTGGGAGAAAACGCTTCAGCACCGGCCATGCTAAAGCATTACGTCGCTCTCTCTCGCTTTAGCAAATGACGGTGCTTCCAAATGTAGCCCAACCCTTACAGGCAATAAGAAACTAAGTACAGAGACCAACCTAACAAGAGACTACCAATTTCCTGAAGACGAAGAACCATTGTGAACCTGTTTGTTTAACACTACAACTAGACTAAGATGTTATTTTGACCCATATTTTTTAACGCTACTTTAACATTGCTACTTGTCGTTTTGCCCTTTTGCCAAAAGTTTTTTCACAAAGCATTTTGCGGATTTTAATGAAATATGTTGAGGATTTCCATTTACATTTTGACGAGGAATGTTCCGAATTTGTCTTTGAACTTTTTACGACGCATGTTGTTGTATTTTGTTTGTTATTTATGTGGGTTGTAAAAATGCTGAACTGTACGGTGGAGGTTTACTCAAATTTCATAGAGACATTATAATTACTTTGAATTGCCTTGACCAGCAAAATGATTCCCAATTGGCACAGGCGTCTTCGAGTAATTGGGGAACGTACGTAAACAAGTCATTATGAAAAAAAAACCCCGACTATTCCTTTTTATACTTACTCTGGCCATAAATACTGTTACAATTAAAAATAAACAAAATATTACATTTGAATTTGCAATCCGTTATTTTTATATGATTTTTCATTGTCTCTTTTTTATTTTGGCGCCTTTATTGACATCAATTCTACTAAAGGTGAACTTAATGCTGATGCATTCTTTACCAGTCAACCTGTATGAAAACAGAAAAATTAATGCGATAGGCAATTAAATTTATACTTAAAATACGTTATAAATACAAGATTACTTAGATAAATTCGTACAATACACATACACATATATATAATCATACTCGTACATACATACATATATAGATACATAAAAATACATATACTTAGCACAAATGGTTTGATTTAATGACTAGTTCTGCTGCAGCTGCAGAAAGGTGCGAAGGAATATTTATAAAATAGGAATCTGTTTGAGACTTTTGATGTCTTAAGGTAAGGCATTCCAGAGTCGCATAACTTGAAGAGTTAAAGAGTTAGACATCAATTCAGACCGAAACAACGGAAGATGAAGTTGAAGAGTATGACTGGACCGTTTATCTTTCGTCAATTTTTTTGTCAAAAATGTAATAAGTACTTGTATGTTATACGTTTTTAGGGTTCCGTAGTAAACAAGGAACCCTTATAGTTTCGCCATGTCTATCTGTCTGTCTGCGGTTTTACTCAGCGACTATAAGTATTAGAAAACTGTAATTTGGCATGGATATGTATATTAATTATGCGAAAAAAGTGGTAAAATAAAATACTGAAAATTTTTAAAGGTAGCTCTCATACAAGTACATATAGTCAAAAGTCAATTTTATTTTGTCGACTTACCAATCATGTGGGGTATCGTTGAATAGTTCTTTTAAAAATATTATGAGCTTGTGAGCAATGTTCTTCGATTTAGGGAACCGCTTCTGAAATATTTGGTTTTAAAGTGAAAATTTTTGTCCGAGTCAAGTGTCCCCCCCCTCTATCTGCTCAACGGTTATGTATGGACATGTGAAAAAAATCACAGCTATAGTAAATATAACGAAATTTAAAGGAAAAGTATCAGAGCTAAGTAGGGTTTACAAATTAAAAAGTTTTAGGATCAACTTATAAAATGTACTCGGAAAAGGAAAATTTCATACAAATTCAATAGAAAATTAGCTTTTAGACGTTTTTAGGGGCATGAACTCAAAGTAGGTTCGTAACTACGGAAACCTACACTGCGCGTGGCCAATTATTAATCCTTAAATTGAGATAAAAGTTAATTGAATCCAGTAACGAGCACGACCTTTTGATGCGTAACAATGGGAAATAAAATTGTCGTTTATCTGTCGTAATCTGCTGGTACAAATGTTTGTTTGTTAGAGCTCCGTACCCAAAGGGTAAAATCGGGACCCTATGACTAAGACTCCGCTGTCCGTCTGTCTGTCTAGCTATCCGTCTGTCAATCTGTCTGTCACCAGGCTATATCTCATTAACCACGATGGCAGACAATTGAAATTTTCACAGATAATGTGGTGCCGCTATAACAACAAATACTAAAAACAGAATAAAATTTATAATTGAGTGGGGCTCTCATGCAACAAACGAGATTTTTTTATAGATAATGGTACGGAACCCTTCGTGCGCGAGTCCGACTAGCACTTAGCCGATTATTTTTCGTGTATGTATGTGGCCAAAACTGGTGTAAAATTTTTCAGGTTGCCTTAAGGCATCAGATATAACTTGACGACTGCCATACAATGATAACAGCCAGGACCAACGGCTTATTATACGTGCCTTTCGAAGCACGGAGGAGCTTGAGAAATTTTATGTCACTTGTGGTCACCCATCCAAGTGCGGACCACGCCCGGTGTCGCTTTATTTGCGAAAGCGTCAGATGTGCACTCCTGCCAGGCTTGTGCCACTTTACTCCCAGTTTAGGTATCGAAAATATGCCTACATGCAAAGGTTTGTGACGTCTTACTACCTGTCCTTTAGCACTAACTAATATCTCTTTACTTCTTTTCTTTTCAATGGCTACAGTCATTTACTTTTCTTAATGTACAAACAAATTTTATAGTTTATCTATGTATATTATTTTCTTGTTCGTTTATTTGTTGTAGTATGTTTCCTATTATTTAATGGTTTACTAATATTCTTATATACTGTGAATACTCTAACTGCGCCAACTCCCTCACATCTTTTATAGTCTTCTTTACCCAATGGAAGAAATCGCTTTAGTGATAAGACCTAATTTGTATTGTACCATCTATATTTAAAATATACTTTTGATTATTTATTGTCACACTTAGATGGTGCATAAAGAAATTTAATCTTATCTCATCATTACATTATTACTGTGCGCGAGGCGACTACTCTGGAGGGTAAAATTCAGTTACATGAATCTTTTGTCCAGAGTAATTAGAATGAAATTGGCTTGCAATGGATGTCTAGGTATCTCTAAACAAAGAGGTGAGGAGTTCTTACGCGAGCTTAATTAAACCATAGCGATATTTCTTTGCATTTATTTTCTGAGTAAGATCTTAACGTGAGTACTTATTCTGTGCTTCTGCCGGGCCACCGAGCTGATGAAAACCTTTTAGTATTTCTTTTTATTTATGTCTATACGGATGATATTTTTGGAGTTTCATCCTTTGAAATGGCCTGTTACGTATTTTTATTAGTTTCGCGTGGGCTTTGCGCTGCTATGTTAGAATTACATGAATAAATTGCGAAAAACATGTTCTAATATAAAAATACCAACCTTTCAGGTAAAATTAAGTCTCTGGTATGTATATATAATATGAAAAATATAAAAATTATATAAAATATTATAGTATCTACTATTCTTCGCCGAACTTAATTGATAATAATTCACAACGGTGGTTATTAAATTCTGGTTTCATACCTTTAAAACTATGCATAAATTTTCTTGTTAACGATATTTTAATAAAAGCCTTTTATATAGTACATATAGTAGCTAATATTTTATTGTTATCAAGACAAAACGTATTTGGAATGACATTTGGAATGTAAACGCCTATCTAAGTACATGCCAAACTTAATTCCAATCCATAACCAGTTGCCAATATTAACTTAAGATGATTTAAGTAACTTTCAAAAAAGAGAAGGTTATCAATTCCTCGCGATCTTTTTTATTTATGTTTACCGATTATTCGAAAACGATTGATTTTCGATCGATTGATCGATTTGATTTTCTTTTGTTTGAAAGGGACCGATTTATATAAGATTTTAAGTTGTGTAGTTTTGGGGTGGAGCCGGCATTTATTTAGGAAAAATTATTATCTAAAGAATTTAAGATTGTTGTACCTGATAATCAAATACTTTTTGGCCGACCGGGCAACGCTGCCGGCTAAAATAGTTTTAAATATTTTTACCCGTCTACGGCAAAGTCAAGAGGAAGGGTAATGATTATAGCTGTCTATGTATTGTATGTTCGTATGTATGTGGGTATGAACTACGTTGGAACGGTCTAACGTAGTCTGATTTCAATTTCAATTTATTTATTTATTGCATTTCATAATGTACATCAGTTCTAACTGCTAAAGTCACTGTCATATTATAAGGTATACTATGAACCCTGTCGGGTATCGCAAAAGTAAAATGGAACGGCAAGCGGATTTTATGTTATGCAGAGGTTAATTCATAAATATCAACCTAGTCTTTTACCTAGTACAGAGGTTCCCAAACTTATTTTGTCAAACGCCCACTTTAAAAAATCAGTTATTTTGTAGCGCCCCCCATTTTTTTCACCATAAAAACCTGAATCACATATTTGTCTTGCCTGTAGTTTAATTCAACCTATATTCTAAACTAGACTTTTTTACAAGAGAGAGCAATAATAATACATACACCAGTACATTAGAGTATCTTTTATAAAAAAATAACAATAATCAACATTGTTAATTTTAAATAAAAAAATAGCAATAATAATACAATTTTACAATAATAAAGAGTATCGGAAGTGGGGACCTCACCTGCGAAACTTTAAAACACGAATTTTTTTTAGTGTTTAATTCCTTTAACGATATAAATAGCGTTGTGAACGCATTAAAATAATAAATATTAATTACATCTTTAGTTTATATTTGAACAATAAAAAAGGATATAAATATGAACTAATAAATGGATGTTGTGTAGCAAGAGGATTTTAATTTCAGTGAAATATTAAATATGAAATAGCTGAAGTTATAAATCATTCATTGCTTAAATCACATCAGCACCCCCCAACTTTATTCTGGGCCCGTTACCGCCCCCCTTAAAGCCTCCAGCGCCCACAAGGGGGCGTTATCGCCCACTTTGGGAAAGACTGACCTAGTATATATGTATTTAAATTTAACTGGCAGATATTTGAAATATTATGGTATGTATTATTACTTTTTGCGAATATTTATCATTTGTGTTTAGTGTCAGTCATAAACGTAGTCAATGTCAGATTTTTATACAGAACATCAATTACAATTAATTTTTTTAAATTAAAAAACTCGTCGATTTTGTTGTATGTTTTATTAATTATTTATGAAGTCAGAATTTTTTTTCCTTCGTTTTGTAAGCTGTCAGGTACGGAATTTGATTCACCGTAGCATCCGAATTGCTTCTCCAATTTTCACAAGTGATATATCAATCGATTTGTCGGGGTGACATAGGCTACAATTTGTCAGCAAAAAAATGTATATAACGAATTTAATATACAAAAAAGGGCGTGTAAAAAAATTTTGTTTCGATTAGAACACTTCAAAAAAATATATTTATTTATTAAATAAATAAATAAATATATTTTTTACCTTTATTGTACAAAATAAATTTTGTAAAGCACAATAGGCGGACTTAATGCTAAAAACATTATCTAACAGCTAACCTTTGGGTTGTAAGAGGAAGTTAGGCGGGTTTAAAATAATAGGATAGGTAAAAAGGAAAGTGATTGGGTATGATAAATTAGATAAATTTTTAAAATTAATAAACTTTACATAACATAAACTAGTGTGGGTGTAGACCTGTATTGTACAAATTGTGTGTGTAATTGTATACTGTGGTAAATTAAATATATATGTCGGAGCGTAATATGCAATGGCTGTATAAAACTAGATTCCTTTACTTTGAATAATTCGATGGCGTTTGGCAGTAATTCCGTGTCAATGTCATTTTAGAGTTGACGAAGAAAGAATGGAGGACGCGGTATGAGTTCAATGTAAAATTCCCGTTTTAAGATTTTACACGCGCAAAGAGAAAGTTGTTTACTACAAAATGCAACGGTTGGATTTGAAATGGCAATATTCGTTAGCAACAAGTTATAAGACCGGTCGACCTAACGACAGGGACAGTCTTGTTCAGGCGGCCGTATCGTGCACAACTCGTTTGTGTAGTTTGCTGTAGCTTGGCCATGACTCATTTAATTGTGATTATTGTAATAGATGTGGATTGGTGAACCGATTTATTACAATGACAGTTTGTTTAAGCAAGACGGAAAGCCCAGGTGTATACACAGTATTCAATTCTGTGGGGCCAGGGAATCCAGACATGGTGGTTGCGATTCATGATTCAGTGCGGAGGCGGGGCACTGGAATTCCGTCACATTTTTATAAGGCTCACGTAAGATCTCTCATGTGGCGGCATCGGTAAGGTGACGTGACTGAAAGTAAGTTTTCATCCTGACATCAGTTTGTTCTCGTACTGTAAGTAACTAAGTGGGTAGTTTACGTCACTTGAGATATCAGATGCCGATCACGCCACGCTCTGCCCCCTTTTATTCATCCGTCTGCGACATATACATTGTTACCCGTGTATTTGCTCCCATGGTCGTGAAAGTATTAGTTTTTTAACGTATATCTTGTTCAATACTCTCACGTAGGAGTTGCAAAGTGGATAATTGTAGAGTACCCACGACCCACGACTCCTTTGTGCCTACTTCCCTTTTACGGATTGTGAAAGTAGTTGTGGTAGTCATAAAAGTGGAAGTGATTGGAAGACAGTTAACAGCCTCACGTTAATTGGACGTCAATTCAATTTGTGCTCTACATTTTTTTTATTCTCGAAACTATTTTGAGAGAATACTTTTGATGAACTTTGTTATTATATTTATTTATTTAAATTCTTTAAGCACCGGCCGTGCGTTCCGACGCTCTCTCTCGCTCTGGCAAATGACAGTTCTGAGCGACAGAAAAGGATAGCAGTATGGAAAAGTGCTGCTCCGTGCTGTCAAGTGAGATCCAACACTTATTGAGCCAAAACCTACATTAGGTTGACTAAATGCTAAAACATTCTCTCCTTGACAATCTTTGGGAAAAGAAAAACACTAATAACATGTTATTGTTTTAAGGAGCTTAATTTATTTACAAAAATTCATGCACACAAAATACAAATACAAAAACAAACAAAACTAAGAAAAGTAAGTACATAGGAACTGTTTATTTCATAAGAAATCTCTTCCAGTAGACGCAAACAAAGACAGCAAACAGCAGAGCTTTCTTGGTGTTCCTTCTCAGCAACGGTCTTGCTAAAATGCTAGTCGTTTGTAACTCTTTTCTTTGGAAAAACAATAAATATATTATCCTTAATAGCAAATCATTAACACACGAACGCTAGATGAAGTTAGTATAATTTAAATCTCTGCAAAAATAAAGTCGATTAAATAAATAATTATTTAAAAAAATCTTACCTCCAAGAATCGTTTAAATAATACATATCTATTTCTTATGTCCTAACATGTTGTAAGTGTACTTAAGAAGTAAATACTGTAAATTGATAATCTGAACAAAGTGTAAAACAATAAAGTTTTTTTTTACCCCATGTAAAAAAGAAATGTAACATGTTTGCTTGAAAGTTGATTTTCTTTAGCAAAAAATAGATGGCGTTACGAATATCAATTGGTATATGTAGTCCCGCTACTCATCACTAGTTGACGTTCTTGAAAGTCGGGTTGTTTTTATTTGCCTAGCAAATAAACTTATTCTTAACTGAATTCAAATCAAATGTATTCTCCTGAAATGTCCTGAATAATCAAGTGTTTCGTATCCTGACTTGATACTCAATTGTCCCACCTTATTTCTTTTTACATATATAACACTTGAACACAAGCACAAACTGGACTAGCAGTCATACGCTGTTGGTAAAAGTTTGCAAAGGTAACGTAAATTTTTGGGGTTAGTTCAGAGTCAGATTCAATACTTTATTTGCAAGTCACAAGTTAAAAAGATGTCACATACTTGTAAATAAAGTACAAGTGACAGAAGTACAAGGCACAGCAAACATGGGGGGTAACTAGATGCCATAACTTAATTTTTTTTTCTTTATTTTTAATAGATTAGGTACATAAAAAGAACCCATCGCTCCCTTAAATAAAAAAATAATTTGTCACTTATTTATTGACGCAAGGAAATCAAAGATTTTACCGATCCATTTTATCATCAAAAAACTCGGAGATACTATAATAACATTTGTTTAAGAGAAAGACTTTCAAATGTTTATGAAATAAATTTGGTTTTATTACATTTTTATTTTACTATTTAGAAAATGGTTATATATTTTTATCGCCATATGGTATCCATAAAAACAATTATCGAAAATTGAAAAATTAAATTCCCTTTCCCATACAAAGCAGCACTCCGCGAGACGAATTCTGTATGAGAGGACGAAATTTTTTTATAATTTTTTTTATAGAAAGTGGTTCAGTTTCATGGCCAGAACTTGCTCCAAAAATTTGGCTGGTGGGTAAAAAGTCACCTGTATCAATCAATCGTTTACAGTTCTTTATTACTGAACAGCGAATGGGTTAATGTACACGTTTTTCAACCTGATGTAGATTTAAAATCCGGAAAAGTATAAAACAAAATCCACCAAAGCCAAGTTCTGCAAAGAAAAGCAATCCGTATTGTCTAAACTGGATTTGCTCTTGCACTCTACTAGTGTTTCAAAGAGGTTTATACCGTGTCCAGACTTATTTCTGTCTTCCCACGTCACATTCTGCTGCACAAAGTGGGCCGCAGTCATATGCAGTTGTTCAATAATTTGCGAAAGCAATGTAAACATATATAAAATTTTATCTTTGAATAATAAAGAGTCACCACACTTTGGCCACACACACACACACGAAAAACAAACAAACAACCACATGTTGGTTATTGTGAAGGTTCTAGATATAAAAGATATTAGCCAAATTAGATTAAACTTAAGTAGCCTTATATAGTAAAGGCAAAATATAAAGCAAAATCCAGCAAAGCCAAGCGCTGCAAAGAAAAGCAATCCGTATTGTCTAAACTGAATTTGCTCCTTCACTTTACTAGTGTTTCAAAGAGATTTATACCGCGTCCCGATTTATTTCTGTTTTCACACGTCACATTCTGCTGCACAAAGCGGGCCGCTGTCATATGCAGTTGGTCAACAGTTTGCGAAAGCTTCCAACTTGCTTTGATCCACTCTCCACGGACTACCTTGCATTAGAAAAAGTTGTTATTTTTTAATAGCCATTCATAGTTGATAGTTTAGTTCATTTAACGCGTGTTAGCAAACGCGTGTTGAGATATTTGAATCAATTGATGTGTCTTTGAATTTTTTTTGTATTGCAAGGCTTTTTAAAAATATGTTAATATGTGTTTTGTAGTATACTTAATGCAGACCCTAGCAAACCATTTTAATTCCATCATGAACAAAAAAAGTATGCGAGAGAATTAGCGCAATGAAAGAGTTTCAATTTACGAACTCAATCAATTAGCGAAGTCAACATAAAAAAATTACAACCGATGTTTGTATTCAGTCAGTTGTCTTTTTTTTGTATGATATAGCGATTGCAATATCCCAGCATCAGTCTATCCCAATATCATTTCATAACCCATAGAACTTTCCCTTTTTCTTGTAATAGATCTTTCTCCAGCCGAAACCTATTCAAGGGTACACAGGAATGGGTTTTGGCGGAAGCACCACATCACATCAACTTCTCCAAAGAGCCTCTACGTGTTGGCCCTGCATCCCCACGCAAGCTTCTCAAAGGATCGGGGTGAAAAGACCCATGAATCTTAAGGTGATAATACATTAAACAATATAAAAAAAAAATATTGGCGTGTCCTGGGTTTGAACCAGGAACACCGACTATACGAGATAATCAAACTAGTGAAATTACCTTACACTTTAATTCGTGACGGAAAAATCTTACATTTTTTCGCCGCCAAGTCCGTACCATTCGAAAAAGAACTTCGTTCTAAAAACTTTATTTGTATACTCCTTTTTTGAATTGGGGTTTAAAATAGAGAAGATGCATAATGAGTACATTTTGATAAACGCCTCTGATTTTTAAGCCTTTACGTAAAAAGACCTTTAAGCATAATAATATTTTTTACAGATTCATTAACTTTGGTTTTTAGTTCATTGAAAAAGTCAATTTTAGAAGTAATAAAAAGTTAAAACAATAATATCACCATATGATTTTCTTAAAAAATTATAGCAAATTTTGTTATGAGGCCAATCCTAAACACGCAACATAGCACCCGAATAAATGTTCTTCCATCACATCACGCCTACAAATGCCACATAATTAAGTGACGTCACTCCTGTCCGGTCTTTCTACGGCACTCCGAGACGCCGTCTAAGGTGGACGTGACTTTGTAACCGTTATATCTTAAAGAGATTTTGGGTTAGCAAGGTAGTTTTTTTTTGGAAGTGCCTATTTTTAGGATCTCTTACTATAGTTCGACGAAAAAAATACTATGCATTTTCTCTATTGAGTAAACATTCGATTCTAAAAACAATGTTACCGTCCAATAAACTTCAACAAAAATAGCTCTCTACATAGTTTATAAAGGGTTCAACCATGTCCCGGCTTAGGTCTATTTTCATACATCACGTTGCAGTGTGCTGTACAAAGCGACCGGACTGTCATTCGGCAAACAGCTTATCGGCTCATATACACTTTCGTCTCAAAAGCTTTTCGTTACTTTATATCTGATTCACACAAAAATACTTTCATTGCGCCTAATACATGTTACGTCATACGTCAAACTCACAAGGTACTATGGTGATAGACTCGATTTTTGTTATATTTTTTAGGGTTCCGTACTCAAAGGGTAAAAACGGGACCCTATTCTCTGTCCGTCTGTCCGTCCGTCGTCTGTCAATAATTTCGCACACTCAGTAACAATCCTGATTGGCGAAGCAATTAACGCAATAGGTTTTAGCTATTCAATACAGTTTTCTCATGATTATTAATGATTTAGCTCAGTAACCTAGTTCCTGTGTAATTTGAGATAGAAATACGTGATTAAAATACAGAAAACACGCATACGCATGAAATGAAACTCTCTCTTCTTTTCGTGCATTATTGCTTTTGCAACCCAACATAGAACACCCCACCAATTTTTAGGTTGCATATAATTACTACACATTCGTTCATATGACTCTCAGTTATTATTTAAATTTCGAGACCTTTTTTTGGAGAAATTTAAAAATACTTGACATCAGTTTGTTTTGATAAGTTTCGCTTTGTTTTGCTAACTTGACAACCCGACCATGAAAAAATGCTCGGACGGTGATAAGGACAAAACACGGCATTCTTTTCTTTTTCTTCTTTTAGAATTTGCAATAAGACTATCTCACTCTATCGAAGCGTGTCAGGTCTCATTATGCATCTTCTGTAATCAGTTGTATTATAGTACTCTATGGTTGCATGACACAGTCGCTGACCAAGATCGCGGGCAAATTGTCGCTCGTCTATAAGAGCATTTATGCGTTAGCCTAGTAGAATAACAAAAATGCAGCTCCATTTTTCTTCGCTTCGCTTCAGTGAACAACAGCACTTGTAATAAAGCAACGTTAATTAAGTTATTAAGTACTAAGTAAAAACTAACTGGATCAGTAATGTATGCAGCCAGCAGCTATCGTGTGAAAATAAAAGCTTTTTGCAAAGACTGCATCGTGTGAAGCAGCGGATGTTTTCTTTTAGTTTAACGGTATTTTTTAATTTTTTTCTTACTAAGGAAGTTCTAAAATAATTCTGAAACATTGGTTGATACGAGTATCGATATAAGTTGTGTGTCTGTCTGTCTGATAGATCGATTTCGACGCGGTTTTTAACATGAAAGCAAGTTTCTTTTTGGTGGTTCTTAGCTGTTTGATAATAATCGGTTCAGCCGTTTAAAAGTTATTGGGGTATAACGCTTAAAAGTTGGGGTTTTTCTAATTTACCTGGAAAATAAAACTTGTTAAGAAATAAATTCTCAGAGGACTTCGGTGACTCGGCGGAAATGTGCATTATTAGCGCTTTCGCAAGTTAAGCGACATCAGGCGTGATTCGCACTTACATGGGTCACAACAGGTGGCATAAGAAATATAGAGCCCTCCGTGCTTCAGAAGACACGTATAAGCCGTTGGTCCGTATCGTTACGCTGGCAATGCTAACATCATAGTATGGCAGTCGGTACGCTATGTTAGATGCATTTAGGCAGCCAGAAAAATCTGACACAAGTGTTGGCTACTTACACACACAAAAAACAAATGCGATTAAAAGAATCGAGAGCTACTATGTATATCCAAAAAATGTAAACACTTAATAATACCTACTCACATGATTTCCTTTGTTTATACCCCTGAACACGATCACATAATCCAAAGCCACGGAGATTTGCATAAATACCTATTATTCTACGAATCACGCCTAACCTAAGGTGGTTCACCTTGGTAACCGGCGAAACATCGAACTTGGTCACGTGTACGAGTATCTAAGCTATTGTGCCTGCCGAGTTACTAAGCAAATTACTTGTAAGTCGTACATTAGTAACGAGCAAAGTTGGACTCTTGGCTTTTGGTCTGTGATTGTGAAATAACTTTTTCTACTTTTTGTTTTTTGTACGTTCCGAAATTCTTTTTGTACTAATAGATGTGACGTTTTTTCTTCTATTTGTTTGTACTCGAGTAGTCTTGTAAACAACGAAAGATGTATCAAACAGAAGGCTTTCGCGAAGCGTTTTGCAACAGACGGGTTTTCGGTGTTCTTGAGAATGTTGTTGTCGACTTAATAACCAAACTAGTGCCTCTGTGAGCTGGAGACATCGCGAGTCACCCTGACCCGTTGAAGTTTATTGAATAACAAAGTTGTTCGGATAAAACAGTTGAGTCTTAATTAGGGTAACAAAAAAGATTTATGACATTTTTGAAAAAAAAATCGAAAAAGAATATGATATTTTTAAGTTGATATCTATTTATCTATACTTCCGCCATTTTGAAAAAAAAAATCTAAAAACTGAATCGATAAAAAAATCTTTATAATTTTCAAACCTTCTCACAATATTTTACAAGAATCGGTTGAGAAATGCGACCTGTAGGCGAGAACAGCTGGACCGACTGACAGACAATCGGCAGCCAGACACAAGCATTATTGGCCAATCTTGAAACTGAGTCAATTACTACATTTCGTTACCTACCGTTGCGGCTTCACCATCTTCTTCTTCTTTTGCCCATTCAGCCAATGCTGAGTGTAGGCCTCTAGCAATTCACGCCAGTCCGTGAGATCTTTAGCTTTTTCTAATCCACGTCTTTCCGGCAAGTTTGACCAGACCAGCGTTCCATTTAGTAACTGGTCTCCCAACGCCCCTGCGGCCAGTTCTGTTTCCACCCCAGCGCTTCTTTTCCCAACGTTCGCCTCTGGTTCAGCATCTAAATAAATAAATATATAGGGATAAACTACACTGCGAGCCAAAAAGTAAGTTCGAGACTTGTGTTATGGGATACTAATTCAACGATACTATATTTTATAACAAATACATAATAATATAGATAAACATCCAAGACCCAGGACAATTTGAAAAAGGTCATTTTCCAACTTGACTTGACCCGGGATTGAACTCGGAACCTCTGGGTGGCGGACTAGCATGGTGACCACTACGCCACGGAGGTCGGCAGCATATGTGGCCCGCACATCGCCACTTCCTTTGCGCTATTAATATATTTTATTTTACCTTGGCTATGTCGGTGAGTCTCGCTCTTCTACGGATTTCTGTGTTTCTTATTCTATCTTGGAGAGGTACACCTAACGTAGCTCGTTTCATAGCTATATGATCGACTTGCAGCCTATGGCGGGTTTTCGATGTTGTTGAGAAGGTTGTAGAACTAAATCAATTTATGCAACAGTTGTATAAGGAGGGTTAAAAAATGCGAGTGGCGCAGGTTACGATGCGAGCCCTGGCGAGCATCGTAAATTGACGCCATCGAGCATTTTTTGACTACTTATACAACGTTGCATACAATACTTTTTCTACGACTACATTTACTAAAATAAATACAAAAATAAACAAAGAAAAGTACGAAATACTACCATATGTTTGGTAGATACTAGGTATCTATGGAAGACATAATTTTTTTTATTGACGTCTTTCTAGTGACTCAAAGTGCCATTTTTAAAACATGGACTCACTTAAACGAATTTTTTTCATACAAAAAACCGTTTGTTCACAGTGACTTCACGTTTGAAAAATGGCACCATATGTTAAAATAACGATTTTATTATGTTGGCAGGATGGTAGATCTAAAGAAAAAAGTTATAGGTCTATGGCTAGGAGTTTCGTTTCGGCGAAATAACGACACATGTGCTATCATATTAGGTAGACTATAGACTTTTCTGAAATCATATAATCTATGTTCTTATATTAGTGTTCGGGACCATTTAAAAGACAGATAACAGTACAGGAGTAGAAAAAGTCTTAAAGACGTTTGACTAGTAGTCTCAAAGCCTGTATTTAAGTGTGTACACATTAATCAGCCTGGGGTGCTAAAACGCAACATTAGGCCCTACCACCCACATTCGGAATTCCGTTACTGAATCCGAATTTCTTACGGAAATAAAATCCATTTTGTGGTAGATCCTTTGTCTTTTGGTTAATTTGGTATTCCGAATCGGAGATCACATACGGAACGTAAACTATTTGTGATAATAACAATTTTTTATATTTTTTATACGGAGCTTGGATTCGGAATAATGAAATGGAAAGTTGTATGCAATAGGCATTTTAGATCGATTTTAGATAGATACGAAATTTTAGATCTCAGTAACAGAATTAATACATAAGTACCTACGCCATTACTACCATTCAGAAATACGTATATTTATAGCTCTGGACTTACGCCACAGTATCTTACGCCGTCCTACGGCTGAAATCATATATATACCTTTACATACCATACCTTTACATACATTTATACCTTTACATCTAAACTGTGATTATATAACAACAAGTTTTCCTCGCACGCCAACATGGTTAAGCAAATTGGACTCAAATTTGGCATGTACGTAGCTTATGACCTGGATTAACTAACACATAAGACTCATTTTTACTCTGGGAAAATCTGCGATGATCCCGTGCGATTGTCATAGCTGTAGGAAATATTTATCTCTAAAATATCCCCCAACATAGAAAAGTAAACAAAACTTTTAACAATCTCAAATATTGACACTACAATATGTCTGGAAACTTCAACTAACAACTATTTCGTAGTTTCACAGACGAACAGTTCTATTATACTCTTTTACGATATTGCTAGTTGCATCTCACCTGACTTTATAGAAGACTATAAAGTAGCTTCAGAAAAAGCAATGAAAATAACTTCGATGCCTGTGTAAAATGTTAAATTACATTTTACCTTTAATGTCTGCACTCTCTTGGCTATTTAGAAAATGTAATAATAGGTATATTTTATCAACAAAATAAGATCCTTCTCACAAATTGTTTCTTTATAGTTTTACAATAAACTGTAAAAGGTGCCTACAAAATTAGAAGTTAAAATACAACATTGATTTTTGAATGTAAAATATTAATTCCTAGGCTTCCTATTTCAGATATGTATTATGAAAAATATATTATAGTCCATAACAAAGTTTTGAAAATTACATTGCCCCATCTTTCAAAATGCATATCTATAGTATAAATAAATGAAAAATAGTATATTATGCAATTAGTGAATAAAGGACGGATTTACTTCGAGGGCCATAGATAAATCACAAGCAGGTGAAGGATTCTAACGACTGAATCACGACCGTAGGGAGTGTACGCTCGTGATTCAAGTGTTAGAATCCTGAGCAATGCGAGTGATTCATGGCCCTCGATGTAAATCCGCTTTATTCAAGAATTGCATACTATACTTTATACCATGACTACGAGAATAATTTTTCAAAACTAAAAACCGACTTCACCACCAAATTACACAACCGGTTTTAATAAAAAAAATTATGGGACCACCTTATAGGTATTCCCTTAAAAAAAAGAATATTCTAAATCGGTACAAACGTCTTCGAATAAATCGATCAACATATATAAAACATAAGATTCCGACGAATTGATAACGTCCTCTTTTGGAAGTCGGTTAAAAAGAAAAATTTAAGCGGAAATAGACATTGAATGAAGAAAAAAGAAGGTTAAATTAATTAAAATGGACATTAAAATTGGAACAATTACTAAAATTAAGAGTAAATTGTTTTAAATTCAAACATCACAATAGTGAGTAAAAGTGCATTTTATTCACTGTTTTCAGTGAATAAAATAAACTTTTGAGAATGGAAATGGTATAAAAAAAATTACTTGCTGACTGACTGATTCATCGACGCACAGCTGAAACCGCTAATACTAGAAGCATTCAATTTTGCATAAACGTTCCTTAAGAGTTCCCTTACCCTGAACAGAATCAGACGTTCCCATACAAACGTAGTCTACGTTTTATTTTGAAACGACATGTCAGATATGGGCACAATTATGTAATTTTAAAGAAATTGCAATTATCTAGGGTTATAATTGGTTTCCGACATTAAAATTATGAACTTAAAAGAGAATATAGTGCATTATATTATATTTGACCATCAGTATGGAAAACTTCTACACCCTTATATTTTCATTCCAGTTCATAATTTTACTGTCAGAAACCCTAGATAATTGTAATTTCTTTAAAATTACAATTTTTTACCGAAATCTGACATGTCGTTTAAAAATAAAACGAAGACTACGTTTGTATGGAAAAGTCTAGGGTAAGGGGATTCTTAAATGACGTAAGTGACGGGATTTTATAAAAATTCATCCCCTCAGGGGTTGAAAGTTTGTATGAAACTTGGTCTGATCAAAGTTCCTTTAAAGTTAGAAATGTAAAAAATGACATTTGAGCTCACCTTTCAAAAGAAAAGTTAACTGAATCAATAGGTTTAAAAAAATAACGCTAAATGAGAGAATAGTAAAAAAAATACCACGCGGGCAAGACTAGTATACTTGAATAAAAATCTATTGACTTTTTGAATTTATACACGAGGTTGCCTGGAAGAAATTACTTGGTGATAAGACCACCTTTTGCGCATTTCCTAGTTTTTAAAATAATTATGTCTTGTATTTATTTATTTTGTGCAATAAAGGTTATTTATTGAATTGTATTGCATTGCATTGTATTGTATTGTAAATTTAGAAAGGACTACCCTAATCTCAGAAACTTACAAGTTACAACACGTCGATACATCAATTGCAAGTTATTGACCTCGAGAAACCGTGTATGTGGGATCATTCGAAAACGATAATCATTAATAACCACTAGATTTGAACATTATATTGGGATTAAACCGAGATTAATGTATCTATTTGTATGTATTAGTTTTACTGTTAATTTAAATGCCTTTTTATTAATGGGTATTATTAAGCAGGTTCAGACGTATAATTAAGCAAATGTAATATTTAAAATTTTTACCAAGATTATATATATTTATGAAAAAAATTGGTGTCTCATTATTACAACTAAACTGTGTTTATTTTAGTAAATTAACATAAATCAAATTTAAGCTACAAGTACTTCAACTCCGACAAGAGCAATCTCTTTAATTACAACAAAAAGAAGAATTTTATTTTTTTATTTTTAATTTGTAATTATCCATTAAAATAAACTGAGTTTTTTTAATCAACAGCGACAAACAAATACTTGCCTCTAATATAAATACGAACTTAATTGATACAATACAAAGTAACTGAACATTCTAAAAAATAAAAAATTAACCAAGAAAGAAAAAAGGAAAATAAATTATTAATTATTTGACTGCTGGTTTTAAAGGGAACCGTACCCATAGGGTGAAAACGGGCCCCTATGACTAACACTCCGCTGTCCGCCCGTCCATCTGTTCGTCTGTCACCAGGCTGTATCTGATGAATCGTAATAGCTAGACAGTGAAATGTTCACACATGATGTATATCTGTTGCCGCTATAACAACAAATACTAAAAACAGAATAAAATAAATATTTAAGTGGGGCTTCCATACAACAAACGCGATTTTTTTATAGATCATGGTACGGAACCCTTCGTACATAAGTCAGACTTATACTGGACCGGTTATTTATGAACACAGCGGAGACTTAAAGAACTTAACTCGCATCGTTTACTTTTAGAATTTATATGAATTATTTTTCAACACCGAAATACCCAACCAATTTTGATAAAATGTCAATGGAATGGAACCACTTCGTAAGAATGCCCTTGCAAACAAAAAAAGAATTTTCCCAATTGGTTTACTCGTCGTCGAGTTATCTGAGAACCAAACATAAAAATAAATCATGTATACATTTGAATTTATAAACTCTTTTTTTGTAGTCGGTTAAAAAGTGGGTGTGAAGGATAAGTTTCTAAATAAACATTTGATGTTCCTTTCTTTACCCGACTCTTGGACCAGTCTTTTATTCAAAAACTTAAATAATTTATGAGTTGGGGTCCCCAAGGGCTCAGCATCTCTGCCCCAAACGGCTCAAATATGAAGCCGCTCCCAAGGCATGCATATATATTCAGTACCTACATTTACTAGCTACTTCAGGAAATTAAATCCGTACACGGCGGAATAACGAGTATACAGCCACTTACTCTATTATATCAAAAATTGTTAGAAAAAGATTTAAAAGCATTGCGGTGCGAGATTGCTTTTAAAAATACGAGAATGTAAGTCATCATCATCATCAAGTCTTTTTAGTCTCCGCTATAGGAATAGGGCCATACTTTGCCTGAGATTTGGCCTACACTCAAAAAAGTTTTGAGTCATCAAAGATTCATTTTTTTTACACAACTTTCGGCGTAAATAATTAATAAAAGAAGTATAAAATCCCCAAAACAAACCACCCGACTCAGCTTATTTATCTAAGATTTTAAAAAACTTAATTTGTAATCGATTGATGCGGTCGTTTTTGCATAAATCCCATTTTCCAACGGACTTTACGTATTTTTTACGCGCTCGGTTTACTATGAATTTATCGTGCATTTCACTTCACTGTTTCGACCGAACAAAATGTTAGGTGAAACAGCATGCATTTAGACCGCGCCCACCTGTGAGTTCGAGCCCGCTATTATTCAACCTTAAGTCACCATCTACGACATCCACGGGAAGAATTATATTTCAAAAAATATTTTTTCATGATGTTTTTTTATTGGATAAAGATATTTCATATAATATATTCTTTCGGACCAAAGTCCTTTTTTCATCTCCTATTTTTCGTTGTATAGTTTCTTATAATAATTGCAACATCTTTAAGGGCTCTTACAGACTTGTTTACATGTGTCTTGTCTGTGAGAGCCCTTAGGCAACATCTCATTACGCCTTTGAAATACGTAAACATTATAAATCCTTGACCTTTGACCTATCACAGCGTAGTTCAACATTTTATTTTTCCAACAAACCAATTTCCTAGCCGCCGTAAGGCCAGAAAGGATGCCGGAACACCGGTAAAACTACGAATTTCCGGTAAAGCCTCGTTCAAATAGACCGGTGCAGGAGCGCGGTACGGTTTGAAACATTGAATTAAGGGGATACATGAAATTTTCGGGGTCTATATATTTCATTGAAAACGAAACGGAGGTATCATTTTAAATTTTGTCTTGACCAAGCCCTAGATTACCCTTCAAACTATTTTATGAACTTCTGTTTACAGTTGAAACAGAGAAGGGGAATCTTTTTTGCGCACATTTGGGGAAAAAGGCTTCTACCACCACCCACCACCATATTTGTGTCGCATTGTACAGAACGGGCAGTCGCGCACGGGCGGCAGTGAATCGTCGTGATTGCCGATAGACTGTCTGACAAAAATAGTTCGTGCTCAGTCAAAATTGTATAATTCATGTATTCAGCTGTAATGTAATATTCTGTATGCATTTTTTGACATAATCCAACAATTTTGTGTACCGTACCCCTAGCCAATTAATTAGTTTGAGCAAAGAATTTTTGCCGATATATGTGAACGCGACTTAAACTTTGCCGAGTAAAGCTTGTATTTTTTGTTTTCTTAATATTGTTTTAATATCACTGAAACATTTGATAGCATTATATTTAATCTCGGATTCGAAGCCGCAGGATTTTCCGCTCAGTATTATTTGAAGTTTTCCGCCGTTGGTCCAAGTTAAAATATGTTCACTTAAGTAGATAGATAGATAAATCGTTTATTTGTAAAAACTGCACACACACTCACACACAAGAAAATACACGAATGACTTTTTTGTATATTAAACACAGGTTTTTAGCGATGTGATGTGTGCATGTATGCTGCACCAGCACAAAAAGGTCGTAGACTCAGCGAAAATATTGCTCAAAGAGCAATGCGCTGATTTTCAGCTACCTTAGGTAGGTGCAAGTGTGATCAGTTGTGAAGATTATTAAGTTACGTGTTAAAGATTAACCCCCCTATTCATAAAAAATTATAAACGTTTGCTAAACCTATTTTAGTTAAAATATGTTTTGTCTCGTTCTTTCAACGGCAAATATTCAAAAGAGGGAAAGGGACAAAACATGTTTTAACTAAAAAGGGTTTAGCAAACGCTTATTATTTTTTATGAATTTGAGGGTAAATAAAAAACAAGAATAAACTGCAGGACATATAGATACACAATAAATAAATATAAACAACGACTTCAAAAAAAAAAGATAAATGTGGGTAGTACTCATGTAGTACTTCAAGCAACTTAAGAAATTTTGAAGAAAATACATTTTTTGTACAAGTTTTTATTGTGTTTTACGTACGACACATAATAGAAGCCCACAAATCTCGATGGAGTTGCGTTGTTTTATAACTGAGTTCCATCGAACATCTTCCGTTTCTTTAATCAGACCCTAGGCATCGTCTACCATAAAGTGCTCGTCAAGACAAATCAAACGAGTCCTACTCAATGAGGTTATGTGGTTTTATAACTGAGAACCTTCGAATATCTCCTGGCACCATCATCAGACCAGCTCAGTCCATAATATTGCATTGCCATCCGACTTACATAAGTATGCAAAATTTCAGCACAATCGGTTGAGGATAACTCATTGAAAATTTAGTTGAAAGATTTGACCTACACAATCATACAATACAAGATATATTGTTAAATATATAATAGCTTGTATAAAAACGCCCATACACGAGTGGCCATCCCAAATATTTTTTATAGTCTTTGTCATTGTTGGGCGAAGGTCTCGGTATCTTTATCAAAAGTCTGTGTCAATTACAACCGATTCTTCTCATACTATCAAACTATAGAGTTGTCACACCAACGCTTCACATCACGACGCGCCACTTACACATACAAGTCTATTCGCGAGAAAAAAAAAAAAAAAACGACGAGTTGCACTCCGGGAGTGCCGGTAGAAGTGAAAACTTGAATAGTAACGTTGTGCATTTCCATGGATGCGCGTGGCACGCTGTAACATAAACACACACGAACATTCGCGCAAGCACCCTGCGCCGCCTTAATGAAATAGCAGGCGCAGGCATACATTTTCGCCGCGCCGTAAAAAGAGAGAGGGATACTTCCTCTCCTACGCCGCGCCGGCTGTCTACTCTCCATCCGTCTTACGAATTGTCGATCAGGTCACGTGTCCTGACGCAAGTCCTGACGCGAGTTTAACATTTTTTTCCCATTACAAAAAAAGTGTACAACGCCGCTAAAGAAGTTTTTGGAAGTAGGTTAAAGATGTAAATGTTCACATAGGTTACTTTTTTGTACATTTCAGGTGTCTTTTGACAAGACCTCGCAACACAACACTGGGCTGCCTACTCTCCATCCGTCTTACGAATTTTCGATCAGGGTCACGTGTCCTGACGCCCTGACGCCCTGACGCGAGCTTAACATTTTTTAACCATTACCAAAAAGTGTACAACGCCGCTAAAGAAGTTTTCACTTCAAAAAAAAAGGCGCAACCCGCCATATTAATAATAGGAGAACTACCTATACGATTTGATATCGTATCGGTAGTTCCGCTATTACAGCCTCATCTATAACTTTTTAGGGAATGCCCTGACTTTCAAGCTGTAACCACCAATATTTTTTAAGCGGCTGATCTAATTTTTCCTCAAACATAGCAAAGAACTTGCTTTTACGTAAAAAAACCGCATCGAAATCGGTCTATCCGTTCGAGCGTTTCGATGCCACAGACAAACAGACAGAAAGGCAGGCATACAGACAGACAGGCATTTGCGTCAAACTTCTCTCCCCCTATCCCTCTCTTTGGTCGGAGGTTAACAAAACAACAAAAGAAAGCATCTCTTTTGACTTGTACCGCATATTTTCTTCCGCAACTCCGGGCGGTGGCACCTTCATCGTTCCAATGTCCGTGACTTTATTTGCGAACTGCTTTAAAATCTATTTCTATATTTCAATTCCTTCATAAGATTTCTGTTCACATGTTGGAACAGATGTAGATTTTACTTTATTTTTCTAATTCATGTTTTTTTTTTTGCCAAAGAGGGTGTTATAAGTTTGACGTGTTCTGTCTGTCTGTTTGTGTCATCGTAGCTCTCGAACGGATGGACTGATTTCGATGTGGTTTTTCACGTAAAAGCAAATTCCCTTGCGGTGGTTCTTAGCTATGTTTGACGAAAATCGGTTCAGTTAATGCTTAAAAATCTGGGTTTTTTAATTTACCTGGCAAATAACATATGGCGTTACGGATATCAATTCCACTTAACATCGGTTGGAATATGTAGTTTCGCCACTCATCACTAGATGCCTATTGTTGCCTTTTGTATTGTATTGTATTGTATTGTATTGTATAAGCCCTTTATCCTGAACTCTTGGGTTATATTGGTGCTTTTTAGGGTTCCGTAGTAAACAAGGAACCCTTATAGTTTCGCCATGTCTGTCTGTCTGTCTGTCTGTCTGCCTGTCTGTCCGCGGTCTTACTCAGCGACTATAAGTACTAAAAAGCTGTAATTTGGCATGAATATATATATATATATATATATATATATATATATATATCAATTAGGCGGAAAAAGCAGTAAAATAAAATATTTAAAAAACATTTTTTTTGGGTAGCTCCCATACTTGTAAAATGAAAAGTCAATTTTTTTTCTCGACTTACCAATCATGTTGGGTGTCGTTGAATAGGTCTTTTAAAAATATTGTGAGTTTGATAACACCGTTTTTTGATTTTGGGATCCGTTTCTGAAATATTTGCTTTTAAAGTGAAAAAATTTGTTGGAGTCAAGTGTCTCTCTATCTGCCCCCTCTATCTGCTAAACGGTTACAAATGGACACGTGAAAAAATTCACAGCTATATAATTTATAACGAAACTTAAAGGAAAACTATCAGAACTAAGTAGGGTTTAAAAATTAAAAAGTTCTAGGCGATTAACTTATAAAATGTACTCAGAAAAGGAAAATTTCATACAAATTCAATAGAAAATTAGTTTTTAGACTTTTAGTGGCATAAACACAAAGTTGGTGTTCGTAACTACGGAAGCCTACTGCGCGTGGCCCGACACGCACTTGGCCAATTATTATAGGATGTCTCTGAGTTTAGTAAACCTCTTGGCAAATGCTTCCTCCAACCTTTCCATTGCTTTCTGTCACTGGTGACACTTTTCCTGGTTACTACTACGCAACATAGCCAGCCCATATCCACTTTGTTTTGCCTTATTAACTTATATTTTTTATAAAGTTTTCATTTATCATTCGAAGAGGCCTTCATCAGATGCCATCTCTGATTCTGTCCATCCCGTAAGAGGTAAAGCCGAGATAGTGATTGTGAACACCAAATTTTACAACAAATACCTACTTTCATTTTCTTTAGGTACATACATATTTATTTGACGACCTTTGTGGCCTAGCGGTCATCATGCTTTGCTGTCACACTGGAGGTCCCGGGTTCCCCGGTCACGTCAAGATGGAAAATGATCTTTTTCTTATTAAATTGGGTCTTGGATGTTTATTTATTTATGTTTTTGTTATAAAACATAGTATCGTTGAGTTAGTATCCCATACCATAACACAAGTCTCGAACTTACTCGTACTCTCAGGCAATCTGTGTTATTTGTCAAAGAAAAAAATATGGATTTTGCTATAATTAGTGTAGTAGATTAATTATCGTTATAAATACTTTTCTCATTTTTTGCATGTATAGACTGGTTAATAACTTGTATAATAATTACAAAAGTATCTGTTATTAACAGCCTTTATACAAATATATTTTTGGAAACATTTATTTTCTAAGGAAACTAATATTCCTTCCTTCCCACAGATAATAATGCTCAAGGACAAGATTCCTTATTGGGTCGTTTAATGAATACCTAAGCACGTAAATAGAATCCTTTGGCAGTTATTCAGCACATAATGAAGGTTTAAGGAGGGGTTCGGTAATTGGGTGTTTTTATTGGCGTAGCCAGAATTTTCTTTATAAGAAAGGCATTCACCCCAGTCGAGAGATGGAATTACACAAGAATTTACTACGACAAAACGTCGCTTTCTCGTAAAGTTTAACCACAATGTTAGTTGAATTCTTCACATTGCGGAAAGATGCTAGTACTTACTTAGCATTTTTATCATTGATAGGCTTCTACGATATGTGCGGGAAGAGAAGCAGCTGCTACATTAAAAAATTTTTTCTCTCCTTAACCACCATAGAAGGAAATCTGAAATCGCAGATCAGAAAATATTAAATGACGCCATGTATTTAAACATTTAGTGGAGACAAGCGATGTGTAAGCAAGTTCGCAGGAAAGCGCTGGATGCTTACAGATGTCTGTCTACATTTCAGAGACTAGCTCTTGTCGGTGTCTTCGTGTGAAAAGAGACGTGTACAATGACTATTTTTGTCAGAGATAGTGCAGTGGTTTACTATTGCCTCAATCGGTTTTCTTTAAACATTTCGAGTTGCTAGCACTGGACTGCTTGCGACGCCGAAATGATGAAGTTTATGTCCATGGAAACAGCTTTATTTTATACAAGTATGAAATAAAGCGATTTCTCAACACTATCTTCTCTAATAGGTAAAGTTTGTAAAGTGTGTCTTCTAGGGTGGGCATTGCTATAGATACGCGTATATATATTTTAATTTTCTTTAAAGTATCGATAGTTATTTATAATCTTCAAAAATGAAGAGCGGGTGCCCGGTTTTATTTAAAAAAATAATTATTTATTTTTATTTATAAGGTAGCTGTTAGCTTAGATACAGGGTGACTCTGTACCTACTAGCCAAATTTTGGAGTACGTCCTGTCAACGATACTGAACTATTTTCCATAAAAACAATTTACGAAATTGAAAAAAAAATTGATTCGGCTTTCCATACCTACAAATCAAAACTCTACTAAACGGATTTTGTTAAGGGAGGACGAAATTTTTTTTATCGATTTTTAATAACTTCTTTATTATAAGTAGTACAGTATCATGGACTAAACTTGCTCCTGAAATTTGGCTGCTGGGTCACCCTGTACAACCGAGCACATTTAGTAGTATCGTTTCTCCACAATATGTAACAAAAACCGTGTCCGATCCTCGTGGGAGCAATTCAGACCGTCAATATGAACAATTTTTCCTATAGGACCATGCTTGTAACTCGAATAAAAAATCATTTTCATACAAAAGTGTTCGGCTGGTCCGGCAATTTGTATGAAAAGAGTCGACATTTTCATACAAATTGCCGGGCCAGCCGAACACTTTTGTATGAAAATGTCGACTTTTCTTTAATTTTCTATTAATAAAGTTGTTTTTATTGACGGTCTGAATTGCTTCCACAAGGATCGGACAGGGTTTTTGTTACATAATTGTATTCAGGCAAATTTTTTAAGCACTTCTATCCATAATACGGAAATATGTCCCAAAAAAAAAGTTACGAAAAAAATAATCTGCTTCCCCATACAAATCAGCGCTCGGCCAAATGAATTTTGTTTGGGACGATTTTTTTTATCGCTTTTTGTAACTTTTTTTATAGAAAGTAGTTCAGTATTATGAACTGAACTTGGTCCAATAATTTGGCGTGTGGGTAAAAAGTCACCCTGTATAATTTGATTAATGATAAAGATACCTAGACACGCGGCAGCGTGTCAGAGCCAAGTTCAAAGAAAGGAACTGGCGACGCAGCAGCCGTGTGTATAATATTAACACGAACCATTTCGAGCTACCTCTAATCCCTTAACAAATCGGAACATATGTTACCTAAGTAACGACCTGGGTCTAATTCAATTTAATTTAATTTGATTTAACGCAATTTAATTTTCATCATATTTATATCATTTTCATGTAACACCATTTTATTTATTAAAATTGCGTCTAGGTTTATTTGATAGATTTCTGACAGTTAGATAGATAGTTATAAAGTTGAACTAAAAAACTAAATTTAAAAACTAAACTAATATCAAAATTAAAATTAAATAATATAGATAAACATTAAAATCTTTAGTGTTTATCTATATTATGTATGTGTTATTGTAATACTTACCTGTACAATATAAAATATAGTAGCGTTGAGTTAGTATGGGATCATAAGGGCCATAACACAAGCCTTGGACTTTTTTTGGAGCTTGCCCAATCTGTATGATTGGTCCGTATATATTAATTTATACAGCGTGTTTTTTAAATCACTGGCATCCTTTCTACTGGTAAAAGTACTCATGAATATGAGCAACATTTTGTATGGGACCAACTCAATCCAAGCGATAAAAAAATCAGCTGTTCCATACTATTTTACAATACTTAGAATCCCAAAATGGCAGGAACAGCTGATTTTTTTTTTCGGTTGGATTGAGTCGGTCCCATACAAAAAGTTACTCATATTCATGAGTACTTTCACCAGTAGAAAGGATGCCAATGATTTTAAAAACACCCTAAAAAAATATTCCTATTGTCATCTTGCCAATAAGTATGCCATGAAAGTAGTTACGAACTAGTTACCGAAAAGCGAATTGGCCAATAAAACAAATTGTTATTTTAAACTGTCTGAGATGATTATCGAAAACCAATAAACTCAGTTCTAACCTGATTTTCTCTTTTGCCGGGCCAGTCACGAAATCGTGACCTTGGTTTTGATAGAAGATGTGAGATTTGAGGTTTTTGACTTGGAGTTGGCCACTTACTTTACTTACCTATAGTGTGATTTTCTAAAATCCAAAATTACTGATTTAAAGTGGCTTGCATTGATCGTAAAATAATTATGTATGGAATGGAAAGAACTTTACCAACAAGAGCGTTGCTCTTAAAATGAAATGAGTCTTAGGCTCTATTAAAAAAAAAAAAAAAAACGAGAAATTATGACAGCTTTTTCATAGATTGCGTTATTACCAAAATTATTGTAAACAGCGGAGTTAAAGCTCCTTGTTAATCCCGCAAAATTGTGTAATAAAAAACTGTATAAATTGCTGCGTGATAGATGATAATAAACTCGTCTCATCACGAGTAGTTGAATGGTCTCTTAATGTCTCAGTTTTAAGTGTTTTAACTGAAGATACTTAAGGGGATACAAAAATTTTTTGGGATCCCGTGTTACCCCCATTTCAAAAAAATATTTGAAAGGAAACGGAGATATTATTTAAAATTATGCCTTGATCAAGCCCTTGATAACTCTTCAAACTATCTTATGACCTACCTGTTTATAGTTTAAAGTGAGAACGTGAAGCTTTTCTTCGCACATTAGTGAAAAATTGGCCAAGTGCGTGTCGGGCCACGCGCAGTGTAGGGTTCCGTAGATATGAATGCAAATTTTGAGTTCATGCCACTGAAAACATTTAAAAACTGTTTTTCTATTGAATATGTACGAAATTTCCCTTTTCCTAGTACATGTTATAAGTTGATTGCCTAAAACTTTTAATTTTTAAATCCCATTTAGCTGTGATAGTTTTCCTTTAAAGATCATTATATTTACTATAGCTGTGATTTTTTTCACGTGTCCATATATAACCGTTTAGCAGATAGAGGGGGGAGGGGGGGGAGGCACTTGACTCTAACAAAAATGTTCATTTTAAAACCAAATGTTTCAGAAACGGATGCCTAAATCGAAAAATAATGTTGACGAGCTCACAATATTTTTGAAAGACCTATTTAACGATGTCCCACGGTTAGTCGAGAAAAAAAAATGTTTTTTCATTTTACTTGTATGGGAGCTATACAAAAATTTTTATTTCAGTGTTTTATTTTACCACTTTTTTGCATAATTAATACACATACTCGTACTCATGCCAAATCACAGCTTTTTAGTAATTATAGTCGTTGAGTAAAACTGCGGACGTACAGACAGAGAGACAAACATGGCGAAACTATAAGGATTCCTAGTTTACTACGGAACCCTAAAAACGGCCCCTTTTGGCTAATGTGCGAAAAAAAGCTTCAAGTTCTCACTTTAAACTGTAAACAGTAGTTTATAAAAAAGTTTGAAGGGTTATCTAGGGAAAGATCAAGACAAATATTTTTTTCAAATGGGGGTAGCACTGGACCCTGAAAAATTCGTGTATCCCCTTAATGCTCATAGATAATTCCATTTGTTTTTAAACACGAAGGAACGTGACGCCCATTCCTTTCGAGCTAAGCGTGATCCTAGTCATAATGTACGAGTTCTGTATCAATAAAAAAGTAAAACGGTTTTTTTACTTTGCTTTTTTTAGGAAAAGTACTTTTTTATATATGCCCGAAAATCGTGATCATAAAAAACCCTTTTACATGATCACGATTTTAGAGCATATATAAAAAAAATCTTTTCATCTCATCTACTCGAAAACCGATGTTTTCCAATTTTAAAACCAATGATTAAAACCAATTTGAAAACAGAAGAAGAGTCTAATATATGTAGAATCAAAAATAATGTTGGCAGTCCAGCAGAAAAAAAAGAGAATTTTGTTTTAAAATAAAAAAATAATTGGCACAGACTTTTGTAACATGGATGAATTTAGGTTAACATTTTTATGTACTTTGCTTTGGAAAAAAAATGAGTATAATTAAAAAGCGCAATTTTTCTCTTTGATTCAAGTAATTACAGAAGTTTCAGGTAATTTGTATTGAAATGTATTTACTTATGTAAATGTGAATACTTTTTCGTGAGTTTAAGCCAATAGTGAATATTTATCAAGTTTACTTATAGAAATAAAAACATATGAAGGACCACGCAAACAAAGTTATGAGTAAGCATTTTATCTTAAGTTAGTGGTCTTCGAAAAAATATTTCTTAGTATTTTTTGTATGAGAACGACACCAAACCAAGGTTAGTATAAATTTTTCGGTTGAAGTCTGATTAGGTTTTGTAGGTGGTCTACTGTTCTTTATATTCTGTTTTGTATGTGCTAGTTTTTCTCATAGATGGAGATAAAAGTAGAGTGTGCTATTTGGGTACGGTAATATTTTTATCTCGGGCGATATACATGAATCCCTCGCTTTACTCAGGATTCCACCGTAGAATCACTCGCTCCGGTTGTGATTCAACTGTGGAATCCTTCGTTTCGATCTGGATTCAAAGTAGCGCCCTCGCCTTCAAAATATTATCTTATCCCCTTTTAGCACAATGTACAATTTTTTTATAAAAAATATAATGTTCAAAATCTTTTAGAACCTAATAATAAAGTTAGCGGCGGCGATACAATTGAAACAAGATTCAGACGGATTTCCTTTCCGGAAACGCAAAAACTCGGGCGGAAAATACGCCCACAATGTTGGAGATTTCCACGGCGTACGAGTACTTCGCTTTTTGCCGGGTAACTTACATTTGCTTTCCAAATACATGTTGGTTTGTTTTGCCTATGTGTAAGTAGTCAATCATTTTAGAAATCATTAAAAGATCCCTACTTTATGCGGCAAAAATTTAAGTCATGGCAGGGTCATTGCCACATTATTTAAGCTATTTTAATTCACCAATTTTTATTTTGTATTGTGTAGTGTTATGGAATGGAATTGACTTATTTTGTATAATATTAATATTTGTATAATATATTGAAAATATGTAAGTTAAAACCGATTCAAAATATACCCAGTACTTTAATAGATTATATCGAGTACAGACAAACAGATAAATGCTGTGGAGATTTTTATTTTATGATAGGAATTTATTTTATTTTTATATTTAGGTGACATATTTTAGTGGGACTACATAACTTGTATTTTTTTAGTTTTAGTTCTTACTTTGCTCTCTTACAGATAAGCGAAAGTATGCTTGCGACACAGGTCGGCGACCGTCGTCGATTGTCGCAACAAACGGTCGCGTTACACACGTAGATATCACAAACTGTCAAAAACTGCCGCACGACATTGCGCGACGATCGCCGATATGGGCATACTGTCGCTCGTCTGTATTAATTGGTATAGTTTTAATTTACTTCAATTAAATTTTATAATAAGTAGGTATGGATGAAAATAAAACAACATACTGCAGCCCGCGTGTTAACGAACAAGGCCTAGAAAGGCAAATAGAAAACAGATTTATTCCGAAGCTGACCGAATTCAATGATCTCATAATTCGCGTCTAACAGTTTTGGATTACACAGTGGATGCCTGCGTTCCGTTCCAGTTGTGCTTTGCGGAACGCCAATGTGCTTACAATTTTGATATACTTGCTAATTTGTGATAATCTGCAGTGGTGGTTTCTTACTTGCAGCTTTTCCTACCGACTTCTGCTTTCCTGGTTCCTCTTACTTGCCCGTTTGTAATGCCTACCTCGATTATACCCAAACCTTCACATTGCCATTTCTTCATCTCCATAACAACCTATCCATCTATGGCAGCCTTTATGTTATCTTTTTCAGGACACAGGCCTCCTTCATCTTTTTGATCTCTCCCTTGTAAGCTGCATCCAGTTGCAGCCTACTTGGCGTTTAATATCGTTCACTCAACGCAGTGCTGAGTGTCCTCTACCTCGCTTGTTGGTCCATAGTCGCCACTCTATTACCCTTCTGGTCCAATGACATGAGTCCATTCTTTATGTATGCCAGTTTCATATCTGTCTTATATTGTATAACACCCCAGTTGTGATTTTCCCTACTTCTCAAGTTATGACCAATCAATGTTTACCTTGGTTTTCTAGCAGTAGGTAAGATCTTTGTCTCTATCTTTTAGTTTGGTGATTGACAGATTATAAAGAGTGCATCCCAAAAGGGTCTTAGTTTGCGTCTTAGCTGGTCCATGGCCCACGGCTCGTCATCTTTTGTATGGTTGTAACATATTATATATATTGTTGCAACAATAGTGACTAGGCTGAAGTGGAGTTAGGCTGTACACATGAAGAAGAAGAGAAGATGGTCATTGGGCGCTTAAAATTGCAGAATGGAGACCTAGGCCTGGCCGGAGACCAATTAGGAGGCCTCAAAAGCGCTGAGCCGATGACATCTACAAAATATTAGGCAAAACGTAGATGCGGACTGCCGGGTTAAATAGAAACACAGTAAAGGAGGCCTATACCCAACAATGGGTGAATAAAGGTTGAAGAAGACTGCTAGGCTTAGGGCCTGTGTAGGTACACAACGTATTCAATACGCCCAGTATTTAAAGGCTTGTACTGCCGTCGTAAGAAAAAAGGGCACAACTAACATTTTTTTTCAAATTTTAGTTAAATACATATTCGGAATCAGGAAAAAAAGGACTATCTGCCAAAGTTTTTTTAGAATTTTTATCGCTAAGCTCTCCAAAAATACAATAAGCCCAAAAGGCACACTTGATACAAATATTCAAATTTAATAAGATAAAAAGGCTTATCTGGCTATTATTACAATGAAAGGACATAACTATGCAGATAAAGAAAGACAAAATGCTTTAGATCCTCTTCCTCACATTAAATTAAAAAGGCACATTTGGGTCATGTTAGAAGAAATAGGCATAAAGAACAAAATTTTGAGTCACTTCAATTATTCAAAATTTTAAAAGAAAAGTCGCAACTATCTTGTTATGCCTTTACTATGTTTTAAATATATTCTTTAAGATCTCTAATGAAATGCCTTTTCATTGTAAAACTTCATATTATTTTCTTTAAGTAATACAAAGGGCATAACTGGTTCTTTATGCCTTTCCTTTGCGTTTTTATTATTTTTATTACATTAATTTTACTAAGTTGAAACAAAAAATGTTTATTATAATAAAACTTCAAAATAAAAATAAATAAATATACAAACCGTAACTTAGATGGAACATTTGTCGATCTTTTGACATCATTACATTTTTTATTAGCATACGCCAACTGTGATTTTTTTTAATAAATGTGAAAATATCTTTAACCTCAATTTTCTCGACTTTTAGAAAATGTAAGATGTGCCCTTTTTTGTTACGACGGCAGAGTATTATGTATAATAATAGACATGCTCAATTGCTTACCGATTAGGAACTGCATAACTTTACACTGAGTTATCAGATTTTATAATTTAATTTTACAGGATAGACTTTTAAATACTTACATTTCTATTTACCAATAGAATGAATTAGTCATCGTTGAAAGTTGTAGCAGATTACATAGTTAATGCTAGATAAATGAAAACGTCGTTCCGTTCCAGTTACTTCATGCGGAACGCCAATGGACGCCGAGAATTTTAATTTTCGTGATAATTAGTCGACACATTAACTTTAACAGCCTTATTATTGTTAACCCATTCGAGATATTTCATTCATGGTGTTTTTAACTTTCACTTCAATGAATTTGAGTGTCAATTAAAGCAGTAAACTACGTAAATAAACTTTTTCCCCATGATTTGTAAAAAGCTGTCGCAGTTTAAGTTTTGAAATTTCATGGGTCGGGAGCCGGGACCTAGCTGTGGACGTTTTGCGGTTTGAATTATAATTAATTTATATTTTTTGTTTTTCAACATAAAAAAATTATAATTAATCAAGTATATTAGCTGGGAAAATTAAGAAACCCCTGACTGTCAAGAACGCCATCTAGTGAAGAGTAGCGCACTACCGATACGACTTTGTTTTGAAGCGTCATCTATTATTTGCTATAGAAAGCTCAATTTTTCAAATTTTAAAATTAAACACAGCTAAGCACCACTCACAAGGGAACTTGCTTTCACGTCAAAAAATCGCATCATAATCAGTCCATCCGTTCGAGCGCTATTATTCTACAGTCAGACTAACTTTAGCGTTAAACTAGAAAGAAAGAAAGATAATTTAATTAATATATCACAAACACGGTTCACGAATTATAATAACAGTTCTCAGCTATTAAAATATTTGTGCCTATATCAAAATAGCCTCCTCTCAGCATAAAGTTGTGGCCTTCTGACCACAACGCTTCTGAAACAAAATAAAATTAAAATAAACATCACATACATAAAAAATTTAAAAAAAGCAACAAACTTATAACACCCCTCTTTTTTGTCGGGGGTTAAGAGAGAGTTAAGGTACAGCTTGTTACGATATGCACCATTATTTCCAAACTTCATGGAAACTATTGTTCAAAGAATCTGGGCAACTTGTTCTACTATTAAAGTTAAAGGTTTCCTATTAAAAAAGCAACTTTTTATTGAACCACAAAACCAAGCGTGTTTGAAGACACGGTTTGAAGAAATTTACGCAGCTAAACAATGCAAGCTATCGTTAAAAGAATCTGTTCGTCGTCTACATAGTATTAACATAAAAAAATTCTAATCGAAAAAGGAAAACTTTTACTAAAAATCAAAGCAATTTTGGCGGAATATACGCATGTATACTATCATTGAAATAAACTGGTCAACTTGTTCGAGTTTCCAATCAAAGGTTTCCATTTTAATAAGGAAAAAACTACTATTCACAAACTAAACTGAGCATTTTTGACGAAAACGCAGCTAAACGGTGGAAGCTATCGTTGAAAGAATCTGGTCGACGTCTAATAGTATTGCAGACACGCGCGGTGGTCAGTGACCAGGTAACGGTAGTTGCTCATGAGATGCCGCTTGATTGATTCTAACGTATTGCATGGTGACATTCCACTTACTGCCGAAGACGATTAGTACTTCGGGGAAATTTCTCCAATTAAATCAATTTTCTCCCATTGAAAAAATATATTCTTTTTAGAAGTAAGTATTGAAATAATTTGGCCTGACGCGCGTTACTGATTTTTAAGTATTTGCTTAAAAATCAGTAACGCGCGTCAGGCCATGTCATGTCGCGTCAAACATGTCAGCTACTGGCCGACATGTTTCGACCTCATCATGCAGCGGCTTTGTGCACGAGCGCGTCACATTCGCCCTGATGAAGACCTCCGGATGAGGTCGAAACATGTCGGCCAGTAGCTGACTCTCTACGTGAGTAACCCGTGCTCTATTAATTAAAGATAATTCTATGGAAAACTTCGTGCGCGAGTCCGACTCGCACTTGGCCAGTTTGATTTATTTACACACGCATTGCCAAATCATACTGTAGCAGGAAAACCAAGGCAGACGTAACCTATTTCACAACTTCATTAGATATTTTGAAACTACAGGCTATTTATTGGTTTGGTGTACGTAGAGTAGAGGTCGACGATCATATCCTCAAGCTTCACTACATTAATAGACTAGCATTTTTTTCTCATATTATATACACTAATGTATAGGTTATTGTATGATTAATGGAGAACAATATGTTTAATCAATTAATTGCTTAATACTTACTCCTCAATTAAATAAAAACAAAAACATAAAAATTTCAAATGTCAGAAGTACCAGGCGAGCAGCAACGGAAAGAGATAATATGTTTAAAACTACATGTTTTTATACAAATTTCATTTTCGCAAAAGATGGAGCGGACCACCAAACTTTTCGCTTAAAAACACTTGTTTTGATTGTAATCATGCAATGTGTTTTCCCCGATACCGCGTCAATCTGTTAATTTCTGAACTTACGATTTTTCCAATTGATTTTGGACCTTATCACGTATGCTGTAGGTATTCAACAGTGGCTTTGGAAGATTTGGAGTGGGGAATGACGTCGTGAGTTGCGTGAGAGCAGTCTGCCGCGAGATCCGGTGCGCAAGCGTCGTTTAGACGCCATTTTGAATATTTACAAAAAAATTATATCGTTAAAATTTGAGTGCGGAAACATAGTAGTGTCAAACTCTTATTGGATTGTTAATTAATTGGATATTTTCCCAAAAAAAAGGTAAGAAAAAAAAATTTCATGTTATTTGATTAATTTGATTAAATTTTTGGCCATCGCAATTGGGCAGGTGTTGATAAACTTTCTAAGTTGATTAATGATAAAGCACTGGAAACAAGCATCAAATGACTACGCAGTCTGTCTACACTTTCTCTAATGCTGCATCCGTTACGTCATTACTTTCATATTTTCCAATACGTTTTCGTTGAGTTTGTCTTGGACAAACACATTTTTTTGTGTTACAATTACCTAAGCTAGTGAAACCAAGCTTTGACAAGGACCGACTCATATTGAAAAATTAGTAAAATCACGATTGTTTTCGCAATAATGATCTCATAGATGAATGACCTAATGTGTTAGTTGAACCTACATGTCTTTAAACTAATGCAAATAGGCAGGTAACTACTTTGCTTAATGTCAACTTTAAACTTTCATGAAACTTTTTACTCGACTACGGCAAGGTCAAGAAGAAGGGATAATGATCTGAGATCGGAATTACGGGTGCTATTGCTATCAAAAGTATGGATATGACTATATAATCTATAAATAAAATAATTATGTGATTTCAGGATATATTTTATCCTAAAATCACATAAATGTGATTGTTTTATTTACTTAGTACCCCATTAAATTCTCGAGAAATCCCGGAACTTTTAGTAATATCCATACTTTTGATAGCAATAGCACACGTGATTCCGATCTCTGGTAATGATTTTAACAGTCTATGTATATGTTTGTGGGTGTGTATAAACATATTTATGTTTGTTCCATCGCTTTGTCGCTTGTCCAATTTTCACAAATGACATGTCAATCGACATATATATAGGCTACAATAGGGTGATGACAGGGTTAGAAAAGTATTATTGTAATAAGTCCGTCTTTTAGATTATTAAAAACTAATAGATCCATTTTTTTATTTAAACAACGAAGTAAAAATTCACAAAGGTAGTCGGGTATTAGTTTTTTAAACCATTAGGTAGGTTGTTTGTGATCCATTAGGTAGGTTGCTTGCTTTGCTTTTCGTGTGTGTAAGTGGCCAACACTAGTGTCAGATTTTTCAAGCTGCCTAAAGGCATCTGACATTGCTTGACGACTGCCGGGACGAACGGCTTATACGTGCCTTCCGAAGCACGGAGGGCTCGAGAAGTTTTCATGCTACTTGTGGTCACCAATCCAAGTGCGGACCACGCCCGGTGACGCTTTACTTGCGAAAGCGCTAGTAATGCGCACTTATGCCGGGCCACCGAGCTCCTCTATTAGGTAGGTACCTACTGTGTATATAAGTAATGCACTAATGTACAAGTAAATGCACTGCCTCCGTAGTCCAGTGGTCAAGGCGTTCGCCTTGTGACTCGGAGGTCATGGGTTCGATTCCCACTGGGAAGCATACTTTGTGAAAAGTTGTTTCCAGTCTGGATAGGATATTGCAGGCTTGAATCACCTGATTATCCGAAATGAAAGATGATTCCGTGTTTCAGAAGGCACGTAAAACTGTGGGTCCCGAACGCCACCTAGCGTTTGATCATCAACTATCCAAGGATTGGTTACTGGTTTGCCCTTTGGGTTGTGGAGGTCAGACGGCAGTCGCTCTGTGTAAAAACCAGTAACCTCGTCAAATCTCCTTGGTTAGGTAGCGGACCCCGGGCTCTGAAGCGTTACTGCTGAGGATGCAACCGGCAATACGCTCGGATGATGATGTACAATGTAAATGCACAAAAGGTATAAAAAATGTATTACTAATGGCTAACTACATTGCCAAGAAAGAATTCGAAATAATTAAGTAGTAAGAAAAGAGAATTTTAATTTGTTAGTCTTTGATGGAATGTTGACTTGTTAACTCAATAAGTTAATCGACAAAAACAACTTTGTGTTCACACAAAACAAAAGAGCTAATACACTTGACGTTTATTCATTGTACCAAGCCTAATTGACTTAACACGTGATCTTAATCGCTAACGAGAGAAGCTTGATGGCCTAGTGGATGTATGCTTTATTAGCACTTACGCATTACGAAGAACTCCGGGTGTGACATGGTGGGACATTTGGTTTCGTGACCAGAAGTGACATAAGATAAGTTCTAAAAACTGAAACCCGACTACGGGAAGATTATAGTGCTGAAAAGTACGTTTATTCAACTAGATCACTATAGTATAATAAAATTAAAAAAAAAAACAGTCCAATAGCAAAAGAATTTTTGACTTTCCCATACAAATTGCCCGGGCGGCAGCACACTTTAGTATGGAAATGCCAAATTTTTCATTTGTGTCTTGACTGTTATTTTAATTTCATTATACTATAGTGATCTAGTATAGCTCGTAGTAGATTTATTACGGGTATGTCCCTTCCATGTTGCATAGTGAATACAAGCACAGCCTACTATTAGATCAACATGATTTTTCTTTCAATTTTCTTCTTTTGTTCTTTGGTCTTCGTTTCTTTCAATTGATACATTCATCGCATTTATTTGACCACCAATATCACGTTCGCTTTGTCCGAAGACGGACTACTAGACACCAGACGGATAATGATGATACTCAGCCTCTTAAATGTATAGGTAAGATGCTAGTCCGCCACCTTGAGGATCCGGGTTCGATCCCCGCTCAGGGCAAGTTGAAAAATGATCTTTTTCAAATTGTCCTGGGTCTTGGATGTTTATCTATTGTTATAAAATATAGTATCGTTGAGTTAGTATCCCATTACAAGTCTCGAACTTACTTTGGGACTAGCTCAATCAGTGTAATTTGTCCCTCTATATTTATTTATATATTTTATAAAAGGAGGCAGTGCTATACATAAGCTTATATCTTTAATCATTTATACCCACCCACAACACAAGAGCCACGCATTCCAGCCTGATTGAGACAAACCATGCAATGACGTCATTCCATTATTGCATGTATTAACCATCAATTAATGGTCCCAATGATCTCGTTCTCTGAAGTAATTACAGCATGCCATCATGAGTAAATAACACTCTGATTGCATATTAAACTTGCTGTGAGCTGAACAGTTATCATGATGAGAAACTCTTATACAGCGTTTATTTTATAGCTGGTTCTCATTTGTTTGAAACTAAGAATTAAATTGAATGCCTAAACTAAATATTGAAAAGAAATTAAATCCTTGGATAAAATTGTTGGGTATATTATACATTTTAACTTTAATTCAAACTACGTCACTACCCCATTCTTGGAAAGGTTAGCTGGAATACCTATAGTGATAAGCCCGCCTTTGTACCTTCTCCGTTTTTTTTATTGATATTTATTTATTGCTATACTTAGTTGGAGCAATAAAGGAGTTTTATCTTATCTGTTTTCTTCTTTTTTCCACATGCCCGCCTACTATCACGCTAAAAGTGCGCCAAAGTGTGTTCCCAAGATCATATAGCAAAATATTTATTAAAATGTATTTAACAACTTGATTTGTCAGGTAATAATATATGTAATAAGTAAATATTATAAAGTATATGCCAGTCTGGAAGATTGGGCGACTGTTTAAATTGGATTTCCTAAAGTTACCAATAAATGAAGGCTATATGACGGTGATCTGTGACAAATCAATTAACCGTGCTGAACGGATGTAGCAAAGGAAACTAATTTCAAGGTTACCTATTAACTTAAGTTATAATTATATACATGCCTGTTTAACTTAGTTAACTACATAAACTTTAAAAATATGCATATGTAGTTTCATATGGCAGAACATGAAAATGTATAAATACTTTAACATACATAATTTAACTAATTAAAAGTACTTGACGCGAATCGTTTGATCATTTCCCGTTCTTTCGGCTTTTATGTAATTGGGTAAACGTAGCAGTAGAGTAGTCTATAGTATAGTTTAAGAAATAAGACGAAATTGATTCACTAAATGCAATCTAAATCATTGTTATGGCTATGATTGATTCCCACGTTTAAAAACTAAATATTTAGTTATTCGCATAATTATCATGGTTATTGTTCTATCAGTTAGAAGGCCTCTTGAGTCACTCACTCTCACGTATGGGCGGTTCCTAGGTTACAGAGTCAATACAAATATAGAGCCTAACCCTCATAATTATACTGGTTTTTAACTATCACGGGTGTAACACCGTAGGGCTAATTAATTTTATGAATTACGCGTGCAGGTTTTATGAATTTATGCAATATTTGTGTATTTTTTACATGTATGTCTAGATAAATAAATAAAATTATAGTGGAATCTGTTTCCGGTTCAATTTTGAAGATTAGAAAATAAATACCTATGTAGTTAAATAAGATTGTGCCATGTATCCAAAATTATCTTTTATCAGCATCACCTTTTGGTTGACTAGCAGAAAAGGTCCTGGGCCTTAACTGCTAGTCTGTTACAATTTTGGTAATAAAGTTAAATTAATAAAAGAAAACACTCATATTCATAAAAAATCTGCCTTCCTACATCGGTCATATTGTGAGTATGCCTCCAATTTGATTAAGGCGACATTGTAGAAGTAGCGCCCTCATTTGAAATAAATTGTTTGATCGAATATGTGGTTATAATTAATATTTTACAAATTGTTAGGTAAGATAGTAATTAAGTTAGTCCGTCGAAAATCAGCTATCGATAATAAAATATACACGTATAAACGTAGCCCGAATGCTACGTTTATACGTGTATATTTTATTAATTCTTACGAACCTGGGCTCTGTCTACCTCGTCAGGTATAGAGATATGATAATGTATCTAACCATCACGTTAACATATTTTGTGTGCTTACTTACTGCCTTATGTAAGTACGCAACGTGACGTCAATCTTATCCTCTAATGTATTATCTACTCTGTTGTCATATTACCAGAAACAGTATACTGTGGGCGAAGGGTAATAAATAAATAAATCAAGTCGCGCATTAAGATTTTAATGGTCAAACAAAAAATAATGCGTTTTCTTAGAAGTTGATTTTTGCTCAAACTTCTTTGTTGAGGCTCGTAAGAAATTGGGTTCGTCATTCCCTTGAGAGTTTTGTGTTATTTCAGGAAGTTGGGTTGTTATTATATAAAAATAATCAAAAGTATTGTTAGAAGGGAATGAAAAGGAATATAGCGAAACAAAAGTTGACTCAATTAATATTTGTATAGTATTTTAGTTTCGGATCCCATGAGCGAAATTTAATGATCAAAAGGCGGAGTAAGGCTTTCACCGAGTGGTACTCTAGGAATCGAAAACAGAGTGTTGGGCGTCCGGCAGCTAGGTGGGTCAATGATATCAAACGGATTGCTGGAAAAAACTGGATAGCTAAGGCTAGGGATAGAATTCAATGGCGAAGACAAAAGGAGGCTTATGCCCAGCAGTGGGTCGGTGATGGCCAACATATTGCACGTATGCTGTTGTTTTACTTTGTTTTTTAACCTATCTACAAACACTGTAAAAGATAGTCATCTTCATGTCGCTTGGCATGTTACTGCACGAATCGTAAACATTATGGTACCTAGGTTTTTTAGCCAGTCTACTGCTGGCAGAGTTAAAGTATTGAGTTTGCCAATTCCTCCAGATAATTAAATTGAAATGTAAAGCGGACATTCTTTACATTGGCGTTTAGTTTAATAGAAAATTCTATAGCTTGCAAAGGAAAAAAAAAAACTCTAAAATGATACTTTGAACTGCAAATAATTAAAAAAATATTTTAAATTTGTTTCTGTAATTCATTGCCATTGAAAAATAAAACGGAATATAATTGTCACATGCAGGATATAAATACTTAAGTAAATTTAAATATTTTATTTTTTAAATTAATTTCGTTTCCGAACCAAACTCAATGATAAAGAGGAAATAAGTCATAAGGAAACTGTTGTGAAGTGCTTGTATAATTCGATATATATTTCTTGGTGAAAGTTGTTCAGTATCATATATAGACTAAATTCACCGTTAAGGGGATACATGATTTTTTCGAGGTCCAGTGCTGCCTCTTTTTTAAATAAATATCGCCGTTACTTTATTTAAATAGCTAAGATAGGATTATTTACATATTTACAAATAAAAAGAAAAAACTGAAATACCTACTATAAATTTAATCTAAAAAATCGTGCCAATGCAGCATAGTGCCAAGAACGCTGGCCGCATTTCCCCGTTAGGTCGCAAAACTGATGCGTTGTGCGAAAAAGCAGCCAGCTCTCTTGTCACTAGCGGCGGAGATCAGTCTTGGGGAGATCTTTTTAAGGAGACCCCTAGCACGGGGGCCGAAATATGGTCCGAAATTCTCTACGCCAAACGGCACAAAAATATAGTCATCATTAAATAATTTCAGTATATTTTGTTAGACGTTAATATTCTAAATACAATGTGCATGAGATAAAAACGAAACGTTTATTAAGGTACTAGCTGTGCCCGCGACTTCGTCCGCTTGAAAATCCGTTCAGCAGTTTCGGACATTCGGGTGTACAGTGTGCATACAGACACTGACAAACAAACAAATAATTATAACCTTTGTGTATAAATATATAGGTACGCAAACGAAGTCAGCAAACGTAACTCCCTATCTGTAAAAGTCTCCGAGGCGCGAGATAGTATATGACGTTCACGATCAGCACTTAGTCAGGACTTCTTTTGAGTGGAACTCTCCGAGGCGCGAGTCGATGAATTTCGTTCTCGATTAACACTTAGTCGTGCCTGTCTTTTGTTATTGGATTCTTGGGATCTACTCATCGGCTTTCTTTTCGCTTGTCTAATATTCTGAGACAGATTTGACTTTCTTCGTAGCATTTTTGAAAGCAAAGCACAGAATACAATAATATATATATATTTATATATATATATATATATAAGCAAGGTCAAGCAAGGTCACAACATGTGTATATATATATATATATATATATATATATATATATATATATATATATATATATATATATAATGTTGTGACCTTGCTTTGCGGCCAAGAATTTTTTAAAGATAATATCCGAAATACCTAACCAATCCACAAAGCAAGATCAGAAAGTCCGTATTTTCATAGCCAAGTATAGCCAAGTATCAGTATAAATCAACAAATTCAACAATTCAACAACAGTAACTAACCAAATCACAAACGAATCAAAAGGTCTTACGTACAGAGCAATTTTTTTTAGATGACATACATAGGTTGCCTCGGACAGCATTTCCTACTTCACCGGACAAGGTCTGAGAAGCGAGCTAGGGACTATGGCAAATTTTGGGGTGCTGCAACACCCATGTTTAGCCGGAAGGGCCGAAGCTATGGTGCCAGAAAAGCCTATTTAGGACGTACAGGACTAAACAATCAGCTTGTATTTATACTTTTTCACAAAAACAAACATAGCGCGTTTTTAAATTTCTTGAGGTGCCATCTGTTGTTATTTATTTAACTATAAAGTTGCCCATAGAAAACTTATCTTCAAACTTTAAATGACGATAACTTTTTTATCTGACAACAAATTTCGATGAAACAAAGCCTATATGTTGCTCAGGGATAGGCTTAATCTTTTAGTGTAAACTGCGTAAAAATTTGTTCAGTACTTTTAAAGATTAGCGAGTACATACAGACAGACAGACAGACAAATAAAAAAATCAAAAAAATCTTTTTTGTGTTCTGGTACTTTTTTTTAATCGACCACACCCATTTTTTGTTAATTTTATAATGTACAGACACGCGGTTCCTACTGTTTTATTATATGTATTGAATGTATTGATAAATAAAGCTACAACGATATTATTGGACCATGATAAAGGGTTATCAACAAGGACAATATTTATATGGCCCGAGTTTGCGGATTTTGTTCTAATCGCAAGGTCATCGTCTCGATTGAAGGCTAAAAACGTTAACTAAACGTGTGTATGTGGAATAAAAGTTTAAAATAAAGTACAGTCGTATTGCAAGAGAATATTTTCTTTCACGAAACTTGATTATTTTGGACCCCTTACTGTAAGCATTAGAGACATTTCTAATTCGCACTAAACTGTAATTTATATTTTTATACAGAGAGGCAGGTAAAGGAGGCCTTTGCCAACCTATAGCATGGTATACAGTCCGAGGAAACGATGATAGTACTCGTATAAGCACACTTTTGTATGGACACGCCAATTTAGTTTTTGTTTTTTTTACTTTTATTTGAATTTAATTATACTATAGTGATCTAGTATAGCCCGTGGTTCGATTTATAACAGGTATTTCCCTTCCACGTTGTATTATCTTTATACTATGATCATTGGAAGACGATCGGAGAAGCGACGGGTGGCTATATTTAACTTATCTGACAACAAGAGTAATTCACATTGAAGTACCTAGTTCACAGCCTGTCGGTAGACGCAGTAGTGTTGGCACTACGATGCTTTATTGCGAGACGTGGTACGCCTTCAGAAATATGAAGCGACAATGGGACATCTTTCGTCGGGGCTACTAAGAAATGACGAGAACTTTACGGAACTCGTGTGACAACGTTTGCCGCATGCCGCATAATGTCGGAGAAAAGAGAAGGAACTGGATTGGATGTATGCCTAATAGGGGCTACTGATAGCGATGAAAAATAAATAATTACACTGATTAAGCTAGCCTCAAAGTAAGTTTCCCACTTGAAATTAAAATTTCATCCACACCACTTGGATAGTTGGCAATCAACCACCGTACGTTTTAAAAGGAACTTTTACCACGTACGACCGAACTGTTGAATCAACTTCCTGCAGCAGTGTTCCCGGACCGATACGACATTGAAACCTTCAAAAAACGAGTCTATATCTTCCTGAAAGGCTGGCAACGCTTCTGTGACACCCCTGGTGTTGCGGTTGTCCATTGGCAGCGGTGATCACTTACCATCAGGTGACACGCTTTTGCCGCCCTATAAGATAAAAAAAAGTTTTAAAGCAAGAAGAACAATAAAAAAGTTTTAGAACCACGTACCGGCAAGCGCAGCGTAGGACACCCACCTGCTAGATGGTCAGATGACCTGAGCAACGTTGCAGGGAGGCGCTGGATGCAGGCCGCTTCCGATCGGCCGTTTTGGAAATCCTTGGGGAGGCATATGTTCAGCAGTGGACTTCCTGTGGCTGATATGATGAGAGCAAGAGAGAGCGACAAAATACGTTTACGTTATGCGTTCCATTGCTCTAGCAAATGACGGTTCTGAGAAAAGGATGGCAGCATATAAAATGCTGTTCCGTACTGCCAGATGTAGCCCAATCCTGAACTTGTATAACGTATGGGATACTTACTCAACGATGCTAAATATTATAGTTAATACGTTTAGAGATAAACATCCAAGACAATTTGAAAAAGGCCATTTTCCAATTTGCTCTGACTGGAGATCGAACCCAGAACCTCCGAGTGACGGACAAGCTGGTTGACCAATACGTCATGGAGGTCGACATACTCAAACACCTACTACGTAGTTAAGAAGTCAACGACCTTCGTTGGTAAATTTTGCCATGACTCAACGCTACGCATCTTGGCTTTTGGCAAAATGTCTCTTTGATATTTTATTGCACCAAATTTCGTATAATAGTCAGAAGTCACGTTAACGAATTAAATACTACGTCATACAATATTTCGTTTGGATGAAATAATTGGGGTCAAATGAAGAGGACATCGTAATTTTCATTTATTTGTAGTCTAAAGGCCTTTCCTAATAAATGGAAAATTCACCAAAAGGTGTAGTATTTTAGTTAGTCTTCTACCTAAGAAACAAGTGTGCCAAGGCTCATGCTTTGATCCGAAAAATATTGGTTTTGCGTATAATGACCTGATTACTAAGGTCCCACGCAATATGAGTCCCCGTTCCCGTCCTCGCACCTCTCCCCTGTTCTCGCCTTGTGTTAGGAGGCGAGCACACACACATTGCCGCAGTGTTTGGAAAACACATTCATAACGGTAACCGGTTATATCGGTTAACCCTTTTTTGGTTAATCCTTTGATTCGGTTAACCCAAACAATAAGGGTAACAGTAACCGTTATCTGAATAGGTTAATATTAGCCATTTCCCAACTTGCCCTGACCGGGGATCGAACCGGGAGCCTCTGGGTGGCGGACTAAGCATGGTGACCACTACGCCACGAAGGTCGTAATACTTATACTATGTGGTAGGTATAGGCTTAATAATGAAAATACTTCACCCCGAACTGTGAATTCACAAACGCCATATCTCAGCAATCCCTTAACCGATTGGGCTGATGTTCGAACTTTAAAATTCTGTTAGCTACTTCTAGACGCCTATCAAATTTCATAAAGCTCCAATAAACAAAATCTCAAGCTATCGTCTAACAAACATACATACAAACTTACAAACGCCGGATATAGACTCGATACACTTCGCTCGTTTCGCTTGTTAGTTCAATCATAATTCATATCAAAGTTAGATAGAACAAGTCTTAGCCACAGACTGAGAGCTAACTTGCTTCACACTGAAATCGATACGGATTTCAGTAAACTTGTCAACTTTCGCAACAGGAATTGGATTTATATAGTGTTTTGAAGTTACTCTAACCCTAGACAAAAAAGAGGGATTTTATAACTTTGACGCTTACGTCTGACGGTCAAACAAAATTCTAATTTTTTATGTTTGGTTCATGGAATGATTGGTTTTATAACTATTAACAGATACCACTCACTTCTTCCATCAAATTTATAAAATAATAGGCAGTGCTATTGTCAAAAATTTAATATAAGTATGTAAGTAAATACGGAACGAAAACTCTTAGGGTCCCGCGCAATATGCGTCCCCGTTCCCCGCCCCCGCAAATTTTGCCATGTCGCGTGTGTTGGGATGTGGACACACACACACTGAAGTGTGCAAGGTTGTATAGTTTCATTTGTAGTAAAAGTAGAACAAGTTAAATTCTATTTTATCTCAAATACATATAATTATCTATATCTCTCTATCTATATCTTCATCTATATCTATATCTTTTTTTTTATTTTTTTTTTATTTATCTATCCCACTTCGTTACACAAAATACCAAAATTAATCTCCGAAGGAAATAATCTTTAATGCGCAATGGCATAGTAGATATTATATGAAAATAAACTAGTAGTTTAAAAAAAATGCTTTTTACGAGTGAGCAACGTGAACGATGACCAAAAATATAATATAGATTCAAAGCGTTTGAGAAATTAATCAATTTAATTTCCGTATGCATTAATTTAACGTTTGAGGGGAATAAAAAGCATGTTTGACATAAAAAATAACTTACCAAAAGAAATTTGAGAATATGGGAGAGAAAAGGAAAATATTACAAATAATAGAAAATAAAAGAGGGATGATGTTCGGCAAACTACCACAACACAATGCTTTTTAAAATAGTATTAAAGGAAAAGAGGAATTAGGAAAAAAAATCTTAAGAAATAGCACTCCAGCGACATCGTAAATGCAAGAAGGAAGATTTATTAACAAACCTTCGAAAATGCCGAACTGCAGCTATTTATGAGCAGTTTCGACTATTGGCATGCTTCAATTGAAGCTATGCGAATAATCGAAGAGCACCTCTGAGAATTTCTGATAGGTCACCAAAACACCGAAATTCTAAGCAATAATTGAATATTAGAGAGTTCCATACGAAATAGTTTTGGATCGAACATTGTAACGGTAAGCGTGTAACTTTAAATACTCATCAACGAGTAAGTATAAAATTTTAGCAAATTTGTTAGATATATAATACAATAAATACCGTTTTCTCAAACATGCTCGGAAATGTAGGCATTATTGTAGTAAAAAGAAGACATGAACTTTGTATAGATATAGTAAATTCTTGACTCGTGCATTACTTTACTAGACTAGGCCAAGAAAGTAGTATGAACATTCATTCCTGGCCGCTGCTCAAAACAAAAATACGAATAAAGTGTATTCAGAATGATAAGAGTTGACAAGACAGTGTCATTGACGTTTCAGATGACAGTTCGGTTTTTACATTTAGAGAAGACATTAAGCGTTTAATCCATAACTTGTCATACAGCCAATTGCTACCACATTATAAAAAATGCACTCTTCGAGCATTATTAATTGTTATTTATTAAAATAATGACTACCATTTTATTAAAATAATGTTGTTATAAAATAATACGAAAATATGCTTAATTTTCGTTGCGATAGGAAATAAAATGATCTTTAGATTTATTACATTTTTTACGTAAAATGTGACGGTATTAGTACAGTTAGTATGGTACATTTAAAGCTGTCGTGTGTGGTCTCCTGACGATTTCTATGGAAAGATGTAATGAGATGTATCGTGATATAATGTACATCTTTACGTTATAGCTGCCGTGTGTGAAGCCCTTAAAGGTACATTGAAATATGATTGCTAGTCACGCAATTTTCAATATCAATCGATTCTCTTAAAATGTTGTGAGCAGGTTCGATCATTACGTAGGTATTTAATATTTTTTTTGTCGACTCACGTTTTCATAATTTTTCTAAATGGTAAAAATATGGGGGTTAAAAACTTAAAATTATATCTCAGCCATTTCGAACTTTATTAGAGATTTTTTCAAAAATGTATTAATTCTTTTTCAATTCAAAAAGTTTTTAAATTAAAAAGTATAAAAAGGTTGCAGGTGAGTCGTGCGTGAGGTTTACAGCTCATAAAACCACTAGTTTTATTTATTTATATGTCAATTTCGACGTTTGGAAAAACTCTATGTTGTGTTAGTTGTGCGTGTATCTGATTTTATATTATTGTTTTAAACAAATAAATGTTAATTACTCTCCATCATAAAAATATACGAATCTCGCCTACTATTTAAATCTTATTAAATACTACATGAAACATTTTTGTGTTTATAAACGATTGTCAAAATCATAATGGAGTCTGTTGAACACGCAACAAGTGAGAACAGATTTCAAGATTTCAGTTTTCTTTTGATAATCTGAATTAAAAAGCATTTTTTTCTCCAATATGTTAATTTTATTTCAATCGAGCAGTGACTATTTTGTACAATATTTGTTTTGTGATGGATGTATGTAGATTTTAACAAAGCAAAATATTTCGTTATTCATTTGGTGACATCATAATGTCATTTTCCGTTATCATTCCGTGACGATGTTGGAAAATATCCTAGCTTTAGTGACGGTATCCTGACTTAATTGACTTATACTTTGTAAAGTTCAAAAAGGTCTTCACTAAGATGTTAATTTGAATGCTTTGTTACGCTAAACGAGCATTTCTGAGAACGCAACTAAGCCCCAAAATAATTAGAAGCGACAGCAATATTGTTGATGAATTTTTACCATTCACATCACAATATTCGCAGATTTTAAGTTGTTTCTGGGAAAACGCTAACGATAACTTTGTAATTTACGAGTGTGTGTTAGTTAGTATGATATTTTATATTTAAGTGATATTTAGGATGTCCTCCGTAGTGTAATATATGTAATTGAATCATATTTTATATTTTAGTGATATTTATTTCTATATTTAACATTTATTGTACAAAATATGTATTTTGTATTCTACTTGTAAAGCCAAATAGGCGAACTTAATGCTAAAAGCATTATCTAACAGCCAACCTTTGGTTTGTAAGAGAAACTTAGGTGGATTAAAAATAATAGGATAGGTAAAAAGGAAAGTGATTGGTTATAATAAAATTAAAATAATAAGGTAAAAGGGTGTGATTGGGTTTAATAAATTAGATAAATAATTAAAATTACTAAACTTTACATAACATAAACTACTGTGGGTGTAGACCTGTACACTACTTACTAAAATAAATACATATATTTGGTACATATAAACAAATATACAATATACTACTCAAATAATACATAGATATTTCTTAAACTATAAATGCAGCAATTTTACACTTAATTGGACTCAGCAAGCAAATGCTTAAACAGAAGTTTTAAAACTAGCACGACTAGTGGCTGTCTTCATAGTGTCAGGAAGCGCGTTCGAGAGTCTTAGGATGTCCTCTGTAGTGTAATAGTTATGTGACATTGACGACTATATGCATCGTCATGGCATGCCGCGGTAAATAACTGACTCACCATACGAGCCCAGGGGACGCAGTTGAAAATTTGAAATCACTTGTCAGTCAGTTGTCACATTACGAATGGTTTGCGCGAACGTTTCCAAACGAGCGCATTTTTGAATCGAATCGTAATCGTATGCAGAGGATTTGCAACGAGTGGTCTCGATCAATCGAAATTTTGACATTTGTAGCGAAGATATGTCACAGAAACCTTTTATGGAGAATCGTTCTGATTCACACTGCTTTTTTATTCATGGTGAATTTTTTAGAAAACCATAGGTACATTTTCATAGATTTCTGCGTAAAACAATATTGCTTTTCGCTGACACGACGGTTATTAAAAATACGACCACAAGGTATTTTACGCGAACAGTGATTTGGAAAACTACACGTTTTGTGTTTCGGTGAGTCCCTAATTGAAAATAGTACTCCAGTGCGAGATGCAGTTGCATCGTTCTCTCCTAACTGGAAGCTGATAATGATACTGATCTGTAAATTTGCGTAAATTTGTAAATTTGTTATTAATTCCACGTTTCGCACCCATATAGTAGGACTGTTTTTACGTTGGAACGGAAGATTTTGAGCATTACTCTACGTGTGTTTCCTAGTCCGCCATATGGGGCGTAGTTGAGCGAAGGTGGCTCGAGCTTTAGCAACTCGCGATGTGATATCCTCTTCAGTTCCTCCACATTGCGACGAGACACTTCCAAGGTACGTGAACTGCTGCACGCGCTGTATTTGTTCTTCTCCGAGCGTTAATGGCAGCAAATTCTTTCCCTTTATACGCATCTCCTGGGTCTTACGCGCGTTAACTTTAAGTCCAACGTTCCCCGCTTTGCGTTGGAGGTCATCCAGCTTGGATTGCATATCACCGTGCTTGTGGCTAAGTAGACAGAGATCGTCAGCGTAGTCTAGGTCGTCCAGCTGGTCCGTCAACCCCCACTCTATACCTCGTCGCTTGCCATCGTTCACTTTATGCAGAACACCATCCAACACGATGAGGAACAGCAGAGGTGATAACAGACATCCCTGTCTAACACCTGCGTGAACTGCGATGTCTGCTGATAGCAAACCGTCGTGATCGACCTTGCAAGAGTATTTTTTGTAGACGGCTTTTAGCAGATCCCTGATTTTCGGCGGGACTCCCATTTAATCCAGGCGAGACCAAATACTGGGCCAATTATGTACTTATGGTGTTAATTTGGTCTGTACAAGAACGATTGGGGCGAAATCCAGCTTGTTCACGTCGAAGTAAAGGCTCAACTGCTTTCGATATTCTGCTAATTTTAAATGTAATTTAGATAAATTAATGCAACTGTTACAAATAAAAGTGATATTTTTTAGTATCAGGTTTTCTGGCTACTCTTTCTTGGAGTTACCAAGAAACTATGGCGTCACAGTCAGATATTTCATACAAATCTCATAAAAAATGTTTGTTTTAACGCTAAGAAATAACCGGCTAAGTGCGATTCCACTCGCGCATGTACGGTTCCTAACCTTATCTATAAAAAATCACGCTTGTTGTATGGGAGTCCCACTTCAATATTTATTTTATTCTCTTTTTAATATTTAATTTTGTTGTTATAGCGGCAACAGAAATACATAATTTTTAAAAATTTTAACTGTCTAGTTACCACGGGTCATGAGATACAGACAGACGGACGGACAGATGGACAACGGAGTCTTAGTAATAGCATCCCGTTTTTACCCCTTGGGTACAGAACCCTAAAAAGTATCTGATTTGTCTTGTTGGAGGGAGACTAGCGGATTTATCAATGATAATTGCAATGCGACACAAATAATTTGAACAAAAATGTCGGAAAATTTTACAAAAATGCTTTGAAGTCAAAGCATTTTTGTAAAATTTTCCGACACGAAAATTGAACCAAAATAGTTGTCGTCAGCGCATTATTTGAATTATGTAATTCAAATAATGCGCTGACGACAACTATTTTGTTGTATTATACGGGAATTTGTACAAAAATGCTTTGAAGTCCGCCATTTTTGTTCAATTTATTTGTGTCGCATTGTACTTACTTGTTGTACTTTCTTGCATAGTCGGATAATCTCTATCCTGAATAGAAAAAGCCTATAAATTGTCTAATAAATAAGCAATTACCTCGTTGTGAGAGAAAGCGGTGCCGCACAGTGATCAAGTGGTACGTTGTCCCCGCTTATTTTGTGCATTGTTCCGATCGGCGCATACGCATCGCTAGTTAACGGTTATCGCGGGAGAAATTTGTATGTGTTAGGCAAATTGTGGTTTTTGTTTGTCCATAGCAATGTTTAAGTAGATAAGTGAAAATAAAGCTTTTTTTGATTATGGAATGGAACGTGCGATTAATCATGTCTACTAACATAACTATTTTGATTCCCTTTTTGACCTTCACGTCTAAAATCACGCTAAACGTGCCCTGTAGGTTTTACGGTCCAGGCTATGTCTACTCCATCAGGAATAATGACGTACAATATACAATATGTAACAAAAACCCTGTCCGATCCTTGTAGGAGCAACTCAGACTGTCAATATGAACAACTTTTCCTATGCTTGAAACTCAAAGAAAAAAATCGACATATTCATACAAATTGTCGGGTCAGCCGAACATTTTTGTATGAGAATGTCGATTTTTTTTTTGAGATTCAAGCATTGGTCAAATGGGAAAAGTTGTTCATATTGATGGTCTGAGTGGCTCGTACAAGGATCGGACAGGTTTTTTGTTATAAATTGTGTGTCTAATGTATGTATATTTGACAAATGTGTAAAGAAGATGTATTCTTCATATCGTGTCGTTGGCTCAAACATTAATTTTTTTTCCTCCAATATGATGCCACTCTTACAGCGTTGTCTGAAGCCTCATAAAGGTCACGTTTAGTGCAGCTGGTAGGGCAGGATGGGCAGAAGAGAAGGTGTGACATAGTCTGGTCGCCATGGCCACACTGGCATTGTGTTGCGGATTCATAAATGTATTGTATCACTGATATAGTTTTATTGCAAGTTTCTTCCATGCTAGTCTGGGAGAAAAGGCAAATCGTGGAAGTGAAAGCGCAGATCGTGGAAGTCGATCGAGGGAATGGGCGAAATCATATTAATAGGCGATGCGGCTAGGAACCCATCATTGTTTTTGATTTTTTTTCCACCTTCTCGCCCTTCTCGCTAAAAGTTGCCATTGAATCTTGCGGCATTGGGCTCCGTCTGTTTAGACCAGTAAGACTCAAAATGCTCTGTCGTGACAGAATGTACATTTTGACTACCTCCGTGGTCCAGTGGTCAAGGCGTTCACCTTGTGACCCAGAGGTCATGGGTTCGAATCCCACTGGGAAGCATACTTTGTGATAAGTTATTTCTAGTCTGGTTAGGATATTTCAGGCTTGAATCACCTGATTATCCGAAAAGAAAGATGATTCAGTGATTCGGGAGGTACGTATAAACTGTAGGTCCCGAACGTCATCTATAGCGTTTGATCATTAAGCTATCCAAGGATTGGTTCTGGTTTACCCTTTGAGTTGCGGAGGTCAGACGGCAGTCGCTCTGTGTAAAAACCAGTAACCTCGTCAAATCTCCTTGGTTTGGTCGCGAAACCCGGGCTCTGAAGCGTTGCTGCTGAGGATGCAACAGGGAAAATACGCTCGGATGATGATGACGTGATAGAATGTACATTTGTATGTACGTGTATAGAAACACAAATGTCTGAGTATCAAATGTTAAAAAATCTTAGATGGAAACATTTTCGATTTTTACCAATGAACCGAATAAATAGTAAACGGTACGTACTTAGTTTTAATGTAAATGATAAGAAGGCAACCGGAAATGCTCTAATATGAAAAATAACTCTCTTAATTATGTGAGTTATATGTGAAACGAGCAACGAATTCAAAAGTCCCTCTCGAAACCCATTTTACGTAGTAAAGGTTCCAGAATTTTTTGTCACATACCACGGCTTTTAAAGTAACCAAATTTTTTAATTATTTTAAATTTAAGGCCAGCGCGGTAGTTTTTACAAGCTTTATTAAACTTTCATGCTTGAGATGTGGTATTGGATTTTTTTATTAGTTTTTCTTTTTTTACGTCCTATTGCTTGGCTATGTTTTTTTTTTATGAGTCGAATAGGTGCTACTGCTGAACAAAAGCCTCCCTTCTTTTCTTCCTGTACCTAGTCTCTATTTTTGGTCTGATGACTCAGTTTTTCTTTCCTATGAAGAAATAAAATCATCTACTAAGAATTTGAGATGGTCTCGTGATGATTAAAGACGAAAACGTACTTGATTTTTGACTACCTGAACTTAAATAGAGCCAACCAAAAATTAAGCAAAGCGTAAGAAACCTACCTGCAACAAGGTGGTCAGACGACCTGACCAAGGTTGCTAGAAAACACTGAATGTAGGCCGCTTTAGATCGGTCATTTTGGAATTACTTGAAAGAGGCACAATGTCAGTTGTGGATGTGAAATGTGCGGCTGAAATAATGATAAACAAGAAATTCATTTTTGTATGGATTCCTTTTTCATCTACTTTTCTATTAACCGAAAGTATTAAAAGCAGTTTACTCTCGATAGAAATTGATTCAATCGTTGTAAAAAGATATAAGGGGTTTCTTAAAATGATAATATATTTTAGAAAGAAATATTTAGTCATGGTATGAAAATACTCGTATCTTTACTAAGCCAATTTTACGACGCAAATGTAAGTGGATCCGCTTTCTTTACGCAATCTTTGACCGAGTCTGTTTCTTAGGCTCATGATAAATTCTAGATCCGGCAAAATGGGTGCCGTTACGACAATCACCAATATATTTCCGTGACGCCAGCTCTACGAATATTTTTTTTCTTCGAAAAGTAATAAATTGACTTTGGTTAATCATGATACTAAAATACTCGTATCTTTAATTTAACGACATGAATGTAAGAGAATCCGCTTTCCTTACGCAATCTTTGACCGAGTCTGTTTTCTCTAGATCCGGCTAAATGGGTGCCTTTACGACAATCAACAATTTATTCCCGTCACGCCAGCTCTGTAAACTAAATATTTTACCAAAAGAAATATTTTACTCTGCCTTATCATGATACTAAAATACTCGTATCTGTAATTTAACGATATGAATGTAAAAGGAACCGCTTTCCTTACACAATCTTTGACCAAGTCTGTTTCTTAGGCTCATGATAAACTCTAGATCTGAAAAAATGGGTGCCGATACATTTCCGTCAAAACAGCTCAGCGAATATTATTTTTCAAAAAAATATAAATTGACTTTGGTTAATCATGATACTAAAATATTCTTACCTTTAATTTAACGACACGAATGTTAAGATCCGCTTTCCTTACGCAATTTTTGACCGAGTCTGTTTTCTCTAAATCCGGCAAAATGGGTGCCGTAACGACATTTACCAATTTATTTCCGTCACGCCAGCTCTGCAAACTAAATATTTTTTTAAAATAAATAAATTGACTTTGGTTAATCATAAATCACGATACTAAAATACTCGTATCTTTAATTTAACGACATGAATGTAAGAGGATCCGCTTTCTTTACGCAATCTTTGACCGAGTCTGTTTCTTAGGCTTACGCTTACGACAGCCTCTAGATCCGGGAAAATAGGTGCCGTTCCAACAATCGCAAACTCATCGCCATCTATGTTGCGTCACGTGTAAAATTTGTTAATAAGTACGAAGCCACACAAAAATTCTAATTTTTATATTGACTGTCGTACTTACCGCAATTACTTTTCCTGAAATAAAATTTAATTCAAATTAATAACAGATTCCTAAAGAAATTGTGAACGTGGGAGCTTTAGTAAAGTATTCAATTTATATACCTATTTTCCTGCTATTGATTTTTCTCCCAGATTTCTTTCGGTTCTCTTAAAATAATATGTCCCGTCCAAAAATTATTTATGTCTCAGGTTTATGTTAGTATTTTAAAAAGTTTTTATAGCATTTGTATTTTTTAAATGTATTTAATAAATTTATTACATGAAATTTTAATTGAATATGTAGTGTACATAGGAAAGGTTAATTTAATAAATTTATATGAGTATTTACCTACAATGCATGTTTTGGACTTTTTTGGTATATTTATAATTTTTGAAAATCAAACCGACATCTCCTAAACCGAACAACCGATTTTGATAAAATTTCTATGGGATTAACTGACAAAAATACAATTACAAAAATTTTTTTAAATCAAAAAATCCAAGAAGTTTATTGAAAAATTTTACTAGTAAACTTTACCTTTTTGACATCTTAAGCAATATAGATTATTATCCAGGACATCGGCACGTTCCATATTTAAACTTTCACATCACAAGTAATCGTGAATAATGTCTGCGTATTCTGCCATAAGAACTATTATTTGCATTACCGCTTACTGAGAAAGTTGGTTTATGGTACGGAGTTCCATAGAGTTTCTATGATTTGGAAGTGACGCGTTTACCTGATAACAAAGTATCTCTAACCTAAATTGCTAAGAAGATGCTATGGAATCATAGAGTACTTTTATGAATTTAAGCAAAATTTGTGTATTTTGCACATGTATGTTAATAAATATTTAAAAAGTTATATAAATAACATTATCGTTAAATGTATTTTCGGTAAAACTTTGAAGTTATTAATTTTATATATATATATATATATATATATATATATATATATATATATATATATATATATATATATATAGTTAGTTAAAAATTAGTATTTAAATTAAAGTTAAATAAGAATGTACCATATCGTCTAAAATTAGCTTTTATCGGCATCATCTGCAGGTTGACTGATAGAAAAGGTCCTAGGTTTTAAATCTGCCTGTAACAATTTATGTAATAAAGTCAAATAAATAAAAATAAATTAGGAAACAGTAAAATATTGCTGATTTAGAAGGATGCATTCATATCATCGTCGGATACTCAATGGCCCTGCGCTACTCTTACCCATGTTTGACTTTTCTCATAGCCTTTCTTCGTTAAATATCATATAGCAAATGGTAACATAGTTTTTCTACTTATAATATCATATGAACATATAGGTACTTTAGTGTAATATAACAATAGGGAAGATGATTTTTTTTAAGTTTTGCTATGGAAAGAGTTCTTAAAAATAGGCACTTCCTGGAAAAAACTACCTTGCTAACCCAAAATCTCTTTAAAATATAAAGGTTACAAAGTCACGTCTGCCTTTTTACGGCGTCTTGGAGCGCCTTAGAAAGTCCGGACAGGAGTGACGTCACTTATGTCGCATTTGTAGGCGTCATGTAAGAACATTTGTTCGGGTGCTATGTCAAATATTGCGTTTACAGGATTGGCCTCATAACAAAAGTAGGTATATTTTTTAAGAAAATCATACAGTAATATTATTTTTAAAGTTATTATTATTTCTAAAATAGACTTTTTAAATTAACTAACCAAATAGATAAGTTAATATAATTATGCATAAAGGCCTTTTTTACGTAAAAAAATCAGAGACATTTATCAAAATATACTTATTATGCATCTTCTATATTGATCTTAACAGTGTTACTAATAGCCAAGAAAAAACAAGTCACTCATTGTAACATCTTTTTCTTTTGTTCCAGATATAAGCCGTCAACAAATAGTGTTGTGATCGTGAAGTGTTTAGTGTCACTTAAGTGAATTTCATGAATGAAGTGAAGTGATGCCGAGACAGTGCAGTGAGTCGATATCACCAATGAAGCGGCATAGACTACGAACACTCTCCACAACGGCTACGCCAGTGCAATGAGAAATACGATGATTAATACAATTATTTGGATTTGTCTCTCAGGATGTGTCACTTTTGGTACGTATCTGAACATTTTTGATAAAAATCAAAAAATATTAACGATATAATGAACTATAAAGTCTTTATAGCTTACGGAGCAAGAGCCAAGGTTTCCTAATATTCTTAAGACTTAGAAAAATCGCAAGTTGGCAACAATTTATGGACTTGCATCCATTTCGACAATTTAATATTTTATTGTACCACTTTTTCCGCATAATTAATATACATATCTATGCCAAATCACAGCTTTCTAATACTTATAGTCACTGAGTAAAACCGCGGATGGACAGGCAACAGAAAGACATGGCGAAACTATAAGGGTTCCTTGTTTACTATGGAACCCTAAAAATTTGTCAGACAGAGAGACAGACGAACAGCGGAGCCTTAGTAATAGGGTCTCGTTTTTACCCTTTGGGTACGGAACCCTAAAAAAGCAGCAAATACATTCTTCTTTATGATAATTATGATGACAGCATCCAAAGTTTGATTCTACTACTAGACCGTTATGAGACAAATAAAAAAAAAACTTGGCTCTGTTCATTTCCTATAGTTGTTGTTCAATGCATTACCTCGTTTGATTTCACTAGTACTAACTTATCCATAGAAAACTCCAAACAGTTGGTCACATACATTCAGTACTTAGCTGTACGAGGTTTTTACAACTTTCTTTGTGAGAAACATTGGAAAACTTGTCTTTTGCTTTCGAAGTCTGTGGTTGCATTTTTATTGAGTTGTTGGAAGGGATAATAGGGAATATGCACGTTTTTTTATTTGCTTAGTAAAATCCTTATTAAGGACAGTAAACAAATATGAAAGCATTTATAAAATACGTATCTTAAATAGGGTCTAAAATATACAAAACTTAAAACTTTCAATAAGAAAGAGAAGTCCGATATGGACTGGTGTCGTCAAAGTCCATATCATCAATACATTCGCCATAGCGTTTTTGCGAGTGCGATAGACATATTTTCGTAAAATCGTTGTATGTCGTTTGGTTTTCAACCAATTTTAAGGGGCTACCTGAATTTTCCGGGGTCCAGTGCTGCCGCCATTTAAAATAAATCATTTAAAAGAAAACGCAGATATCATTTAAAATTTTGTCTTGATCAGACCCTAGATAACCCTTCAAACTATTTTATGAACTACTGTTCACAGTTTACAGTGAGAACGTGAAGCTTTTCTACGCACATACGCCAAAAGTGGCCGTTTTTCACAGAAAAGCTACACGTTCTAACTTCAAACTGTAAACAATAGTTCATAAAATAGTTTGAAGGGTAATCTAGGGTATGATCAAGACAAAATTTTAAATGAAATCTCCGTTTCCTTTCAATAGATTTATTTTAAATGGACCCCGGAAAATTTAGGTAGCCCCTTAATTGTGTTTTCACTGTTAGTACTTTACTTTTGAATATTTATGGAAAAACTAGTAAGATAATACATATTTTTTTTCATGCATATTGTATGTTACCTATAAACTACGCCTATACTTATTTACTGGAAAAAAATACTAAGTATAATATCTGTTTATACTAAGAATAGATACGTCGGTACTTACAAATGTTATTTCTTTAGATGCATTATTTAATGTCTCTAGGATGGATTTAATTAAATTCAAAAAGAAATACATGTTAGAATTAACTACAAATTATAAAGGTATTACATCATTTTGCTTATGTTATTTATTTAATCTTTATTTCATATAAAAACCAGAAGACCAAATAGAGAAATAATTTCATTTTAAAACCTATTTTAGATTATCTGCTGTACGTATTTAGGTACATAGGTAATATTTAAAATATTTTTATAAGGACAATCATTAAAAGATAAATTAAACTGTATAAATTATACAGGTTATATATCGACTCGATTTGAGTCAGATGATGTATTTCATAAAAAACTTCTAGTGCCCTTCGCACTCCTTATTTGAATGGCCTTTTCGGTACCGGTTTTTGAGTAACGAGTCATTGATATACGAAAATAACTAAGTAACTATATTGTACGTCTGACGCAGTTGCAGCTTCGTTGTTTTTCGTGTGTGTAAGTGGCTAACACTGGAGTCAGATTTTTTAAGCTGCCTAAAGGCATCTGACACAGCTTTACGACTGCCAAACAATAATGACAGCTGGGATCAACGGCTTATACGTGCCTTCCGAAGCATAGAGGAGCTCGATAAATATTTATGTCACTTGTGGTCCACCCATCCAAGAGCGAACCACGCCCAGTGTCGCTTTATTTGCGAAAGCGCTAGTAATGCGCACTTCCACCGAGCCACAGACTGTGACACTGTGTAACAGACATAATTACCCACATGCTATACATACATACACTGCTAAAATCATAACCATCGTATTACGCATAAGTAATTTAAGTAGAATTAATTTGTGAGCGAGCGAAGTTAATATGTGACGTATTTCAAATTGTTTTAGGAAATTTTACAAGATTTTAAAATGAGAACGCCCATATGTTAGCTACAATTTAAGCAACCATTTTAATGGTTACTTCGGTTGGAGCATGTAATATTTGGTATTTCTTACCTGTTATTTTTTATTCAGTACACTTTTAACCCTGAACCTTAAAATTTGTTTGTAAAGGTTTGATTCCGTGTGTTAATCTACTAATTTTGGCAAACGAGTTAGCACGTATATTATTTAAACTAGGGATAGGATGGGATTGGCGGCTAGGTATATTAGTTACTCATACATTGCTTAACTTTCTCTATGCAAGTTTTTGATCGGTCGTGAAAAGCTGGCAATGTAACGCAAATACCAAATTATATCAGTGCGATAAAGCTTTTTGTACACCGTAATGTACACGATAAGTATCAGTTTCAAACCTTTGAAACTCCCGTAGGCACCGGGTATCCGACCTCACACGGAAACATGAGAATCCTTTCCGAAAATTGAGAAATTGGGTTAAAAAACTTCTTTTAATTCCTGATGAATACTGTACAAACCTATTAAGTTTATCCTACTTACATTATAATGACCTTCCCTAAACACAAGCACAAACCTACATACCTTAATATATTTTTATTAAAAACCTTACGGCTAATAAGGTACTTACTTAAAAATATTTAAATATTTTCAAAGTACCATTTTAGGCAATTTTATTGGCACAGAAATAATTCACTTAACCGATCTGGAAATCATATTCAACCATTGGAACATTTGGCTATTTCAAATAAAATAATCAAATTTAAAACTTTAATTTTATTTATTCAGCGACACTCTTATTCTGGGTTGAATCTTTTAGATTTTTTTGAATATTCTTTCTTTTTATTTGACTATTCAAAAACGAAGCTTATTTTAAATTAGATATTAATTACGTTTAATACTCAGACTTTAACATGAAAAAAATATTTACGCAAATAAAATTTTTGAATCATAAATAATAATAAGTAACTTAAAATGTATGCTGCAATTATCGAAACAATTTGTTTTCTTTTAATATGTAAATACAAATTCCCAACCGAGCATAGTATGACAACTGAAACTATTTGTTATTTAGTCGTAGGTACCTTTAGTCACAATATAACTTTAATTCTAAAATGTTATTCTAGTCAAACAAATTGTTACACAAGCGTTGAGGTCATTATGAAAATAGAATTCTAAAAATTATCAAATTAATTTTCAATAATAATATCAAATTATAATTTATTGTTCCACGCTCATTTATTAAGTAAATAAAATAATTAATATTGTCAGAAAATGATATATAACCAGTAATTTATCGTTGTTAGAAAACAAAATGAAACATTGTCGCACATTTATTAGTTTAATTACACGTATTTTACTCATATTATTTTCAACGCGAATCAAAAATAATATTGATCTCGTTTGCAAAGATACCTGTGTTATACGATAGTGTTATTTACCTGTATGAGCTAAGCGTTCAAATATTAGATTCCACGGAGTATTAGATGTTCTTAGAAAGTACTAGGAAATAATAACACTGCAGCAGATCTAGCCTAGTGCTCCCCTATATGGGACTCGTATCCAGACTGCGTACACGTACGAACACATGCATACCCGTCTATGATCCCTGTATCTATTTCACTCGCACTTATCAGGATAGAGGGGGATGTCGGAGTGTGGACGCATCGGGCTTAGCCAAATCGCAACATGCGTCGGTAAGGGATAAGAGATTTCCTTTGTCTAGTTCTGTGGCTATCCCCGATGTACCAAGCGCACAGGACAGTGTAGGAGGCAGATGCACAAATGCAATAAGCAAATGCCATTACTTCATAACATAGTGGAATATTAGACTTCTGAGATGTGTTTACAAGACACTGTGAAATTCATATGAAATTGTAGGTGACTTCTTATCAATCGCAATTGTTTTATGTGAAGGTAGGTATATATGCTTATTTTGAGACACATATGCGAGTTTGACGACCTCCGTGGCGTAGTGGTCACTATGCTAGACCGCCGCCCAGAGGTTCCGGGTTTGATCCCCGGTCAGGGCAAGTTAAAAAATAGCCTTTTTCAAATTGTCCCATGTCTTGGATATTTATTTATATATGTATTTGTTACAAAAATATATTATCATTGAGTTAGTATCCCAAAACACAAGTCTCGAACTTACTTTGGGGCTAGCACAATCTGTGTGATTCGTCCGTATATATTTACGTGTAAAAAAAAATTACGTGTAATTTTCACGAAAAACACTCCACCGACAAAAGCGCAGCTCTTTAAAAAGTAATAATTAAAAAAACAAGCTATTTAAAACCATAAACTTTAAAGTTTAAAGTGCTCTTAAAGTCGAATCAAACGGGCCCAAACTCGATAGGGATGCCTCGTTTCATTACAGAGGTCATATGACCATCTTCCCGCTTTATCATCAGATCAGCTCCATGTCATCATAATATTGCATTGTTATGCGATATACAAATGCGTGCAAAATTTCAGCTCAATCTGAAACGGGTAAGTGGGTCAAACTTAACATGCAAGATTTGATTACAGACAGACTGACAGACAGAAAATGGGACAGGTGAAACTAAATAAAAGCCCTTAAAATATAAGAATGGGATTTTTTATTAATAAGAACTGTTAATGAAGAAAAAAGAACTTGAGTGTCGTGGAACACTCAGTTGGAACGAAGTAGAATAGTAAATTATTAAATTATGACGGAAAAAGCGACGGAAAAATCTTACACTTTTTATTATTAATAATAATAAATTAATTTAAAAATAAATATATTGGCGTGTGCTGGGTTTGAACCGGGAACATCGACCATCTCAGGCATTTACTCTCCCAACTGAGCTATCGACAAGATAGTCAAATTTATGATATTACCTACCATTCCCTTTAATTCCTGATGGAAAAATCTTACACTTTTTACACCAAGTCTGTACCTTCCTACCGTCGGAAAGGAACTTCGTTCGAAAAAATGTTGGCATTATTTATTTTATAAGCAAGTTGAAAAGAAGTTTAAACGGTAAATTTCAATCAAAATGATGGATGTATCTTTCTGATAATATTCAGTGTTTTTTATAATTACCTTAATGAACAAACATCCAAAATAATTAGAAGCTCACAAAAATTTAATGCAAACAAATCAAAACAACCATATATATTTATATATACAACAATGTAATAATCGGTCTGCTGGAAGAGATTTCTGATGAGATAACCTATGTACTTAATGTTCTTACTTTGTTTGTTTCTGTTTGTATTTTGTGTACATACATTTTGTTAACGAATAAATAAATAAACAAATTTACCTCTTATAATGTTTACATTACAAACTCTGTACCGAAAAACTTTTGAAAACATCTCATTAATTTTTCTCTTTATTTGCATAAAGTCAATCGCCATTATCATAATCATCCTTTAAAAATAGGACATTGAGTCTTATTTGCTTAGGAATTTGTTTAGATATTGTTATTTGAATTGTTTGACTGTAAACGAAACGAAACACAACGTTTTTATTGAGCATAATAAATAGGGTCGTCACCGTCACCGTCTATGCCAAAACGAACAAAAGGCTATTTTACTGTACCTATATACTTTTCGTTAATATTTTATATAAAACAAAACCTAACACTGAAAAGAAATATTTTTTTGAAAACAGCAAGCAAATCAATGAAGCAGCAATTTGAATTTCAAGAGTGGGAGCGTGGTTGGTGGGGATAATTCACTATCTCTTTCGTACGTGCAAGATCTAATAACAGTGACGTCAAGAGCGTTGTACGTGCATCCTCTTTCGGTTACTTGTCAGTTTCCCTTTCTATCAGATTTAAGCTTTTAAGCGTATAACGTACTTATAATCATTGGGCAGATTAAAAATTACATTTTGTTTTTTGTTTCGAATTATGTAACTTTAATTTATTTAATTTTATACACAAATACAAGTGTAATGTAATGACGGACTTAAAGCCTAAGGCCTTATCTACCACTCAACTGAACGGGTGATGTGGAGAATGACAGAGGTAGTGCAAAACTTTAAATACGTATATCGTGAATAAGGACTTTATGTAAAAATTAATAATCGAAACAATAAACTATATGCAAATAATACACACTATTGAGTAATACTAAATTAACAATACCTTCATATTAGGGTGCTTATTATTACAATGAGAATTTTTTTTTCGATTTTTCCACTGGTCACCCCGTCATTTGATACTTTACCTTAAAAAACTATTTCAGTATTATTTTCAAATTTTTAAAGTTACATTTAAGGGTCACTACCAATATTCAAATTTTAGTTAAAAGCTCAAAATCACTGCAGAGCTTAGATTTATTTTTTCATGACACAGGGCATTTAAATACGGAATAAATGATATTATTTCAAATAAATTTTTGTTACTAAAACCCTGAAATCATTTATTGAAAGATGCAAGGGATGGTTTGTATTAATATAGGGTATTTTCAAATATACTCCGTAATCATAAAAAGCAAATCTTGCTTTTGCTCTTTTAAAATTGTAAATATCAGCAATATACTAAATTATTATATTCCTCTATTCGCAAAATATTCCTGAGGGTCGAAAATAATAAATGGTTATGTTTATATATAATATAAGTACCTATAAAATACATCATTGCTCAAGTTTGTAAATAGTCGTTCAAAAATGTTGATAAGTAACCCAGAATATAACAAAAAATTAAGTATTTGCTAGAAACAAAGTCTGCAGTGTTTTGTCTTAGATATATTTGATAATAATACTTATTTATATTCTAGCCTATGATTAGCAAATACAATTTAAAAATGAGGAACATCAACTAAAATTTCATTGTTAAGAACTATAAAATACACTAGCTATTAATTTAAGCAATTAGTAGCCAGTTATAGTTAGTTTTTTTTAAAGGTTGCATAATTTAAGGTCATTTACTGGTGCTTAATATCAAGTATAGGCTTGTAACCAATATTTTGACCATATCATCACATCGAAAAAATATATTTCTTTCACAGATATCTTTTTCAGTTTTGCCGCTTCAAATAGTTTTTTTATGTTTTGTCATGTTTAAAACGGGACAAAATTGTGGCAGGGTGTAAATATGGTAGGTTTCTGCTATGTACATTAGGGTAGTCCAGCAGATCACCAGCAACACCTTATTCAGTAACTCTAGCTAAGAGTATTATGATAAGATTTAAAAAAACTTTCACTATTCATCTCATTTTTGTTCCGCAAGAGTAATCTTGTCTGTGGCCGCTTGTACACTTAGCATTGTCAAATAAGGATTCCAACTTCATTTAGTTTTCTTTTCACTACTATTTTGGCTCCAAAGTAGCACAAGTTCTACGCGAATATCTTATACCGGTTTTAATAGCAGTGGTGTCGAAAGGCTGAAATTCCATGGAGTTTGTGTACTCGTATTCCATACATTTGACATGCTCCAGGTGAAGAAAAGAAAGGGGAAGGAAAAGGAAAGAGACCTTTGTGCATATTTCGCTATAAAACGTAACATAACCACAAATTTTATTCAATTAAGGAGACTACATAGTCAAATGTCTATACAACGTTTTTTCAAAAGTTTGACAACTGGTAGCGTCCTCTAAATTAGGTCTAAAAATTAAAATAAAAAACACTGATTCATATTTTACATTATAAATTCAAATCACAACGTGACCGGGTAACATTTCAAAAGTCGAAAAATAAGAAGCACCCTACTTCATATACTACATAAATACCCATTGATCTATCTGACAGTTTTTTAAGAAAATGTGCCTTCACCTGTTTCTTAAATATAATAGAATAATAAAAATAATTAATAATTAGGGCACCCTACCCTGCGGCGCAGCGATTTAGGCTCATTTTTTAAAATAAAAAGAAATTAAAGCGGTTAAAATTTTGTGTCCTTTTCATAAGTATTTTTGGTCCGATCTGCAGTTACTCTATCGCACATCGCGACTGGTTGTTCAGGCACAGCGCGACAGGAACAAATTATACAAATACCTATTTTTCAATTCTCTCGACCTTAGTGTTTCCTCTTAAGAGGGCTCTTCCCGGCCACTCTATCGTCAACGTGAGCAAGGTTTGAAAAGCTTGTTTTATCCAGGGAATGCTAGAAAAAGAGGCAAAGCAAAAAGAGAGGGAAAGCGCCTGAATAATAATAATTTAGTTGAACGGAATGCAAACCGAGCCCGGTTTGCATTCTTTTTAACGAATTATTATTAATTATTTATTGAAATTTAAAAATAGAAAGAGGAGATTTCACAAAACTTGTTCAGATAATACATGTTTTTCAGTAAACCTAACAAGTTTGTGAAATAAATGTTTTCATTTATAATCATCATTTGCGAGGATTGTATCAAAATATTTTATTTTATTTACTTTTACAATTTATCAGTACTTTACGAACAGCCGAAGTTCTGGTAAAATTTGTCCAAATAAACAGATTTTTGGAGGCTTATATTGAATTTGTTTCTCCAAAATTTGAAATAGCGCACGAGATACCTATTAATTATAAAATTTTAAAGAAAGATCTGTTACAACGCTATAATCACGTACGAGCGTTTGTATGAAAAGAAAGACGGGTTGGCCGCTCTTAAGTACAACTCTACTGTCACATTTTTGCTGTCTTCTTTTCAAATGTGTTGCTCAAAGCGCGATCGCGCATCTACGCTTCAGCACAAACCATGATGAAGCGTTCCGTCGCTGTTTTTCGCATATGACGGTTTTGATGGATAAATGATTGGTATGGATAGCAGCATAAAAAAGTGCTGTTCCGTGCTACCAGATATAGCCCAACTCTGACGCTGCTATCAGATTTTTCGAGGAACCTCCGAGTGGTGGACAAGCGTGGTTACTATACTACGTCACGGAGGTTGATTTAAATATGTAAAGTAAAGCTGTAAAGTCAAAGTGGCTTCGCTTTTTTTTGACTACTTAATATTTTTTACTACACAATTTATGTTTGTTTACTTGTTCGCAAGCATTACATGTTATAATGTGTCAACATTGTATTATATAATAAGTATTTATTAATTAAAAGACAATTATAATAATATGACAAAGCCCTTCTGAAAATGAGTTTCTTTCGGCGTTTCTTCTCAGCAGTGGTCGTTACGACGCGCTGGTATCGGTAGCTTTTCTTTAAAAATAAATTAAATTTTAATATACTTTACACGTAACATAAATTATACTTATGGACGTGTAAAAGTGCCTGTAAAGGTCTAATTACTGAATAAACATTTGAATCTTTGAAAAAGTCGAAAAATTTTATTCAATGTAGGATAAATTTATCTCTTATTGAAGGTCATTTTTTTAAACATTATTTAAGTGCAAATGCTAAAAACTACTAGCGTTTCGGAACGACCACTGCTGGGAAGATTGCGCCGAAAGAAACCCAGTTCAGTATTGGTCCCTACCCAGCCTGATGGGCTATGTTTCAGTTACAATACAGATTAACACTTAAGCTTATACATTATATTATACATCTAAATAATATTATTCAAATTTGCAGTCAACTGTTGCCAAGAATTTTGATCAGATAAATAGTCATTTACATGATAATAATCATTTTTTAATGAATGCTTTTTAACGGCAGTCTTAAACTTAGATAACGCTACTACATTATCTGGAATTTTATTATAGAGACGCAAGCTGACACCCGGAAAAGATTGTTTTTGTTTTTTCTAACCGAAAAGCTGAGATAGCTAATTTATTTTTATTTCTAGTGTTAATACTATGAAAATCATATTTCTTTTTATATGAATGTACATGCTGACGCATGTACTTACATAATGTTCGCATAGATGAATTGCGAAGGGAGAGTCAAAATATTTATTTCTTTAAAAAGTTCCCTTAGTTCTCTAGCACCTAGTTTATATAAAGACCTAAAAGCGCATTTTAGTAAAACAAATGTGGTATTTATTTCTGCAGCATTACCCTATAGCAATATTCCATAGGACATAACACTATGGAAGTAACTAAAATACCAAACGCGTTGTATCAACGTCCGTCATCTGCCTAATTCTTGTACAAATTTGCTGTATGTACAGCAGAGATGGGTTTATGCCCGGGCATTTTGGGCACACTTCATAAATGCCGAATAATTGTCCAAAGTGGACAAAATCATTAACAGTATTTTGTTTCCCTTTTCAATCTAATAGCTACATTTGAGTATGCACAAAACATAATTAGATAATGACAAATAGATTAACAATGAAAAACACGCAAGTGATATTATGTTTAATGACTTAGTCAGGGTAGGAAAAATATCACTCTTTCGGCTGGCCAGTCTAGTTGCCGCAACACGAGCGCATGAAGACTAGAATTTATTGTGAGAAGCTAGATTTATTGTGATTCAACGTGACTGTGACTATTTTATGGCCAAAATTATTTCACACACGATCCATCACGACCATTCTGACGTACGTACGTCCGCGCTATTCACTCTCCATCTGCCCGGCGCAGCGTTCGCTGTGGTGGACTTGCTGGCTGGATGCAAAATGGACCGTGCAAGCACTGCAAGCCCATCAAGCAATGAATAATAATTATCGACTTGCGTAAAGCCTATTCACGTTACTTTTGCATCGAGCGTCGAGCATGGATGTACAGCAAGATGGATTGTGAATATGGCGCTTTACTCGCGTAAAACCGTGATGATCGTCTTAATCGATTTACATGCCAACATTGTTACAATGAATAATAAGACTTCTCTTTCGAGTTAGAGTGTTGGTCCCATTTGAAATAAATTATTTGAAAGAGAATGGAGATATCATTCAAAATGTTGTCCTTACCAAGCCCTAGATAACCCTTCAAACTATTGTATAAACTACTGTTTTACAGTTTCAAGTGAGAACGTAAAGCTTTTGCTACGCTCATTTGCGAAAACGGCCACTTTTGGGTTATGTGCATAGAAATTCACATTCTCACTTTAGACTGTAAACAGTAGAGTTATCTAGGGCTTGGTCAAAACAAAATTTTAAATGAAATCTCCTTTTCCTATTAAATAATTTATTTCAAATTGGGGCAACACCAGACTCCGAAAAATTCATTCCCCTTAACTTAGATAACAAACTTTACCATTGTAGTTCTCGTACATTTCATGTAGAGTAGAGTAAACATACAAATTTTCCTACCTAAAAAAAAAAATGTCAAGCTATAATTTAATTTTATTTTATTTTTAATAAACTTTATTGTTCCAAAGTACAAATATACTTTTAACAAATGGCGGACTTCATGCTAAAAGCATTATCTCCCAGTCAACCATAGGGATAAACAGAGAAAATTATGCGGCACAAAAAGCAATACAATATACGTACTTACATTATAAAATATTACTACATAATATACAATAATATTATATATGAATATCAGAATGAATATCTACTTATACAATATATACATACATTTAATTATACTAACATTAAATAGATAGGAAGAGAAGAACTAAACAATAATGACTTTATGAAGAAAGGAAGTTTAAAAGGTGGGCGTAAACTTTTATTTTAAAAGAGAATTTGGTAGAAATTTTTCTGATGTCAACGGGTAAAGCATAATGAGTATAATAAAATTACACTCTGTAACCGCCGTATGTGCTGGTATGTAGATGTGTGAAGGGTAACTTCCTCTACTGTAGTTACTAGAGAACATGTCAATGTGGTCATATCATTGCCACATTAGATGTATATGCTGTGTGCACCAAATGTGTCAAGCGAACGGACTACAGGTGAAGTACACACACACGGCAACGTACTACATTTATACTCCCACAAGTAAGCCTAAATACACACAAGTAAGTACGAGAGTACCTTGAACGTACTCCACTACATATAATCTCTGACTTGTCGTTCGATTCTCAAGCGATAACTTAACTTATGACCATACGCACACTGCAAGTTTTCCCATGTGTCGATTCCCCCTGTACCTTCAATGCATTTCTGCAGCCCTAGTACCCGCAAACACATACGCCGCACCGGCGCGGTTTTCATTCCATATATCAAGGTCACGTAGACTCACATGCAGCTGCCACCATGCGTCCCTTTCGCACCTAAGCAAATTGAATACACACGATAAGGAAACATATATATTTGTGACATTGTCTAGACGATGCTATGCGAACTTTCTTGCGGACACCCATCCACCTCATTTTGATGGAAACTGAGATCATCAAAGTTGTGAATTGGTCCACTCTCCTACATAGGAACTGTTTCAAACGTATGGTGAATTCAAATTGCTTTTCAATTATATGCTAACTTTCCGACTACTTAAAAGGGTGTAATGTTGTTATGTTTGAAATTGATTCTTAATTTTGAAATATAAGCTTTCTGATTGCCTGCGATACAGGTTTTTACCTAGTGCGAAAGTCTTTATTAAGCTTAAATTATGTACTGTTCTTCTTTGAGTATAAAAAAATGTTTGTTGATACCAGAAATAAGTCTACTTCAGAAGAATTCCACAATTCTCTTACAGAGAGAATAACGTCAATGTTCTAATAATATGATCTAGCCCAGCTATTCCCAAAGTGTGTTCTGCGGAGCCTTAACAAAAAAAAGCCTCACCGTACCAAAATATGCAAAGCCCGAAAGTATGTCAAACGAAACATATGAGTGGTTTTTAGAAATGTCATCACTTCATTAGACCCCATATAATACGTGGAAGGGACATACCCGTAATAAATCGTAACACAGGCTATACTAATCAATATAGTATAATTAAACTAAAATAAAAGTCAAGAAACAAAAAAAAAGAATATGTCCCTTCCACGTTGCATATATGGAATCACCAGAGATAAGGGATGCATGAGTTAAATTCTATGGGAATCACTGTTCAAAACGATGCCCCTCATTGATTTTGGTGCAGAATCCGTATTCGTAACAAAATACCGCAATAAACTGGACGCCGAACCTGATATGACACATCGCTCGCTTTTATGAAAAAAAAAACCGACTTAAACTATTTTATCACTTGAATAATTTTCAATCAACAGTTCATTATTTTTCAGGCTGTCTTTAGTAATTTGAGATTTATATCTACGCTTATTTTAAAAGGAAATTAATTAACCGACTTACCTTTTCATGACGAATTGAGTCAAACGACATTTTTTACAAGCTTAGGATAAAGTTTTCTCTTAAAATTCTGCACAATTAAGTTAGATACTAACCCTCTTATTCATAAAAAATTACAAACGTTTGCTAAAACTATTTTAGTTAAAATATGTTCTGTCCCTTTCACTTCGTTTAATATTTGACTTTGTAAGAGCGAGACAAAACATATTTTAACTAAAACAGGTGAATAATCGCATAACTTATCGACTTGAATTGGACTGTATAATTTTATATATCTTGTATCTTATAGCCTCTTAAGTCTTATAACATAAATAAAATATGTTTCGTTCTAAATATCGTTTATTCTTGTCTTACTTTTTCTTGTCACTATTGACAGCACGAAATACTTTTTCGTATAAAAAGCAATATAAAAAGAAGGTTTTAACACTTCAACATACCGGCCTCCAAAGGGCACTATTTTGCCCTTTAATTTACAGAAAATAGCAATTAAAAGAAAATGTACATAACTTACTGCACAAAATTAATCAATAAACTTATAAATCTTAGAATAACACAAAATAAAAACAACATTTTTTTAAACAATCTTAATATGTAGTCTCAACTACTGTTGTACTGGTAGAACACATAACTTGGACGTAGGTCTCTTTATTAAGGAATTCTGAGTGCGAAGAGTAACCACTCTAGTCAAGCTATCTTTACCTATATGTTTGATTACCACTCTACCAAGCAGCCATCGACATGGTGGCAAATCATCTTCCTTTACTAATACTACATCCCCAATTTCCGGCTCAGGAGTTTGATAAGACCACTTATAACGGTGAAGAAAATGCGTAAGATATTCCTGAGACCAACGTTTCCAGAATGTTTGCATCAATTTCTGTGTAAGCTGCCATCTTCTAAGTGCAGGAGTATTACACTGGCAAAAATTATAATCTGGTGCTGTTACCAAAGGTTCACCCACAAGGAAATGACCTGGTGTTAATACATTAATAGCATCTGATTCAGAATCAATTCGTGACAATGGACGTGAATTCAAACAAGCTTCTATTTGAATAAGAACCGTAGATAACTCCTCATAGGTTAAAGTCATATCTCCAATTAATCTTTTTAAATGAAATTTTGTCGACTTTACTCCTGCTTCCCATAAACCGCCAAAGTTGGGCGCATGTGGTGGAATAAAATGCCAAGTGGTTCCTTGATTTGAAAGACTTTCAGATACTTCGTCTACCAGCCTAGAATTTTCATCAGCAAGCATCCTTTGCAACTCTCTAGATGCACCCTTAAAATTAGTTCCATTATCGCTCCACAATTCTGAACAATGTCCACGACGAGCAACGAAACGTTTGAAGGACGCTAAGAAACCTTGAGTTGTAAGATCGCTCACTACTTCAAGATGAATAGCTCTTGTTGACATACATACAAAGAGAGAGAGAGATATGTAACCCTTAGTGGAACGATGACCACGACCCTTTGAAGTCCTTATATTTATAGGCCCTGCAAAATCTACCCCACTAAACTGAAACGGTCTACTAGGAGAAACTCGTGCTGATGGTAACTGTCCCATGAGTTGAACTGATGTCTTACTTGAAAATCGAAGACATTTAATACATTTTCTTACATATGTTTTAATTAAATACTTCGCTCCTACGATATAATATTTTGACGAAATGTATGCAAGCATTAATTGAATCCCACCATGCAAAGTTTTTTGATGTGCATCATTAATAACCAAATCAGTGAAATGCGACCTCTTCGGTAACAGAATGGGATGTTTTGCATCCTTACTAAGTTGAGATCTATCTAATCTTCCTCCTACACGTACAATACCACTAATATCTAAAAACAAATTCAAAGATTTATAAGGCATTTTGAATTTAGCCTCTCCTGGTTTGTTTAATTCGGCTATCTGCTCTTTAAGAGTTTCACCTTGATAAAACTTAATGCAAAATTCTAATGCATGAGATAACTCCTTTGTAGTTAAATAACGACTATTATGTCGTTTGTCAGGTATTCTAATATTAATAAATCTCTTACAATAAGCTACTACTCGAATCAACTTCGATAATGTAGAATACTTGTTCCATATTTCAGATTCTGCTACAACCAAAAAACTTCTAGATTCCTCCAAATTAGTTTCGATATCTTTAGGCTTATTATATAATATTAAATTCTCGCTCAGAAATTCCGGACCATTGAACCACATTGTTTTTGTCAACAATTCTGATGGATGGACACCTCTAGATGCGTAGTCAGCAGGATTTTTCGAAGACATAACATGTGACCATTGATCAGCTTCCAAAGTGGTTAAAATCTCGGATACCCTGTTAGCGACAAAAGTCTGCCATCTACTTGGGTGATTGTTAAGCCAGGCTAAAACTACGGTCGAATCTGTCCAAGCATGGATATCTTTCTTATTTATTCCCATTACATCTGACACTTCCACAAGTAATCTAGTCACAAGGACTGCACCGCAAAGTTCTAAACGAGGAATTGAAATTTGTTTAATTGGAGCAACTTTAGTTTTAGCAGTAATTAACGAGACACGGACTTTATTATCACTATAAATTATTCTAATATACACAACTGCTGAGTATGCTATCTTGGATGCATCAGAAAATCCATGCAATTCGATTTTTTTATTGTTCACTTCCATGCCAAGCCATCTGGGAATGTTTATTTGCTTCAGTTGGTATAAATCAGAACGATAAATATCCCATTCGCTTACTAGATTGCTCGGTACCACTTCATAATTATAGTAGTAGTATACCAGTAATCCATAATTTCTGAATTAAAGCCTTAGCTAAAATCACACTAGGTGCTATCCAGCCCAAAGGATCGCATAACATTGTTATTTCGGATATAATTTTCCTTTTTGTTACTGGACCAGATTCCTTTGGTAAATCTACCGAATATTTGAAGACATCAGCGCAACGATCCCAGGTTAAACCTAGTAACTTTACAATGGCATCAGTTTTCAACTTCTTTCTTTCTCTTTATTGGGGTAAACAAACAAAAACACAATAAATACAGTTATTCAATATTAGTGTGTGTAAAATAATTGTGTTTTCAACACCGTTTACCACAGATTACTCTAAAAAATACAATTTCAAACTAACATTTGTGAATGCTGCATACAATTTTAGATCATGAGCTCACGAATTTTTCTTTTGAAAGTAAAACCAGATGTTATTGTAATATCTATGCTATTAATGTGCTCATTAAATGACTGAGTAAGCCGATAAAGCGGAGAGCGTTTACCGGAGTTAGTGCGACATCCTGAAAGTGCAAACATTGGACATTTGTTATTATTTCGGCGGTGTGTTCTACGTGGAACTTTGTAGTTTAATTTGTCTATCAATTGGCAACAGTCGTATCTGTTGTGAAATAAATCAAATAACAACATGGCCTCAAGGTGTGTGCGTCTAACATCTAACTTACTTATATTATATTTGCTAAGAAGATCCTCATATTACCACCTTTTATGGTAGCACCTGTAGTGCACACAACGCAAAAATTTGCGTTGAACTGATTCAAGAGCATCAATATAGTTTTTGTAATATGGGTTCCATATGGGCACAGCATATTCAATTTGGGATCGGATCAAGGATTTATACAAATAAATGTAAGTTGAGGGTCGGGTAAACTTTAAACTAGTACGCATAATGAATCCATACAATTTAAATGCTTTTTTAATAATATTATCTATGTGTAAATCCAAATGTAATTGACTATCCAGGGTTACTCCTAAATCTTTAATGAAACCGACAGTATCTAATGCAGTTCCACATAAACGGTACGAATACTGACTTATCTTTTTCTTTTTTGTAAAAGTGATGGATTTACATTTGTCAATACTCAGACTTAATTTGTTATCTTTGCAATAGATACTGATACGGTCGAGATCTTCTTGTAATTTATTGTGGTCTTGGATATTTTCTATGTCGTGGTAAATTTTAAGATCGTCGGCATAAAGCAAATATTTACTATGTTTAAAACATTGTTGTATATCATTAATGAATAAGACAAATAGGAGAGGCCCTAAAATAGATCCCTGGGGAACCCCTGATGTAATGGGAACAAGTTCAGATTCGTATCCGTTAACCACGACCTTTTGCATCCTGTTACTTATATAGGATTTAAACCAACGCCATAAGTCTCCTCGTATACCGTTATAGGCTAGCTTATCAAGTAGCAGTTTATGATCTATCCGGTCGAATGCTTTCCTAAAGTCTGTATAAATACTATCAGTTTGTCTGTTCTTGTCCAGTGTCTCGAAAAGATGTAAGGCATATACTAGTAGGTTAGTGACAGTAGACCGTCGTTTGACAAATCCATGTTGCTGTTCAATTATAAAAGTGTGCAGGGATGGATATATTAGATTATGCACAAGTCTCTCAAACAGCTTCGACAAGGTTGATAGAATTGAAATGGGACGATAGTTTTCAGCGTTGGATCTGTCTCCTCCCTTAAAAATTGGAACAATCCTAGCTGATTTCCATATTGTTGGGAACACTCCCTCCTTTAAACATTTATTATAACTTCAATCCTTTTAAAGCTTCTACATCTTCTTGCTTTATTTTATTTAAAAGGTCATCATTATTTGTCATCCATTTTTGTAGTTCAAAACCCCCTTTCTTCAGTAACTTATTCATCTGTTCATAAATTGTAACTCCTTGTTCTACTGTATCACATCCAGTTAATAGATCATCCATATAGAAATCATTCTTTACTATATCTGCTACTTGATTATAATTAGGGCCTTCATCTATCGCCACTTGTTGTAGTGTTTTTACGGCTAAATATGGAGCAGCTGCAGTTCCAAATGTAACTCTCGTTAGTCTATATTCTTGTATTGCATTGTTTTTTTCATTGCTCCAAATTAGACGCTGAAAATCAGCATCATCTTCAGATACCTTTATTTGCCGATACATCTTAACAATGTCAGCGGCTAAACATATTTTATACGTTCTCCAGCGCATTATTAAATGACGCAAGAGTGGTTGTAAACTGGGTCCAATCATTAACATATCATTTAATGATACTCCGTTGTAATTTTTTGCTGAAGCATCAAATACAACACGAAGCTTCGTTGTATCTCTGTCCTCTTTAATCACAGCGTGATGGGGCAAATAAAAACATTCTTTTTTATCTTTTTCTTTGTCTGGTATCTTTTCCATGTGTTTCATTTGTACATATTCATCAATTACTTGTGTATACTTTATCTTTAAATCTTCATTCTTATCGAATCGCTTTATTAATCCTCTTAATCTTTTCAAAGCTACTTGCTTCGAATCTCCATTCACCTTTTCAGAAAATTCCATTTTAAATGGCAGTTGAACTATATATCTACCATCTGAATCACGTCGTGTAGTTTTAGAATAAAATTCCTCGCATAAAGTTTCTTCTTCGGTCATCAGACGAGATGTATTTGAATCAGATTCTAACTCCCAAAATTTCTTAAGAAAATTATTGTCAGGGGTACACACGTGAATGGTAATAACATTATTAACATTATAGCCTTGTTTATCAGTAACTCCAGAAAGAACCCACCCAAATGAGGTCGATTGTGCTATTAAGGAGCCATTAGGTGCCTTTAATACTCCTTCTTGTATTATTTGCCCATACACTTCAGCTCCTAACAACAGATCAATTTTGTTGGGAGTATGATACTGAGGATCTGCCAGCTGTAATTTGTTTAAGTCCAACCATTCAACCGGAATGACCTTTTTATTCGGCAAAAGAGAAGTGATTGCCTTTAACACGTATGCTTGAACAGTAATAATAATGTCATAGTTAATTCTTGAACGAATCTTAAGTTGTACCATATATTTAGCTGTAATATTTTTATTTCCCTCTAAACCAGATATAAATCCCTTTACTGGAAACTTACGAATTCCTAGGTATTGCACAGTTGCTTCTGTCACAAAAGAGGCTTGAGATCCTTGATCTAGTAAAGCCCTAATCATTTGACTCTCTCCAAAAGCTGTTTCAGCTTGTACAACAGCTGTCGCAAGCAATACTTGACTATTTAAGGACATTTCACCCGAAGCGAAACAAGAAACAACTTGACATTCATCATCATTATTAGAAGCTGCTGCTTCTGCTACAGGAGTATTCGCGTTATCCATTACTACGGTTAAGGCTTTATTATCAACTTTAGTACTATCAACAACCGAGTCCGAAACCGCAGAATGCAGCAATGTATTGTGTTTTCTTTTGCAAGTTTTGCATAAAGGTGCGATGCGACAATACTTGGCAGAATGGTTATTACCAAAACAATTAAAACATAACCTATTTTTTGATATGAAATCATAACGCTTATAGACATCCAAAGCGCAAAACCCTTTGCATACACCCAATTTGTGATTCTCTGAGCAAAACTCACACTCAAACGTATTACTTACATGGAATGATCTTGTTATACCAGTGGAAGTTGAAGGTCTCTGCCTTGAATCAATACACTCTAAAGCTCGGAATCTGCTTTGTAAAAAGTCTGAAAATTGAGCATATGTTGGTAACTCTGTTGACATATCAGCTGATATTTTCAACTCCCACTGTTTCCTGGTTTCCATATCTAATTTGTACCCAACTATGTGTATAACAATTATATCCCATGAACTAACATCAATTCCTAAATTCTTTAATGCAAATAGGCAGTCAGATGTCGTATCCAAAAGATCTTTTAAAGCAGCTGCTGATTCAACAAAAGTACTACGTTGACTAAATAATCGTTTCAAAATGCAATTTGCTAAATATTTTTTATTATTGTATCTATCATGTAACTGATTCCAACATTGTACATAGTTAGCAGCAGTAATTGGGGTTTGGCGTATTAATTGTTCCGCCTCACCACTCAAGTGAGCCTTTAAGTAGTGTAACTTCTGGACATCATCAATAGACGGATTAGCATGAATTAACGACACAAACATGTCTCTAAAAGATGTCCATTCATTGTATTTTCCCGAAAAAATTGGAATTGTTATTTTAGGCAATCTTACTGCCGACTTTGTTGTTCCATTTTCATTTAAAGTATCTTTATTTGTAGAATCTTTATCATACTTAAAACCAAATGTTTTCAACTTTAAGTTCAATGCAGTTTTGTATTCTATAAAAAGTTCTTCAGTTTGTTCGTACAGATCTTCCTTGGCATACGAACTATCTAGTATTTCTTCTCTTTTATATTCTTTTACAATCTGTTCATGTGTAGTTTTAAATGTTCCCCATAATTCTACTAAATTTACAAGACGTGTCTCAATGTAAACATCAGTAATTCTGTCCGATGGTGACTTTTTAAAATTTATATATGCCTTATTAATTCTTTCTTTAATATCGCTTTGACAATTTAACCAGCCCTCCATTATGAAAATTTGGTTTACAAACGGAATTGTAAAATAAAATATAAATTAATTATTTGGCCAAGGAAAATCTGTATAAACTATAACTGTATAACATATAATTAGAATAGCAAAATCCAAAGAAAATATCAAAAAAAAATTAAATAACTAAACGTTTTTTTAATTGTTCCATCTCAATGTTCACCTTAATTCACTTTTCACTTTTGTTTATTAGTTCAATCGTACTTACAGTTTATCCAGATATTTATTCCGACACCATCCCTATTATTTGAAAATTTTCGGCAACTACCTTATTACATCGCAGAATTTTTCCGTCACTTTTATTAAATATGAATACTCTCCAGCGATGCTCTACCTTCAGAAGTAGGTAATCATATACTCTTATTTCGAATATGTTCAATAACTTCACTTCTTTGCTTGGGTAATTGAAATTGCAATGCTGACTCAGTGTTCACGGTTCTCGAAGGAAATGAATAATCGCATAACTTATCGACTTGAATTGGACTGTATAATTTTATATATCTTGTATCTTATAGCCTCTTAAGTCTTATAACATAAATAAAATATGTTTCGTTCTAAATATCGTTTATTCTTGTCTTACTTTTTCTTGTCACTATTGACAGCACGAAATACTTTTTCGTATAAAAAGCAATATAAAAAGAAGGTTTTAACACTTCAACACAGGTTAAGCAACCGTTTTTATTTTTTTATGAATAAGGGGTTTAGGCCCTGTCGTAAAATCTAGTAGGTCTACAACATGTGAAGTCGACGTTTTACGATGAAAAATGTCGTGTTTATAAAATACAAAGTTGTTTGTTATTTAGTTCACTTAAAACAGGTTACGAAAAGTGCTTATTACTCAAATAGTAATAAATAATATACATGCATGTAAATAAATAGATTTTACAACTGTTTTCCGTTTTGTAGTACAAATATTCCTTTATGAACAAAATATTTATGGATATAACGTTGTTACAGACGTGCTCTAAACTTATTTAAATTTCTTTTTTTTGTGATTTTATTTATTTTTCATTTTATGTTCAAATTTTAAAAAGTGGATATAACGAAACGTTTAACTGTCAGTATATCATAAAATGTATGAAAGGATTTTTGGTAAAAAATGACATGTCGTGTCCTTTTTTTTAAATCAGCCTAGTTTGCTACCATCCAAGTGCGACATCATACAACTTTTGTTAAAATGTATAATTTGTGTACTATTGAAGTTGCAATCAATTTTTTTTTCTTCATCATCGGTGTATGTCGTTGAAGAAATCCTATTCGGACACTAACAACGTGAAAGGAAAATAAAGAGGAAGTTTAAAAGAGACAAAAAAAATAAGGAGTAACAGATTAGTATTAGATTATAGAGGAGATTACTTCACAAGACGGATTTAAAGCACGCAAGAAGAAATTAGTTGTCAAACGTTTAAAGCGTAAACTAAGCAAAATAAAATATGTATTTATTTATGACAATTTCATAATTCCCGTGTAAGAATAAAAAGAAAAATTTCCTTGGAAATGATAACACAAAATGCTTTAAATAGTCTTTATAAGATAAATTGCATAATAAACAGCCACTTTGTACAATTTATACGCTCTTAAAACTAAAGCCTAAGCCTAATGTGATTAGCATCGCAACCTTCGAACATTAAAGAATAAAGCTGTTTTATTTTGTTGAATTGTGGTTGTTTTGAGACCTGTTTTATCAACAGCACAGACTATTATGTAATTATCATTACTTCGTGCTTCAAGTAGACAGGACTGCACAGAAAGGGTTACGTCAAACGTCAATATAGTATACACATGATACATACCTATCTAATAGATAAATATACATCTCTTACTCACGTTGGCATCACTCTCAGTAGCAGTGACAATTACCTATTTTAATCTTAATATTACCTACACATCAAATCAAAACATCTAAAGCAATGTATAAAAGCTAAATATTTACTTGAAAATTACCTGCCAAACCAGTTAATGTCGCTATAAAGAGAAATATAGACGAAGGGAATTTTATGTAAAACCGTTACATAAAAGTAACGCTCCCTCATAATGAAATCAAGTTCTCTGGATCACATCGGAATGTTGGCAACAATAGAGGTTTCAACGGTGATTGGCATAACTGTCAAACATTCATCGCTGTTCCCATCTCTTTCTGTTACCAAAATTGAAAGCGAGACGGAGTTTGAATAAACACGTTGTGAATAGTGCGCGTCGAGAGAAAGTGGAACTTTCACTGGCCTTGGATTACGAACGAAATACGTAACGATAATTATGTATTCAATTCGCGCATTTCATAACAGAAAATCATTTTTGCAGATTATGTTCTAAATCCGTCATAGGTAGCTGGAATGTTTTCAATTTGTCTCAATTATTTTTGCGCGGCAGCAGTCGCCGTGGCTGATTGGAGATTGAGTGCTGAGCTTGAATACCAATGTTCTTTTCATCATTTCATTGTTTTTTTTTTTTATTATTTTATGTAGCCTATTTAAAAGTTCAAAAGGCTTAACTAAGGACTACGAACAAATAGGGACAGAATCATAAAAATAACATCAATTTAAATCCCTTTTGAGAAATACTAACAAAATAAAATTAATTACACCTGGAACAAACTATGGTAAGAGAAATATATTAAGTATATGAAGGAGCATATATATGATGAATGACTTACCAAATGATTTAAGACTCTAAAACTTTGACTTTGTTTAAAAACATGGCTGAAAAAATATATATAAGCAAAATATTTTAAGAAGATTTATTTTTTCAAAACTACACTGTTTTAATTAGTTCAATTAGTTTTAAAATATTTTTATTTAATTAGTTTTAGACTCATTATAAGTGAATTAGTGTATTTTTAAGAGTCATTAAAAGATCTTTAAATCAAACTTAAGTATAAACAAAACCCTACATATTTATACGGTATGTTTATGATTCTTCCCCTGCCTTTATAAAATTAAGTGTCGAAAGCTTTTTTCGAATATTACTTTAATATAATCCAAAATTAGGCCTTTAAAATAATAGTTTAGTTTTGCCAGGTCATAAGCAAAGGATTAGAATGTGGTGAAAGTGCAATACGAACGATTTTGATAACCTATGGGACTAATCAGCCAAATATAAGGCTTAACTTGTTTTATATATCTTATCTACATTTATCTACTAAGACTAACTTTTGAATAATTCTTGAAGAAACTGAGAGATATAAATATAACACTGACTTATATTGCCACTTATAAAGTGAAATACCTATATCTTTTATCGTAGAGTAAAATATACTTCTCCAAAAGGCTACTTAAAACCCGTTATAAATTCCTACTATCACCTTGTAAACCCCAAGTCCTTGACCATAGCGTAGACCTCTATAAATAAGCTAAATTGAACCTACGGGGCCGCATCTCCAGTTATAGGAACCTTTATGATCTTAACCCCCGCTTAAAATTACTACTTAACTTTCTGTTGGAATTTAAACTTTGTTATTAAGCATATAAGAGTTGTGAAAAGATCCGATTCAAGGTGGCTTTCGTAATATAAGCGAACTGTGCCGTAAGCCGAGGCGCCGTTTGCACGGGTCATTAATTTAACAATAGGCCTCTTTTTATAGACAATAATACCTTTTGTGCACACAAATTGTGGGACTATCAAGACCTTCGCGTTGCACCGAATATGTAAGGTCTGATAAAGTCACGAACACATACACACACACGACCATTCTTTTTGACCAAGCGAGCGAAGCGTCTCAGTTTCGACACTTTCGACGGGCCGAAAATTCAACCCGAAAAGGAGTAAACATATATTTATCAATGTTGTTCACATTGATAAATATATGTTTACTCCTTTTCGGGTTGATCCATCGTTACACGTTGTATTTTCGCCCACTTCCTTGATTAAGACAGAACTCCTCCTCCTCCTTTAACTATGGGACCATTGCTAAAATCGTAAATACATACAGTGCTAAAATGTATGGAGCAGCAGATTTTTTTAACGATTTCAAGGTGCCGTGGTCCCATAGTAAAAGTTGTTCACATTGATTAGTATGTTTACCCCCTATCGGGTTGATAATCCCTTTCCGTTACACATTTTAAATGGAATCATGTCACTGATTACACCATATTTTCACATAATATGGTCTGATTATCCATTATGTTGTAACTATGTATGTATATGAACGTTTAAAATGTCATCAACAATGAAATATTTACACCTTGGACCCTTTTTAGGTATAGTAAGTAGATCGTAAGAGCGTATATGAAAATTTGTATGAAACTTTATCTTTGAAGTTGAAAAGTGTAAAAATTACACGTAAGCTTACGGTTCAAAGGAAAAGTTTACTGTATAGCTATGTTAAAAAAAATCATTCTCTAAGGAGGTTTAATAAGTAGTGGGAGCTTGTATGAAACCCAGCTAAAACGGTTGAACAACGAGAAAATGTTAGGTTTCTTAAAAACTTTCAAGCAACAAGGCTGTGGACTTTAGCTCGTGAAATTATAAACGTCGGTTGTCAAGGACAGACAAAGCTTCTCGTAAAACTATTCGAATCTGTTAAGTTTCAATCTAGACAAAGTCACAACAACGCAAAGCATAAGTTTAACGTTGAAAGTTGTCTCTAAAAATCTAAACGAAAACTGTTTTTTTTTCAGTGTCCGCTCAGCCTCCCCTACCACCACTGGAGCCTCCGCCGATGATTCAGGTGGAACGCAACTGGTACGTGAAGTCTACTGACCCTATCGGTTCAGTGGTCACCAGGGTTCACCGGGAGAGGAACGGGAACAAGAACACCACCTTTATCTTTGAAACTGCTGGCCCACCACCGCCGCTGGCAATCGATCCTCTAACTGGAGTTGTTACAGTTAATGACACGCTAATTGATAAGGTAAATTAATCTATATTATCAATTCTCCCAAAGACGGTTGACATCAGGCAGATGGCGATCGTAAAACTATAGCCAAATCTTTGATCACTAACCATTGACATGCATATTATATTTAGAGAAGAAAAAGCGGAAAAGTACACCCTTGGCATAAATAATAGTTTAATCCAAAGTCTGTATTAAATAAGACGGTAATATCTAATAGATATCGCCGTAGTAGCAGATCTATAAAATGATGTACTTATAAATACTTCCTGTCTAGGATTTTCTAGATGAGAAGTATTTATAAGTACGTCATTCGCGTCAAAATAATCTTCTTTTTTAATTTCAGGAAAACCAGTCTTTCTCCTTGTGGATTATTGCAGATGATGGTGACAATGCCCCTCTTGGGCAGAAAACTGAAGTCTTCGTAACCATAACAGATTCTACAGGAAAAAGGCCAACACGACCTCGCATACCTTACTTACAAAATTCAGGCAACGGAGGAATTAACTTTCCGGTCAACTTCCCTAGCTCCTTTCCTGGATTTCCTCCTCCTATACCACCTTACCCTACAATACCTACTCTAAAACCACGGCCTACTAAAAATGTAACCACAACCACAACAGAAAAAATTATAGAGGAAGTCACTGTACCTGATACAACTCCAGTCACTACTACTCTAAGTCAACCAAAAAGGCCAGATGATCTTCACATAAGTACTGTTGAGCACGGAGAGAAAACCACAAATATTTCTGAACCGACTGAAGAACAAACAGGAAATGATGTTCCATTGACAGTTATACCGCTGATCGCCATTGGTGGTTTGGTAGTTATAGTTGCAGCGGTAATATTTTTTGTTTGGAAGCGAAATAGTACGAGCAAATCTAGTAGCAAGAAAGATGATTTGGTGAGTCATTGATTATAATTTGTTACTAGCGATATGGTTGTGGATATGTTGTTTTTATCTATTTTTCATTGCTATTTGATATAGTAGTTATTACTATCTGTTACATTTTAAAAGAAATGCACCGTATTTACTTACTAATACTGTTTTGGAATGATACAACTCGTTTGCTTACTAATATTTTGTACATTTGTGTGATACTCGTAAAATTTTAAGAAATAGTTACATCATGAGAATAGAATCATCCACAATATAATCTCGAAGACATTTTTGCTTTATACGAACTTTCAAATCTTGTTATAATTTTCAATAATCGAAACCCTTGTCGTTCACAGAGCAAGGACGCAAGTGGTATAGTTCTCCAAGATTCTTCAGTTAACTTGTGGAACCGCCCTCGAACGTACTCCAATCGATACGAGTCCTGGGACAACAATCATTTGCAGGTCAGTTATTGACCAACTAACAACAAGCATTTGGAAAATCCCATTCTTCGAACACGTCTTCATTGAGTTTTTTCTTTTTCGGAGTTACTACATAATTAGATAAACCTTACAGTAACAGGGAAACCGTTAGATGGTGGTACAGTCAAATCATCTATTATGTAGGATTTAGCTGGTGTAATTTTGATTTTAAACGAAATAATTAAACAAGAAATAGTGAAAATATACACATGGTAGCGCAGTTGGAAGAGCATGACATAAAGACTTGGTTTAAGCCCTGTTTGCGTGTAATTTATACTATTGCTTATTTCATTATTTATTATGAGTTGTAGTACTGCTTTTAATGCCTAAAAACAAATAATATTTTTTTCAGAAATATAATTATTTTTTAACATAAAACAAACACGAAATGCAAAGAAAAGTATAGGTATATATTATTTTAAGGAAATGAAAAAGTTTGTTAAATTATAATGCTCACAGAAGTATGAAAATGGACCTGGGTTTTATTTAGCATGATCCTTTTTGGTTTGATAGTTCTTTTTAAGATTCTTTGTTCTAATTTTCTAACAAGAACAAATTGATGCATTGGTATTGCTAATTATTAGTAGTAAAGTAGCATTAACTATTTATTCCTCTTTTTATGCATTATGTCAGATTTTTTCTATACTCTTTCTAAATAAGTACTTTCTTTCTTATTCAATATTTTTGTTTTCTTTCGACAACATAACTTTCTTTTATCTTGGGGATTTGTAACTTTTCCCATTAATTTCCCTTATGTCATGATTCTCCGACCGATTACACTGGTATTCATGTACTGACCTGACATGTATCAAATTAACATTTTGATTCACAGTTTGTGACGATTTGACACCTATTGGCGAAACTTTTAATGGATTCGAAGTTTCTAACCAAAGTCACGTGATACTGAGTTTATTCAATTTAAAATTACTTCTAAACTTGATCGTAATAAATGTCTTAACTTATGTTCTAACGAATTACTTTTTATATTCAACATGTCATCGTTTTCTTTTTCAAGCAATATTGAAAGTAATTTAACAAAAAAGAAAACAAGGGGTACAGAAGACAAATGCCTCAATATCTTATAGGTAGATACGCTTAGTAATACAGTAATCGTGTATATGTTTTTTAAAAAATCTATTTTATTACTTGTATAAGTGAACGGTCCCGTAGGATTTTAGTCAGAAATAAAACCCAGCGTTTCAAGGTAAAATTAAAAAAAACTGATTCAGTCCATATGTCTAGCAGTCATGTCTATTATTCAATGGTCAGTCTGTAAAGAGGCTGAATGCAAAGACAGTAAGCGACTGCTATTTTAACTTGTACAACGTCTTTTCCAGGCATGTATGACATTACATAAATCAAAATATTTTTTCAAAACCAAATACTGACTTCACCCCCAAACTACACCACCGATTTTGATAAAATTTTTACGGGGTATATCCCATTTGCCACCACTGGTGGCAGACGGGTCAATTTTTAAGTACACGTGTGCCAGATGCCACCACTCGCGACGCCCCCACTGGTGGCGAAAGGCAATCGCCAATCATTCACAGTCTCATTTGCCCCCAGTGGTGGCAAAAAGAACAAACTCTGATTTCGATTTTTTTGACGAATGTGAGGAGGAATTACTAGTATTGTATCTTATAAAAAAATATTAGCAGATATTATGCGATTCAAATGTTTTCCTATTGGTACCTGGATTTCCTGCTTAATTTGACACAAAAATATATTTATTGATGTATTCGAGGTTCTCCAACTTCTGTTTTACATCTAGGTAAAAACAACGACAAAAATGCCATAAATGCCACTTTAAATATCGTCACCACTGGAGGCGAATGGGAATCGAAGTTTGTTCTATTCGCCACCACTGGGGGGAAAGAAGACTGTGAATGATTGGCGATTGCCTTTCACCACCAGTGGGTGCGTCGCGAGTAGTGGCATCTGGCACACGTGTACATAAAAATTGACCCGTCTGCCACCAGTGGTGGCAAATGGGATATACCCAATTTATGGGACCACTTGACAAGTATTATTATTTCAAACACGAAATAATTTTTCAAGTCGGTCGCGGCGTCTTCGAATAAATCGATGAACATACATAAAAAAAGATCGAATTGATAAGCTCCTCCTTTTTGGAAGTCGGTTTATAAAGTGGCACGAAGCCGCTTCTGATTCTTATTATCGGCAAAATCTGACTCAAAGATTTTTCAGTCATCTAGCGACAACACTTGGCTACTAACATATTCGAGAGATAGTTTTATTACTTATCATGTATACTGTCACATTGCAGGGAAAAGGTCTTCCTCATTTCCTTCCATTAATTCCTTTTGCACCACCTGTGTATTAGTGGTGATTGGTTCAACGTTCTAAGGCTTGTTCTCAAGCGTCTTAAGAGAAAGGCTTAACTTACACCACCGGAACGAAAGTTTATTTTTCTGTCAAATCATAGTCACATTTATTTTTATCTTATAAATGCATAGATTAGCTTAACTCCCGACCGCTGGTGGACGTTAGTGTTGCAAGCAATATTATAAAATATCGATAGCCTATCGATACTATCGTGGCCTTGAAAAACAGTCACAATATGGATAGTATAGAATAACCGATACTAACGAAACTATCGATAATATCGATTGTCAATAGTTTGCAATACTATTGATGTAAGGTAAATCTATCGATGATGTCGATACTATTGAAATTAGAAACTATCGACAGTACTCGATACCATCGATAGTATCGTTAGTATCTAAATTCAATAGTATCGATACTATCGATAGTTTTACCTTACATCAATAGTATTGCAAACTATTGACAATCGACACTATCGATAGTATCGGTTATTCAATACTATCGATAGTCCTGTCGATATTGTGACTGTTTTTCAAGGTCAACTATCGTTACTCAAATTATCGATAGTTATGCAACGCTCGTGGACGTGCAGTGCCGCTGGTAGCGCGAAACTTATATTGTTCAAGCTATACTGTGCATTTAGCAAAATTAATATAAGAATTACATACAAAATGGAATCACCTAAGGTCCCGCGCAATATGCGTACCCGTGGCTCGTCCTCGTACCTCTCCTCCGTTCGCGCCGTGTGGAGAGAGTAGAGCGGGCGGCTGCAGGCGCCTGCAGCCGCCTCGATAAGGGAAGGCGAGGGAGAGGTGCGAGAACGGGGAACGGGGACGGGGAAAATCTGTATATAATACTTATATTTATTCTGTAATTTAGTATTAGGTGAATATGGTTTTAAAACGAAAGTGCGTTCCGGTGTGAGTTAAACCTTATAAAGATACTTATAGAAAATATTTGCCTTTGTTTCAGCTCTCAGAGGAAACGACGATTACCAAAGAGGACCCCACAGACGAGTGGGAATTCCCGCGTCATCGGCTGAGGATCTTCAACATTGTGGGAGAAGGTGCCTTCGGACAGGTGTGGCGAGCTCAGGCGATTGATATAGACGGTGAGGTTTTTTCATACTAATGACCTCCGTGGTTATAACAACACACTAGTCCATATTATGGAGTTTCTTGGTTCGATCCCCAGCCAGGGCAAGTTGGAAAATGGCTATTTTCAAATTGTCCTAGGTCTTGGATTGCCACAATCAGTCTAGTTTTAACGGAGAATCTGCTGAAAATAAAACAATAACGCAGTCAATTATAAAACCAATTCAATTTTTAAAGTCAATTGAAACCGTTATATTTAAAATAATACTAAATTTCAAAGATTTTTCTTATACACTTTATTCACAAAAAACAACAAGCAGTCCACAAAGTTACTGTTATTTTGCACAAAATTAATAATGATTTTCAAATAAATTTCAAATATTGCAACCGCAGTAAAATGCGAAATAATTTTTAAAACATCAAATGTCAAGACCCGCAATATTGCCAAAGGCTTTTAATTTAAAATATTTCTCTCTTGTAAAATGAAAAATAATTTAACAACGTGAGAAAAAGTGTTGAATTTTGAATAGGTTTATCGCAAAAACATCTTATTTAAAACCGACTTTCAAAAAGGAGGTTATCAATTCGACTCGTATGTTTTTCTTCTTTTTCAATTTTATTTGTATAATTTTTTTGCATGTATGTTACGCGATATCTTCGGCACTTGTAAACCGATTTTAATGATCCTTTTTTTATTAGGAAGCCTTAAGTACGAAATAAGTCCCATATTAATTTGGTGAATATATGATAAAGAACTTTGGAATTAGGGAAGAAACTCCTGAAAGAAAATCAAGTTGGATTTTTATTTTTATTAAAAATTAAACTATTAGTTTGGGGAAAAAGTCTTTTCGCATATAGTATGTATGAACTTGTAATAAAACCACTTTGGCTATACTATTTATACCTGGCTGGTTTTGGTATCATTTGAAAGTTTAAATTTTAAAGAAGATAATTCCAAATTCTAATTAGGAAAATGCGTGATTTTCATTTGTTTTTCTTACCGTCAAGATGAGTGAATCTAATGAAGAAATTAGATACATTTTAAAATTTTACTACCAAAAAGGTAAAAATGGAAAACAAGCCGCGAAAAAAATTTGCGATGTTTATGGACCTAGTGCAGTGTCTGTGAGAGTAGCACAAATTTGGTTTAAGCGTTATCAATCGGAAATTTTGATGACAAAGATGCACGTCGCTCTGGTCACCCTGTTACGGATAAAATGGATGCTATTTTTGAAAAAGTGGAGCAAGATCGGCATGTCAGTAGTTACGACGTAGCTGAAGAACTGGGAATTGACAACTAAACAGTTTTGGCGCATTTGAAAAAAAATGGGTACATAAAAAAGCTCGATATTTGGGTACCTCACGAGCTGAAAGAAGCAAGAAGTTGAGTGAAAGCGGCCGGAATTAATCAACAGAAGGGGTGTGGTTTTTCATCATGATAACGCTAGACCTCACACATCTTTAACCACTCAGCAAAAATTAAGAGAGTTTGGCTGGGAGGTGTTAATGCATCCGCCGTATAGTCCGGACCTGGCACCTTCAGATTTCCACCTGATTCGGTCTCTTTAGAATTCTTTAGGCGGTGTCAGGTTAACATCACGAGAGGACTGCCAAAACTACTTGACGCAGTTTTTTGATCAGAAGCCCCAAAATTTCTATAGCAATGGGATCATGTCCCTACCTATAAGATGGCAAAAAGTTATCGAACAAAATGGTACCTACATACTTAAACTACTAGTTAAATGTAAATAAACTATATTAAAAATGTTTTGAATTTTCATATAAAATGCGAAAAGACTTTTTCCCCAACCTATTATTATGTTTGATACTTCAAAAATCTTTAATTTATTAAATGATTTCAAAAATAATATCGTTTAAAAGGATTCATATAGAGCTTCCTGATTGATCCTATATTAATTTTATCAAAATCAGTTCAGTGGTTTGGTATTATAGCTAGTTTAGACTAACTTACTAGTAATTTAATTTGTTGCTTCTACTGTATTTTGCTTAATGTTTTTATCATGAATAAATTATTTTCTTTAAAATAATTAACTTAAGTAAAGTATGTCATCGTATATCGCTTTTATGTGGTCGTCACTGCTTTTAAAGTCGGTTTAGTGTTTTCAAAACATATATCAGTTATGAGAGTTCCTCTTAAAATTTGAAATTTTACGAACATACTCGTAGTAAGGTGATGAAAGACGCTGGAAGTAAAAACGCACCAGGAATTTCTCATTAGAGGCAATCTTGTACTTTGTAAGAAGTAATTACCACTTAAGAAGCGAGCTAGGACAACAGACTTAGAAATAAAATAGATGGTGTCACAAAATTACCGGGAAATTCAAAGTACCTAATTATTTATATTGTACATGCTTTTAGTACCTATAATGAAATTACTTTACTGTACAAGTACCTAATTAAATTCAATCAACAAAAGAGGTCACCCAAGGGCAAGGTGGTGGATCTGGCGCTTTTTGACAAGATTTGGAAGTCCTTGGCGAAAAATAGTGGCGTACTGTAGAGTACTTAAACCTTATCACCCACATACACATTAGTCACCTCCTTAAAACATCCGTGGGAGAAGTGTGAGCAGACGTTAGTTATAAAGAAAAACAAATGCTCTTTTATTTCTTTATGTGCTTCCGCCACCAGCTATTTCATGCAAACTAAGACTACACGCTATAATACTATACGCCGGCCGGTAATAGGCTCTTTGATTTACTTTGTGTGCTTCCTCATAAAGTAAATCAAAGAGCATGTAAATTTGATTTCCGCAAAGAAACTACTGAATCTATTATCAATGGTATTCCCTCTGCCACCATGTGGCATATTTTATTATTAAACTATCTAAAAGTTTCAAAGTCTGTGACAATATACTATTAATAGGGCTACCACTACACTACAGGTTAAAGGCGTTGCTATCACGAGCACCTCACGTCTCATTTTAGAGGTTAAGTTAATGGGGAAACTAAATGAATAGTTACGAGACTTAATGACAAGATAAATGTGACCCTATCTAATAATTTTATAAGGCTCAAAAAAGAAAGTTAAAAGTCTACAAGTTTGTTATTTAGAATGAAGATTAAAAAAGGGTGGTATGTTTGTTATTTACGAGTATTTGACCTTTTGCACGCCAGGTTGCCAGAGCTTATTTGCGTTACTTTATCCCCGACGCGACGCCAAGCCTAGTAAAGTACAGTTTAGACAACCTAACTCGATTGTGCATATGCACTATAAAATTCACTTCTTTGTTAGATGTTCTGTTGTACCATTGGTTCATACAAAAGTCGAACCTTTGCTTATAAAGGCGAAAGTTTATGAGTGTATGTTTATAACTTCTACACGCGTAAACGGCTGGAGCGATTTTTATAAAATTTGGTACGAAAGAAGCTGACACCCTGGATTAACACATAGGCTTTTCCGAGGGTAACACCGCGGGGCGCAGTTAGTACATAAATAATTTGCGTATTATTCTTCTCAAACATATTACGCTTTTTCCTCTAATGGGGCAGATATAGAAGTTTGGTTCTTGAGGCTCTAAGCAGACTGAGTCCAGGGTCATAAGACCCAAAGGCCACTTTTAGCGTAATGGTGGGCGAGAAAGTGGAAAAAGGAATCAAAATAGTGACGGATTCAGATTCACACCCATCCTCTGGATTTTCTTGTACGATCTGCGCGGATAGAAAAGCAGTTGCTATCTACATTCTATGTTTTTTATTTTTTCCCAGACCAGCATGGAAGCTGATGTTAGTGTTAATTTAACTAGGCACCAGTCGCGGGGCCTCCTTAGAAGCCGTTTCCCATCGAATTCTCTTAGGGTTTCTAATATATACGCATTTATAACTTACAACAGTTATAACCTACGTAATACAATAATTTACGCTGGTTATTATTTAAATACACTCCTCATGATTTTGGTATAAACACGGTTCAGAGACACAATCTTACAAAATATGCGAATTATAATATAAGCCGACATTGAACGGCTTACAAACCTTTATGTAATCTAATTAGGTAGGTATTTCATTCCTTTCATAGTTTTATAGATGCCCAAATTCTTACCCAACGCTACTGCTAGGGACATATCCAGATCTTTTGTAACCATGGCAAGAATCTGTCGATATAAACCGACCTTCGTAATTTTCATGCGAACAGTGCGTGACTGGAAAAACGCAAGCTTTTTACAGAAATTGGTGGAATTGTAATTTGGCGAATCAACAAAACAAAAATTGAATGCTCGTCTCGTCTATGGCCATTATTATTCGCTCATGATTTTCTGTGATAGCACGGGTTTTATCACGCACATTTTAACGATTTTTAACCGAGTTTTGGAAATTTTGGAGGTTATTAATTCGACCCCTATGTTTTTAGGGTTCCGTACACAAAGGCTTAAACGGGACTCTATTACTAAGACTTCGCTGTCCGTCCGTCCGTCTGTCTATCTGTCACCAGGCTATATTTCATGAACCGTGATAGCTAGACAGTTAAATTATCACAAATGTTGTATTTCTAATGCTGCCATAGCAAAAAAATACTAAAAACAGAATAAACTAAATATTTAAGGGGATCTCCCATACCGCAAACGTGATTTTTTGCCATTTTTTTATATTAATATAACGGTGACAGGTACACACTTGAAATATTTACAGAATATTGAGTTGTAAGTATATTCACTTTAAAAATAAATAATTCAATTAAAATATAATAAACATTTAAGGGGTGCTCCTACACAACGAACGTGATTTTTGATAGATAATGGTACGGAACCCTTCGTGCGCGAGTCTGGCTAGCATTTGGCCGGTTTTTTATTATTATTTTTTGTATGAACTTTGTACGTTACGCGATATCTTCGACACTTGTGAACCTATTATGGTATTTTTTTTTAAAGCTTTTAATACCAAGTTGATCCCATATTAATTTGGCGCAAATTTAAATTAAGTTTACTAACACTATATGGATTTTTAAATAATCTGAAATAAAAATACATTATTATTAATGAAGAACTTTGGAGATATGAAAGAAACTCCTGAAAGAAAAGTCGGTTTTTTTTTGTTCAAATGTTATTATTGTGTCATTAATAGCTTCAATTATTTTGCCAGGAATTTTATTGCGCTCATTTTTTTTAAGTGAACTAATTGCGTGTCATATTTCTTTGTGAACGATTTATTAAGCCTTGATTCGTATTCGAATGGCAGAGATTTTTCACAGTCGAACTATCTTCACCTTTTCTAGTATGTCTATATCAATAAAATGCATATTATAGCTTGAGTCTTGGCTGCTTGCATTCTTTTTAACTTCTTGTATAGTTTTTAGTACCTATATTTTTTAAGTCATCATCTAGATAACTTAATAAATAACTTTCTCTTAAATCTATAAAAAAAAAATATGTCATATTTTATTAACATCCGACGCAAAAGTTATAAGTTTGACGTGTCTAGGTGTCTGTGACCTGTGTGTCTGTCTATGGCATCGTAGCTCCTAAACAAATGTACCGATTTCAATGTGGTATTTTTTTAATCGAAAGCCATGTCTGTCAATATGGTTCTAAGCTTTGCTCGACAGATTGAAAGTAGGGTTTTTTTTATTTGCTTGGCTAATAACCTTGTTATTTACTACCTACAGGTAAAAAAGGCGAGCAAACAGTAGCGGTGAAGACGCTGAAAGAAAATGCGTCAGAGAAGGAGAAATCAGACCTTCTTCAGGAGTTGCTGGTAATGAAGAACCTCGGTCCGCATCCCAACGTGGTCCGTCTCATCGGTTGCTGCACTGAAAAAGTAACGAATCGTTGTTTGATAGTTTTAGTTACGGTTAAACTAGTCGCGGGCTCGGCCTCAAAGGTGAACGCGGCCTAAAAGCATGCTGTCTCACCTAAAGTAAGGTGAAATGCACGATAATTCATGGTAAACTGAGCGCATAAAAATATACGTAAAGTCCTTTGGGAAAAGGGGCTTTATGCAAAAACTACTGGATTGATCAATAACAAATCAAGTTTATTAAAATCTTCGATAATTAAGCTGTGTCGGTACGTACGTACTTTTGGAGATTTTACACTTTTATTAATTATTCACGCCGAAAATTGCGTAAAAATAATCAAAAAAATAAATAAAAATAAATCGTTGATGGCTTATAACTTTTTAATGGATTTTTATTTTACTATTTTGAATCCGTACACACAAAATTTATTATGAGACAAAACGATATTATGTTATACTTTGAATGTACATCAAACGGTGGAAGGAATCCCCTCCGAAATTTGTATGGAAAAAGTATCGACAAGTTCAACCTTAATACGTAAATAAATATTCAGGGTGACTTTTTAAGCACCAGCCTTTTTGTAGCAAGTCCATGATACTCGTACTGCACTACTTTCCATAAAAACAACTAACGAAAAACGAAAAAATTTTCGGCTTTCCCATAAAAATCTGCGCCCGGCCAAACGGATTTTGTATGAAGGACGAAAATTTATTATTGATTTTTAATAAAAAAATTCTATAGAAGTAAGTTAGTAAGTATATAAAACATTTCCAAATTCCCAACAGGCCGGGTATCGAAACCGGAATCTACGGACGGCAGACTAGAGTGGTTGCCACTACGCCGCGGAAGTCGTCGTTAATACACAATAGGATTTGTCAAGCAGTTCATCTCTTCCTGTGGATATCGTTAGTTGCGACTAAGGCCTAAGCACAAAAGTCTCGTTCTACAATATTCCCAAAGAGGATTGATGTCAGGCAGGTGGCTGGTCGTAAGACTTTAGCCAAATTATTTAAACAGTTTTGGCTATTTCTTTTTCACTTCGCAAGGTCTATAGTCAAGGTCTCTGCTTGGGTGAAATAGATATATATGTAGAAGAAGCAGAAGCGGGAAATATGCCCCGGGCTAAGAAGCAGCGAGGTTGCTACTAGAAACTAAAAATAATATAATCAATAATTTTCAGGAGCCGACCTTCGTGATCATGGAGTTTGTCAGCCTTGGCAAGCTGCAGCAGTTCCTGCGGGACTCCAGAGCGGAGCGGCATTACGGGAACACTCACGGAGGAAGCCAGTTCCTTACGTCACGGGATCTGACCCATTTTGCTTTCCAAGTGGCGAGGGGCATGGATTTCCTGAGCTCTAAAGGGGTAAGTATATTCTATTTACTAGTATATGATAAATTTATCTCAGGACGATGTCAGGCAGGTTACTGGAAGAAACTGGATTGCGATGGCAAGAGATAAATTAATAAATATATATAGACAAATAACACTGATTGAGCTAGCCCCAAAGTAAGTTCGAGACTTGTGTTATGGGATACTAATTCAAAGATATTATATTTTATAACAAATACATATATAGATAAACATCCAAGACCCAGGTCCATCTGAAAAAAGCCATTTTCCAACGTGCTCTGACATGGTAACCATTACGTCACGGAGGTCGTAGAACAAGATGGTGCAGACAGAAGGACGCTTATGCTCAGCAATGTCTTGAAATCTGAAGATGCAATGACGATGATGAAAGGGGTAAGGATATTAGTAAATACTGTCCTTCTGCCTAAGTGTGGGAAGCTGATGATGATGGAATACGGTTCACTAATATAACTGGAAAGGGAAATCAGGTTTCGAGCTGTTTAGACGAACTATTTATCTTCAGGGTGAATGTTGGGAACGGTGAACCGACGGTATCGCCGCTTGCTTTGCACTCATATTACGAGTAAATCGTATTTACTAGTAGAATGAATATAAATGCGCATATTTCAGCAGTTCCTCTTTCATTTTCAATAAGACCTGCGACTGAATAATTGGTTCAATGAACCCCAAGACAGTGAAAGTGGATAAATTTTGAAACCTTTTTTATTATTGTTTACACATATTGGGGAGTTCTATAGATGTAAAATGCTTTATTAGCGTCACCCTCGGTCGTGGTATATGCTTGGACTTGTAACCATAAGTGGCATTAAATATCTAGAGCTAGGTATTTCGTAGCTCAGCAGTGGGTGCGAGAAGGGCTGGAATGATGATGATGATCATGATAGACTGTTGTAAACTTCACTATACGAGAGACAAGAGATTTCTTCACTCGCATCTACAGTTGCAAGGGCGGCGGCCGGCGAGTAAAGAGCACAACGGCCGCGTATTTTAAACTCAGTAAGTTAGCCGTACAGGGTGACCCACCAGACAATGTTTGAAGCAAGTTCTGTTCAGACACTAAACTACTTTTTATAAAAAGAATTAACTAAATAAGAGAAGAAATAAATATTCGGCTTCCCATATAAATCAGCACTTGGCCAAACGTTCATAATTTTGTATGGGAGGGCGACAATTTTTTAAAGATTTTTAATAAAAAATAATCTAGAAAGCAGTTCAGTATCATGGACTGAACTCACTCCTATAATTTGGCTGACGGGTTCAAAAGTCACCTGTATATATGAAATTAGGGAGAATAAAAAGTGACCAAAAAAAATTACTTACGGATTTGTGTCTTATTAGTTATTCTGATTCCAAAATTTCAATACAGCTAGAGCATTTATGTCTACCTAATTTCAATAAAAAAAATAACGACTTACCTCCAAGCATTAGATGCTTTACAACAAATCTAAAAAAAAGAGAAAAAAATAGTTCTACAATATAATCTCTATAGATATAATAATCTGGAATTCTAGATTTTGCAGCGACATGTCTCCGGGCACTTGGTTTCGTATTTCAATAAGATCCCTTCGGAAAATCTTGATACCGTTCAGATGGGATATTTCCTTTCGATTAAAATAAGTCCTACTGAGACATGCTGTTGTATTTTGCCTGAAGCTTTGTTGAAAAATAGTATTGAGTGTTATGTCACTAGAGATATGTTAAATATACATATGTATGCATAATTTTGTTTTTATTATTATTTGTATCTGCTTTTGGAATCACTGGTCTTTTCACCCCGGTATTTTGCGAGGCTTGCGGGGGATAGTCAAAGTCAAAGTCAAAGTCAAATTTTTTTATTCAATGTAGGATAAATTTATCTCTTATTGAAGATAATTTTTTTAAATATTATTTTAGTGCAAAAGCTAAAAACTACTAGCGTTTCGGAACGACCACTGCTGGGAAGATTACGCCGAAAGAAACCCAGTTCAGTATTGGTCCCTACCCAGCCTGATGGGCTATATTACAGTTACAATACATATTTACACTTTAGCTAGGTATACTTTATACTATATATTTAAACAATACAATTAAAATTTGCAGTCATCTATTTCCAAGAATTGTGATCAGATGATGATAAATAGTCATTTACATGATAATACCCATTTTTGATTAAATGATTTTTAAGGGCAGTCTTAAACTTAGATAATGGTAACGCTACTACATTATCTGGAATCTTATTATAGAGGCGTAAGCCAAGACCCACAAATATCCAGAGATACAGATCCAACACGTAGAGGCTTTGGAGCAGTTGATATTATGTGGCGCTTCTATATTTTAAAATTAGAAATAAGGTCACAGTTTGTCAAGAAGTCTACAAAGTTAATTCCTACTTTTTTACGCTTTTCGAAAACTGTGATAAATGTGTCGCCAAGTCTCACATTTTTCCAAATCCAATCGGCGCGGCGACGTCGGAATCACTGAAGCGATGTCAAACCATTAAAAATCTCAGAATAAGAATGAGAACATTTAATTATTTGAATAATTTGCCTTTTATCCAAATATGGGAGTGCTAAATTGCAAATGAAAAAAATAATACAAAAAATTGAATAATACTGAGACTTAGACGTGACTTTGACATTTAATTATGTCGATCAACATCTTTTTACGAACCATTGTTCTCACAAAACTTATACCGAATATACTTTGTGAAATTGAAATAGAAAGTTTATGAAATAAAGAAAAGCTCCTCTGTAACAATACAGAGGAGTATTTATTAAAGGCCGGATATTAACTTTGTATTCAATCTTGTTTTGACCGAGGGCGCTTAGAATCTACGCCACATTAAAATAATTGTGAAAAACAAAGCAAGACATAAAAATATATTATCGTTTGTACTATCGTGCTCGCGAAGTTAATTATTATTATTATTTATTTATTTATTAGCACACTTAACAGATTACAAACACAAAAAGAGAAATAAATTAATCATACAAATATAAGAGCCGGTCTAGTCTGCAATCCTAAAACAAGTATGCCTAAAAGCTACATTAGTTACAAAATCAGAAGCTAGGGTACACTATAAATACAAGAATAAAAAGTGATAGATAATTGCAACAAAACAAATCAAAACAGAAATTAAATAATTACAAAAGCATGTTAGTTACTTACTTCTAGGTGTATTAGTATTTGCCGCCGAAACTTGTACAGCGAAAAGTTAAAGATATCAACGTCCCTGTTAGAGACTAGGACTTCATTGTATTGGCGACACATTCTGACCATGGGATTATAAAAAGATGTGTTATTCGAGTAAACCTGTAGGGTGAATGTATTATAGTTACGATTTCAAGACCTAAAACGCGTATTAAAGTTAAGTAAAGAAAGAAGGCTAGGGAGAGTCGAGAAGACCATGGATTATTTTGTACAGTAATACAAGATTAATGTAATCGCGGCGTACACTAAGTGAGGTCACATGGAAATATCTTATGCGCTCGTTGTAGGAAGAAAGCGTTCGGCCCACACCACGTCTTTAAATGTTAATGATCCACAACACGTTAATGATCGAGTGGCAATGTTATGCCAAATGTAGTTTTCCTATACTTTATCCGTAACATCTTTATGTTCCCTCGCAGTCATCAACAATCAACAAAAGATTTTTCTAGCAGCAATGCTGCTTATGAAGCCTGATTGAGCTTTCTGGTTTTCTTTTATAATTGACAATGGTCACCAAAGGAAAGAACTAGTGAAGTAGAGAAGAAAAAGCAGGAACAAAAAGAAGAAACTGGGGTTCGAGATTTGGAGAAAAACGCCAACGGTATATTCACTATGGAACCCTACGTTGACACGTGAAGATGGTCTTCCTGATGTCCAAGTCCAAGTTGAGTAGCAGCTGAGGTCTAGGTATCTCGCCGACGTTGTCGCAAGTACGTCCATTTGTCGCACTTAGGTAGGTTTCCTTCGCTTCGGTTCTCTTCGAAGTGATCGCTTTCGTACCTCGTATTGAATTGGCGTGACATGCACTTGATCGCCTTTTTACGCCTATATGGATGGAGGTCTACATCATGCTCGAATATTCTCCATATAATATTATGACGAATTTATTTCGATGACTGGAAATGTCGAGGAATCGGTAAGTGTTATAAGTGCATTTTTCAAATTATCCTGAGTTTTGGACTGTTTCTGTATTTGTTATAAAATATAGTGTAGTTGAGTTAGTATCTCATAACCCAAGTCTCAAACTTAATTTTGGACTAGCTTAATCAGTGTTATTTGTCCCTATATATTTATTTATTAATATAACTAAGTTGAAAACCGGCGAAATTGGGCATAAGGCCTAGTTGCGCTTGCACTATTCTGACTTATTTCTATACGATAATATTCTGTGTCTATCTCGTTTGTGACACTATTTAGGCTGTAGTTTTATGACCGACCGACTGCCTAACATCAATCCTTACTGGAAATGCACATTTTTATGTTTCAAAATTTTGTTACTGGCTCCCGACTTCTCGTAACTGACATCAATGGCAGAAAGAGTTTTTTTTAAATCATATTTTAATGCGTTTTTTTTTCAGATAATCCACCGAGACCTGGCAGCTCGCAACGTGCTCATCACAGAGGAGAGGACTTGCAAAGTGGCTGACTTCGGGTTCGCGAGGGACGTCGGCGGGACGCATGTGTACGAGAGGAAGAGTGACGGCCGACTGCCTATAAGGTTATTCTATAAATCAATTGATGCTCCGAAAATATTTTCGAATTATATTTAGTGCCAGTTACAGTAAGATTTATAGAAAAAAACAACTACTGTAACAAGCACAAGATGATATTAAAAAATCGCAGGGTGACGCTGGTAGTTAGAACTGATGTAGGTACATTATGAAATGCAATAAATTAATAAATTGTAATTGAAATTAAAACGAGCACAGGATTGAGATGAATGGCATATACTAAGAGAGTATAGAGGTTTCTTGGCAGAATATGTAGACCGATAACGATAATGTTCGTTAAAATCTATAAAGGGAAAAGGAAAAAAACAAATAAGTATAAAGGAGATGGCTACAATGATATTGTAGACCATAATTCTTGAAACCACTTCTGTCTTGCAACTATTGGCTTCCTAGATCTATAGGATCTCTTAACACAGAAAACAACTGTAAGAGTCAGGTCAGACCGAGAGGAGCGCAGCGGAGAGGATTTTTAATGACACTCAAGCTTACTCGCATCTGGCACTTTATGCCAATAGTTTAAAGTTTATTTTGAGTGTTTTATAAAATCCTCTCTGTTGCGCTACTGTCGATCTGAACTGACCCTTACAAATCACTGATATTGTCTACTTATTTCCAGATGGATGGCACCCGAGTCGCTCTATGACGACATATTTAGCGTTAAGTCGGACATCTGGAGCTTCGGCGTTCTCTTGTGGGAGATCGTGACGCTAGGCTCCACTCCATACCCTGGGCTATCTGCGGGAGACGTCATGAAGAAGGCAAGTATTACCTTCGTTCTTATCTCAACGCATTCCCTGTTGCCTTCTGAGCAGTACTATTTTGGAGCTTGGAGTGCCGTTTCCCGCTTTTACTTCTCCAAAGATACCTTATAAAGGTACCCTCATAAGCAGGGTTTGGACGGTTTAGGTTAACCTAACCGAAATAATCTGTTATTAATCCAATTGGAAATGGGTTAACATATGTTTTGTTTAACCGAAATAGCCTGTTAACCTTTAATTGCGGTTAACTTTAACTGAATCGACATATAGGTTTTCTGCATGATAATACACGTTTTTCATTCCTCGTCACATGGTCACTGTACCTATTCCTACAAAAGCGCTTGCATGACTCTATCAAATGACTGCGCATCCCCGAAAACCTAATTAACCTATTCAGATAACGGTTACTGTTACCCTTATGGTGTGGGTTAACCGAATCAAAGGATTAACCGAAAAAGGGTTAACGCCTTGTATGATATACCTTATCTAGGTATATTTGGAAAAGTAAGCTCCGATAACATGCATGTTGATGGTCACGCAAGGGTGCTTATTACTAAGACTCCGCTGTCCGTCCGCCCGCCTGTGGATCTGTCTGTCTGTCACCAGGCTGTATCTCATAAACCGTGAGAGCCAGACAGATGAAATTTTCACTGATGATGTATTCTTGTTGCCGCTATAATGACAAACACTAAAAACAAAATAAAATAAATATTTACGTGGGGGCTCCCATACAACAAACTTGATTTTGTATAGATACATAGATTCAAAGATTCACATGTTTATTCAGTAATTAGACCTTTACAGGCACTTTAACACGTCAATAAGTATAATTTACGGTACGTTTAAAGCATATTAAATTTTAATTTATAGATTAAGATACGGAACGGAATTATTCGTGCGTGAGTCCGACTCGCACTTGGCCGTTTGAAGTTAGAAAGTCTAGACTATTGGGTCTTATGACACTAGGGTCGGTCTAAGTTGTCAGTAATAAAAATTAATCAAAATTAATTAAATAAAATAATTTTCATATTCTATGTCAGATGTATAATGTGCTTAATAATCCCCTTGCCCCTGAACACCTCAAGTCAAGTTTTCAATTTATATCTTCCACTCACAAAAGAATCCTGCGTTCTTCTAATAGTCTGATCCTTTTTATTCCTTCTCACCGTAGTTTTCATCTCTGGAACGCGCTTCCCGAATCCATTCAAACCGCTCCTAGTCGCGCTAGTTTTCAGTCACGCGTGTTTAAGTACTTCTTGGCCGATGTAGATTTAAAAATTGCTGCATATGTTTATATTTATATATCGTACATATTAGTATCGTATATGTCACGTATATTATTTTGTATGTATATAGGAAATATTATAATATTGTATTTACCTTTTCTATGTACCATATTTTTATCTTGCAACCCACATTTAGACAATCTGTATAACCCAAAGGTTGACTGGTAGACAACACTTTTAGCGTTAAGTTCGCCTATTGTTCTGTACAATTAGTATTTGATGAACAATAAAGATTACATAAATATTTTTTTTTTTCTCTATGGAAATATTATACCAACCCACAATCGGCAAGTTATATACTAAAATGTGTACATATTTTATCTCTTTATTGAGTTATAATTCCAATATGTAAAGTTCTGATATTGTAGCAAAAATATCCATATTTTCTGGAAAAAATCTGTTACAGTAACAATAACAAAAAATCTGTAGCTTGGCGTTTTACACAGTTTTTACATATTGTCATAATGTTGAATCGCCCGTTGTAATGTCTGCAATTTCTCCTTAACTGTGTCGACTCGACCTGCCATTTATTATGCCCACGTGTGATCACACGTACTCAGCTCTCCAATGGAGAAAACGTGACTAGGCTTCAGTGATGGATCCCAGAGATGTTTCATTGAACAATGTACTACAGTTTACATTAATTATCACATCTCTTACTCCTTCGGGACGTTGGTCCCGGTGAGCTATGTCTGTTTATTTAGGTAGCTTGATAAATGCGAAAAAATGAAAATGAAAGATATTTATTCAATCACTTACAATGGTTACAAAATGTGTCTGGAACCTCCATTTAAGTACATAATACACTTATGTTTGGATTATCCGCTCTTTTTTAGTTCACTTTATGTATGTTATTAATTATAAATAAAAGTAATTTAATTCGGTTTTTGCAAAATTTAATATATAGATACAACAAATAATTATCATAAAAGTAGCACAAATGGGTCATGCAAAGTGAATGTGTGCATGTTTCATTCAAGTGTGTGTATGGATTAAGTGTGTGACTACAGGGATGGTCACTACTACATTTTAGAGAGGGAATAAATAATAAAAATATTATTATTACTTATTTTGGTCACAAAGGCTGACAATAACAAACATTAAAAGTAAAGTTAACATAGGTACCTACTATTATTTGAAATATCTGTTATAATAAAAACTTAAAATACTAAATAAAATCTAAATGAAAACGTAAATCAAAATAAAATAAACAAAACTAAATATTAAATACCAAATACAGAAGTATCAAACCATAATAAACTTATCAATTAATAACAGAGTAAAAACTGAAAAAAATCTAACTGAATACGTATAAATTGACGTTATATATACGTATAAATTGACGTTCTTTTCGTTCATTCTTACTAGTACCATTGATATATGGTGGGCTTTTATAATCTTCGCAGGAAGAAAAGTGGCTATCTAAATCTTAGCGGATAGGAACTTGATCTATTTTATTTTCTCCCGAATCACTATGAAACTCAGATTAAATACCTTTATACAACATTAATTTATTTTCGACATTACTATACTATTTATTACTTACAAATACAATATGTCTTTCTTATTGTCTATATTATTTGCAATGGGTAGTCCCATTGCCACCACTAACCCATAGTTATCAAAATTTAAATCAGAATGCAACATTTTAAATATATCAATATAAACAGTAGCAAATATTATAAGGGTTTCCAAAATGAATATCAAATATCTGTTTGCAAATTAATACCAATTCCGAAAGTTCAATTAATTTTATCAGGTCGCTTTGTTGTACGATCAAACAGTCTGTTGGTTTACCATAAAACAAGAGCTATACAAACATTTAATACAAAAATGAATCTCAGTTTTTATCGAGAATGCAACAAACACTTTTGTAGCCAGATTCTAGCCATATACAAAACGTTATCTATTTTGATTCGAAACGTTATTTATATGAAAATTGTCATAATCGTGGTATTTGGGGTTTATTTGAGTCTATTTGCTTGTATAAATAAACAAATGGATTTTTATTTGAATATTTGTTAAATATTAGATTTATATTCTATCGGACAATTACAACGTATGTATGCAAATATTTTTAGAAACGGTCTTCTCTTTAATTCTTGTTTTCAAATACCCTTAGAAGTGTCATACCAGATATTTATCACTCTTATCTTTGGCTTTTTTGGCTTATTCCTATGATTTGACCCTTATTTCATCGATCTTATTGTATAGTATCTGCGTAAGCAAAAGAAGCTACTTTCTGAATCGGGATCTCTCTAATATAGTTCTTTCATGTTTTTGGAGAATTTCGTTCTGTCAATTTCTTCAATTACCTATCATTCAGATTCAGATTATTTTATTCTCTGCTTTTTCTTCTTTTCTTGTCTTGTCCCTATTTGGAGTCGACACTATATTATGTCAACTGCCTCCATAATTTATAATTTTCTGTCCTTCACATCTCTGTACTAACCCGCCTTTCTGCCATACCCGATCTCACGCATTCTTGACACGTCTTTCTCGGCCTTTCCCTTCCTCTACTTTCAAGTCGACCATTTTTTTTAGCCAGGTGTCCGATATTCTTGCTCATTACGTGACCATGCCAGGTCAGGCGATAACATTACCATACCGATTTATTCCTTTAATAAATGTTCCATTTATCTATACAGGTCCGAGATGGCTACCGGCTGGAAAAGCCAGAACATTGCCGCCGGGAGTTATACAACATCATGTACTATTGCTGGGAGGCGGAACCGCCCAGCAGACCAGACTTCAAAGAAGTAGTGGCCATGTTGGAAAGATTGCTATGTACCGAGACTGACTACATCGAGTTAGAACGGTTCCCCGACCATTCGTACTACAACCTGCAGGAACTTGACGGCGAAAAAGTCTAAGAGGTAAGCAAGGCTTGAAATACCGGTATTTATGGGAACCGGTACCATTGACTTTAGTGCTGTACCGGTTCCAGATTTAGTGCCTGTACTATCTGTACCGGTATTATTTTTCTGTTAATATCGGTTCTATACTGGTACCAGAGAGAGAAAGCAGATACCAGCAGCTACAAGTATCAAGCAGATAGCTAGCAGGTACCTAAGTTACCTAAGGTACCTGTACTAGTACCTGTACCTGAAGGAGTACCACTACCCGTCTAGTACAGGTACCCAGGTACCGAAATGAATAGAATCTCTGAATATCGGTACAGAACCTGTACTTTTCCGCCGGTACCGGTACCAAGCCTTGGGGGTAGGTCGATTTGTATTTGTACTTAAAGATAACTATTTATTTATTATCCTTCTGTATTTATTGCTTTCTTCAATAGATTTGGAACTACTAGATATTGGTATCGAAATTTTATCCATTAAGGGGATGAATTTATCGGGGTCTAGTGCTGCCCCCATTTAAAATAAATCATTTGAAAGAAAACGGAGATATCATTTAAAACTGTCTTGATCAGACCCTAGATAACCCTTCAAACTATTTTATGAACTACTGTTTACTGTTTGAAGTGAGAACATGAAGCTTTTCTACGCACATACGTCAAAAGTGGCCGTTTTTCGCAATTATGCGTAGAAAAGCTTCACGTTCACACTTTAAACTGTAAACCATAGTTCATAAAATAGTTTGAAAGGTTATCTAGGGTCTGATCGAGACAAAATCAATGAAATCTCCGTTTTCTTTAAATAGATTTATTTCAAATGGGGACCCCGGAAAATTCAGGTAGCCCCTTAATGAAAAATCTGCAGCATCCTGACGCACACATCATGCCGTAAAACATACTTGACGCTGTAGCTTCGTTGTTTCATTTTAATGTTACGAAACTGGGGTTCGAGATTCAGAGAAAACGCCAAACTTCGTATGAGAGCCTATATTCCTTACGGAACCCTAGGTGTACACGTGAAGATAGTCTTCCAGATGTCCAAAGTTCAAATCGCGTAGCAGCTGAGGTCCAGGTATCTCGCTAAGGTTGTCGCAGGTACTTTCAGTTGTCGCACTGAGATAGGTTTCCTTCGCTTCGATTCTCTTCCAAGTAATCGCTTCAGTAGCTCGTATTGAACTGGCGTGGTGCGCACTCGATCGCCTTTTTATTTTCGCCGGTATAGAGGTCTACATTATTCTCGAATATTCGCCATACTAGACGAATGTATTTCGATGACGGTGAAACGTCAAGGCGCCGCCGGTGTGTGTGAGAGTTAAGGTTCTGTTCGCGAAAATTCTGCATTTATCTCGTTCGCGACAGTAATATAGTAATGAAGGACAACATTGGTTATCGCTATCCCAGATTAGTTCATTAAAAAACTATAAATTCGATTGTGATATTGAGATAAAAACATCCGATGTCTTCGTAGTGAATAGGATTCGTTTTAGAGTTCTGGGCTTAAATCTCTCATTTAGGAATTATTCCGGTCTGATCCGTTTGGATCCATTGACAATTATGTATTGTGATTACTTTTGTCCGACCGGATTCACTATAATATTAACTAATCCGGTCTGATCCCCTACCTTTTTTCGTCTTACAGGTAAGTACAGTCAAGAGAAAATTAGTTGTCGATTAAAAATAATTAGTTTTTATGTGTTATATTTATAGATAATCATTTATTTGCATCTTCATAAAATTGTAAATAACAAACCAATGTAAAATCAAATACTAAAAAAATAACGATTTTCTATTGTATATTACGCCCCACTGTTTTCCAGATAAAAAAATACTAACGTAGATAGAGAAGATACACCAGATCAAAAAAACATTTATAGTAGATCAACAAATATTTTGTTCCTGGTTGTACCAAAAATATGTTTTGGTATCCGACCGGAATACAATATTTAATTATTATTTCTAATACTCTGGACTTAAGGCTGGAATAAAAAATAATTAAAATAAAACGGATCCACTAGGGTATCAGATTTTGGGGATCAGACCGGAATGGCTCTCATTTAGAACGTGTTCGGGTATTACTTCCCATTTTTTATAGATAGGCAGTTGTAATTTATTTATAGCCTAGTTTAATATTCTATAATATATTATTATAGCCTATAGCGACTCTTAAATATATTAACACAGCGGGTGTTTGAGTTGTGAGTTCTTATGTAAAATTAGCATTCTTCGTAGATTACAATCTTTACACTAAGAATTATATTAATATTATTTTTTTTACAGATTTGGCAGAATCACGACAGGAATATTAGTACATCTGAAAAATAAATGTCGGAGAATCGAAGTCCTAAGTGCTAGTTTAGTCTAAGTAACTAGTGACTAAAACTGTGTGTACCTATGTAACTTAAGATGATTGGGTTGTGCAAAAGTGTAAAAAAGACATTTTAAGTAAGTACTTACATTTAAAAGTGGAGGCAAGATCAAAGATCTTATGTATGTAAACCTAAGTTTCTGGAAAAATCGTAATTTTTAACTTAAAAAAAGATAAAAATAAAAAGAGATTATTTCTGCAGTTTTTGTATTTTTGATAGTAACTAGTCCATAGTATGGTAAGCAAGCCCTAAATTTATTTATAAAAGTGTCTTTATTTTTTGAATACAGCTTTTATTGTCTCAAAGAAAAATAAAAAAAATACAATTGAAAAACTATATTTCTCAGCATCTTACATTCTTTTTATGTGACAGTAAAATTTGCTTTAAAATCGTAGTTTTTGGTATAATTACTGATAATTTAACTGTATTGTATTTATAAACTGTAAGTAGGTAGGTAGATAACTAAGTGTAACATTTTTTAGAGTGTAATTTTATGTATATAAATCATATTATAAAAGAAGAGACGCAATAAAAAGTTCTTTTTTTTAAATTATATTTAAGCTTTCCTATCTTATTTTTCATAAACTCAGTTGACTTACTCTCTGGGGTTATCCCAAACCGTCAACTTTGCAGTCTTTATGTAGTAAGGGTTAATATGAGCACAGAACAATAATATACCTACTATTACATTTAAAGATGATATAGATAACGAAGCGACGCGTCGCCCTAACGTAATCGTCAAGACGCGACGTGATATTTTATCTACTGGTTAGATTTTGATTAATATTTTCCCTTTAAATTATATTTAAAGCCCTATGGTTACGGATGTAAACGCACGGTAGTGCGCAGGCCAAGTTCCAGCAACAGGCCGCGCGCATGCCGTGCACTATTTACACGAACCGTTTCGACCCACTTTTGACCTTTCCTGTAGCTCAGTATCTATTGCAAGTACAGAGATAAAATTGTATCTACGTAATTATATATTAGTACTAAAGCAGTATGCCAAATTTCATAAATATAGCTTCAGTAGATCCTGAAATACGACCTTGTGAAAATAGCTAATTTTGGCACTGACTGACTGACTGACTCACTGACCGGTAATCAAAACCTATAGGCCACTTTCAATTGTTCTAGCGTTATGAAATTTGGCACGCAGGTCGTGTTTTATATGTAGATTAACAAAAAATTAAGAAATTTAAGAAATCGGTCAGGTGTGAGTTGACTCAACCGAATATCGAATTTTTGATAAAAATATTTATGAACCAGTGATACAATGAGAATACGATGAGAAGGGGGGGGGACGATGAGAGAGGGAGGGGGTATAAAATATTGTCATGTATATATAATGCACATACAGGTTTTCGTGCTGTACGTAACACTTGTATAATTAAATGTATTATTTATATAATTAAATTAACTTATTTATATAATTACATTAATGGTAAAGTGAATTTCGGCCAGATGAACTGTTGACGTGATATATTAATAAGGATAAGGTGGCGGGTAGTGGCTGGATGCGGAAGGCGGAGGACTGGGTGTGGTGGCGAGTCTTGGGAATGGCAAATGTTTACCAGTGGTTGAGGCTGTTGATGAAGATGATTATGATCGATTTTAAAGTGCATCTAAATTGGTATTGGATTGGATTTCAACCCTTTTTTAGGCGAATAATTGGCTGAAAGGAACTTGGCCCTCTTTTTAACTGGTATGTTTTTGGTGAAAAGCCACTTAAAGAAGAAGATGGGTCTGTAGTTGGGAAAGGGAATCAAAATAGTGACGGGTTGCTAGCCGCATCGTCTACTGACGTGATTCAGACTATAATAATAAATAAATAAAATAAAGTCGGGTTAGATACATTATTCAAAACTCAAGAACGGCTGGAATAATTTAAAACCGACGTTTCTTTTGGGATTGGATTGGAATGGATTTCCTCTTTCTTTCAGGACATTCTCACAGGGTGCAGAGATCGCAAGAACTCGCGGGAACAGCTGGTAGATAATAAAATATTCCATCAAAATCAAAGACCCGAGATATCTCACATAGTTGTTGGTTTAGGTCCCTATAATGCAAAAGAAAGGGTAAATAATCCCTGAGCTCTCAAGACAAAATAGAAAAATGTGACGGCTTTTATCCGAAAAGGTAGTAAATGTTTTTGGCATAAAGAATCTTCAAGTGTGGGTTTCTTTTTTAGTCCACCTTTTTTTTAATAAATGTGCTAATACTGCTCATGTAGCATGGCACAGTTGATAAACCCAGATAAAGTTTATATCGCAGGGCGGAATAGTGCCATCCTGCTCGTTATTACTACGTAGAGCGAGATAGTGAGAGATGATACCGCTCGATAAACGATGTGTTGCCGGCGCTATTCTAGTTCTACGGAGGCTGCTAACAGCTTTTCATGAAGCCTTGCATGAAGGTGTCGATCAAGCAAAACATTTAAAAAATCGAAACGAAAATTAATTGGGCAGAAAAAAACCAATAGCTCATGATTTCATCATAAACAAATATAAATTATACCTACTCGCATTATAAAAATGCTCCAAATAAAATTATTAATGCTCTTGAACATTGAAATAATGAGTTTCTTTCAACTACGCACAATATACAATAGGAATGTTTACTTCGTTTTTCTTTTGTGTTATAGTCATAGTAAAAGTCCCAATACAAGAAAATTTAAATTTATTTCGCAAATTGCTTGTCAGAATTCAATATAAAGCGGAAATGTAAAACTTACTCTTGGCTGCCAACTTAAAATACAAATAAAAGAAGTAGACTTGCTTCAAACACGAACAGAATTAAAAGTCGACAACTTACTTCCGGATTTAGTTCTGGTCTATTTTTATCTATTTGTATCTTTTGCGGCAGTCTCGGTTTTTTGATTTCCAAGTAATTTTAGTAAGTTTTCATTATAACTATAATACCTCGGCGACCTCCGTGGCGTAGTGGTCACCATACTAGTCTGCCACCCAGAGGTCCCGGGTGCGTATATAGAAAAACTTCTTCAATACGTCCCCACCGGCTAAGACGAACTGAATTAGTATAACTCTTTTTTTCTTACTATAAACATGTGTAAATGCTCCTCCAATATGTTTCAGAGAGTGATGTACTGCAGTAGAGTTACAAGTCATATCACGCTGCGCAAAGTAGGGTATAACTTAATCCTGTTCGTCAACGTGAGACTGATACTAAAGGAAGACTAAGAATAACTCTTTATATTTTTCTGGTTAAAAGATAGAGTAGGTTTGCAGTATGATAAATAAAGCAAATACAGTACGAAATAAGAATAAGAGCTTAATTGGTAAGAATTATTTTATGAAAGTTTTTTTCACATGGTTTGTTATTTTCAATATTAAAAGCTATATTGTGGGATCGTTTTTTGGCACTTCGACTTTCTAATGTGGTAGGACGCCCAACTTGGATCCTTTCTCCTGATATTCCCCTGTCTTTACGTCGCGCAATGGAAGTTGGTTGCACTTTGATCTCTCTAGATCTCCTGCTCATAGTTTTTTGACACATGAGAGACATAATTTGGGATGGCATTTGTAAGTTTCAAGAACTGCGGTAACAAAGAAAAAATATAAATATAAATTATTCTAAGGTGCCACAAATATTATTTTATTTATTCCTAAGTAGGCATCTAACTGTAATTGTGGTATGTTGCTTGTATTTACGTCACTTTAAAGAACTTGGCCAATGCGCGTGAACTGATCTTTATTTTATTAAGTATATTGTTATAATTGTGATGCCTTCTTCATCGATAGGCATGTTAAAAAGTTATAATACTCTCGCCGGCGATAGTGCTATCGCTTGTTCAGACATAACTTAATTGAAAAAAACGAGATAGAAAATACGCAATAATATACTGAGTGCGTGTGGTAACAATATCGGCATAAAGAGACGTATCGAATTAGCTTTTCTAAGACAATTTTATGATTTAAGTATTTAGAAATCCTACGCTAATACGTCACGCGAGCTTGACGAATAGGATGAGGGTTTCTAGTACATCTAAATACATATTAACTTAGAAATCCTAGTCCAGTACATCACTCTCTGAGACGTATTGGAGTAGCATAGACGCATGGTTACAGTTACACAATGCTAATTCAGTTCGTCTTAGCAGGCGGAGACGTACTGAAGTAGCATTTCTATATACGCGTCCCGGGTTCGATCCCCGGTCAGGGCAAGTTGGAAAATGGCCTTTTTTAAATTCTCCTGGGTCTTGGATGTTTATCTATATCTATATGTATTTGTTATAAAATATAGTATCGTTGGTTTAGTATCCCATAACACAAGTCTCGAACTTACTTTGGGGTTAACTCAATCAGTATTATTTGTCCAAATTAAAAAAATGTATATAAAAAAAAACATAAATAAAAGTATTTGCGACATAACATTTATTATCGGCTATCGCGCAATTATAGACTGGAAATCCATTAGCTGAAATTCGGATGCTGATTTTTTTACCGACTTCCAAAAAGGTGGAGCTTTTTTAGGGTTCCATACCTAAAATGTAAAAACGGGACCCTATTACTAAGACTCCACTGTCCATCCGCCCGTCTGTCTGTCTGTCACCATGCTGTACCTCATGAACCGTGATAGCTAGACTGTTGGAATTTTTACAGATGTTTTATTTCTGTTGCCGCTGTAACAACAAACATTAAAAACTTAAGGGGGCTCCCATACAACAAAAGTGATTTTTTTTGCTCGATGCTAATAAGCATCAGGTAACGCTTGAAATATTCACAGAATAATTAATTGTATATTTACTTTAAAAACAAACAATTAAGTTAGTATAAAATAACCGTTTAAGGGGGGCTCCATAACAACAAACGTGTTTTTTTTTTAAATAATGTTACGATACTCTTTCTGCGCAAGTCCGACTTGCACTTGGCTGGTTATTTATGTATGTTGAATTGTTCACCGATTATTCGAAAACGCCTGGACCGATTTGAAAAATTCTTTTTAGTATGAAAGGACATACTTGTTAGGCGGTCTCATAAAAATTTTATTAAAATCGGTTGTATAGTTTAGGTGTGAAGTCGGTTTTTAGTATTGATATATTATTAATATACATTGCTTTGGGACTTTAAGAGGAGTGAGTTTGGGCCCCTGAAGTTGTAATTGGCCCTTTTTTTAAACAAGCTAGAGTATGCTTAAGGCGGCCTTTCGATCGCTCAAGTCAACGCGAGCATGGTTTGAAAAGCTTGTTGTTTCATCCAGGGCAATGTTAGAAAAAGAAGCAAAGCAAAAAGAGAGAGATAGCGCCTGACGGCTCGGTTTGCATTCTATTGAGCGAAATTAGTAACGTAAAGTTTAATTATTAACTGTAACTGAATCAAAATTAACTAGATATTCATAGGGTGCGATAATTTCTTCAAACGTGTTCCAGGTGATACGTTTATCAGTAAGCATTGAAGGGTGTGAAATATTTTTTTTTAATAAAATTTTCTTGGTATTTTTAAGGTTTGTATCGAAATATTTTATTACCTTAACAATTTATGAGTACTTTATGAACGGACAATTCGTTGGTAAAATTTGTGCAAAAAAACAGAGTTTTAGAGACATATACTGAATAAGTTTTAAAGAAAGATCTGTTACCACGCCGTATCACGTACGAGCGTTTGTATGAAGAGTAACACAGGTTGTCCGCTCTTAAACTGAAAGTACATACTAATAATAGAATGATTAGTAAGAAAAGTCTGGCAACTGTAGAGTTGCCTCCCTGCCCTCTTAGTTCAAAAGATTCAAAAATATATCATAAGGTACCTCAGAAAATAATGCATCTCTTTGTTCAAAATCTTTAAAATAAATTCAATCATTTGTCAATGTTACGTGTCAGTAATGAAAGTCACATTTCAAGCTAAGGGATTTTCTGTAGGTTTTACGTAAATCAAAAGAATTTATCGTAAATAAGTACCACATTAGAGTAAAATATTAGTTTCATGAATGAAGTACTTCACACAAACTTACTTATGTTATTCTGTGTTCTTCAGTTATCATGCTGCATCATACAAACGTTAGTACATAGACCTAAAAATTTGTTTACCTTCTAAATGTATGGGTTACTTTAGCCAAATTGTTTACTTTTATGCAATGACGAATACTATTAACAGATTCAAATCAAAGTTTGTGTTCCACTTTCACTCTTCGCCAGCTGAATGGATTGGAATGAAATTTAGCATGCATGTTTATATTCTGTTATATTGCCTGAATCAACATATGGGATACTTGTAGGTACTTGCTATCCTGGGATGACGTGACGTTCCGTGATGGGATCATTAAAAATTATACCACGCCGCGGTATCATCAGCTAGTATAAAATACAAGTAGATAGTAAGTTATGTACATGAAACGAATGCTGTACTATGCCAGATATGCCAGGCCCCAGCTTATATATATATATATATATATATATATATATGTATATATATATATATATATATATATTAAATAAACTATTTCAAAAAAATTGTCTTGATGTCGCAAAAGAAGTTATATGATATCTGATTTTATAACCAAAGATGCAGAAGACCGTCCAAAGTGGAGATTCAAAGATTCAAATGTTAATTCAGTAATTAGACCTTTACAGGCACTTTTACACGTCAATAAGTTTAATTTACGTTACGTGTAAAGTATATATAAATATAATTTTTTTTAAAGAAAAGCTACCGATGCCAGCCCTTCGTTACGACCACTGCTGAGAAGAAACGCCGAAAGAAACCCATTTTTACAGTATTGGTCGCCTACTCGCCAGAAGGGCTTTGTCGTATTATTATTATTGTCTTTTAATTAATAAATACTTATAATATAATACAATGTTAACACAGTATAACACGTAACGCTTGCTAACAAGTAAACAAATATAAATTGTGTAATAAAAATATTAAGTAGTCAAAAAAGCGAAGAACAAGCCAGTACCCGGACATAAAAAAAAACTATAGGTCTTATCATTTTCTATTATAAAATTTTATAAAGCTCAGATCAAAGATAAGTACCTACTCGAGTTATCTTTGAACATGGATAGATAACACAAAGTCACAAAAGAACGAATCGGCTAAAGTAGCTTATTTTTCTCGCATGTTCAATGAAAAAGAACTCAATGATTTAACAAACATATATGTATGTAGTGAAAAAGTGTCTTTCCATGGCGACGAAAATGACGGAGAGGTAGCCGAAAAAGTGTTATGAAACACCTTGGCCTGAACAACGTCAATGCCTGTGATCAAAGCAAGTGGCGCCGCATGGTTCAGAAAGCCGACCCCATGAAGCGGGAAAAGGCGAGGAAAAAGAAAATAAATAAATAATAATACGGGAACAAAACACACACCCACAGATTGTGGTAGCTCCAAAGTAAGTTCGAGACTTGTGTTATGGGGTACCAACTCAACGGTACTATATTTTATAACAGATAAAAATCCAAGAACCAGGCCAATCAGAAAATGGTCATTTTACATCTTGACTTGACCGGGGTCGGATCCGGGACCTCTTGAGTAGCGGTCAGGTATGTTAACTATTACGCCACGGAGTTCGTCAAAAAGAAGAATGATTTAACAAAATAAATATGTACCTATTATGTTACTTTCAAAGTGCAGACCTTCGCCAGAGATGTTAATTAGGAATAAAAATTTTCTAGTGACGTCTGCGAAGACGAGGTCTTTCGCAATCGATACGTCTTCACTTTTCAAGGAACGTCCCTTAAGGGGCTACATGAATTTTCCGGGGTCCAGTGCTGCCCCCATTTGAAATAAATCTATTAAAAGAAAACGGAGATTTCATTTAAAATTTTGTCTTGATCAGACCCTAGATAACCCTTCAAACTATTTTATGAACTATTGTTTACAGTTTCAAGTGAGAACGTAAAGCTTTTCTACGCACAATTGCGAAAAACGGCCACTTTTGGCGTATGTGCATAGAAAAGCTTCATGTTCGCACTGCAAACAGTAAACAGTAGTTCATAAAATAGTTTGAAAGGTTATCTAGGGTCTGATCAAGACAAAATTTTAAATGATATCTCCGTTTTCTTTCAAATGATTTATTTTAAATGGGGGCAGCACTGGACCCCGGAAAATTCATGTAGCCCCTTAATAAACCAGCCGATTCTTCTTCTGGCTCCTGAGTATTAATGTTCACTCAAAACTTAATTTTCTTCGGGCTAGCGTTGTACAAAAATATTCGTAGTCTAATGTTAAACTGTTAAAAACAAAGTAAGTATTCATGAACGTCAAGATGACGGGACACTGCACGGTTTTACGAATATCATTTAAATCTCAGTAGTAATACATGGTAATATCACAGAATTAGTACTAGTACTCACGTAGTAATATATCAAAAGGAAGAAAAAATATATCGGCTATTTCTGTTTACCTGCATATTATAAAAGTTTTTTGAGGAAATCGGCAAAAATCCGAATCATATTTAATCTAGGATTCCAATAATATATAAGTCAATGTTATTATAATAGGCGTCTTGAAAATAAGGGCCAGAACAGACGGGGCGCAAGTTGCGCCGCGTAACAGCTAGTGATGGGCGGTGCATAATTACTAAATCAACCCATTTGAATATTTACTCAGTAGATTGAGTAGATTGAGTATCCGTATTTATCCATTTGGTGACTAGACTAATTTATATGAGTTGCGACTCATATTTATATCCATTATTTCATGTTTTCAAGACAATTTTTAAACTTAAATCTAGTTTACACTTGCAATTCTTGTCAAAAAGTGTGTGCATACGCTATAATATGCTTAAAATGTAGGCAAACGTTATATGCGACGCTAAAATATATGAAAATACCATACTAATCATACACTGAAAGTAGGCTTCTTTGACTTATTATCATTTTTTGCTGGGAGGTGTGCAAAGAAGTAATTATATGTTAAAATAAGTAAACAGACATCAAATGCGATGTCAATATATGAGCACGCTCTATTTACTCTATTTATTAAATCTAGTGAGTAAATACTCAAATGGGTAGATTGAGTATTATCCACTGCCCATCTCTAGCTGTTACGCGACGCAACTTGCGCCCCGTTTGTTCCGGCACTAACCCTCCGGCTGTCACCGCAACCAAGTTTTACAAATAAAACCTTTCAAAAAGTAGGTATACATGTTGCCTTTAATGTTTATTACTAGGGAGTAAGTAGAAATTAGCTAAGTCCTAAAACTATGACATTACTATGTAATGTAGGGAGAAAACAATAAAAAAACTTTACTCAATTAGGCTGACATTGTTATTCTAACATGGCATACTTAGCAGTTCATTATCTTCAGTATACAAGTATGAACTGCTAAGGAAAACATCGCCTAAAGCAAAGTTATGTAAAACGAGTTTCCGAGAAAAATTATACTGATTTATATTATCGTAGGTTTGAAAACATTTTGTGGACAAATACTATAATTATTTTGTACTAGCTGCGCCCCGCGGTGTTCCAGTGTGTTAATCCAGGGTGTCAGCTTCCTGTTTACCTAAAAATAAAAAGTAGCCTATGTTTTAATCCAGGGTGTCAGCTTCCTGCATACCAAATGTTTATCAAAATTGGTCCAGCCGTTTGCGCGTGAAGAAACAAACATACACATATGCATACACTCATAAACACACTACAGCTGTACCCCGCGGTGTTACCCGCAGGGTTAAAAAGTAGCCTATTTGTTAATCCAGGGTGTCAGCTTCATCAAAATTTTATCAAAATTGATCTAGCCGTTTGCGCGTGATGAAGAAACAAACATACACACACACACTCACAAACTTTCACCTTTATAATATAAGTGTGATGATTTATGACGAGCTTAGCATTGATAAGCATTGGTTAAGGCACTTTCTGTACATCTGTGAGGAATAAATTCGACCATCACTAGGCGTAACTTGTACCTCTGAGTTTGTACTTACCATCGCTTGCTTCCGGCGAAGGAAGCCTGCATACTTGTTCATTAGTGTGCAAGTGTGTAACTAGCTGTAGACCTCGCAAGTCACCCCGACCCTTTAAAGTTTATCCTATAAAAAAGTTGTTTAGACAAAACAGTTGCGTCTTAATCAGTGTAACAAATAAGAATTATAGCAAGTTTGAAATATTTTTCATGTTTTCAATCCCTATATTTTTGCCGTTTTAAAAATCTACAAGTCATTATATTTCATTTTCAAACCTTCTCACAAAATTTCACGAAAATCGGTTGAGAGACGCGACTAGGTGAGAGCAGCTGGACAGCCGGACAAAAGCATTTTTGGCGAATCTCGAAACTGAGACGCTTCGCTCGCTCGGTCAATAATGAGCCGTCATTATTGACCGAGCGAGCGAAGCGTCTCAGTTTCGTTTAGGGCAGTATTCACTGCCAAAAATAACTTTCTAAGAACCTATTTTTAATTGTTGTAAAGTTAATACTTATAGTATTTTATGCTGTGTTTCTATTATTTAAAATTGTAAAAACAGGGATGTGTGGAGATAAATAAAGATTTATTATTGTTATGTATCTCCTTTAGATTTACGGGTCTTTTCACCCCGGTGCGGTGCGTGGGGATACAAAACCAACACGTTTAGGCCCTTTGGAGAAGTTGATGTGATATGGCGCTCGCGCCAAAACCCATACTTTAATATACCTATGAAAGGTTTACCCTTGAATAGGTTTCGGCAGGAGAAACACCTATTGCAAGAAAAAAGGGAAAGGTCTATGGGTTATGGGATGTGATTGGGATGGACTGATGCTGGGATATTGCAATAGAAACGTTACCTGCCATAATCAAAATCATGATTACTGAATATTGTAGGCAGATGGTGGCTATCCGCCCACTAGATGGGCTCTCCAAACGCTCCTACACTAGTTGCCGGCAAACGAGCAAACCCAATGCAGGTGACTCAAGGCTGTCGGGAGGTGTGTGCTGCATTTTCTCCGAAGTTACTCGCAGCGTTATGTCCTTTAACACTTCCACTTCCTGGAGCAACATCTCTAACGACTACTCTCTGCACAGCCAATGAAGCCAATGCAGAGCTAAGAGCCATGCGAGCTCTCTTGGGTCTCCACCAATGAAGACACGTCAGGGGGGGCTCTGACAGGCTCTCTGGAGCACTCGGGTGTTATTATTATTGTTATGTTGGTTCGCTTTTCAGCCACGGGTTAATGGGGACTTGGTCTTTTGAGGCATTCATGGGGCCAAAGCCAACATGAAGAGGTCTTTTAGTACATTTTTATCTAAAAGTGAGATGGCTGAATCTATGGAGGGGTTATCCCTTAATGTACCATTGAGATGCCCTAACGGACAGTCCTCCACGGCTGCTGAACTATTGCCAGAGAGGGATTTACTTGGTTTGGGCTATGTGGATGGAATGTTAGTGGACCGGATAACTGGATTATGGAGTAAGATACGGCCATCTACCTAAAAATCTCTCACAACAATTTTAGCCTGGAGATGGTGACTTGCTGCTCGTTGGCTACACTGCCTGTGGGCACCCTAACTAGCCACGAAGATGCGACCAGGGTGCACCACAATGTGAGCAGCTGAGGGTGTCGAGAGGTGCGGCTCCGGTTTCACCATCACGCGGCTTCCCCCGAGAGAGCGGGTTTCCTCGTTATTACGCCATTAGGTGCAATACGCTTCCACCTCAACGCCACGACTCCTCTCTGGCTGACCAGTTAAGGCAAGACAGAGACAGGGGGTGTGTAAAAGTGTATAAGGGTGTGTGTGTGCGTGCGTAAGCGCATGTGTGTATAGCCCCCTGGAGGTAGGGTATGTGATGTCGCCACTCACCTTCAGCTCGCCAGAAGCTGCCCTGCATTGACTGAATGCACTGGAAATCCAGTGGGCGATGGGGTCGTCACGTCCCGACGCCTTTATTATTATTAAAATGATAAGAGAATCAAACGTTACAAAATAAATGTCAGTCGTCATTGATCATACGCATTTCAACGTAGTTTTAAATTTATTGCAAAAAAACTTGTGAGAAAAACTAACATTAAAAGCGCTATTTGACTCCAAAAAAAAAAAGTCACCACGTGCTACTTCATCATCATCCTCACGTATTCCTGGTTGCTTCCTCAGTGGTAATGCTTCAACATCCGGGAAACGATACCTAACCTAGCTTCCTGGTTTTCACACAGAGCGACTTCCGTCTAACCTCCGCAAAGTGTAGACCAGAACCAATCCTTGGATAGGTTTGAGCAAATGCTGGATAGAAAAAATTTGGTATCTAATTTGACTTGTTGGAAACTGGTGGATTATTGAGCAACGTCAAATGCTTTAGAAAGCACGAAAACGTGGTCCATATTTGCGAATGCATGCGATCAAAGCATCTTAGCTATAGAAATAGACGACCTCCGTGGTGTGGTAGTCAACATGCTAGTCCGCCACCCGGGTTCGATCAACGGTCAGTTGGAAAATGGCCTTTTTCAAAATGTCTTGGATGTTTTTGTTACAAAATTAGTATTGTTGAGTTAGTATCCCATAACACAAGTCTCGAACTTACTTTGGGGCTAGCTCAATCAGTGTTATTTGTCCCAATATATTTATTTATATAAAAATTGAGTCAATAAAATCGAAATTGCTACTTTAGTAATGCCGCAGAATATTAATATAAATTTTGTGGTAATGCTGCACATGATACTCTTATTTGAAGTTTCTTCAAGAGTTCTTAGAGATGAATTACTTCAGTTAGGGAGAATGTGTTTAGTATTTTCAACTTTTTGTGAAGGATTAGACCGCCTTAAGGTTCAACGATAGCTGTTTTGTGACACTTCCACTTACATCCATTTGTAATTTGTCTTGGAAAGTATTTTTGTGGACGACACTTTCTTGGTATTAAATCATTGAAAATGGAGTTCAGTTTTTGCAAATCAAATACAAAATAAAGCAACAAATATTATAAACTAAAAATATTATTATTAAATCCTTGAAAATGAAGTTTATTTTTTGCGAATCTAATACAAAATAAAGCAACTAATATATCAGATATAAGATGGTGTGAGTGAATGAAATTAAGTATTTATACTTATTACTGATTTATGTTCCCTGAAAATGCTAATCAAAAATTCGTATGGGAAAAAATCTGAACAGTACTTAGAATAAACTTCTGCATGAGGTGTGAGTGGTGGTGGTAGAAAGAAATTACACTCGTTCGATAAAAATAATAATATTGAATGGTGAAAAGAAAATTTTTCTAATCGACTACGGTAAAGTTATCAAAGCGTCTCATCTCTCTCTACCGCAATTAGCACAGGTTTTAAAATGAAATTTTCTCACAGCGGCTACAAAATATATCGTGCATAAAAATATTGTACGTGATGCTTCTTTTTAATACCGCTGCCGTAAAATAAATTGCTGCTCGTGCCGGACATTTTAGAAAGAATATTGTGTTTATCTGGGAAGTGCGCCGTGGAGCTTGTAATAATAATCGTGTGACGTCACGCACGAAGCATTAGCCTGATACGTAGCACTTGTGTAAACTCTTGCCCATGTCGCTGCATAATTCTAACCATGGGCGGAAATGCGAGTCATGTTTAGGCGATGCGGCTGGAAACCCTTCACTATTTTCATTCCTATTTCTACGGTCTCGTCCACGATCACGCTAAAACTTTGAGGTCTTGCATGTGCAAGACCCAAAGGCCTCTACTTAAAGACCTAAAATGCTCTGTTTGCCCCATTAGACTTTACGTGATAGTGAGTTTATCTAGCTGGCCAAATCAGATTTTCCAAAGCGGCCGAAAATATATTATTTGATAGATCTTCTCTTTTCTTCGGTGTCAAATTTCTATCTGCTTTATTAATACACATAGTCCATTTGTTTAGGTATTTAAAAGAATATAAAGAATCTTAACATGTCTTTATTGAAATATACACTTTTTTAATCAATACATTGGCAAATTACATATAATAAATATAATTTAAAGAATAAATAATTTGTAATTTGCAAGGGTGTTGATTAATAAAGTGTATATTTCAATAAAAAGACATGTCAAGATGGTTTACATTCTTTTAAATGTCTAACCAAATGGACTATAAATAAATAAATATATAGAGAAAAATAACACTGATTGAGCTAGCCCCAAAGTAAGTTCGAGGCTTGTGTTATGGGATACTAACTCAACGACACTATACAGTGTGTTCGGACATGAACTAGCGATAATTTAAGGACATGCTGTCGTCATCTATACGAAAAACTTTTACTAAGGGAAAAATTAGAAAAAAAATCGCTGCTACATAGTAATAACGTACCTATCGCATAAAAATGTATGGAGCAACAATTTCTTTTTCTCGCGATTTCTTAATTTTTCCCTTAGTAAAAGTTGTTCGACGTTGTATGACGGACGACATCATGTCCTTAAATTATCGCTAGTTCATGTCCGGATACACTGTATATAACAAATACATATATACATAAACATCCATCACCCAGGACAATTTGATATAAGGCCATTTTCCAACTTGCCCTTGTAACGGTATTCGTTACTATCTTACCTAAATATACTTAAAAATTACCTTAAACTAATACTACATCTAAACTTAACCTAATAAAATGACCTATTTACAAATTAATTTCTATTTCAAATAAATTTCTAAAATAATAAATCTTAAAACTAAGCAGTATACTTCACTTACTACAAAACTGTGGTATCTTATTAAACTACTTCTCCTGTGAGATTTCATCCGCATCGATCGCAATTGTCGCGCGAATGACGTAGAAGTACTTACGGGCCCCGTGCCCCGCACATCTGAGTGTCGAGTCAGAGCGAAGCGACTGTTCTACCTGCAAGGTGTCACTGCGTATTGTCTAACACCGATAAAACCCAATGTTGCTAAATAGGTCTAAAAATAATTTTAACCTTTTACTTATATATTGTGTGAAGTGTTTACCCTGATACTGGGGTTCTTTTCTCCGGGCAAGAAATTCGTATGCTGTAACTGCTCCGCCCTCATGCTGGAACTACCCTTCGGCCGTTCTACCTGACTTCACCTAATTTGTCCACCTATCCGGAATTGCGCAACCTCGCCACAGCCTACGCTACCCAGGACAGTGATTTTATTTTTTTATTACCGGTAACGTTGCGGTGCGATTGAACAGACTCACGACCATGCTCTTTAACTACCCACTTCATTTAACTATACGATATTTTTAATTTAAAATTAATTTTAAGATTAGGTCTATAAATTTAAGGTACCTAGCTTACTTAGCGTAATTATTTTAATTATAGTAAACAATAATAAACATTTTTAATAATATTCTTTTTATTGTTTCTTTTTCCTTTTACTTAGTCTAACTCATTACATGTTACCAAGCTACCTAAAATAGTACGGTACACCCTGACCGCGGATCGAACCCGGGACCTCTGAGCGGCGGATGTGCATTGTAACTACGCCACGGAGGTTGTCAATATTGCTTTATGGTATATCTAACAGTTTAGGCAAAGTCAAAGATAATATAATTACTGCAAAGTGGAGCAAAAGTAGCCGGAACTATATTCACTGTGGATTTCAACCGGCGAAATGTCTGAAAGTCATAAATTCTTGGGAATGTAGGTATTGCAAGGCCTCCCTCTCAGGTCTCCATTTTATACTTATTTGATATTTGAGTACTTATACATAAAATCAAGTAGACGTTGATTGAGGTACGAGTAAATCATAAGAAAACAAACTTTTTTCCCGAATACACAGGTCGATTAGGATCCTGATTAAGAAACTCAATTTCAAACTTATTTAACCAAAATTGTTCTTCAATTTGATTCCGGATCCGTAGCTACTTGCTTCCAATGCCGTGATTAAAAGTTAGACATTGGGATTACTTTTATTACTTTTTTTATTACGCTTATCTGGATTATCCAAATCGATTACAAAGTATACATAGTTTCCTGCCACTCCACTCCTGCTGCGCACTTTAAGGCTGGTAATACACTTTGCTGAATTTAAGATGTTTATTTTGTTTGCATTGCCTGTTTGCAACGTTCGGTCGAAATTGTATCAATACAAAACCAGCAATGTTTATAAAATTAGCATCCGCTCGCGAATTTCAGCTAGTGGAATAGGTACCAGGCTAAAGAGCACTTTTCTTGTCTATTGCACTTAAATGTCTGCATTCCATAAATTGGTAGCATAAAAGAAAGAAAGATAAGCTTTTTCGTACAATCAAAACCATCACAACTTACTCGTACATGTACTTAAAATAAATATAACAACTACGAATTGCCGAAAGGGCGACCAGCTCAGCTATGTGCTGATGGTGGTTTGCCACAGCGCAGATTTTTAGGTGGTGCCAAAATAAGTAGTTAGATGGCTTACATAAAAAAAAGCAGAACGAGAAATCAGCTCTGTGAAACTGCATCTATAATATACATCATTTAAGCTATAATAATTTTAAAGTTTCATACTCATTAAATGACTGGTTTAAGGGAAACTTAAACGGTTTACCAACATTCGATTAGTCCATGAACCGTTGGTCAACAGAACCTTTAATCAATTAACTTTTCAACCAAAGGACTTTTCACCCACGAACGTTTCGTCAACATAACTTTACGTCAGTGAATGCATGTTATGTTGGCGAAACGTTCATGGACCATTGGTTGGAGGTTGGATTCCCTCTAATTTGGTTGAGTTTGACGATGGCTGATCCGTTCGTCAACTCGTGAACGGGTGCTGCCGGGAGGGACTGGTCAGCTCGGCTTCGCTTTTTTGCCTACTTAATATTTTTTATTACGCAATTTATGTTTGTTTACTTGTTTGCAAGCATTTCATGTTATAATTAAGTATTTATTAATTAAAAGACAATAATAATAATATGACAAAGCACTTCTGGCGAGTAGGCGACCAACACTGTGAAAATGAGTTTCTTTCGGCGTTTCTTCTCAGCAGTGGTCGTTACGAAGCGCTGTTATCGGTAGCCTTTCTTTAAAAATAAATTAAATTTTAATATACTTTACACGTAACATAAATTACACTTATTGACGTGTAAAAGTGCCTGTAAAGGTCTTATTGCTGATTAAACATTTGAATCCAATCAAATGTTGGTAAACCGTTTTAGTTTCGGTTTAGGAGGGCAGATTTTTTATAAATTTTCGTGCTAGTCAGTCTCTGCAATGGCATGTCAGTAAATAATTACCTAGGCGAACGAGCTTTGCTGGCTGAAAAACACAGAGAAAAATCTTATATACAAAATAAAATACAAAATTAAAAACACTGTTAAGTAAATGTTTTGATTGAACTGTTAAATTATGAAAACCTAATTAAATGTTTGGAATGCCGTAATTTTATACCGTTGAAAATATGATAAAACTTGTACCTGCGAAAATCGAGTTAGCTTTTAATAAATTGCCAGAAAATTTACGCTTTAAATACCGGTTTTGGTAACACCGATAATTATGTTAACACTATCCTGTTAAACTTATCTACGCATCAACGGCCCGAAAATAAAATTAATAAAAAAAATATAAACGCTGTGATATTATGGAGCAGTAGTGTGGACTGAAAAAAGATGTAGTGACTAATAAATAGAGCCTTCGAGCTTATCTAGACACGCGGGAGTGTCTCAAGCCAAGTTCATGCCAATAAAAGGTGTTGCAGCACCCGTGTGAAATATTTGGTGCCACTTTTGGTCCCTTTATAACTCAAAAACAAAAGCGATTTTGCGCATAACCGTATTTGGCTGTATTTCATCATCATGTTATACGCAAGTTTCTGTTTTCATTTTGTAAGCATAATTATGTCTTCTAAATGTTTGATTTGCTGGAAAAAACAAAACTAGGCCGGGTACGGTGAAATGTTTAGATTCAATAGATTTTATAAATAAAAAAAATCTGGATTGTCTATAGAACCACCCATTTAGATCTTAATTCTTTTGTCGGGTACTACTAACTTGGCACCTATTTCCACATTTCTCTTTTGTGAGATATTTTTGCATCAATATAATATTTTCACATTGAATTATGTTATTAGGTTCTCGGACTTAGCCTGCCATATTTGGCACAATATTTTTTTTTTGACTAGTCTGTAGGTTTTGTGTCCCACTGCTGGGCAAAGGTTCATAAGAAATTAAAGTTTCAAATAAGGGGGAGGCCCTTATTTGAAACTTTAATTTCTTATCTATTACCAAATACGTTGTATCAGTAGTAGGTACTTAAATTGAAATGCCTAAGAGAACCTAGGTTCTATTCCACTAAAATAATATATAAGTAGATGAGAATTTAAAAACGAGTAATATTTTAAACTTTACTAAACGAACAAAGACATATTAAATCTTAACAATTAATCGTACGGGCTTAAACTAAAATTATTGCCAAACTTTATTAAGGCGCTTAAACTTGACAAGTTGTAACTTACACAAGAAATCACTACTTAAACATTACTTGATAAGGAGTGAGCATATTTTGGTCGGGTCGTCGGGCCACACTGCAAAAATACTTTAGATTTGACTCCGGTATTTTTTTTTTGTCTTTTGACATATTATTATTATATTTTTCTCAGGGATAATTGCGTGATTTGCCACTACTTTCTTGATTTCTAATCAAATTTCTGTGCTCGATAGGGTCCATTAACGACCTTAAATTGTATTGTTGTCGTCTTATGTACTTCATGCTTTGCAAAAAATTGAGTACGTATGTATGTATGTCGTGTGTGTGATGAGTATTTAATCCACTGTAAAGGGGTATTTTTCATTTTATTTTTTCTGTTATGCACACACAAATAAAAAATATATACACAAATCAGAAACAAAAAGAAAATAAACTTTTACCTACCTCTACAATTTGCGAAATGAAAAATATTAAACGTAATTTGATAAAGTCAACATATTTCCGCGCCCGCCCCAATATGCCTACCCTTTTTATTTACGCGCATATTTGTTTAGGAGAAACTCAGGACCAGACGAGTCCCCGAGCTAACACACTGTTGGACGACGCTGATGATATTCAAAGGCAGTTGGAGAATGAAGCCATGGATCGCCTTAAGTACGGAAGTGTAAGTAACTACTCATCTTTATACCCTTTTAATTTACCTATAGTTGTCTGGTAAAAAAATATTTAATATACAAGACTGAAGTCTCAAAAAAAAAATTTGTCAACAATTGTTTATTTGGTCGATTTTTTTCTTACTGGTCTTCCCTTTTTGAAGTCGGTTAGAAAACAAATGAAAGAATCATGCGCGTAAATTCATTGAGATTAAACAAAATTATCGCAAAATGAAGGCGTCAAATTTAGCAACACTATTACCAGTAGAACAAACGCATTTTATTGATATACATACTTATATTATGTGTATATCCTTATCAGTGATATGTGCTTTATACTACATGGAAGGGACATGCCCGGAATAAATCGAACCAAGGGCTATACTAGATCACTATAGTATGATGAAATTAAAATACCTGTTAAGAAAACAACAAAAAATTCGACTTTGCCATAGAAATTGCCCGGGCGGCTGAACACATTTGTATGGAAATGACGATTTTTTTAGTTTCTTGTCACTTATTTTAATTTTATGATACTATAGTGATCTAGTATAGCCCTTGGTTCGATTTATTACGGGTAAGTCCCTTCCACGTTATATAAACGCTATTTACGTTGTAATAACGCTAATTAAAAATCTCCCGACTTTCAGTACGCCATCTAGTGATGATTAGCGGAACTATATATTCCAATTGATATCCATATCGAGACTTTCAAGCGTAAGTCCCCAACAATTTTAAACGTTTTAACTGGTTTTCATCAAACAAAGCTAAATAACTCCCGCAAGGGAACTTGCTTTCACGTAAAAAACCGCATCGAAATTGGTCGATTTGTTCGAGAGCTATGATGCCACAGACATACACACAGACAGACAGACTTTGACAGCGTCAAACTAATAATACCTCTTCTTTTTTGTCTGAGGTTAAAAAAATCAATAGACGCTCATATTGTCCTGACTTCTGCTCTCATATTTTATTTATAACCAAGTATATTTTTTAACTTACCTTTCTATCAAGATCGAAATAGTAAGAAACAGCAAAGTTTTGATTTAAATCTAAAAGTTCATAATTAACTTCATTTAAGTTGCAAGAAACTTATACTTACTTACTTTATTATTTACTATTTATATTATACTACTTACTTATATTATTTCCAAGAAAAATAGATTGTATTCTTTATTTATTTGGTAGTTCAAAAGTTTGTTAGTAAGTACCTTAATATATAATTACTTTTAGTTTCTATAATGTTCTGAACAACTTTTGATCATTATTCGAAAACCAAGATAATAATTGCTCGTTCGAGCCAAGGGTATAATGGGTCAGGTATAAACCTAACAAAACAACAACTTTCTAGAAATATTACCTATCGTGAATACAAATTTCAGTACTATCATACAGGATGGAATTGATTGAATTCGTTGGCATCCTTTCAAATATCTTTTAAACTCATGGTACAAAGTAATTAATTAAAGACTAATAAAACGTCAATCAAAAGTCAACATTTTCGTGTTTAAGAAAACCACTAAGCGTACGATAGATTTTTTGATAGACACCATTACTGCAATTAACAGGTCTTTACCTATGAAATTGCCGTTCTGCAGTACTGGCCATTTCAAATCAAAATAATTTTTGTTTAGCTAAGAATTATAATTTCAAATTAATTTTATTTTAAAAACATGAAATTCTTTTTCCAAAAGTAGTCATTTGTTTATTGATTAGTGTTACATTTTCATCGCATTTTAATCTTTTCCGTCATCATGGATACGTTAAAAAATCGAGTAATTATGGAATATGAGTACCATCGTGGCAGCAACGCGGCACAAGCGGCACGCCACATCAACGACGTTTACGGAGCTAACACTACAAACCAACGCACCACCTGTTATTGATTTGCTAGCTTCCGTTCTGGAAATTTCGACCTGAAAAATGACTCTCGCGGTCGTCCTAAGACTTTGGTCGACAATGACGAATTAAAGGCGATTGTGGAAGCTGATGATACACAATCTTCGGCTGAATTAGCAGCAGCTTTCAACGTTAGCGTCAAAACAATATTGGTCCATTTGCATCAAATTGGCAAGGTAAAAAAGCTTGACAAATGGGTGCCCCACGAACTCAATGATCGCCAGCGCGAAGTACGCGTCGAGACGTGCTTTGCACTGCTCAACAGACACACAAATGAAGGAATTTTGAACCGCATTGTAACCTGCGATGAAAAATGGATTCTGTTTGATAACCGCAAGCACTCAGCAATTTGGTTGGATCCTGGTTCAGCATCTAAACAATGCCCTAAACGAAAACTTACCCCTAGAAAAGTGAAAGTCACTGTTTGGTGGTCTAGCGCCGGTGTGATTCATCACAGCTTCTTACCAAACGGGGTGAGCATTACTGCAGATGTGTACTGTGAAGAACTGAACACAATGATGGAGAAGCTGGCACATCTCCAACCAGCATTGGTCAATCGCTCTTCTCCGCTGCTCCTGCACGACAACGCGCGACCTCATACTGCACAGCAGACGGTCTCCAAGTTGCAAGAACTGGGGTTGGAAGCTCTCCATCATCCATACTACTCACCAGACCTAGTGCCTACAGACTACTACTTTTTCCAGAATTTGAATAACTTTTTGGCGGGAAAAAAATTCAATACCCGAGAGGCAGTACAAAATGCCTTTGAAGAATTTGTTGCCTCCCGCCCAGCTGATTTCTTTAAGAAGAGCATCAATAAACTGCCACTGCGTTGGCAAAGATGCGTTGATTGCATGGGTGAATACTTCGATTTATACAAATAAAAAATACATGAAAAAAAATAGTTTAAATTTTTTCATACAAATCGTCAATTTCATAGATACAGACCTAATATAAATAAAAAACTAATCGTAAAAAAAACTCACAAAAGAGAAATTCAAAAATAGTATCAATATCGTCGCGCCGTCGTAGAATTACGTTTTTCCCCCACTCGACTTAAACCTTATTTACGCTTCGTAAAGTCTACTTTTCATGCCGCCCGCCCGAGCTATAGCTGCGAGAGTACTTACAAGCGCCCGAGGTCACCGCATCCTATGCGTTGATGTTTTGATAGCTTGTTTATTTTTCTTACTTAATTGCAGTATTGTTACCGTACAGAATATCATTTTTGAGTTAAATTAATGCCAATGATTTCAAATGCTCCCTGTATAATTTTGTACAGTAAAAATACAGATTTTCATTGCCTTTGTATGGGATGAAAAGTTCCGCAAATATGAGATTATTCAGTAATCTGATCTCATTAAATCAGTAACAATATTTACATGCCCGAGCCTCCAGTATTAAGCCCTAAAGTAATAAAGTGTAACAAAATTACCTGTTAATTCGAGCTTAGGAAAACCCTAAAAGCATATTCAGTTTATGCAGCACCCGTTTACTTGAAATTTGTGATTATTCTTCTTCTTCAGCCTTTATTCACCCATTGTTGGGTTTAGGCCTCTCCATGGTATTTTCATTTGACCCAGTCTTCGGCAGTCCGCATCTCAGGTCTTAGAAATAGGTATTTTGTAAATGTCATCATCGGCTCAGGTCACACTCCGTTGGATATGCGGAGTGTCACAGAGAGATCGCGTGAGAAACACCCGCATCCGCGGCAGCCTTCATGTCCGTGACATAGCAGACAAACTGCAAGAAAGTCGCCTACGCTGGTACTACAAGTTACGTGGGAAACAAATGTATAGCCATGCCGCCTCCGCCGGGGCCCGGCAGGCGGGGTAGACTCAAGACGTGCTGGCTTGACGTCGTCAAGGATGATATGCGTGCTAATCGTCTTACAACCAAGGATGCTCAAGACCGTGCTAAGTGGAGAAGAAAAAGTCGGAAAGCGGACCCCGGGCTTCTCAGCCTTGCAGCTGTTTTTTTTCTGGCCAGGCCAAGATCTCAAAGTGTCCAAGTTGCTTTGAAAAAAACATTTCGAAGCAACCTGCACACTAGTTTACTATTGTGTTTAGTATTTAGGAGGTCAAAGTACATAAACAACAATGTACCTATGTAAAAGCCCAAACAGTTGCATAAAGACTCCGATTCCTTAAGGTTGCCCAAAGACAAACATACTATGAGCCAGTCACATGGCCTTCCTAAGAAGGCCATGTGACTGGCTCATAGTATGTTTGTTAGCCGATTCCTGGCGAGTTCCTTTGACAGTCTCTTACATGTATGCATTTATTACTTACAAAAATTATATCAAAGCACCGCGCATTAAAATGTCCATCATAAGCCGCAACTTACAAACCAAACCGAACGAATCGCCTCGCAAACTGGTTTGATGCCTTCCAGCCCCCCGAACAAGCCGGTTTCCGTAAAGGCTTTAGTACCACGAACCACATTCACACGCTGCGACATGTTATGCTTAGAGTTCGTGGACTATGAAAAAGCCTTTGATTCGATCGAAACGTGGGCCGTGTCTCAGTCTCTCCAGCGATGCCGTATTGACTATCGGTATATCGAAGTGTTGAAGTGCTTATACAGTAACGCCACTATGTCAGTCCGAGTACAGGAGCAGTGCACGAGGGCTATTTCACTGCAAAGCGGTGTAAGACAGGGAGACGTTAGTTCGCCGTTTCACTGGAAGATGCCTTCAAGTTTTGGCATCAACATCAATGGCGAGTATATCACTCACCTTCGATTTGCCGAGGATATTGTTGTCATGGCAGAATCGATGGAAGACTTAAGTACTATGCTCGGAGACCTAAATTGAGTTTCCCAACAAGTGGGCCTTAAAATGAATATGGACAAAACGAAAATAATGTTGAATGCCCATATCGCGCCACTACCTATTTGTGTTGGGAGCTCCACCCTCGAAGTTGTAGACCAGTACATCTACCTGGGTCAATTGATCCAGGCAGGAAGTTCCAGCTTCGAGGAAGAGGTCTTTAGACGAATCCGACTCGGCTGGGCAGCGTTCGTGAAGCTACGCAATGTCTTCTCGTCTAAAATACCTCAGTGCCTCAAGACGAAAGTGCTTAATCAATGTGTGTTACCAAGCGTGTAGTTACCAATTGTGTGGCAAGCGAAGCGTAGGAGGACACCCACCCAGAAGGTGCGGTCAGACGATCTGACCAAGGTCGCTGGAAAGCGCTGGATGCAGGCCGCTCTTGATCGGTCATTTTGGAAATCCTTGGGAGAGGCCTATGTCTGGCAGTGGCACTTATATTACATTTACTATTTCAACTCGCACGTACACAAATAAAAACTCCTTACAAGTCTACAAATTTTCGCGGGAATTCTAACACACTATCAACTTTATGAAGTCACGCTTACAGACATATTACTCATACTAAGACAATAAAAATATGCGAATTATAAGCCATTGAACGACGAAATAACCTTTATTTAATGAGGATTGAGATTGGTTTTACAATAGCAAGTGTCAGACCAATCAGAAGTATTTTTAGTCTGTATCATGGTTTTATTTTATAAATGTACTAGCCGAAATTCCCACCCAACGCCACCGCTACGAGCAAACATACGCACGCATGTCATTAAAATGTCATATTTGAAAACAAAAACACTTTTCAAAATGAGCAAAATTTTCATCGCGCTTTCTTGTAAAATTTGGTCAACGTTACAGAATCTTAATAAAATAGAATTTTCTCAAACCCTTAGCTATTTTTCTCGAATTTTGAGTGATTTTTATTGCTTTTTTATTTCCAGCCGAAAACTATCTGGGTTTTTCACTTGCCTACGCAGTATCCGCTGTTAAGTCCTACGGAATTGCTTCCGAACAACAAAGATAACGTAAGTACAACTTTTTAGGTAGGTAAAAAAATTACAAGTTTCAAAAAAAGCCTATTAGGCCTGAGTGGGCGTAGGTTTGTCTGTGAAAGGTTTGTGGTTCTTGGAAACTACTAATTTCATTTTTTTCTTCCATACTTGTTTGCGAGAAAACGTATAACGTTTCAGCTACTTTTTATCCTGGCCAAATCGTGAAAACCGATCGAGGGAATAGGCTAGAATTGTAACAAAGTCGGAGCCGATGCGGTTATCAACCCATAAGTACTTTGAATCTCTTTTTCCACCTTCCAGTTTACCGTCAACTAAATGTGGCTTTTGGGTTTCATGGCTCTATTTCGATATGTTTCTTAGGGAAGGTTGTTCAGTGTCATGATCTGAATCTACCCTTGAAATAGTTTGTCTATTATACTGAACAACTTTTCCTAAGATACATAATTATATCATAATCCGCAAAATATTATTTGCTTTCCATGAAAATCGGATCGGTCAACTTGCATGGGACGCCCGTAAACGGTTCAGTATATTTTGATAAACCCTGTTTAAGGCATACATACCGCACTGGCGCTGCAGTGTCTCAGGGATGTTTGCAGATTACAGCACAGACAGCTTCCAGGCCGTGCTTCGCAAAAGAGTTGCATCCTTGTGGTCACGAGTAATGAGCAGTACCAACTCACTCTTGAAGGTGGTGTCAGAAAGAGTGGACAGTCCAATATGTAAACATTGGTCGTCCTTACACGTTAAAGACGTGTAAGGACGACCAATGTTAAAAATAATATAATAACCCACATTTTAAATTTTATTAACATAGTTATTTAGTTACCATAGTTAGTTATTAACATAGTTAGTTTCCTACTAACAAAATATGGATCTGTATTGAATACCTGTGCAGTCTGAAATAAACGTTTTCATTTCATTCATTCATTTTATAAAGCTTTTGGAGGTTGTTTTTTATCAGAGTTAGGTGAAGATTTGAAAATCCAGATACCTCTGCTAGCTTGACCAACCTTGGATTCCAAGAATTGCATGTGAGAGGTAAAAATATTCCACTCCGATAATAATTTCAGTCGCACAAGGTCCACTGCTGGACGTAGGTCTCTCCCAAGGATTTCTAAAAAGTCTGATCAAGAGCGGCCTGTATCCAGCGCTTTCCAGCGACCTTGGTAAGGTCGTCTGACCACCTTGTGGGTGGGTGTCGGTCGCCATTCGAGAACCTTTTTGTCCCATCGGCCATCGGTTTGTCACGCTATGTGTCCCGCCTACTTCCACTTCAACGAACTAATCCGCTGGGCGATGTTAGTGACTTTTATTCTCCTACGAATTTCATCATTTTTGCTAATCCGTAGCACACTGAGCGACCTTGAGTCCTCTTTTGAAACTTATAGTAAGGGACGTTTCAGAGCCGCGAGATTAAGCCTTTATAGTTAAAATTCGCACTCCAAATCCCAGAGCGTTACGACCGGTCCGACGGCCGAACCCCACATGTTATTGAAGAAAGTAAATATGAATCAAGTGAGCTTGCAAATGCACGTTGATTTCGGCCAGAAACCACACAGGTTTTTGTAGTTGAAACTCATACTCCATAGCCCAGAGCGTTTTGGCCGGGTCGTGCGAGATAATTTGTAGTGGTAAACAACTAAAAATTATCTTCGCAGTCGGGGTTTTTTTAAATAATTACCTACTTGATGTTCTATTTTATGTGTGTGTAACAACAGATGATACTATTTTTATGTTTTTATACTACGAAATGTTTTTTATCTGTATTCAGTATAACTTGAATAAACTTCGCGTAAATAGTATTAACAGCATTTAAGAAACTTATAAGATCCACCAATGAAACAGAGAACGCTTCCTGGCCGAAATGGACAGGCATATGTAATCTCACTTAATCCTGTTTACTTTTTCCATTACCCTGTAGGGCTTGAGCCGGCCGATACGCTCTGGGTTTTGGAATAAGTTTCAACTACAAAAGCCTGTGTGCTTCCTGGCCGAAATCGACATGCATTTGTTACCTGAATTGCTTGATAATACTTACTCCAATTGCCTGTAGGGAAACCGGCCGAAACGCTCTGGCGTTTGGAGTGCAAATTTTAACTATAAAGGCCTGTGTGCATCCTGGCCGAAATCAACAGGCTTATAGAATTTCGCTTCAGAGCCATAAGTCACTCCAATAATAATATAAGTTATTTTTAGTAACCAGTTTTGTAATTTTGTTTTTGTTTTTCAGCATTTGAGGAAAAGATATCTTAAGAAACATAAACACCAACGGCTAGCCTCCAAGAAAGGTACTTAATTTTTAGCTATTCAGAATGATAAATAAAGAGTTATCACTTAATCTAGATGGACATTATCGTAATGGATATCAAATGTTAAATTTAAAAGTAATTTAAAAGTGGTTACGAACCAAGAGCCGCAGACGTGCCAGCTGCCAGACCTTACTTATTTTCTCACTAATCACACATTCCGTAAAACACGTGATCAAGTGTCTGGCAGAATCTTTAATAAGTCCGATCGCTTTGGCTGCTTGCAGAAAGTATTGGCATAGTGTTATGCTTCGGCCGCACCAGCGCCTTTCGGCACGAAGCTTCGTGCTATTATAACACGATACACGCAAATGTGACCGGCAAGGGCGAATGCAGGGGGTCATGACCCCTCCAGGACTTAGGTGGACCACTAATTAAAATTGTTAAACACAGTGTTTTTATAGTAGATTATTAACCAAGGGGATAAAGCAGTGTCTTCTGTCGCGGGTGACGACTTAAATCGTGAGCGCAACGAAGGACTCGAGGTTTACTCCCGAGCGGAGCGAGGGTGTTAAATACTTAAATCACGAGCGAAGCGAGGGATTTCGGACGAGTCCTGAGTGTAGCGACGGATTTAAGTTCACCCAAGACAAAGACAGCTTTATCACCGAGGAAAATACTCTAACTTTCGTACCATTTGCGAAAAAATAAAGACAATAATATCGAGAGACAAGCATTTATTAAAAGATATATTTTAATTAATTTTTATCCAGTTACATAAAAGATACAAAATGTTTTACGTTGTAAATAAATATAGGTACGCAGAAAACTTAGCTGTATGTGTGAGACGCAAATGACCTTTTGCTTTTTCTTTTTGGAAAACTAAACAGTTGGTGTAAACAAACAATGACATGACTTGATTTAGTTTTTTATTTTATGTTTAAGTGGTTTTGTGGACTTTGTGGATACATTTTGTCGATTCAAAATCGTTATTTTTTTTACGCTTCACAATATAGAAATTAATTCAGTTCAGTATAAATTTCGGTAAGTATTCCAAACTTAAACCACATTCTCCACTCTATACAATGTGTATTTTTTATAGTTGATCAAACGAAGTGTGCGGATATTAGACGATATATTATCGATAAAAAAATGAAAAAAAAAAAACGTTATGTTAGTCATTTAAAAAATCCAAGCACTTTAATTTTTTCATTGTTTATTTTTTAACTATTGTCCTGTTCGGTATTGTTAATTATTTTTTACTTTCTTAGCTTCTTAAACTTTGTAGCTTTCAAATGACACCACTTTAAAGAAAATACGCCGTTTACGTAAAAATAAAAAAATAAAAATCGAAACACGACCTTTACAAAAAAAAATTAAAGTGTTAATAACGATTTTTTTCCATTTTTTATCGATAATATTTCGTCTAATATCCGCACAATTCGTTTGATCAAGTATAAAAAATACACATTGTATAGAGTGGCATGGTTCAAGCATTTTGGCAAATTTTTTTGATTACAATAGTATTAGAGTTCATATTTGACCTTCAGCAGAAAATATTCATATGAGTGCTTCACTCCTTATAATTCGAAAAGTTATAAAAGGTACTAATTATTCAAAAAGTTAAAGTTATTTTTGTTTTAATTTTTATATCAGTGCGAGCAGGTATTGGAAAGAGCGAATGAAGCGAGCGTAGTTCTCCGAATCTACTTGAACAATTCGGCGTTTGTATGTATGTTTTCAAAAACGTTTACGTTTCTTGTATATGATTCTGCACTAAGTGCACTTAAATTATGTTTAATAATTTACGAAAGAAAATTTTCCACTAAGTGAACTTAACATACCTTTACTTTACTGCTATATCAAATTTCTGAAATGTACTATAAAGACAAACTTAATTTGAAATATCAAGAAAGATGGAAAAGTTAATTTTGCAAAGGTCTTTTTGTTAGACTTTATTTTGGAGTAATATAAAAACTTTACGGCGTTTTGTTTTATGTCGTCAATTATATATCTGTTATTAGTATTACGGGACTTACCGTGGACCTCAGTCTGCGAGCGACCATGATGACAGAAGGATCGTCGAAATATCAGGCTAAAATTATATTAATCGAGGGTCCTGTAATACTTATAATGGTCATTGTGACTGTGAAACTCTAAAATCATATGTCAATTATATACCTTCATAAAAAGCTAAAGGAGCTCGGCATTACTAAGCGCTTGCGCAAGTTAAGCAACCGTGGGTGCGGTTCACATGGACGGGTGACAAGTGCCACTATTTCTCGAGCTCCTCCGTGCTTCGGAAGTTACGTGAAGCCGTTGGTTCGGCCTTTCGTCTCTATACGGCAGTCGTGAAGCTATAATAGATGCATTTACAAGATTTGCCACCAGTGTTAAAAAACACAAACACTAATAGATATTTGGTAAAATTTTTTTCCCCAAGTTATTTTTGAGTTTGATCTGTGGTGCCATTTTTGAAACGCGGAGACACTAAATGAACGGTTTTTTGTATGGAAAAACCGTTTGTTTCAGTGATGGGCACAAATATTTTTGACAGGTAGGCACAAATCTTACCTTAATTACGAGAACGGCTGCATATCAAGCAAAATACATTTTTCCACTAGTGTCCGATATTATAATAGGGTGGCACAGTGTAGACAAATTCTATGTGTCTGTACTAAATGCACGCTACAGATTCGTTTAGGTGACTTCGCGTTTCAAAAATGGCACTGATGTATCTGAGTGCGTTCCCGATTGCATCCCTAGCTGCTTCATAGCTCGGGGTGAGCTTCCCCGCTGTTTTTCTTAAAATATGCCTTTCAATGGTCACCCAAGAATACCGAAGACCATGTCGACGAATCGAGAACAGATTCGGCCATTGTTTTATGACTGGCCACATGCTTGAGGTCAGCCTTTTTGGAAATGCATTTGTGCAAAAAAGAAATTACTACCGGCAGGCCTGTGTCACTCCCCGTTTAGGTATCGAAAATATACCTACATTATTACTATGCGCGTGGCGACCACTTCTAAGGGGACAATTTAGCCGGTGAATCATTTGTCCAGAGTAATAAGAATGAAATTGGCTTGCAAAAGATGTCTAGGTATCTAAACGCAGAGGTGAGGAGTTCTGACGCGAACTAAATTAAACCATAGCGCTAATTTCTTGGAATTTCTTTTCTGAGTAAGACTTTTGTACTAGACTTGTACTTATTCTGTGCTACTGGCTGGCTGACTTGGAAATGCAGTGCACGAGATGATTGTGCTTAAGGCCATACCTGAATTTTCCGGGGTCCATTGCTGCCCCCATTTTAATTAAATCATTTAAAAGGAAACGGAGATACAATATAAAATTTTGTCTTGACCAGGCTCTAGATAACCCTTCAAACTATTTTATGAACTACTGTTAACATTTTAAAGTCAGAACGTGAAGCTTTTCTACGCATAAATTGCGAAACGGCCACTTTAGGCGTGTTCAGGTATCCCCTTAAACCTTTAGTGGCGAAGTGCTTGCTGCTTTTCGTGTGCACAAGCGACCAACACTAGTGTCAAGGTATTTTCAAGCTGCCTGAAAGCATCTGACATAGCTTGACGACTGCCATACAATGATGACAGCCGGGACCAACGGCTTAAACGTGCCTTCCGAACGTGCCTCCGTTCTCGAGCTCCTCCGTGCACGAAGGAGCTCGAGAACATTTTATGCCACTTGTGGTCACCCATCCAAGTGAGGACCGCGCCAGGTGTCGTTTTATTTGCGAGAGCTCTAGAAAAGGTTACTTTACACATTGATTATATTGATAAGTGCGAGTTCATACATTTTCTACTCGCACTCGCAGAAAATGTATGAACTTGCACTATTCAGAAACCAAAAATGTAAAGTAGCCTTAATGCGCACTCCCGCTGGACAACCGAGCTCCTTTGTGGCGACTAATGACTAACCACGAAAATCTCTGACGACATCCCAAGTAAGAAATGAGGAGAGTCTATTCTAGGCCGAAAGCTACACGGCATGGTTTTTGAGCTTCGATATTATAGGAAAAGTTTTACATAAAAAAGTAAAAAAAAGCATTTTTTTAAACTGACGTTAGACAGACATTGTTAGCATCGACGACGTCTCGAGATGACATTTAGTCACATTCGCCCTGATGACCTCCGGATGAGGCCGAAACAGCTCGGCCAGTAGCTGACTCTCTACGTAGATAACCCGTTTAATATCTGCTAATAACACATTTTTGTTGCAGATGAATCTTTAGAACTCTGGGAGTATAAAGGTAAATAGAAAATTTAATGTTTAGTTGAACAAAGATTAAGCACCTACGACTTCAGGTCGCTTTCCGTGTAGACTAATCAAAAACACTCAATTTTTTTGTTCTTACGATTCTACTTCTCAATTAAGTGAGGAAATTCAATACTTTTATCACTTTATTGCTTTTGTTCTAATGAAAAATGTAACGATGACCATTTTTTATTAGTTTGTATCTCCATTGAATCACGGGCCTTTTCACCCCGTTCCTTCGAGAGGCTTGCGTGGGTATACAGATCCAACACGTAGAGGCCCTTTGGAGAAGTTATGTTATGTGGCACTCCCGCCAAAACCCATTCATGGATATATCTATGAAAAATGTAGCCTTGAATAGGTTTCGGCAGAAGAAAGATCTATTGCAGGAAAAAGGGAAAGGTCTATGGATTGTGGAATGAAATTGGGATGGACTGATGCTGGGATATATTATCATCAGGTGACCCGCTTGTTCGTTTGCCGCCCTTTAACATAAAAAAAGCTTTATCTACTGAAGCAGTCTTCTTGAAGTTTCACGTACACAAAGTTAGGACTACTAAGAAGGACATAGGGCACCTTTCATCCTGGAAACAGGTACTGTTCCCGCGGAATTTACTCTACTGCAAAAATCAATAGATGGTGCTGAGTGACTTAAGACGCGATAAACTTTTTCAAAAGAATCAATTTTTCTTTCAACTGTCAAATTTATACGTGGGCAAAGCCGCGGACAAAAGCTAGTTATTTATATCAAAATGTAACATAATCCGAACCGAAAACAAACAGAATAAGCCAAAAGAATAAGAAAAGTTGATAAGGCTTTCAAATCTGATGGAAGGGGAAACTGTCATGTAACAGAATAAAAGCTGCCAAGTGCGTATTGGGCCACGCGCAGTGTAGGGTTCCGTAGTTGCGAATGCCCACTTTTAGTTCACGCCACTAAAAACGTCTAAAAACGAATGTTCTATTGAATTTATAAACCTTACTTAGCACTGATAGTTTTCCTTCAAACTAAGCAGTGTATATAACAAATATACACTGCTGCTACGAATTTTTTACATGTTCATATGTAACTAACTCCTGCAACCTTGCTCAGGTCATCTGACCATCTAGCAGGTGGGTGTCCTACGCTAAGTATGTATTTTTAATTTATAAATTAATTGATTTGTAATTTGCAGGGTATTGATTTATAAAGTGTATATTTTAATAAAAAGGCATGTCAAGGATTTTTTACTTTTATTTAAGTACCTAAACAAATGGAGTATAGTAACATCAAAATATTTTTTTTCTAGACCAAAGCAATTGGACGAGCTCGTTCCCAAACTGCGGAGGACGCTCCCAATCCCCAGTGAATCTCCCGTATAGAGGACTGATCAAGGCCAAGGCTAGAAAGCTACTTTTCATCAATTACGATGTTCTACCCACTTCAATGATTCTGCAGAATGATGGGAAAAGGGGTGAGTAGCTTGGAACTAATATATTTTTATTATTACAAGCTTTTATTTAGCTTGCCCTGTTTGTTGATTTTTTTTTTGTTTTGAGTTAAATTTTGAAAGTCAATTTCCCAGTTTCCGATTGAGATGAAATTTTGTATGCTAATGTCAATCAGATGAAAATACAATATTATTGTGACAAGAAGCTGATCTGATGATGGAGCCGGAGGGTGGCCATAGAAACCCTAAAATAAAACGCACAACTCTTTTGAGTTTAGGCTTATTACATTTGTCTTGTAAGTACTTATTTATGCCTTACAATACTCGTAAAAGACAGTACGAGAAAATGTCTTTTTTTTTCAAAAGTCTTTAAATAAGAATTAACTTTAAATTAAATTCTACTTAAAAGCAATGCTGGTCAGCAAAATTTCTTAATTTTCTGTTCAACATTCGCACTTATATTCATGTGTGTTTTTTATAAGCCTATTTTTACTTAGGTGAATTTTCAATTCACGCATTTTTCGTTTATATTTCATGCCAATCCTGGATGGATTGGCATGAAATATAAACGAAAAATGGCTCCTCTTTAGGGAGCTAAAACGCTCACATAAAAGGAATAGCCATAAAGTTTTTAACCACCTCTCTTTTCCGATCAAGATTATGATATATTTAATAAAGGTAATGTATTTAGAGGGGGAGGCTGGTTTTTTCGAATATGCCTAGACACTGAAAACATAAATTCATGTTTAAACCGCTTATTGGATAGAGGTTAAACGTGGTGTGCGTGAATTATTGGAAATAGAAGCGTGTTGTGTTAACAGCTAAGCAACTTCTTGGATGGTATGTATGAAAATGTTTTTGTTTTCGGCACGTGTGACATAATATTATCTTTGTACATACATTGCTGTTAAAAATAATATTTAATAGGTATATTCTATTTTTCCCAATTATATAATACTACCTAATAAGTATATTTATTTTTATCAATTTGATAATACTAACTGATGAATACGACTTTGTTCGCGAGAAATTTAAAAATTACGACCACTTTTTTTTTCCTGACATCAGATTTTGCCTATATTGAGCTGGGCTTAATCTATTATTGAAAACCGCGAAAATATCCGTCCAGAAGTTTCGAAGATTAGCATGAACATACATATCTACAGAGAGACTATTCTTTTTTTTGAGTTTATTGCTCACAATAATTTTTTCATAAATTATTATATGTACAGTCACGCGATTATTACTATTTTTACATGTATTGATATTAATTTGACCAAGAATTTAAATAGGAATACAATGAAATTTAAAACCTCATTGCATATTGCGAACTTTTCTCCGTATTCAGGAGCTAAAAGCCCGAGCTTGTAGGAATAATTGCATTTATGTGGCTTTTAATGGACGAAACTTTTCACGATTTTCCGTTAAAATAGCGAGACGGAACAAGATTTGTTTTGTTTCAACGAGCTTTTATTTAGTTTGTCACCTCTTTTTTTTCTTTAGTTTTTAGGGTTCCGTACAAAAAAATAAAGAACGGAACCCTTACAGGATCACTCGTGCATCTGATTGTACGTCCGTCTATCACAGCCAATTTTCTCCGAATCCACTGGACTAAATCAGGTGAAATTTAGTAGAATGGTGTAATCTTATGACCCAAACACAGATGTGCAAAGTGAATAAATATTTTTTAAAATAAGGATCATTTTCGGGGGACAAATTTGAAAATTTAAAAATAAGTTTTGCTAACCTTACTGTGTCATATATTTAATGAAAGAAGTCGTTCAGAGCTTAAATCTAGGGTCGTATCCTAAGAGTGTTTCAGACTAGGGGCGGGGTTCTTACCCCGATCTTACGCTACAACGATACACTGACATTTAGTAAACATCAAACACTGAAAATTGTAATTAGACGAGCGACGTTCGAGAACTCCTTGAGCTGACTTGATGAATATTGTGCCTTAACTAATATATCATCGAGGATCTCAAACAAATGTTTATTATTATTGTAAAATAAATATGATTTTACGCATGAAAGAAGAACGATGGACTACGAATAATGAACGATAAGAAGACGAAAATTGACCCCCTGATCTACAAAACTACTGAGACTAAAATAAAGAAAAATACAAGTATAGTATACTTGTAGATTACACGCGAGCTCAACTCGCACTTGGCTATTTTTTTATTAATTTCAACAAGCTTTTACCCGCGACTTCGTCTGGGCAAATTTTGTAGTTTGTAATAAAGTTCACTTTTGTATAGCAAAACAGAAGGTCTCATACAAAGTTTCAGTCCATTTCATTCTCTTAATGGTTGGGTTAAAAACTTTTAATGTCTTTCCCCGGGTAACAAACTATATTCAAAGCATATTTTATCTAAATCTGTTCAGTGGTTGAAGCGTGAAGAGGTAACAGACAGACAGAGTTCCTTTGGCATTTATATTTTAAAAGTAAGGAGTAAGAAAGAAAGAGTAGGAAAGTAAGGATACGTAAGTAAGGATAAGTATCTTTACAGACTGTTTCCCTTACACTTCTGAAAGGCTAACTTTACAAATGCATTCTTTTTTGGGTTTCGTACCCAAGGGTAAAAATGGGACCGTATTACTAAGACTTCACTGTCCGTTTGTCCGTCTGTCTATCCGCCCGTCTGTCTGTCCAGCTGTCACCAGGTCTCATGAACCGTGATAACAGTTGAAATTTTTACATATGATGTGTTTCTGTTGCCGCTTTAACAAAAATTACTTAAAAAAAAAAGAATAAAATTAATATTTAATTCTTCTCATACAACAAACAAGATTTTTATAGATTGGTACAGAACCTTTTGTGCGCGAATCCGAATCGCACTTGCCGGATATTTAAAGTAGCTTTGTGTGCTATTAGAGTTAAAAACTTATTTCAACAAAACATTTTGACAGATTAATTGAATACTGAAAACAGATGTCAAAAGGCGGCCTTTAGCGCAACTCTTCTAGACAACCGAGACACTTAGAGAAGTTTAATATTCATGAGCTGATCTGGTGATAAAGCTGAAAGATTTACTACCTACACCTCCAAATGGAAAGTGCTTTGAAGTTGTGTTAAGAATTATACATTTTTTTTAGAAAGTACCTATATTACACTTTATACATGTCAAAATCAAAAAACCAATTAAGTTTGCAAAAAAAGAAAAACAAAATTGTAACTAAACCATTTACTTTATGCAAAATATTTTATTCAACAATTTTTTTTTTCTTTCTACCATTTCGGTTTAATTAAACTTATTTTTCATTAACTTGCACATATTTTACAAGGTACAGTACAAAAGACTAGTAAACATAGTAGGCAAACCTTGTTGACATCTAATTAAACGGCACAGACAATCTCGTTAAGGGGCTACCTGAATTTTTCAGGGTCCACTGCTGCCCCCATTAGAAATAAATTATTTGAAAGGATAAATAATATCTCAGTAAATATCATTTAAAATTATGTCTTGACCAGGCCCTAAATAACCCTTCAAACTATTTTATGAACTACTGTTTACAGTTTAAAGTGAGAACGTGAAGCTTTTCTACGCACATAAGCGAAAAACGGCCACTTTTGTCTAAAGTGCTCAGAACAGCTTCACGTTCTCATTTTAAACTGTAAAATAGTTTGAAGGGTTATCTAGGGTCTGATCAAGATAAAATTTTAAATTATATCTTCGCACCTATGTATGTACCTTCACATTTGTTGCAAATAAAATATGATTATGTTTCGTTTCCTTTCAAATGATTTATTTCAATAGAGGGCAGCACAGGACCCCGAAAAATTCAGGTAGCCACTTAAAGCAATAACCAACTTTAAATGTGCGGACGAAACTAATGGAAATTAAGCCGCTATTTCCAACACTTTGTGCTATCGGGTTTTAAATGCTTAACTTATTCGTAATTTCGAATTAAGTACGACGGAGTTTGTATCGATTTAAAACTTCACTAAATCCTAGTACACCATTAAAAACGTATGATTAATACTTGAACTGAACTTTTTAAAGAACTAACTGGTGTCCACGACTTAGTTCATGTGAAATTTAAAAAATGACGACCCCGCTTTTTCCTGACATCTGATTTTAATGAAACAAAGTTAATATGTTGCTTCGAATGAAACAAAGTCAATATGTTGCTCCGAGCTGAGCTAAAAACCGCGTAAATATTCGTCCAGAAGCTTCGAAGATTAGCGTGAACACACATACAGACAGTGTTCAGTTACTCTTTTCTTTCGCCCACACTATTTTTTTTTTTTTTTCATAAAGTCGCCGTGTTTTCCACCGTGGAGCCGCGCGCTTTGATTTAACTATTTATATTTAAAGAAGGCCAAAAAGGTTGAATTTGTTTAAAGAAAGGCATGACTAATTAAGCTGTACCTAATCAAATATTATAACATTAAAATCGAGGTATTCGAAGACCTGTCAAGGGTACTAATTACATGAGCATGTAACGATGTTACAATAAACCTCATCCTTCATGTTCCTATTACCTTCTCTTTCCATTTCATACTGTCCACCTGTCTGAAAATAATTTCATTTAAAAATTTAATTTGTTAATGTTGTTCCTCTATTTCTTGAAAGACATGCATCATTCGATGGCAGTCGTCAACGTATGTCAGATGCTTTAGACAGCTTCGAAAATCGAAACATGATTGGCTAACTCAACTAAAGCCCGGTTTACATATTGAAAAGTGAAAAGTGCGAGTGATAAGTGGCAAGTGACAAGTTAGTAGCAGTACAGCATATCCACTTGTCATTGCGTGTGAACACCTACTTGTCACTTTTCAGTGTTTACTTGCCACTTGTCACTCGCACTTGTTACTTTTTAATATGTAAACTAGGCAAACATTAAAACTAGACAAGGGTAGTAGTATCCTAAATCAAAAATAAGTTATTTAATACCTACTATGAAAAGAATAAAATGTGACAAAATAATGTCATTTGTTTTTGATCATATCCATTTTATACGTAATTTTAGGTTATAAGTGGCAAGTGTGAAGTAACAAGTGAATAGCAGTACTGCATATTAACTTGTCAGTGCGTGTGAACACCTACTTGTCACTTGTCAGTGTTTACTTGCCACTTGTCACTCGCACTTGTTACGTTTTAATATGTTAACTAGGCAAACCATTAAACTAGACAAGGGTAGTAGTATCCTGAATCAAAAATAAATTATTTGATACCCACTGTTAAAAGAATAAAATATGACAAAATAATGTCATTTGTTTTTGATCATATCCATTTTTTACGTAATTTTAGGTTTTAAGTGGCAACTGACAAGTGAATAGCAGTACTGCATATCCACTTGTCAGTGTGTGTGAACACCTACTTGTCACTTGTCAGTGTTTACTTGCCACTTGTTACTTTTAATATGTAAACTAGGCAAACATTAAAACTAGACAAGGGTAGTAGTATCCTGAATCAAAAATAAATTATTTGATACCTACTGTGAAAATAATAAAATATGACAAAATAATGTCATTTGTTTTTGATCATATCCATTTTTTACGTAATTTTAGGTTATAAGTGGCAAGTGTGAAGTGACAAGTGAATAGCAGTACTGCATATTAACTTGTCAGTGCGTGTGAATACCTACTTGTCACTTGTCAGTGTTTGCTTGCCACTTGTCACTCGCACTTGTCACTTTTTAATATGTAAACTAGGCAAACATTAAAACTAGACAAGGGTAGTAGTATCCTGAATCAAAAATAAATTATTTGATACATACTGTTAAAAGAATAAAATATGACAAAATAATGTCATTTGTTTTTTAAAATATCCATTTTTAACGTAATTTTGGTTTATTAATGCGGGAAAATTGATATTAAGACCACTATTTGACTCCCAGAAACTATGGCGTCACGGTTGGTATTTTCAGTCATAGGCATGCTGGACATAGGACTCTCTCAAGGATTTCCAAAATTACCGATCTATAGCAGCCTGCATCCAGCGGTTTCTAGAAACCTCGGTCAGGTCGTCTAACCATGAGGAGCTTGGTGGCCCGGCGGGAGTGCGCATTGGTAGCGCTTTCGCAAGTAAAGCGACACCGGGCGTGGTCCGCACTTGGATGGGTGACCACAAACAAAAAATCTCGAGCTCCTCCATGCTTCGGAAGGCACGTAAAAGCCGTTGGTCCCGGCTGTCATCATTATTTGGCAGTCGTCAAGCTATGTCAGATGCCTTTAGGCAGCCTAAAAAATCTGACACCATTGTTGGCCACTTACACACACGAAAAACGAAACCACCTTGTGGTTGGGTGTCCTACGCTTCGCTTGTCAGTAACGTGGTCACCATTCGAGAACCTTTTTGCCCCACCAGTCATTGGCTCGAGGTGCTAAGTGTCTCGCCCACTGCCACTTTAACGAGCTAATCCGCTGGGCTATGTCAGTGACTTTTGTTCTCCGAATTTCCTCATTTCTGATTCGATCATGTCTGATTTTGACTTGTTGGAATTTAGCGGATTCCTTGGCAACGGTTAACAACGAAAAAATCTTTACTGTTCTTAATCCATTCTAAGACATCTTCACACCAACGCAATAAGTTCTTACAATTCCAAAAGAACGGCTTTGCACAAGAAATATTTACGGCTACAGTTTAAGTGTCTAACTCGTAAACCGAGATCAACAGTCCCAAAACCTTTTCCTTGCCAAATAAAAAGTCAGCATCGTTGCAATCTCAGCTAATAAGCCTATCGTGTCACTTTGTACAATATAAACCTTACAGTAACCTCACGCTCAGGTGATAAAATCGACTGTATTGCCGCGCTTATAAGGTAAGTTACGAAAAAGAGACGTTACGTTGTATCTGATGTTCACTATACCAATGTACCTAATGCTGGAAGTGGGTCGAAGTGATAAAACAGGTCTGGGAAATTAAAACAAATGTGGTGGTGGTATTTTTTTATATCTGCAGTTCTACGCTCAATGAGTGGGAGGATGTGGAGAAACACGACGCTCTGATATTTTTATTTTTTTGTTAGTTAGTTGGTTTTATTTTTGTTTGTTAGTTTGTAGTTTGCTTAGTTCGATGGTTCGTTAAGAGAAAATTATTCCCAGCAACTGCGAATAATGATCATCATAATAAAATACAAAGATTTTAAGATATTTGTTTGAGGGGCTACCTGAATTTTCCGGGGTCCAGTGATGCCCCAATGAAATAAATCATTTGAAAAGAAACGGAGACATCATTTAAAATTTTGTCTTGAACAGGCTCTAGATAACTCTTCAAACTATTTTATGAACTACACAGTTTAATGTGAGAACGTGAAGCTTTTCTACGCACAATTGCGAAAAACGGCCTTTTTTGCCGTATGTGCGTAGAAGAGCTTCACGTTCTCACTTTCAACTGTAAACAGTAGTTTAAAAATTTTACTTGAGAATAAGATTAGAGATATTTCATAAAAACTTAGCTCAAATAAAATAAATTGTTTACAAAACAATTTTACTTGCCAGGATTACTTTGAAACCGCTGAACCGATTTCCATCAAACATAGTTATGAACCACTTAACAACTTGCTTTAAAACACCGCATTGAAATCGGTCCTTTCGTTCGAAAGCTGCGATGACACAGACAGACAGAAAGCCACTGGCGTCAAACTTACAACAGCCCTCTTTTTCATCGGGGGTTTGCGAAAGAGTTTATTGCAGGCTTTTTTTTTCTTGTCAGTTACATAATCTATCTACCAACTGGGATTTAATTTAAGGGGATACCTGAATTTTCCGGGGTCCAGTGTAGCCCCCATTTGAAGTTAATCATTTGATGGGAAACAGAGACATTATTTAAAATTTTGACTTAACCAGGCACTAGATTACCCTTCAAACTATTTTATGAAATTCTGTTTACCGTTTAAAGTGAGTTTCTGAGAAACAAAAAATGACAAAGAAACAGCGCATTGAAATTTCGCAGGACGTCACGGCTACGTACGATTTTTACATAGAGGTGACGTCGCAAGCCCCCACCCCGGAACTTTGATGCTTCGTATCTTTGTAAATTTTTACTTTTTTAGTAAACTCAAAAATATGGGTCCATTATTTTTGGATAATCTAAAAGACGGACTAATTACAATTATACTTTTGCTAACCCTGTCGTCACCCCTATTAAGCTTATCAATTGTTTGTATTCGCATTTAATTCTTAAAAAAATCATTGACCTATTTATTGATTTAATACACCTCACTCACTGATGGGCTGACTAACATCGCAGGCTTAGCAATAAGGTATCGTTAGCACCTTTTGAGTATGGAACCCTTAAACTTACAGGTTTCTTTTATTCTTAAAATAAATTTGATTTAACTCAGACTATTATATGAATATCGTCTGCGTAGGACTCTGTAAACAAAGATTTTAATTAAAACCTTACCCTATTTTACACAGAATCTGAATTTACTTTTTATTTCAGTGATTCTTTCTGGAGAATGGAATAAAAATCAACGACCTCTGATCTCCGGCGGGGCTGCGTACAGTCGCCGATATTTGTTTCATTCGCTGGTCATACACTGGCCTTCCGAGCACTCAATTGCATCTCTACAGTACCCTATAGAAAGCCAGGTAATTAAGGAAAACTACTTCTATATATACTAGGCATATAATATACTATATATACTAGATAAACGTTATATGTACTAGGTAGGTCATAAGCTATCATGATTTAAAAACTGCCATGGAGTGTACTCCTACATCTTCCAGGCCTCCCGATTGCAGACGAATTCGAAATTTAATTTAACTTGTAGCCACTATAACAAGCTAAAATTACATCTCCATGTTTGGCCACAAATACCAGCTCTTGCGTGACATGACTGCTCCTGTGTCCCGAATCCCGATTCATTCCCATATTTCGTTATGGCCGACGCGCGTGTGATGGCGCGATGACACACTAGCCAGTGTTTGATGGCCAAAAATGGAGATGTATTTTCAGTTTGTTGTAGTGGCTACCAACTGATATTACCAGCTGTGGGTCCTGTATGTAAGTGTGGACTCTGTCTATCCCATGAGGGACAAATAAATCGATGACCTCTGTGGCCTAGTGGTCACCATGCCAGGCTGCCACTCCGGAGGGCCCGGGTTCGATCGCCGGTCTGGTCACGATGGAAAATGATCTTTTTCAAATTGACCTGGGGCTCGGATATTTATCTATATATGTGTGTGTTATAAAATATAGTTTTGTAAAGGTAGTATCCTATAACACAAGACTCGAACTGAGGCTAGCTCAATTTGTGTGATTTACCTATATATGTGTGTTTGTTTATAATACTTGTCAAGTTTTGACCCTGTATAACGTTTTGTCATCGTATAAGCTCTGCTGCGGAATTTTTTTTTTTGCGTGCCAGTTTATTATATTACCAGACCTCCATCACTCGCTGGCGGTGACGCGAAAAGCACCTACTGCTAGCCGTTCCGCCGGCTGAACAAACGCTTTGACTCCATGCCATAAAGTTCATTTTTCCTTGGACTAACCAAGGAAAAATGAACTTTATATAAAGCGCCGATATTTTTCGTTTTGTAGTAAAGTGACGGATCTGTTATGTAGTAACTTATAGTAATCTGTGTTAGTGCGCTGATGTTTGAATCAAGTTATTCTTACCATTCCTGTTTGCTTTCAAGCGCAGGCTCTTTTAACATAACCAACATTTTGAAGGCATAGACAGCATTATCGTCTCGCGCCTCTTTGAAGATAATATAAATCCTTATAAAGAATAAGCCATCCACACAACGTGTCTGTATATTTATCTCTCTTGACCAGGTGTTGCACATATCAGCGGAGTACAAGAACTTCAAGGAAGCTGTTGTCGGGTCTACAAGCGATCCCTTGGCGTTTCTTGGCATTGTCAATATTTACAAAGTATGAATACCATTTTATTTATTTAATTTATTGCACTTAAAATGTTAAGAATATAAATCGAACCAAGGGCTATACTAGATCACTATAGTACAATGAAATTAAAATGACAACCAAATAACCAAAAAATATTTCGACACTCCCATACAAATTGCCCGAGCGCTTGCACACTTTTGTGTGGAAACGCCGAAATTCTTTTTTTGTTTTGGCTGTTATTTTAATTTCATTATACTATAGCGATCTATTAACCTGTGGTTAGATTTATTACGGGTATATCCCTTCCACGTTGTATATAGCACAAAAAGGTACAATTTTTATGCTAATGACGCTGGATGCAAGCCGCTTTCGATCGGTCGATTTGGAAATCCTTGAAGGCCTATGTCTAGAAGTGGACTTCCTGTGGCTGATATGATGATGATAACTCATGATGATGTTGATCAATTTCAAAAAATACCCCATTAAAAGTACCTTCAAGCAGGCGTTACTTACAAACTACATATTTTATTATTAGCACGAACTAAACGGGTTACTCACGTAGAGAATCAGCTACAGGCCGACATGTTTGACATCATCCAGAGGTCTTTATCAGATCGAATGTGGCTAGAGGACGCGCGTACACTATGTCTCCTCGAGACACACTGATGTTAGCGGTGCGTCCGCAGTGACAGTGCGGTGGCTGGTGGTTTCCCGCGTCGACTGACTTGGATGTACTGGGAACCTCAATTTCATCTTCTTGCGTGAAATGAAATACCCATGCGTGAAAAATGCTCACTGTGTCAAAGACTGTCCGCTGTATACAATATGTAACAAAAACCCTCTCCGATCCTTGTAGGAGCAACTAAGACCGTCAATATGAACAATTTTTCTTATGGGAACAATGCTTGAAATTCGAAGAAAAAAATCGACAGTTTTATACAAATTGCCGGGCCAGCCGAACACTTTTCTATGAAAATGTCATTTTTTTTATGCGTCTCTTGAAGGACTGGTTTCCAGATGGAGAGCAAGCTCCAACCTGTATCACGATTAAAATTGGGATGTCGACTAATTTCTATTGCCTCTCGGATTTAACATATTTCTATTTACGCCAATACTGAGCTGCCATTGGCCGACAGAAGACACTGCAACACAATAGGAATGTGGACTGGGTAAAAATACAATATGTAACAAACACCCTGTCCGATCCTTGTAGGAGCAACTCAGACCGTCAATATGAACTATTTTTCCTTTATGACCAATGCTTGAAACTCAAAAACAAAATTACAGTTTCATACAAAAGTGTTCGGCCGGCGCCGCAATTTGTATGAAAAAGTCGATTTTTTTCGAGTTTCAAGCATGAGTCCCATAGAAAAAGTTGTTCATATTGACGGTCTGAGTTGCTCCTTCAAGGATCGGACAGGGTTTTTGTTACATAATGTGAATATTACTTTATGTAGTCCGTCAACTAGATTATCAAAAAAATAAAGGGCCCATATTATTTCGTTTACAAAGTAAAAATTTACAAAGATAAAGCACTTCAAAGTTTTGGAGTGAGGCTTATTTACTGATGTAAATAACCGTGACGTAAAGATACAGCGCATTAAAAATTCGCGTGACGTCACGATCAGCTACGATTTGTAAACAAAGGGTCGCCTTTGGTTAAAAATCGTAGCTGATCGTGACGTCACACGAAATTTTAATGCGCTGTATCTTCGTCATTATTTGCTAATCAGAGAAAATAAAAAAATACGTGTACCGTACTTTTTAATAATTTACCTAATGAGCCATTTTTTTTATTCTACAACAATATTCTGATAAAATCCGAAATAATTTAAAAAAATGCGACTCAGGTTACAATGTGTCATAACCATTGTAATATTATTTTATAAACAAGTATATGATAAATTGTATAAATACATGTATATAAATGAGGATCTCAGAGACTACTTTAAGAATTTCGATGAAATTAGTTATTTAGATTAGGTTTAGATATATAGGTTTAATTTTACAAGCTTTTATTAAGTTTCACCTGTCCCGTTGTCTGTCGGTCTGTCTGTTTGTAATCAAATTTTGCGAGTTAAATTTGACCCACTTCCCGCTTTCTGATTTAGCAACGCGATATACGTATGGGTGCAAAATTACATTTTGTACCCATACGTATATTGCGTTACAATGCAATATCATGATGACATGCAGCTGATCTGATGGAACTTCATCTGGAAGGTGGCCATAGGAACTCTGTATTAAACGACGCAACCTCATCGAGTTTGGGCTCGTTTGATTCGTCTTAAGGAGTACTGAAGACAAAAGCATGTTCTAAGAATATTTTTTGTCGGAAAGCTTTTTAAGGAAAGCTTTGTCGTTCAGGTACTTAAAAACCATCGTCATTTATTCCTGTTTGCGATCAAGATAAAACATAATTCACAAAAGTCATTCTGTCAGTCCTTCTCAACAAGAAAATCCGACTTTGATTCAAATTAAACGAGTTTCGATAAAACCTTCCAGCTTGCTTGTTATCTAAATGGATCCTTTCCATCAAAGTAAATCAACTGATTTCAAGAGTGGTTTGTAATGCATTATGTCTAAAGTTCAATGACTAGTAGGTAAGTATATATAAACTTGCTTCGGCAGTACATAAATGAACTTAAATTGGAACGAAACAGAGTAGATTAGCATGGCCCCTGCGCTAGGATGACACGAAAAATCGAGAAGCGTTCCATATTTTTTTTAATGACTGCTTTTATTGTCCAGTTCTAGGCGTTTGCCTTGCGATTCGGGGTTCGTGGTTTCAATCCCACTGGGCAGTATACTTTGTGAAAAGTTGTTTCCAGTCTGGTTAGGATATTGCAGGCACCTAATTATCCAAAAAAAAGTACGGCACGTAGAAAATGTGGGTCCCGAATGCCATCTAGCGTTTGCTCAAACCTATCCAAAGATCGGCTGGTTTACCCTTTGGGTTGCGGAGGTCAGACGACAGTCGCTGTGTAAAAGCAGTAACGTCAAATTACCTAGGTTCAGCTTGCAAAACCTGTACTCTGAAGCGTTACCGCAGAGGATGCAACCGGGAATACGCTCGAATGATGATGATGAAGATTTGTCCTGAGTTCATTGATACAAGAAACAAAGAGTGCAACCTGGATAACCTATTTTTAACCACCGACTAAAAAGAGGTTTGACTTCAATGTCTGTCTGTTCGTCTGACGGTCCGCGGCATCGTAGCTCTCGAAAGGATGGACCTATTTCGATCCATCCTTTCGAGAGCTACGCTCAATTGACAACATTTCAAAAATTTTATATTCATATTTTATATTTTTTCCTTAAAGAACTTCGAAAAAAAGGACATACGTATATTTTTGTTTTTCATTTCTTTTCATTATTTCTCCTAAAATTAAATTGTTTAAAATCTCTCCATTCTAAAAGAGCGTAAGTACAAGAGTTAGGATGTAACGAGTTTACATCTTTGCCATACATTATAATTAAAAAATTAAACTTTTAATGACGTCTATGTATATAAGAGTTGTGTTTTGTAGCAGTAAGATATCGATATCGATACAAAAACTTACGTATCGTAAAAAAGGGTTACTTTGATTAATTAAAAAATTTAAACGCTTCTATCTCAGCTATTTTTGGCATAAAAATATTATATTGACGACTTGGTATGTGGAAAACAAATGGCATAAAAAATTACGCTTGTAATACTCGACAAAAAAAATTGATCTATCATCTCTATACTTGAATTGGGGTTTTTGGGCAACCCACGTTTTTTAACGGATTCTCATAGTCTTTAAAGGAATTAAGAACACAAAGAAAAAATGTTTCACTTTTTACCTTTTAAGTTACAGCGTTTTAAAGTTAATAATAAAGGGTGAATTTGACTGAAAATAAAAACAAGGGCTCCGGCGTACACGCATTGTAAAAAGATGGCGGACGTAACAGGATTGCTATTTCAAAAATATAAATAAGTATGCGTTCAGAAATTTGGAAGATTTAATAAAAAAAAAAAACAAAAAAAAAGCTATCATAAATGTCACCTTGTGTTTTGAAAGTCGCCCCATTTTAGGGTAGCATTTTTCCTTACTTCATTTTTTTATAGTTTTTAAGACCTGGATGTCAATATTATTTTTATTTAACCTGAAATATCAGTCACCAAACTATGTAAACATTTTAATGCATGTGTATTTTTTCCAATCCTAATTCTACTTTACTGAAAGAACTATCGATATTAGATGGTCTTCCTATCGAATCGAACTGATACTTCTATAGACAACACTACTATTATCTCTCTCTCACTCGTGATGTCAGTTGTCAGATTGACGCACGTGTCAATTGACAGCTGACAGCTTGACATAATTTTTTCACTTTTAGATGTTCAAGCAAAGGCGTAACCTGTTAAATGCCTATATCCTTGTACTTTTGAGTTTTTTTTCATTTATCTCTAAAAATATAACTCAAAAAAATCTGAAAAAAAATTGTACGTGTTCAGAATTGCTAAATCTCGAAATGATTCGCGAATTTTCATACCTTTTAATGAAATGTTGTCAATTTTAACATGAAAGCAAGTTTCCTTGCACTGGTTTTTAGCTATGTTTGATGAAAATCGGTTTAGTGGTTCAAAAGTAATCGGGTATTTTTTTTTCATTTTCCTGGCAAATAAACTTGTAACTCAACGTCGGAGTTTGTTAAACTTCTACTAAACGTAAACACGGGCTGAGGTATGTCTTAAGATCATGTACAGTCACCAACAAAAATAGGTCATCTAAATCAATTAATTCAAATATATCTTTATTATCATAGGATATTTACAATATCTCTTAATAATCGTCAGTTTGTTTAGTTGCACAAATATTGTTGACGTCAAAAAGTTACTTAGAGCTAAGTTTACTGCCGCCTCCAAAGCGCTAGTGCAGAAGAAGCGGTAACAAACTGCACTGCAGCATTTTCTCCAGGAACGTCAACACACAATGAAATTAATATTTATAGTTGATATGTGGACAGAGTATACATTGTTTGTTGTCATAATTTTTTTTTTTTTTTTAATGACGAAATTTTAAAATAATGTCAAATCAAGTTTTAAATTATTTACCTAACGTATCAAATTATGACCATAATCTAATAAACGCGTTTACATATGTTTAAAAAACTTTAGTTATGTGTTGACCCCGTTATCTTGTAGCACAGACGTCACATTTTTTTACGGATTGAAACATTAAATTAACGACTTATTGATATCGACTTCTTATCCTCAACAAAACCCTTATAATCCATCCCTACAGTTACACACACGATGTAGAATTGTATACAGTTTTTTGTAATTATTGTGGGAAACAAAATTATGATAAGTTCTAATCTTAACTAACGAACGTATGTTTATTATTTATCCCATATTTTTTTTTTTACATTTTTATCAATTTGATTATCTTTGACTCATCATCAGTGATATAACAATATAACTCTAGTACAATTGAATACCATCTTTATTTTAATAGTCGATAAATTAAAAATATCAATCCCTACAAGAAAGAAATGTCAGTGCGACAATATAACGGGGTCTGATGATGTGTAATAAATTGACCCCGTTATCTTGTAGCACAGACGTCACATTTTTTTACGGATTGAAACATTAAATTAACGACTTATTGATATCGACTTCTTATCCTCCACAAAACCCTTATAATCCATCCCTACAGTTACACACACGATGTAGAATTGTATACAGTTTTTTGTAATTATTGTGGGAAACAAAATTATGATAAGTTCTAATCTTAACTAAAGAACGTATGTTTATTATTTATCCCATATTTTTTTTTTACATTTTTATCAATTTGATTATCTTTGACTCATCATCAGTGATATAACAATATAACTCTAGTACAATTGAATACCATCTTTATTTTAATAGTCGATAAATTAAAAATGTCAATCCCTACAAGAAAGAAATGTCAGTGCGACAATATAACGGGGTCTGATGATGTGTAATAAATTTGGTGACATATTTTTGCTGCTGACTGTACATAAAAATCATTCATCTGTTCTTTCCTTTTCAATTAAATTTTCAAAGGTCAGTTCAGTCTACCATAGTGAACAACTTTCCTAAAGAATATAGGTATGTCCCAGAACGGCCGAGTAAAAGGGGTGGGCACAGCGGGACGTGATCGGCATCTGACATCCCGGGTGACGTGAACTACCCACTTAGTTACTAACAGTACGAGAATAGACTACAATGCCAGGATGAAAACTTACTTACAGTTACGTCACCTTACCGATTCCGTCACATTTTTACATTGACCCTTATAAAAATGTGACGGAAATCCAGTGCCCCGCCTCCGCACTGAATCATGTATTCCATCCACAGAATTGAATACTGTGTATACACCTGGGCTTACCGTCTTGCTGAAACAAATTGTAATAAATTGGTTCACCAATCCACATACATTACAATAATCACAATTAAATGAGTCATAGCTAAGCCACAGTAAACCACACAAAAGGGTTGTGCACAGTACGGCCGCTCGAGCAAGATTGTGTCACTGTCGCTAAGGTGACCGGTTTTATATCTTGTTGCTTACGAATATTGCCATTTAAAATCCAACCGTTGCATTTTGTAGTGAACAATTTTCTCTTTGCACGTGTAAAATAATAAAAAGGGAATTTTACATTACTCGCCGACAGGTATATCAAAATACTTGATCTTTGAACGTATTTCAAGCAACTAAATGGAATGAGCAGTTGAGCAAACGTGAAATCACCACTCTTTAATCAAATAAATCTTGAATGGCAAGCATATGTTAATGTACTGGATTCACTGAATTTTTATATTTATTACTAGATTACATTGTACACCTACTGGTCAAGTGAAATTTCAAATACGTAAATGTAAATGATTGAAATAAATAGACTATGAGCTAGATGTTTTTTACACCCCCGACAAAAAAGAGGGGTACTATAAGGTTGACGCTAATGTCTGTCTGTTTGTACATAGTAGCTCTTGAACGGATGGACCGATTTAAGCAATAGTTCTTAGCTATGTTTGATAAAAATCGGTTTAGCCGTTTAAAAGTTATTGGGGGTTAACGCTTGAAAGTCGGGATATCTGATATCAATTCAATACTCAATCATCATCATCCGAGCGTATTCCCGGTTGCATCCTCAGCAGTAACGCTTCAGAGCCCGGGGTCCGCTACCTAACCAAGGAGATTTGACGAGGTTACTGGTTTTTACACAGAGCGACTGCCGTCTAACCTCCACAACCCAAAGGGCAAACCAGGAACCAATCCTTGAATAGTTTGATGGTCAAACGCTGGTGGCGTTCGGGACTCACAGTTTTACGTGCCTTCCGAAACACGGAATCATCTTTCTTTTCGGATAGTCAGGTGATTCAAGCCTGCAATATCCTATCCAGACTGGAAACAACTTTTCACAAAGTATGCTTCCCAGTGGGAATCGAACCCATGACCTCCGGGTCACAAGGCGAATGCCTTGACCACTGGACCACGGAGGCAGTCATCAATTCAATACTCAATATTTAATATTTATTGCTTCGTTAATGTACATTATAGGTGTTAACAATAAAATAAGGATCAATTAAAGGTGCTGGCGGCTAGAAAGCTGTCCAGAAAAGGGCCTATTTTAATTTTAAAGCTTCCATTAATGTGTATGCACTTGCTTTCTGCACATATGTATATGTAATATTTATTTGTAGTTGTAATTATGTTGTAGCCATTTGTTAATTTTGTCCAGTTTATTATTCATAAAATTTTGATAAATGTTGATAAATTTAAAATGTGACATATTAATGTCATTATTGTTAATTTTGTCATTTTATATATTGGTATTCATTTTAATATGTATTTTGTCATGGATTAATAGTACTGTTTACAATTTTTAAATAAATTTCTCTTTGTCTTCTAAATATTCATTTACAGAATAGTAACATATTTTGTCAGACAGAAATTCTTTAACATGTTTCAGAAATGTTTTATAGTTTTCAATGTCTGTAATGGCTTTCGGTAGTTAATTATATAGTTTTATCTACGCACATATCATAAGTGCTCTAAAATGCGTTCAGAGACCCGCATTACCAACCAGTAGAGATTAACGGAGACGTAATGATAACATTACCTCCTAAAATCAGTAGGTAATGAGTTTAAATTTGGAACAGCTCTCAAATTCAAATGGGTGTCTATTCTAGTATCTATAGATATTAAAACAGTTATCAAGACGAATACCAAATTTAGTATATTTTTAATATAAATCGCACGACATTTGATCTCGAGTGACACAAGAATAGGGGAGTTCATTCGTTTGTCTATGATTAAAAAAAATGACAGATTCGAATTTCAAAACGCCGCCATTTCGAGTTGTCATTTGTTTGTTGATGTTTTACTGTTTGCGAGTGTTTGTGAAAAGTTGAAACGAATTAAATATAAATATGCCACCGTCGTCAAGCTCTTCAGCTCAAAAACAAGACCCCAATTCAAATGCAACTCAACCAGGACCATTAACTGTATCTCACAACTGTTAATATTAATTACAATTATAATAATAAATAATTTATTCTGTATGTGTTCAGTTAGTTTTTTATTACATTATTTTTAAATTACAATGTAATTCAGGTCAATTCCCTACGGTACCTGAACCTATCGAAGAGCACTGTGATAATTATGTGTGTAGATAGAGTAGTGTATGCAACTATACATAATTATGCATTACAACACTCATGTGATGTTATCAGAGATGGGCGTAGTTAACTACTATTGTGTAGTTTAATTACAAACTACAATTACATGTAGTTAACTACAAGTAGTTGAAATTACATTAAACTTAACTACAACAATTGAAACTACTGTAGTTGTAATTTGTTATTGTAATTAAGTAGTTAAAACTACAAATTACAATAAGAATTTATTACCGCGGGCGTGTGTTATAGGTGTTGTATTTCGAAATTGTAAATGTTAAATGTTGTAAGCAAGAAACGAAAATTTATAAGTAAGTTAATCTTTATAAAAAATGTAGTTGCAAAAAGTAGTTTGTAATTGTGATTACAACTACTTTTTGTAGTTAATAGTTCAACTACTTTAACTACTAATTAAATTTTTCCCAACTCTGGATGTTATCATGAAACTCGCCTTTGGCTCGTTTCATAAACTCACATTCGTGTTGTAATGCCCTTCATTATGCACAGTCGCATAATATAGACATAATTCCATTTAACATTGGTTGGAATATGTAGTTCCGCCACTCACCACTAGATCGTGTCGTCGACGCTTGAAAGTCGGGATTTTTAATTCACTTGGCAAATAATAGATGGCGGATATCAATTCCACTTACCATTCGTTCGAATATGTAGTTCCATCATTCATAACTAGATGGTAACGTCCGGGGTTTTAAAAACTTGTTTGAGCTTGATTATACTTTCATAGTATCACAGTTCACTATAATATATTTAAGGAATATATCATCGTAGCTCAAATTAATACATCATGTAGCAAGCTACATCGTAGCCGGGTTCCCTAGGAAGCCCCTATTTCACTCAATTCGGCTGAATAGATCGTTTCAAGTAATGTTTGCTATTGTTTACTAGTTATAGTTTGAATCTTGAACAGAGCAGAACTTGCCACAATAAAGGTTGTTTACGGTGTTGGGTTGGAATACAGGTCCGGGTATTTGTAGTAAACCTATTTGTGGTAAAGTAGCTGTGCTCGCAGGCTTCACATGATAATTATAAATAAATAAATATGAATGAATACGGACAAATCACACAGATTGAGCTAGCCCAAAAGTAAGTTCGAGACTTGTGTTATGGGATACTTACTCAACCATACTATACTTTATAACAAATACATATGTAGATAGACATCCAATACCCAGGTCAATCTGAAGAAGATCATTTTCCATCTTGACTTGACCGGGGATCGAACCCGGGACCTCTTTTGTGAAAGCCGGGTCTAAAACCATATCCAACCATATTAAATTTCATCTTAATCGGTTTAGTTGAAGCGTGAAAAGGTAGCAGACAGACAGACTTTTTGCAGCATTTATTATATTTGTATGGATTAAACGTTTGTAAAGTAGTGAGTAGGAAAACCCATATATTTTTTTTTAGATTAAATAAAAAAAAAGTTAAACGTGAAAACATATAAGGAGGTTAAGAACTTAGCAGAGTGACATGGAAAGCCTCCACCCACAAGAGCCTAGCTCTTAAATACCTATAAGAAGAAGAAAGAAGTGAATAGCGCAATGTAGCGATATTTGCATCAATCGAAGTTAATCAATCCCATCAAATTATCTGAATCGAAAAAAAATCGACATTTCCATACAAAAGTGTTCGGCTGGCCCGTCAATTCGTATGAACTTGTCGATTTTTTTTTTAGTTTCTATCATTGACCCCATAGGAAAAGTTGTTCATATTGATGATCTGAGTTGCTCCTAAAAGGATCAGACCGGGGTTTTTTTTACATATTGTATACTTGACTCAATCATAGTTTGGCAATGGTCTGCCAACTAACTAGCGATATATATATATATATTTTTAATATTTAAACACTTTTTATCCATTAAATACACGGGTGAAGATCGCCCATCATAAGCCTATCTACCTTGTTTTCTTTTAATTTGCGTATTACCTTTAACTTGTGTTGTTTCAGTTTGGAAACAGCACTCACCCCGGGATAGAAAACCTACTAAAATCAGCCATGAACATGCAGCTGGGCAATTTGTCCCTGGATCTTATGCCTCTTAGCCACTACAGCCCGCCTTTTCAAAAGTACGCCTGCTACCAGGGGTCGCTGACGATACCTCCTTGCACAGAGTCTGTGCTGTGGCTGGTTCGAGGGAAAGCATTACCAGTCGACCGGGTAAGATATTTGAATTATTTCCAGTCAAATCAAACCAATCGAACGGAAAAGATCATACTGAAATGCGTCAAAAGAATGTTACCCTGGATCCTAAGCTACTGACCTACTTCAGCCTACTAGCTTCTACAGCCCACAGTGCCAGAAGTATGCCTGCTACCAGGAGTTCCTGACGATACCTCCTTGTACAGAGTCTGTGCTGTGGCTGGTTCGAGGGAAAGCTTTACCAGTCGACCGGATAAGATTTTGATTTATTTTAACTCCAGTCCAGTGAAATCAAACCGATCGTACCGAAAAAATCATATTGAAATCAGTAATGAAAATGTGGCAATGGAATGTTACCCTGGGTCCTAAGCTACTAACCTACTTCAGTCCGCCGTTCCAGAAGTACGCCTGCTACCAGGGGTCGCTGACGATACCTCCTTGCACAGAGTCTGTGCTGTGGCTGGTTCGAGGGAAAGCTTTACCAGTCGACCGGGTGATATTATTTGATTTATTTTTACTCCAGTTTAGTGAAATCAAACCGATCGAACCAAAAAAATAATATAGAAATTACCCTGGATCCTAAGCTACAGACCTAATTCGTCCGCCGTTCCAGAAGTACGTCTGCTACCAGGGGTCTCTGACGATACCTCCTTGCACAGTCTGTGCTGTGGCTGGTTCGAGCTAAAGCTTTACCAATCGACCGGGTTTCCAGTTTAATCAAACGGATCGAACAGAAAAAATCATACTAAAATCTTGTCTATATATATACAAGATTTTATATATAGTTGTGTATTTAAGATATATGTCGCAGACGGATGAATAAAAGGGGGCAGAGCGTGGCGTGATCGGCATCTGATATCTCAAGTGACGTAAACTACCCACTTAATTACTTACAGTACGAGAACAAACTGTTGTCAGGACGAAAACTTACTTACAGTCACGTCACCTTACCGATGCCGCCACATGAGAGATCTTACGTGAGCCTTATAAAAATGTGACGGAATTCCAGTGCTCCGCCTCCGCACTTGAAACATGAATTCCAACCACCATGTCTGAATTCCCTGGCCCCACAGAATTGAATACTGTGTATACACCTGGGCTTTCCGTCTTGCTTTAACAAACTGTCATTGTAATAAATCGGTTCACCAATCCACATCTATTACAATAATCACAATTAAAAGAGTCATGGCCAAGCCACAGCAAACTACACAAACGAGTTGTGCACAATACGGCCGCCTGAACAAGACTGTCCCTGTCGTTAGGTCGACCGGTCTTATAACTTGTTGCTAACGAATATTGCCATTTCAAATCCAACCGTTGCATTTTGTAGTAAACAACTTTCTCTCTGCGCGTGTAAAATCATAAAAACGGGAATTTTACATTGAACTCATACCGCGTCATCTATTCTTTCTTCGTCAACTCTAAAATGACATTGACACAGAATTACTGCCAAACGTCATCGAATTATTCAAAGTAAAGGAATCTAGTTTTATACAGCCATTGCATATTACGCTCCGACACGGCCATTCTGACAAGTCACACGTCCCAGTGTGACGCATTTGAAAATAATTTAACCTAACTGCAATATCAAATCATCTCTACTCGGCCTATCCTGATCAAACGATTTAAAACAGGGCTTAAAACAAACTCTTTTAATAAACCAAAACCTTTTTCTCTAATAATTAAGCTTACATCATTACTAGTGATAATCACAAACTTTTTACCAACTATGAAATGACCACTGACCATTATTCACTCACTATTCAACCACACTTCAAAAATTAACCATTCTTAAGAATCTACTTACTCTGTTAAATTACTCCTGTCGACTCTATCGATCATGGTCATCTCTGTCACCTAATTCGAGCGATAAGACTCATGCCACTTTCGCAAAGTGACGTAATCTCAGAAGCGGTCGTCCTATCGCCTAATTCGAGCAAAAGGACTCATGCCACCTTCGCAAGGTGACGTAATCTTAGAAGCGGTCGTCCTATCGCCTAATTCGAGCGATAAGACTCATGCCACTTTCGCAAAGTGACGTAATCTCAGAAGCGGTCGTCCTATCGCCTAATTCGAGCGATACGACTCATGTCACCTTCGCAAGGTGACGTAATCTCAGAAGCGGTCGTCCTATCGCCTTATTCGAGCGATAAGACTCATGCCACTTTCGCAAAGTGACGTAATCTCAGAAGCGGTCGTCCTATTGCCTAATTCGAGAAAAAGGACTCATGCCACTTTCGCAAAGTGACGTAACCTTGCCCCCCTCATCGATTGACGATCACCACGTTGCCTCCCCAGAGCAAACAACTACAATTTAGTAACTCGACTAAATAGTGGTCAATGGGCTCACACTTACTCATTCGCTTTTAATTTAATGCCCGGAAAGTATACTGATCTCTAAAGTACTTGAACAGGTGCAAAATCGTCATAAATGGGAAGCACTCATCACGTCGCTCACCAATCGGCAAATGGCTGAAGGAGAAATACGACAAAATACATCTTAACTGGGTAACTAGTAGTCAACAAAAATAAACCTGTACACAGCCATTTACAGTGGTTTTGCACTAAGGCTATCGCAATAAGAATATTGTTAACGCATTTGCAATCTAACCTATTTGGTATAGACTTCCTAAAAATAAAAGTGGTATTGCTTATCGGATTATTGTAACGTGTTTGTAAAATCTTTTCGAAAAGTAAATTATCAGAATGATTACTCGTCTTGAACTGTCTAGATTAAAATTGACTCAAGTAACGGGATTTTACTTCAAACAACACAGCAATTAAAGTGTAGTTTTAAAATAATATTACGCACATAGTAAACAGTGAAAAGCCCTCTTTAAATCATGTCAACACCATGATCATGACCATTGTAGACTTGCCGACGTAGCCGTTACCACCTTAGCATCATCATTACCCGCTATCAATGATGATATCGTCAACATCATCACCGCGTTTTCATCATCAACAGCGTCAACATTTTCATCATCATCACCTTGTCATTATTGATGATAAAACCATTATCATCACCAACTCTTCATCATCGTCGTCATCATCATCATCATCAGCCACCGTAAGTCCAATATTGAGAAAATGCTGGGAGAGGTTATCTCTACTACTATACAAAGAATGAGTACCTAATATCATCTTTGACCAGTATTCACGCGCCACAGTACTGTATTGCAAGTTCATAATTCTCAATACTCAAAAATGACTCAATTTGCTACGAATGGTAATCTGGCGCCACGGTCGGCTCCGTCCGATACCGACTTATGCCACCTCATTGACAATAACTTCGGGCGTCAACCGACAGCGACTCATGTCACCTCCAGTGACGATAACCTCGTGTTGCTTCTACACAACAACCAATATTCCGGCTCCAACCGATCGTTAGCTTACTAAGTTTAGCAAATGTTACACACTCTTCGTAAAACTAGCGTACTCAAAACCAATTTACTGCTTGAATAGTGGTCAAAAAACTAGATTTCATAAAACTTTACTCACCAAATTTTATTGGCGATCCAGCAGACAAGCCATGTGCCGCGAGCACAGACACACATACACGAGATCCGCTCACATTTTTTCTTTACTTCACCAGAAATTTCCAGCACCTGCTGCGTACCGCTGCTAGCTCCTATCCGGCCGCAACACGCGGTACCCATCTACTTGGCACATTGTAATCACTTGTTAACACTTTAAAACCTTACCTCGAGAACTAACGCTCTGAACAACGGGCAAACCACAAGTAGCATTCAACAGGATCTTCTTCCGATGTGAGCTCCAGATACAAATCTTACCTCAAATGTGAGCTACAAGTCCGGATCTCACTTCTGATGTCGCAGACGGATGAATAAAAGGGGGCAGAGCGTGGCGTGATCGGCATCTGATATCTCAAGTGACGTAAACTACCCACTTAGTTACTTACAGTACGAGAACAAACTGTTGTCAGGACGAAAACTTACTTACAGTCACGTCACCTTACCGATGCCGCCACATGAGAGATCTTACGTGAGCCTTATAAAAATGTGACGGAATTCCAGTGCTCCGCCTCCGCACTTGAAACATGAATTCCAACCACTATGTCTGAATTCCCTGGCCCCACAGAATTGAATATTGTGTATACACCTGGGCTTTCCGTCTTGCTTTAACAAACTGTCATTGTAATAAATCGGTTCACCAATCCACATCTATTACAATAATCACAATTAAAAGAGTCATGGCCAAGCCACAGCAAACTACACAAACGAGTTGTGCACAATACGGCCGCCTGAACAAGACTGTCCCTGTCGTTAGGTCGACCGGTCTTATAACTTGTTGCTAACGAATATTGCCATTTCAAATCCAACCGTTGCATTTTGTAGTAAACAACTTTCTCTCTGCGCGTGTAAAATCATAAAAACGGGAATTTTACATTGAACTCATACCGCGTCCTCTATTCTTTCTTCGTCAACTCTAAAATGACATTGACACAGAATTACTGCCAAACGTCATCGAATTATTCAAAGTAAAGGAATCTAGTTTTATACAGCCATTGCATATTACGCTCCGACATATATATATATATATGTGTGTGTGTAATAGAATGTTATCCTGAATCCAAAAGCTACTGAGCCACCTCTTCTTTTGTGGATGTATGTTACGCGATACCTTTGCCATTTGTGAACCGATTTTGAGGATTCTATTTTTATTAAAATTAAATCTTTAATATACCACGTTGGCCCAAATCATAATTTGTTGAGGATATGATGAAGAACTTTGGAGATGTAGAAGAAAATCCCGAAAGAAAACCGAAAGAATTTTTTTTTGTTAAACATTTAATTCTTATAATCATAACAGACATTTTATATAAAGCTCTTTGCAATAAAGGTATCCTTGCATTGTAAATACAGAGTGCTACAATCGCAGAGTAGCACCGTAGCATCGTAGACTTCTCTGCTACGAATTGCTACGATTCATCGCAAATGAATAGTAGCATTTTGTAGCTAATTGTAGCAAGGTATCGGCCTACTCCTATTTCAATCAACGCAAAGCTTATTTACACAGTGCAATTTGCATTTAAAATTTGCCTGTTGCTGACATTTTAGAGCAAGAAATTGAGGGGCTTCCTGAATTTTTCGGGGTCCAGTGCTGCCCCCATATTAAATATATTATTGGAAAGGAAACGAAGATATCTTTTAATATTTTGTCTTGATCAAACCCTAAATAACCCTTCAAACTATTTTAAGAACTAATGTTTACGGTTAAAAGTGAGAACGTGAAACTTTTCTACGCACATAAGCCAAAATTAACCGTTTTTCTCTACAGAATACAGCAGAAATAGACCTCAGTTGTTAGTACATAAGCTGTGGATGTGATACTTAGTGTAAAACACATCAATTATATGGGTGATGGAGCACTGGAGTATTGTGACACAGGCTCTGCCTTCTTCAGGATCCTTTAATCTAAAGTAACAACTTAATTCTATTTGTATTTTACAACTACTCTTTTTTTCTGTTTTAGATTATTGGAGAAAATAAATATACTTTTCCTTAACCTTTTATTTCACTGCTGCCCAAAGTATTGATTACGGAAAAATCTTCCCTATATTGAGAGAGGCCTTTAATCTAGCAATTAATAGCAAGATGTAAATTTTGTAAATGTACCCGAAGACATACATAAAGGGATACGTCTGCCCGCCAACATTTTGTTTACATTTTATTTAATTGATTCTTTAATTATTGCAATCTCGAAAGAAAATCAAGATTACACAAATTGTTCGAAAACGTGCGAAAAATTTACTAAACTAAAAATGTGTGATGAAAAATGATCCTTGGCGAAATTTTTCATCACATGTTTTGAATTTAGATATTGTTCTGAGTATTGTAATGCTGTATAAATCATTGTATAATTAATGTAATAGTGTATAATACATTGTATTAAAGGCGAAAACATTTTAAATCTCTAGCATGGCACATAAATTAAGTTTTTAGATTGACAGACATACTCACCGCTTCAAGTATTTGCGCATATTCCCACCCAGTATAAACGTAACGATCTGAATTCCTTATCGGAAATGAAATTTCCAGACGTTTGCATGCTTAACTGCAGCAGAGCTAGAAAATATACAATTTTATTTTATCTTGCTCTCAGTCAGAGATAATTCAAATTTTAAATTCAGAGTCAAAATTCAGAATTGAAATTCAAAATTCAATTTATTTTTCAGAAATTACGACTTGCAGGCACTTTAACACGTCAATAAGTTTTGAACAAATTACGTGTAAAATTAATTAATCATTTTAAGATAAGCTACCGAAACGTTTCGCAACGGCCACTGCTGAAAAGAAACGCCGAAAGAAACTCATTTACACATTGTTGGTCGCCTACGCGCTAGAATGGCTTGGTCATATGTCTGTTAATTTATAAAAATTCATTAAATTATATCATGTCAATATATTATAATATGTCATGCATGCGAGCGAGCATACAAATATAAATACGTAATCAGAAATACTAAGTAGTCAAAAACGCGAAGCCGAGCATTTTCATTTTAGATAATTTTATTAAAAATAAAGTTTTGATGTACTCGCATTAATTCAGCTACTTTTAAACCTATGAATAAATATGCCGCAAGCAAACATGTAAATTTGAATAAAAAATATTAAGTTTATCTAATTGTTCCATTGATCTAGTTGATCCAGTAAAATATAGCTTTTAGGATTATAAATTGGTCACAGTCTTTTTTGTGACTTTGAAATACTTTCAAAGGCATAGTAATATTTTATTAATACATGGCAATTTATTTGTAAATATTTGTGTAGACAATTGAGCTAAATTGAATCATATTTTGTTACCATTATAGCATGGGCATAGATTTAGAAGGTGCAAGATGAACATAGCGTATTGTAAAATGTGACCAGAAACTAAATATATTTGTGTGACCTCAAAAGTTGTAGTTTTTGTACTTTTTACACGAACTATCATCGGTAAAGCAGTACGATACCATGAGATAACTTACAAATGAATACAGTTTACACTTTGAATCCAATTTTCGTGTGACGATGTTCGAGCCAGAGTGATAATGGCTTATATGTTTTCTATGAAAACTTGTTATTGACAATTTGATCGCCATCTCTTTTGCTCTTGTGAGGATGACAGTAATCGTATTGTGTGTCGAAAGCGGCTAATGTGTATTTTTACGCAGTAAGAAATAATCTATGTATATCAGCATTAGTTATTTGTAGTTTATATTTTTTACTATTACACTCGTAAGAAGGTTAGTATAAGTAGGCGTTATTAACATTAAGCAACTCTGGGCGTGGTTTATGCTTTAAAATATTTTTAAATTCTCATACTTCTGGAGACTCGTTAAGTAGTTTAAGCTACCTATCGTAATTCACTTGTCAACTAATTTTGAAAACATTTGATTTACATACTATGTCGCTGAAATAGCCTCTAGGAGAAGCTTTCTCTAATCAGATTTTAAAATAAGGTCTTACTTATTGAGATATATGCGAAAATCCCAATGACCTTTATTTTCAAGCAAGGTCAAGCTTATTTAAGATTGTGACGTCACGATGCAGATTTTTTTATGTAATACTTTGGTTGGCGATGTTGGCATTACTGTTTGTCTATCACTTCTGTTGTGTCACTGTCATGTACAGTTTGCTGGAGACCTATTTTTGAACGCGGGAGACAGCGAAATACAAATGTGTAGTTTTGTTTCGCTAACTCCTTTAGCAATAACGGTCTTAAAAAACAATGTCTAGGAAATGTCAGCATGCCACAAACAAGTTGCTGCTAAGTCTTGCGGTGCAGTTTTTACGCGTGATATCGCGGGCGGTGGCACTAAATGCCATGTACTCGAAAGCTGGCGACAAAGAATGATGCTACGAAACAGAGCAGCCCTGCCTGACTGTGGCAGTAGCAGCGCAAGGTGGCCTCGCCCATTTCGAAAGAAAACATATTTGTTTTCTTTTTCAGACTGCGTGCTCGTAACATGCATGCGATGATGCGCCAGCACTTAAGACCCGCACTAATTAAGTAAGACCGACTTCGTGGCAGAGAAGCCATTCACGAAAAAACAGTATGCCATAATATTGAAACCATCGGGTTAGCGAAAAATAGTATTTTTTCACGCAGAAAATAAAAAAAAATCTCTCACAAAAATACATAAAAATTATGCCTTTTGTGTTACGTTGATTCCCGTGTTCAAAAATAGGTTTCCTACATCGATACATTGCTTATTTTCCCTTGTGAGCGTGAAATTGACAGATGTCATTGTTTATTTTTTAGTGCAGGCATAGAAATATTGCTTACTTTGATTGCTGTGTGTCGTCACTTCAGGTGTAATCTTTAAAATTATATTTTAAAAAAATCCTGATAACACGTAGAATTTTTTTATTCAAATTGCCTCCTTAAAATGGTCTATATTTTCGATTAAAGGCATCTACAACACTGTCATATAGTTTAGTTGACTACCCAATTCGTTTGTACGTGTTTAAAAAAGACACAAAAGTACTATACACTCGTGAATTCTGGAACTGGAACTGTCAGGAAGAATTTTTTTCCTAGTCTGGTGCTGGACAGTGTCTCAAATTTTTTTCATAACATTTCTGTCATATAGCTTGATATAATATTTTAAGTATAATCATAATTAGTCATAATATTGATATATCATTTTATTCATTATCATTCATATTCATTTTATGTTATAATATTATGATGCATAACAGCAGTTTACAGAAACGTCATGTCGTAGAAAATAGTTTGGCATCTACTCATTTATCATAGATTCAAAACCAATAATTTAAAAAATCAGAATAATCTTAAAGAATAAATTTTACATATACATAATAATGTAAAAATAAAAATAAAATAGTCATTTATTACAGTAATGTAGAAGTAGAATTATCATATAGCAGATATTTCGCAGTCAGAATCGCCTTTTCGTACTTAATTCATATGTGTTTCATTTCAAGGCAGAATCATGATGTAATATCATTTTCTAATATAGAATTTTCTTTTGGAATACTTATTTATCTGGTATAGACATAACGAAGATAATGATTATTGCTATATCTTTATTATCATAATTTAAGCTTAGTTTAACATAAATTGTCTTTGGATGTTTTGGTGTCTTTGTTATTTTCGCCCTAAGGTAGAGTATAAAAATACGTTGGTTGATGCCAAACATAAAATAAAAGCAATGATTATTTTTTCAAATTAATTATTACAATAAAATATATAGCTCGATTCATTTAGTACGTGTTTTTTTTTAATAATGAAATTTATGGAACACATTTTTTATAATACAAAACAGTAGCTAAGTAATAATAATAAATAAGTTACTTCGACCTTTAATACTATTGAACAAGACATATGTCGAATGAAAAAAAAAAATACTTTTAATATTCGGCTATGTGTTTTTCTGGAAGGTGAAACATAGGTAAAATGAGTTTATGGATGAATAAAATTATGTAAAATAATCAGTTTGGTATTTAAAGCTTCGATATACCGTTTTCGATCATCTGAAATGAACTGAAACGAACAGTAAAGCTTCGTAACAATGATAGGTTACCAAATAAACGTAACACTAATTAAACATTATTCTAAAACAAATTATGCGAAACTTAATTTATGTAAAAGGTAATTGTACTAAATGAAATTCTGACATCTTTAAAGTATGCCATTGTACATTCGGAAATATAAATATTCGGCCAAACGAAAATTATATATAAAAAAAAAACTATGTTCTTTTAAATAAGATTCTACCAAGTATGTTATACCAAATGAAATTCGGAGCATCAGGATTCTGCCAGATAGATGGTACCCTAATGTTTCTTGTAATATTTTTCTACATAACTTTTTTGTCATAATTATTAAAGGCCTTATCCTGTTTTTCTCTATTTTGATTTTATTTTCTCTCATGTAGTCTATGTCATCTGGCAGAAAGACAACAAAATGTAGAACATCACTAGAAATTTTAATGATAATTTTCAAGACAGATTCACTGAGGATTCTTAAGCGTGACAAATTCCAACAAAAATATGTAACTAAGGGCGAATTTGACCAAAGACTAAGTGACTCGAGTTCATTTCATTCAGTTATTAAGTAAGATTAAGGTTCCTATTCTTGGGATAATTTTAATCTTTGAATTGAATCTCGAATAACTTCGTTGATTTTATTTTATCCATTCTATTCCTGGAGTAAGTAATCCTTGGTATTATTAATCAATGCTTGAGGAATGAATGGTATGAATGTAAAATCCACCAAAATCCATTTAACACCCTTTCCATAAATTGACTTGGATTGCAAAGACCATTTAATTTAGCATGAGGTAAATACCAATTGTAATGTATTGATTTAAAGTCATGACACACGAAATATCGTCACAGGTGTCATCTCATCAGCTGTTAACAGTCTGCCATTAAAATACTCCCAGATATTATTACTAGATAATTGGCTGTATAAATAGCTTTACTCTGGAAAAGACATCTTATTCTTGGATAAGTAATTGGTTCGAGTTATGCCATTTATCTCAGAATAAATTTCAAATTAGTTTGGTCGAATCCGCTCTGTCTATAAATAAACTTTTCTATAAATCTATAAGTTATCTTTTCTCACTTGTCTGAACATTACCTTTTATATTTTGCTGTCAAATCAACGGTTGAGAATTTTCCTGGTTGCTTTTTATGTATATTTTCCTTTCACCAAGGAATTCTTTGTATATTTTGAATGAAACAAGTTAAGACGGAATTATAGAACGCACTCCATTAACTAATCGTGTTCCGGATTACATCCTCAGCGGTATCTTTTTAGCTTCAATGCCCGAGGACCGCTATCTAACCTAAGTAATTTGACGAGGTTACACAGCGCGGCTGCCGTCTGACCTAGGCTGTGTGATTCAAAAGGTAGATCAGAACCAATTCTTGAATAAGTTTGAGCAAACGTTAGATGGCGTTTGGGACACACAGTTTACACGTAAATAGTAATTGTTTATACCCACAGTTTATACGTATTCCGTCCGTACAAAAAAGCCGATGAAGAAAACGTTATCTGATCTCAATTATTTTTTTGTTTTTTGTTGACAAAATAAACGACTAGGTTATAGGTTTTCCTTTCAGGAGTGGAAGTGTTTTCTCTTTTTATATGAATAAGTGCGTGCTATACTACCCTCTTAAATAAACAACTAGCTGGGCGACTGACCTTTGCTCGGTTACTTATATTATGAAAATCATAGTACAAGCCTCGTCGCTCGCCTAGTTATTATACCTAAACTCGGTATTTAGAGAGCGACGATCGTTCGGTCAGCTAGTAGTTGTATATATATTTGAAATTTCTCTGACTGAGAGCAAGATCAAAATAAAACGCTTCAATAAAAATATACGACATGTATATTTTCTAGTTCAGGTGCAGTAAAGCATGCAAACATCTGAAAATTTCATTTCCGATACGGAATTCAGATCGCTCCGATTATACTGGGTGGGAATACGCACACATACTTTACACATATGTCTGTCAATCTAAATACTTTATTTATGTGCCATGCTAGAGATCCGATTTTTTTTTCGCCCTAAATACGATTACGTTATATTATACAATGATTTATACAGCATTGTAATACTCAGAACAATACCTAAATTCAAAACATATGATGTAAAATTTCGCCGAGAGTCATTTCCCATCACAAAATTTTCTTTTAGTAATCGCACTTTTTCAAACAATTTGTGTAATCTTGATTTTCTTTCGAGATAACCATAATTTTATAAACGTTGTTTATGTTGGCGGGCAGACGCATTCCTTTATTGTATGTTTTCGGGTACATATACAAAATTTACATCTCGCCTAACATTCATTGCTGTATTAAAAGCCTCTCTCGAATATAGGGATTTTCCCGTAATCACTGCGCTGGTAGTCATTATCCCAAAAATGATCCATTAAGAGAATGAAAAGGAGAGTGAAACTTTGTATCTTATTTTGCCATACAAATGTAGACTTAATTACAAAGTACTAAATTTACGCAGACGAAGTCGCGGGGAAAACATACATATTATGATTATGCGGAGGGCGTTAATTTGAAAGTTTACCGTATGCTTGATGTAGCCTTTTGAGAATTTGTTTTTACTTGGAACTTAGACGTTTACTAAAACGTCTAAATTCCATAACTACAGTTACTAAACTACCTGATCAAGCCTCTACCATTTCCACAATTGTTTATTTGAACATAAAAATAAAGCGCCTCATTAAGCGGTCTCTTTAACTGCCCAGCCAATTATTCTAATTCAAAATAATACATCTATTTACAGAATTAGAAGATAAGGCAAATTATACAATACCATTTCGGACCTCCCATATATTTAATGCTATCGTCATTTCCACACCGTTACCCGCCAATGTAAAGCGAGATGGTTTTATTTGAAGGAACATGGTTAAGATAGGGCTGGAATATGACTTTGAGAGAAGATAGTATCCAACGTTTGGGACACACAAAAGCTTAGAATTAATATCGTGGATTTCAATTTTTACAATAATTTGCTTGGGTTTTGTGTTTATGGTTCCGTACCCAATGAGTAAAACAGGGGGGTTACTCCATAAAATAATACGATAGTCGTCCGAAAGTGACGTCCTATTTCAATGTCGAACCAAATAAGACTTTGTCATCATTCATTAATGCTCAATGTTGCTTGACACTGAATCACGCATACGCAGTAACGTCCGTCTTGCGTATCGCTTTTGGAGTAACCCCAGGGGGGTTACTCCAAAAGTCTCTATTACTAAGTCTCGCACTGTCCGTCTGCCTGTCACCTTGCTGTATCTTCAAAAACCGAATAATAAAATTTCACAGATGATACATTTCAGTTCTGCTATAACATTAAATACTAAAAACAGAATTAATTTTTTTTTTAATGGTGATCCCATACAACAAACGTGATTTTTATAGATCCTTTGGTGTACAATTCCGACACGTATTTGCCCGGTTTTTTAGCTTTATAATTTTCAAACACGGGAAAAACAACTCCCACCTAGGGCGTTCCGTTTGTGCTTCGTTTTCCAGGATTATATCCCTCAAGGAAAAGCGGTAAAACGATCTGGCTGTAGTTTTACAACAGGCCTGATGCTAAATCCTTAGAAATTCTCTTCTAACAGTCAGGGAAAGTATGGAATGGCCCATGTCGCAGCTGAAATTTTTGATCTTCCTAATGGCGTCTAACAAATCTTGACGACTGCCATATAATAACAACCGGGACCAAATCGGCTTATACATAATGATGTTATTTAGCTTTAACTCTTTTGAATGTTATTGCAGGCCCCAACCAGTCTGCCTGTCACAATTCGCTATTTTCCAATAAGTCAAATCTAATACTTTGTTTTAAAACGTCAAAACAAACATTTTATATGGGATTTGTATGACATTACCCTATATGTCATACAAATCCCATAGAAAATGTTTGTTATGATCATATCCATTTTCAAAGTGATTTTAGATTTATTACAGCAGAAAAACTCATATTAAGGATGCGCTAGTTCGGAACTCGAACTCGTCGGCGCACGTGGCTAATTTGCGTGCTATTGCTGAGAAAGGGATAGACTCGGTTATGAACAGTGCGGAACTATTTACACCGATTTATACGCACATCGGAACTACAGTCTAGTGTGTCGTATCCGACTTATCGCACAAAAACGTTACGTTACACGTCTAAATATTCACGAGTATGCGTTTGGGAGAAGTGTTCTTGTGATAAAACAGCTGAATGTTTTAATTAAAAGTAAAGTTATTTAAATTTTTTAATAACCAAACTATGCTTGTACGAATTTTGTTTAAGAGATTTTATACTCCTTACGGTATTTAATTGTGCCCAAAGTTGCGTTAAAATTACGTATTGAAACGGAATGTTTTGAGACTCATAACTTTTAAAGTACCTATCATTTTACAGTTATGATTCCATACAGGCATAGATAACGACAAGACAAATCGATAGAATTAAAAACTTTAAACAGACGATACCGAACAACGGAGTCATCACCCTACAGATTTTGTATGGCGAAACACCTGACTAGCGTACCCTTAAGAGCTCTACTTGACTTCCAGAAACTTTGGCGTAATGACTTCATAGTTTCTGGGAGTCAAGTTCAAACAAGTGACATTCTTTTGTGACGTATTATTTTCTCAACAGGACCAAATATTCTTTTCTTTTTTTGACCCAGAAAAGTACCTAATTAAGGTCATTTTTAACTGCAGCGGTATTCGCTACCGCCGTGGGTAGCAATATCCCAATGGGTCATGAATACCGCGCTGTTTAAACCGTAGCGGTATCCGCTACCGTCGTGGTACCGGTATTCCGTCGACGCTCGAACTGTAGTGTTTGACGCAGTCTTGTTTGCAGCACGTAGATATTGAATCAAAGACGAGGCTAAAGGATGCAAAGGTTGACTTAAGATAGAGAGATGGAAGGCATTGGTTGCTCCACAGGCAAGAACTTAGCTCTTTAGTAATAAAAAAAGAAGTAAAGACGGAAACGCATGGGGGTAAAGACCAATACCCGGCGGGATATCGCTCAGGTATTAGCGCTACCCACCGGTAGTAGCCGATACCGCTACGCTTGGAATAGGCTTTAAGTATGTAAGTTTGATTTCTTTTTTGCAGGACCAATTCAATGTTCCATACGGACTGTGCAACATGCTGGGGGAACCGGATGTGAAGCCATTTCGCCTAGTCAACCAGCTCAATGACAGAACGGTGTTCCTTTTTGGATGACGTCTATATTTATGTTCACAGTGTAATGTGTAGTAAGAAAGTTTAATACAATAAAATAGTTATTCATGTTTTTTTTTATTTATTTTAGGTTGAACAAGTCGGGGGCTCGAACTCTCACGTGGTCGGCCTAATGGTATGCTGTCTCACCTAACATTGTGGTCGGGTGAAGCAGTGAGGTGAAATGCACGATAATTGCATAGTTAACCGAGCGCGTAAAAACATACGTAAAGTCCTTTGGGACGGTTTTATGCAAAAACTACTGCATTAATCAATTACAAATAAAGTAAATTAAAATATGAAGCCGTATCGGTGTGGACTTTGTTTTGGAGATTTAATAAGAAGTTCTTTTATTACTTATTTACGCCGAAAATTGCTTAAAAATAAGCAAAAAAGGAAACGAATTTTTGATGGCTTATAACTTTTTAATGCCTTTTTATTTTACTATTCTGAATCCGTACAGACCAAATTTATAGTGAGACAAAACGATGTCATGTTAAACTTTGTATGTACAATATCAAACAGTGGAGGAAATCCCCTTCAAAATTTGTATAGAAAAAGTTTCGACTAGTACTCTTAAGGAAAGACTTTCTCAAATCACAAATTTAGACAAGTTTTTTTTTACAAACCAGTTCAATAAAGAGGAGGTTATCAATTCCACGGAGTTCTTTTTTTGTATGAATGATACAAATATTTTCGCCATTTGTGAACTAATTTGATGATATTTTTTTTTCTATGAAAGCCTTTAGTACTTAGCAGTGGCGTTGGGTAAGAATTTGGGCAAGTACAACTATCAAACTATGAAACGAATTAAATACCTGTTAATGATTAGCTATTTTTATGTTTATTCACTTAAGTAGTGTAAGTAATATCTCTCTGAGCGTTTTTCTATGAAATTTACATGAAAATAGTACTTGAACATTTTAATGCGTGGTGCATACGTAGGTTATAAGTACTAAATGCGTATATATTAGAAACTTCTTAGGGAACTACGGTTTACGGTTTAAGAAATTTATTTCTCATAAAAAGAATACAATTCACTTATAATGAGAAATACATGATATCTTAATTATACCTAAGTAGGTACAAACATTTACTTATTCCTGCAAGTATGGAATGGTTATTTGTAATAATAACATATCATCATTACGAAACAAGTAATTTTACAATTATTAATGCGGGTATCAAAAATATTTGAGGGACCAATTACGTATCGAAAATGATAGCAATTATGTGTTAGTGACACAGTATCACTTTTACGTAGTATATGATTTATTACTCTGTGGTAACATTATGAAACAAAATAATGTAAGTAATATTATTTTAAAAAATTAAATAATCTCTTAAAATGTGGTGCTTAAGGGTCTTTTTGAATAATTGGTAAGACTGTATCTCTTTAATGTTTTTGGGCAGTTTGTTATATAGCTGTGCTCCTTCATACGTGACTGTTCTTTTGCCATAGTTTGTGCGACATAACTGTAATTTTAGGTCATTTGCTTGTGTTGTGATTCTTTTCTGTAAAAAGCCTCTTTTTGTAAAGATGGGAAAAATTTTGAACTAGATGGGAAGCGGCTTCTATGGAGGCCCTGCAACTGGTACTTAGTTGGTCCCATATTAATTTGGTGTAAAGATATGATCAAAGATTTTCCCACTACGTTAATTTAGGAAGCAAGTTAAATCCATGATACTTTTCAAATAAAAAAGAGTAACGACCAGAAATTAAAATTTTAAAAATACCTACTTCTTTTCGTGTCGAAAGCTCAAAATAAAATCATTTTTTTCCCTCCAATGGGTTGCCACTTTCACAGCGTTGTCAGAGGCCTCATACAAGTCACGCTTAGTGCAGCTGGTAAGGCATGATGGGCAGAAGAAGAGGTGTGTCATAGTCTGGTCATTATGCCCACATTGACACTGCATTGCAGTTGGTTAAATGTATCTCCACCAGGCCAAATTATGCTTGCACCGTCCTTCCTCAGTTTGGAGTCAGTTTAAGCTTTTCCATATGGCCCTAGAAACCTAACTTCCGCAAAATATTTTTAATTTATAAATGACCTGAAAGGGTACAAAATCCCTTTTATTACGAATGCCCATTATAATAGTATATTATGCAATTAGTGAATAAAGGACGGATTTACTTCGAGGGCCATAGATGAATCACGAGCAGGTGAAGGATTATAACGACTGAATCACGAGCGTAGCGAGTCATTCAAGTGTTAGAATCCTGAGCAATGCGAGTAATTCATGGCCCTCGAAGTAAATCCGTCCTTTATTCACTAATTGCATAATATACTATTATAATGGGCATTCGTAATAAAAGGGATTTTGTACCCTTGTGAATAGAATAAACTTTTTAGAGTAGGAATGGTATAAAGAATATGTATGAATATTTGTGGCTATGCTGGTGAAAAAAAAGGAAGCTTACACTTATACCATCGGCGAAGCTTAAAATGACAATTAGGTACGAGCATATCTAGCGATTGCAACAATATTCGGTACTTAAATAACTGCAAAGATATTTCAAAAAAGAAAAACTCATTCAGAAACGTTTGTAAAAGCAGCATTTACTTAAAAATCAAACTTAATGCATATTTAATGTAAACTGTATTATAAAAGGCAAAATTTATCTTGAAAGCTACGATAATAACTTAAGACGAAGTGGTAGCTAAAGTGGCGCCCTCATTTGAAATAAATTGTTTAAAACTAAATATGGTGATAATTAAAAATTCGATTTGTATCAATGTCTAGAAAGACCTTTAAACTATTTTATGAATAACCTTTGAAATTATTACTAATAGTCCGTCTAGTTTTAAAACTGTTTTTCGCCAAAAGTGGCCACTTTTGGCGAAAAACAGTTTTAAAACTAGACGGACTAACAAGATTACTTTCAAAGGTTATTCATAAAATAGTTTAAAGTTCTTTCTAGACATTACTACAAGTCAAATTTTTAAATATCATTATATCTAGTTTTAAACAATTTATTTCAAATGAGGGCGCCACTTTAGCTACCACTTCGTCTTAACAACTTCGCATTGAATCTTATTTTGTGTAATAAATTCTCAAAATTTAAACAATTTAACAATCTTGTAACGCAATAATTTTTCTTTGAAGCGAAATGGAGGCTTTAAAATATTATGGCCTAAAAGATGTTCGTAATTTTTTCGGTCAAATATAAATTTTAAACGTAAAAACATATGAGGAGGTTAAAGCCGCGTACTCACTAGGTGATTTGTCGACCGGCATTTGTCTTCGGAGATATCGGGCGACATCGCGGAACATCGCCCTACGTCGCTCGATATCTTGTTGCCGTCCACATCAGTTTAGTCGATCCTATGATATCGCCGGAAGAGTTTTTTCTTCCCACGCGTAATTTTTTTTTATATTTTTTTATAATCACTATTATTTGCATCCTACAAATACTTATAGGAGCGATAAAAATCTATGATTCGCAACACTACGTCGTTGGTCGACATTGTCGCAAATCCACACGTCCACACTTTGTGACTTTACTCATTCAAATGGGTGACAAGATACAAGTTGCGCGATGTCGCGGTACATGTCGGGCGGGCAACGTCGCACGAAGTCGCCCGACATTCGATCCCCGGTCAGGGCAAGTTGGAAAACGGCCTTTTTCAAATTGTCCTGGGTCTTGGATGTTTATCTATATATGTATTTGTTATAAAATATAGTATCGTTGAGTTAGTATCCCATAAGACAAGTTTCGAATTTACTTTGGGGCTAGCTCAATCAGTTTTATTTGTCCCTATATATTTATATTTATTTATTTATATATTTATATTTATAATGTTCATGTTCATGTTCATGTTCATGTTCATGTTCATGTTCATGTTCATGTTCATGTTCATGTTCATGTTCATGTTCATGTTCATGTTCATGTTCATGTTCATGTTCATGTTCATGTTCATGTTCATGTTCATGTTCATGTTCATGTTCATGTTCACGTTCACGTTCATGTTCATGTTCATGTTCATATTCATATTTATATTTATTATATCTTCCGGGACACGAGTTGCGCGACATTTATCTCCTAGTAAGTACGCGGCTTAAGGGAATACCTGAATTTTTCCGGGGTCTAGTGCTGTCCCCATAATTAATAAATTATTTTTAAGAAAATATGGCCAGGCCCTAGATAACACTTCAAACTATTTTATGAATACTGTTTACAGTTTGAAGTGAGAACGTGAAGCTTTTATACGCACATTTGCGAAAAACAGCCACTTTTGGCTTATGTGCGTAGAAAAGCTTCGCGTTCTTACTTTAAACAGTAGTTTATTAAAAAGTTTAAATGGTTAGATAGAGCCTGGTCAAGATAACATTTTAAATGATATCTGTTTCTTTTTAAATGATTTATTTCAAATGGAGGCAGCACTGGAACCCGGAAAATTTAGGTAACCCCTTAAGAACTTAGCGGAAGAAAGAGAGGCATGAAAATCACTCCATATAAAAGAGCCCAGTTCTTAAATATAAGATGAATAAGTATGTTTATTGGTTAAAAGTGGAGTTGAACATTTTAATTTATAATTATCTAATAGTAGCTGATTCCTGTGACATCATCCGGGCATTTTTGCATAAAAGCTTAACAAACATACGTCAACACAATGTTTCACATTTATAATGTTATAATTTAAAATTGTTGTGAATTATTAACTGTGAAAATTTTTACGAAGGTTGTTGCAGTTTGGTGACTATTTTGACAAAGCGTGTTGCTAATAACAAGCTTTTATTTAGCTTTTAAATGTATCTTGAATGTATGTATATATGTTTATTTAGGCCAAATTTTGCAACTTAATTTTTAAGCAGTTAGCCTCAACAGATTGAGCTGAAATTTTGCATAATAATATAACAAATATAAATATATAGGGACAAATCACACAGATTGAGCTAGGCCCAAAGTAAGCTTAAGCTTGTGTTATGGGATACTAACCCAACGATACTGTATTTTATGATAAATACTTACACTTATAGATAAAAAACCCAAGACCCAGGACAATTTGAAAAAAGCCAATTTCTAACTTGTTCTGGCTAGGGATCGAACCTAGAACTTCCGGATTGGCGGACTAGCGTGTTGACCATTACACAACGGAGGTCGTCAAAAGTAAGTAAGTCGGGTGACAATACAATATTAAGGAGTCAATGAGCTGTTCTGATGATGGAGCCGAAAGATATTTGACAGAACTCAGTTACAAAACAATAGAACCTCATTGAGTAGGACTTATTGGATTTGTCTTGACGTGCACTCTATGGTAGACGATGTCTAGGGTCTGATCACGGAGACGGACGGTGGTTGACGGAACTCAGTAACAAAACGACGCTACTCCATCGATTTTAGGCTCATTTTATTTGTCTTAATAAGTTTTTGGCGTCAAAATAAAAGCATGAACAATTTTTTTTCGAAAGTCTATGTTTTATTATGCACCTATAGAAAACTTATTGGGGGAACTCAAATTTAAAATAAGGATGTATTTGTTGTTACTGAAAATAAATCAAAAGTATAATAAGGGGCTACCTGAATTTTTCGGGGTCTAGTGCAGCCCCCATTTGAATAAAAATCATTTAAAAGGAAACGGAGATATAATTTAAAATTTGGTCTTGACCAGGCTCTAGATAACCCTTTAAACTTTTTATGAACTACTGTTTACAGTTTAAAGCGAGAACGTAAAGCTTTTCTACGCACATACGCCAAAAGTGGCCGTTTTTCAGAATTGTGCGTAGAAAAGCTTCAAGTTCTCTCTTCAAACTCTAAACAGTAGTTTATAAAATAGTTTGAAGGGTTTTCTAAAGCCTGGTCAAGACAAAATTTTAAAAGATGTCTTCGTTTCCTATCAAACAATTTATTTCAAATTGGGGCAGCACTGGACCCCGGAAAATTCGTATCCCCTTAAGTACTCAACTACTTGTAGAGGTATTAATAAAATAGCACAAGTTCATGTACTGTTTAAGATTGTATATGTCTAAAAAAAGGTTATTGTGGCCAAATAAGATCTGTGACCGTGTCCGTGGTCCAGTGGTCAAGGCATTCGCCTTGTGACCCGGAGGTCATGAGTTCGATTCCCACTGGGAAGCGTACTTTGTGAAAAGTTGTTTCCAGTCTGGATAGGATATTGCAGGCTTGAATCACCTGATTATCCGAAAAGAAAGATAATTCCGTGTTTCGGAAGGCACGTAAAACTAAACTGTGGGTCCGGAACGCCACCTAGTGTTTGATCATCAAACTATCCAAGGATTGGTTCCTGGTTTGCCCTTAGGGTTCTGGAGGTCAGACGGCAGTCACTCTGTGTAAAAACCAGTAACCTCGTCAAATCTCCTTGGTTAGGTAGCGGACCCCGGGCTCTGAAGCGTTACTGCTGAGGATGCAACTGGGAAATACGCTCGGATGATGATGTGGCCAAATAAGATCATTTAACTAGTTTGCCAGGTAAATAAAAAAAACCGACTTTCAAGCGTTAACCCCCATTAACTTTTAAACGGCTGAACCTATTTCCACCAAACATAGAACTAATAAGAACCATCACAAGGCAACGTTTTCCATTCACATTAAAAAAACGCATTTTGAGAGCTACGACGTCACAGACAGACGTATAGTCATAGACAGACAGACAGACTTTTAACCCCCTTTTTGTAAGGGGTTAAAAATAATATAAAGTGCGAGTATGTGAAACCAGAAATTTTAATATTAATATTATGTTAATCATCTGGTGCCGTAATCCTTCCTTTCTGCTCCCACGGGTGTCATAAGAGGTGATTAAGGGGGTAAAAATACAAGTATACGGAACCTAATAATATAAATAATCGACTTATCCATAGAATAGGGTCCGATGTGAACTTGGGGCTAAAACGAGTTAATTGTTGAAATGGAATAAGAGATAAAAATTCTATAGACGTACGTTTTTAAAATTTTCGTATCATACTTAGTTTCGAAAATATTGACTCGAATAACGTTCGATCTAACATTAGATCCGTTCAATAACGTACGATGTAATCAAGCGGCGACGCGCGGGGAGCGGGGATGGCGCGCGCGCCACGTCCACTCATCAGTTCGGCCATTGTTCTTCGGAGGTAAAGTGTGTTTGTGGCATGCGCGCAGCTTCAATTTGCTTCGACTAACATATCATTGGTTAAGGTGCTTCCTACACTAAAACATATCAGTAGATATGTCACGATCACGCAAAATGTTGGACATGCTTAAAGAAGATGCAGAAGGGCCTAATATGAGTTTATCATTTTCATATCCTGCTGTTAATTCGACAAAATGTGTAAATTCTGGTAAGATTCCAATTTTCCAGTTTGTTTTTATTTCTAGATATATATTAATAAGTTGCTAAAATAGTAAAAAATACGTGTTTTTAAATTTTTTTCCTTAGACAATAGATATTAGCGTTTGATTTTTACATGGGACGTTTTTTGACGGACATGTAATAAATCGTATTTTAAAGCGAAAATTCGATCGATAAAATCTACATCCCTAGGTTAAAATTAAAGTAAAATAAATTAACAAAAAAGAGAAGTCTCATAAAGCTTAAGGACAATGTTCTGCGAATATTATAGATTTTTAAACGTTTAATGTAAATGTAGGACATTTTTCTACAGAATCTTTAATATGATATTGTGGTTCATTGTTAAGATGGGACATTGTTACATGGATATAAAAATTAGATAGGACGTTGTTCAATTACAAATATCAATTAATACTATTTTATATTTTTTAAATTTAATAAAAAAGACATTGTCTCTCTATAACAATAAATATCATTTTCATAACTTATTTAACTACCTATTTTCTATGATGATACTCGCGTGATTGTAATGCCTATATAACTTCTGGAAAGTGTATATTTTTAATCCATATTATCCATACTTATATTATGAATTGTTAAGTTACTCTGTCTGTCACCTTTTCACGCTTCAACCGATGAACCGATTTAGATGAAGTTTGGTATGGAGATAGTTTGAGTACCAAGGAACGAGGACATAGACTATATTTGCTCGTGACTTCGCTCACGTAATATAGGTATATATCACGGAGAAGTGCGCGGGAACAGCTAGAAGTTAAATTTTTGATACTGACTTGTGTTTGCAGAGATCAGCAGTCCGCTTTAACAAAAAAGCTTCATTATAATTGGTACAGACTAATTATTTTTATATTTTTATTTCAGTTGTGAATGTAAATGACAATGCCTTGAGTCAACCAGCATCACCGCTACCTCATGGTGCAGATGAAATCAGTCAAGAACTAGCAGATGTATGGGAGGAAATTATGCATGATGATTGTAGTATCAAGGAAATGACCTGTGACAGCTCCATACCGGTTGTCATGTGTGATAAATCTGTAGATGACGCTTTTAGAAATGTACCTAGTATGGAAAAACTACCTCAAGAGAATGACCTCATGGAAGTTACCTGCGACAGCTCAATACCGATTGTCATATCTGATCCGACTGCCGATGATGTTTACACCAATCAACCCAGTCTATTTCCTTCGGAAGTGCCTTCTAGTTATGAAAATTCACCATTAATTCAGCTTGAAGATTTAGAAGTTTCTCACAACCGATCCACCCCTGTTCACTTAGAACTTTCTGTGCCAACTCCTATGCCATCTCCTACGAACGTTCATCCGATCTGCGATAGCGTATTTTGCTCCTATCACGAAGATAACTCTTCTGTGGCTTCCTTGCAGATATTTAGTACCACAAATTCACCAGCTACTTCACAATCAAGTATTCGAACTCCCAGAAATACTAAAAAACGCCAAAGGCGCGTGAAAGAATGGGCGGATGTTAAACGCAAATGCCTCAAGAATTTGGGTAAAAAATATGTTACAAAAAAGGGGAAAGCCATAGACGAAAAAACTATGGGGCCATCATGCAAATGCCGTTACAAATGTCCCGATAAAATATCTCACCAACAACGTTTAGACTGCTTTTCAAAATTTTGGCAACTAGGAGATCGAGCTATGCAGTGGAACTTCATCGTCAAATATTCCGATAAAATGAAGAAGAAACGATGCTTGAATCAAGACACTCCGAATAATAGAAAATATAGTTTTAAGTATTATCTGCCGCTAATTACAGGTTCCAGCGAATCTCACTGCGAGAAAACGGAAGTATGCCAAACTATGTTTATTAATACTCTTGCTGTTTCAACTCGTATTTTGAAGACTGCTTGGAAAAAATACGATGGAAGTACCATTATAGAAGAGGACAGACGGGGCCGCCATGACAATCACAAAATTGTTATAGATAATTCAATGAAACAAAGTGTTTGTGATCATGTCCGTTCATTTGATCCTGTTGAAGGCCATTATATACGCAAAGATAGCCAGCGGATCTATCTACCAGGGCACTTAAGTATTGCGAAAATGTTTAAATTATACCTTGATTGGTTTGATGCCGAGAAATACAATTCTAAGGCTACAAAAGAGCGCCAGTACCGGGACATTGTTAACGGAAACTTTAATTTGGTATTCCACATCCCCAAAAAGGATCAGTGCGACGAATGTCATGTATTTCGGTAGAAGAAAACCCCAACGGATAAAGAAAAAGAAGCTTTTCAACAGCACCAGAATAATAAGAAGGTTGCAAGGCAACTAAAAAGTCAAGATAAAAAAGAAGCCGAAGAGTCAAATGGAAAAATAATTAGCTCTGTGTTTGATTTTGAAAAAGTTCTGCAGTGTCCTCATGGTGAAATCAGTATATTCTACTACAAAAGGAAATTATCTGCCTATAATTTTACTGTTTATGACATGGGTAAAAAGAGGGCCGTTTGCTACATGTGGGATGAATCTGTGGCAAAACGTGGCGCAAATGAGGTCAGCAGTTGCCTCCTAAATTTTATTCAGGCTAATGTTGAAGGAAGTTCCAAAGAGTTTCGTTTTTGGTCCGATAATGCTTCTGGACAAAACCGTAATCGCTTTGTATTTGCTTTGTATGTTTACGCCGCAAAGAAGTTTAATATACGCATAACACATCGATTTTTACAAAAGGGTCACACCCAAAATGAGGGTGACAGTGTTCATTCTGTCATCGAAAGAGCATCTAAAACCAAATTCATCTATACCCCTCATGAATGGCGTTTATTAGTACGATGGGCCAAGAATGATGGTGAACCCTATACTGTTTGTAATGTAAACCAGAATGACGTGTTTGATTTTAAAAGTCTTGTTAATGATAAGGTTTGGGAGAAAGACATTAGGGGCAAGAAGATTAACTGGAGTAACATTCGAGAAGTTCATACGGACGGAAGAGATTCTAACAAACTGTTTTTTAAATATGACCTGATGCAATCTGAATTTAATACCTTAGTAATTGGCAGCAACACGAGGAACTCAATACAAAGTGAACTAAAACACGCATACTCTGAACCTATTATAATTCCTGCTGCTAAATACAAAGATTTAATGGATATGTGCCGCTCAGAAGTTATTCCTATAGAGTATCATCCATACTTTAATAGTTTGCCTCATTAAGTCACTGTTGTTTTTTCTACAAACACTAAATAATAATTTATATCCGTGCCTTAGTCGAGTAGTTTAACTATTTACCATGCTGTGATACAAAACAGCTTTTTGTTCTTATTGAATTGATTCGATTATTTAGTTATGTAACTTTAAGTACCTATATAACCCGATCACAATGCTTCTGATCGGTAAAATGACTGAGACTGATTAAATTAATGATTAATGAGTACAGTTTAAATTTCTTTAAGCTAATTTTGTCTTGTTTGTTTTAAAAACATGTGTCATTATAAGACTAACCTAATTTTAAGTCTCTTATTTACCTACTGTAATTTATTTGATTACCGTTCCACGTGGTGCCATCTTAGGGTTGTGTTTCCTGTTTTAAGTTTTTTTTTCAAATAAAGTAGTGATATAAAATATCCATTGTTTTTATTTTGTTACGTAGACGAAAGTAGACATTAAAAAGCTCATATTTATGTTTTTATATTTTAAGGGCTCGTCAAACATAGGACGCATAAGTTAAGGGTTACTCTGACTAATAACGACTGATATTAAGATATAACGTTTTTTAATTTAGGTATCTCGGTAAAACAAAGTCTGATGTTAAATAAGGACCCCCGCTGTTCCGCAATAAAATGTTCTATGTCAATATGGAACTCACTATCTCGTGAAATAAAAAGGTAATAAAAATACTTTATAAAACATTTCATTAGGCCGGGTCATAGTAACAACATACAAAAAATTCAAATTTACAAGCCTCTCAGTTTAAGAGTTATACTAATCAAAAACTTCTTTAACCTCTACCAAAAACTTTGAACACCACAGATCGGACTTTATTCTACGGATGAGTCGTAATTACTTTACCGCCTCCATCCCGTCTGTCCAGAGTGGTAATTATGGGCAAATCTTACCTTTTTATCCCCCGACAAAATAGTTTTTAGCAAAATATAAGTTTGACGCTAACTAATGTTCGTCTGTATTTCTGTGTGTCCGTCTTTCTATCTCGTATCTGTGGCATCGTAGCTCTTGAACGGATGGACCGATTTCGATGCTTCTTTTTTCAAATGAAAGCAAATTCTCTTGCGGTGGATCTTAGATACGTTTGAGGAAAATCGCTTCAGTTGTTTAAAAGTTATTGGGGGTTAACGCTTGAAAGTCTGAGTTTATTAGTTTACCTCGCAAATAATAGATGGCGCTACAGATATCAATTCCACGTAGCTCCACCACTCATCTCTAGATAAAATAAATAAATATGGACAAATAACACTGGTTAAGTTAGCCCCAAAGTAAGTTCGAGACTTGTGTTATGGGATACTAACTTAACGATACTATATTTTATGACAAATACATATATAGATAAACATCCAAGACCCAGGACAATTTGAAAAAGACCATTTTCCAACTTGCCCTCACCGGGGATCGAACCCGGGACCTCTGAGTGGCGGACGAGCATGGTGACCACTACGCCACGGAGGTCGTCAAAGATAATGTTATCGGGAGTTCTTTTAATGTGACTTTCATATAAGCTTGTTTGGAAAAGGCTTTAACCCTTAAATGCATGAAATTACTGATTTAAAAAAAATATCATTGGTCTAAAATAATAAAATAATAAATTGGTCTAAAGTCTATATAACATGAGAAGAAAATAAAAAAAATGCTTTGTTTAATGGCTATACATCAAAAATCCAGAATATTCAAAAAAAAGATGATATAATAAAATAATTTTGCAATTTCTATCTAAATTATTTATTAATTTTCTATAAGTATATATTATTATTTTCTATTCTATTTTTCAATTTCGTTATTTCTATTTATGAATTACAAAAATACAATTAATTTCTTATTTAACATATTTTGTGTAATTCTTATTCAATAACCTAATTTGTCCCATTGTTGGGCAAAGGTCTCTCCCATCTTCTTCCGCTTATCCCTTTCTTTTGTTAGGCTCGACCATCCTTTTTGGAATACGTCGAGATAGTCTCGCCAGCGCTTTCTTGGCCTACCTGGGCGACGGTAACCATCTTTAGGCAACCACTCTGTTGTGATTCTGGCCCATCTCTTGCTGTGATTTGTGTAAATTTGAGATTATTAAGTATAACTATATATTTTTTTAAATAAATAAATATTTTGGCTCTATGGTTCGTTGTCTCGGGAAAGTTGACTTAGCATAGACAAAAGAAGAAAAACATATAAATTATTTATTGAATAGTTCAATTTATTTAATATATATAAAAAAAATTACAATTTAAAAAACTTAAAGAAAACAATTAAAAAATATTGTAATAGAAATAATATTAAAAATATAAGGTTCAGTATGTTATCGATACGCATTTAAGGGTTAGGTGGGCTGAAATAGTAGGTCCATGAGAACAAATACAGAGGAACAAGTCACACCTAGTGAGGATCAAACGCTTGCCTAGCAAATGCACAGCCATCATAAACCGTAGTGCATAAACTGCTTCACCACCACCGACACCACTTCGAAATAAATAATGCCATAAAATAAAATCTTTAACTTCCATGCTGATTTAGGAGAAAAGAAAAAACTTCGAATGTATCGTAAAAGCCGTTCGAGTACTTTGCAACAACTCAAATTCGATACTTTTTTCTACACGTCAAAACTACAGGCTAATGACGTCATAGTTTCTTGGAGTCAAATAGCGCTATTAATATTAGTTTTTTCTGCAATAATAAATCTTAAAACACTCTGAAAATGGATATTATCAATGCCAAGTGGCATTATTTCCTGATGTTTAATTTTCTTAACTGTACCAAATAATTTATTTTTGAACCAGGAAAATACCCAATAGGCGATATGGTTAGCAAGCCATCACTTTTTTGTTTTCTTTTTCGACCTTATTGCTCACCATTACGCTAAACAAGTAATTATTACGAAAAAACAAAAAACCCGACTGAGTTTTTTATTTTGATATACCCAATGTCACTCTCACATAAAATACGAATCTAACGACACCTCTCAAGCTAAAATCCATCGAGCTGTTCAGGCTGCAGAGGCTTGCCAAACAATTATACATACATACTCTCGAAAAACATAACCCTCCTTTTGGCACAGTCAGGTAAAAACGATGAAAAGTATCAAGATTTACTTAATATAAAATTTCACCGAACTTCTGACTCCGGCAAAATTTTTACAACCAATTTGGGCGTCCAACTTTGCACATTTCAGCCGAAGCGACGACTATCCCAATTAATTTCCCAGTCGGGTAAAAAGGCCTATGGGTCTTGCAGCCCCTAGGCTCTGTCTGCATAGAGCCGCAAGACCCAAATTCTCTGTCTGCCCCTTTAAGAATAAAGACGGGTGGGTGTCATCATCATCATCCGAGCGTATTCCCGGTTGCATCCTCAGCAGAACCGCTTCAGAGCCCGGGGTCCACTACCTAACCAAGGAGATTTGACGAGGTTACTGGTTTTTACTGGTTTTTACACAGAGCGACTGCCGTCTGACCTTTGCAACCTTAAGGCAAACCAGGAACCAATCCTTGGATAGTTTGATGATCAAACGCTAGATGGCGTTCGGGACCCACAGTTTTACGTGCCTTCCGAAACACGGAATTATCTTTCTTTTTGGATAATCAGGTGATTCAAGCCTACAATATCCTATCCAGACTGGAAACAACTTTGCACAAAGTATTCTTCCCAGTGGGAATCGAACCCATGACCTCCGGATCACAAGGTATTGTTATATAAAGTAACCGGCCAAGTGCGAGTCAGACTCGCGCACTACAGGTTCCGTACCATTCATTATCTACAAAAAATGACGTTTGTTGTATGGAAGGCCCCCTTCAATATTTGTGTTATTTTAATTTCATTGTTCAATTTTAAAGTAAATATACAACAAAATATTCCGTGGATATGTCAAGCGACTACTTCGAGTCTTAGTGATAGGGTTTCGTTTTTACCGTTTGGGTACGGAAAAACAGTGGCACTCCGCAGTGCCAACAGAAGTGAAAACTTGGTGTCGGTTACAGTAACAGTGTGGCGGTTTTAATGGTTTTTCCCATCTCAAAAAATGCTTTCCGTGCATGCCCAACGCGCCTAAAGAAGTTTTATTTTGTTATATAAAATCTTTATATAGAACTGTAGCAGGGCAGTTTTAGTCCAAACTCGCATATGAAACCAACCGCAATTGTGTATCGATTTGATGAATTATTAATGAGTTGCATTGAAGGAAAACTGCGTCCTACTTGAAGCTGCTGGTAAGGTACGGTTCCATCATTACGATTAGACTCTTTTTGAGATCACCGATAATATTTTTTAATCACAATGAAAATATATTTTTATTCCATGTTATATTAACTCAAGAGGGATTGAGCCAGTCATATGTGCAGGATTCACCGGATAGGTGAACCAAAATAATTACGGAAAAGTCCCTGCAGGCTGGCGAAGAAAGAAAGATCGCTTAAACACGATGGTCTGACGATCTTTTAGGATTTGATCAAAAATGGCAAACTACCGTTTCGGATAGAGGCAAATGAAATTCTCAAGGGGAGGTTTTTTCCCAAAGTTGGGACACTAATAAATAAAAAAATCTCATAATTGTAATTTTATGTTATGTTTCGTAAAACGTCATTTATCAGAACATAGGCCAATTGAACGACCGTTACACCAGACTGCCAATGAATATTTCTGACAAAAGTTGCAGTATTTTATTTACAAACAACTACTTACCTTACCTTGCTTAACTACTAACGACCAAAAGTGCCATTTTTAAACACAGAGTCACCGAAACGAATGGTTTATCCATACCAAAAACCATTCGTTTAGTGACTCCGCGTTTTAAAAATGGAACCGAAGTACCTGTCAAAATATAAATAAAAATAAAAAGGAAACGTCATACAAGAAATAGTTTTTTTATCAGCTTTAAGAACTCAATATTTATAATACTTGAAAAACATTGTGCGAAGGTACGGAACCCATGTCGGACTCACACTTGACCGGTTTATTTATTATGTAATTATTAGATGCTTTCACCAGTACCAGTTTTTCTAAAAACCTTTGTCCTCCAAATTGTTCAGCTAATTGAACAAACATTTTACGGATAAAGTCTGATCAAGTAGGTATATATAGCTATTAAAGTTAAATTATTCGATATGTGTTTTAACCAAACCGCACCTTACGCTAGCGTATTCAACTCGTACTACAAAATTCTTACTAGACAGTAGTAATCTTATCGGCCTAACGCTGCCACGTTATAAATATAGTATATTTCCGTCATATACGAGTGCAAAATAACATATAATTCATATCGTGACACGTTAATCTGCTTGGATAAAAATGATAAATGAGCAGCGCCCGAAAAATGGCGGCGATTATGGTCGTTTCATATAAGTTAAAACGCTTTATAACATATTTTGTTATGCTATCGGGAGACTCCATAATAATAGTGTCGTCAGTGAAAAAGAATTATCTTAGTACCGAACTAATAAAAAAATATAACAATACTTCGCCTCTATTTCTTTCTGTTCTTTTTTTTCACTTTCAAGTTATACTAATTTATTAAGAAAAAGAAATAAATACATGAACAAAAAGTTAATTAAACTATAAAACTATAACTAAATTATAAAATAAATTTATAAAGTAACTATACTAAATTAAAAAATAATGTCATCTTTCAAATGCGGCATGAACATGAAGCAAGAACGCTGGCTGAGTTCCCTCGCTGGATAACAAAGCTGATCCTTTAAGCGAAAAAGCAGCAAGCCCTCTTGTCACGAAGATATTTTCTTAATACTTCCTCTTCTTCCTCCTATTGTTAAACTCTCTTCCATATGAAAAGTATCTAAGAAAGTTTTACTTCACGCAAGAGTCGTCGGTGACGTCATCTCTGGGAAAAAGTAAGCGTCCTAAGAGAACTTCTTTATTTGACAGTTATATTAAACTAGCTTTACAGGGTTTATTGTATTATAAAAAGTTTCTATAAATATATAAATCATGTGGTTATGTTATTTTGTGATTATTTTATTGAAATTGATCACTCAACATTAGAAGTTTAAAGTGCGGAAAAAACATTGTTATCATTTAAAATGTATATCAAACTCAGAATCTGTTACAATGCGTAATGTTCTTGTTTATAAGATAAGATTATGTCACAGAATTATTATAAGTATGTATTATATACAGAACGGAAAGTCCTAGGATCCTGCGCAATATGCGTACTTGTTCCCGCCCCTGCCTTGTTGAATGTCGAGTGTGTGAGGGGCGAACACACACACATTGACGTGTACACGGATGTATAGCTTCGTTTGTAGTAGCAGTAGGTAAAAATGATACCACGCTTCTATGAAGTGCCATAGCTGTAATTATATCTAAAAAAAAACATGGGTGAGATAGGTATTTTCGTGGTAAAAGGTTATTCGAAAATCCAAAGAGTATCTTTTTTTTACTAGCTATCTAGGCACTAATAAATGCCAAATTTTATTCCAATCTTTTCCGCCTGCCGTTCTTACATAAAAGCGTGACAAACATTCATTCATTTGTCCTTACAAATTTTCCCATTTTTAATATTAATAGAATTAAGTATTAAAATTTGGAGTAATGAGTGAGCTACTTGAGGTAAATCTAATTGTAAAAAAATAATTTACTTATGCTCGTTTACGATGACGGATAGAACTGAAGCCTGCTGTCATAATTGCAAGTTTTTGATTAATGATTCCAAAATTTCAGATCTTTTGATGTCCTTGATAGTGATGCCTAGGCACCATATGCCTAGGCTCCTTTAAATCAACATAATTACTTTAAAATTCATAAGTTTTGTAATTTTGAAACTGAATCTTAGTTTAATATTTATAAATGATCAAATAATACCTTGAGCTAAATTAAGGCACTAGTATATTTTCAACAAGCTTTTATTTAACTTGTAAGTATGTATGTTTCTTTGGTCAAATCTTGCAACTCAATTTTCAACCAGTAATCCTCAACTAATTGAGCTGAAATTTTGCATACTTATCTAAGTCGGTTGACAATACAATATTATGGAGTCAATGAGCTGTTTTGATGATGGAGCCGGGAGATATTCGATGGCACTCAGTTATAAAACAACATAACCTGATTAACTAGGACTCGTTTGATTTGTCTTGACGAGCATTTTATGGTAGACGATGCCTACGGTCTTAGTCACGGAGACGAAGGTGGTCGATGGAACTCAGTAATAAAACAACGCATCTACGGCAAATAAAAACATATTTTATAACATTATTAACAAGCACGGGTTACTCACGTAGAGAGTTAGCAACTGGCCGACATGTTATATTATAACAATAGTGACCTGAAACAAAAAAAAAAACTATTTTTGCACATTTGCACACTTACCTACTTATATAATGTGTATTTTTATACTTGATCAAACGATATATGTGCGGAAATAAGACGAAATATTATCAATAAAAAACCGGAAAAAGCGAAAAAAATATTAACACATTTTTTTTAAACGTCGTGTTTCGAGTTTTTTTCTCTTTAAACGGCGTATTTTCTTCAAAGTGGTCTTATTGAAAGCTACAAAGTTAAAAAGGCTTAGAAAGTAAAAAATAATTAACAATACCAAACAGGAAATTAGTTAAAAAATTATTAATGAAAAAATTAAAGTGCATGGATTTTTAAAATGACTAACATAACGATTTTTTTTTCCATATTTTATAGATAATATTTCGTCTAATATCCGTACACTTCGTTTGATCAAATATAAAAAAAAACACATTGTATGGAGCTACATAATAATAACCGGTCTAGTACATCTCCGGCCACTCGCAGTGTAGGGTACCGTAGTTGCGAATGCTGACTTTGAGTTAAGGGGCTACATGAATTTTCCGGGGTCCAGTGCTGCCCCCATTTGAAATAAATCATTTGATAGGAAACGAAGACATCATTTAAAATTTGGCCTTGATCAGACCCTAGATAATCCTTTAAACTATTTTATGAACTACTGTTTGCAGTTGAAAGAGAGAAAGTGAAGCTTGTCTACGCACATACGCCAAAAGTGGCCGTTTTTCGCAATTGTGCGTAAAAAAGTTTCACGTTCTCACTTTAAACTGTAAACAGTAGTTCATAAAATAGTTTAAAGGATTATCTAGGGTCTGATCAAGGCCAAATTTTAAATGATGTCTCCGTTTCCTATTAAATGATTTATTTCAAATGGGGGCAGCACTGGACCCCGGAAAAATTCAGGTAGCCCCTTAACGCTTCATTCGAATTTTATTGAACTTGTATGAAATTTTCATTTCCCGAATACATGTTATTAGTTGGGTGACTATAACTCTTTAATTTCTAAAACCTACTTAGTTCTGATAGTTTGCTTTTTATTCTCGTTATACCTATACTATCGCCGTGAATTTTATCACGTGTCCATATTTAACTGATTAGCAGATAGAGGACGACAGGACGACGACGACACTTGACTCTTAACAAAAATTTGCTATAATCAAATCAAATATTTCAGAAACGGATCACTAAATCAAAAAAAAAAAATATTCACAAGCTCACAATATTTTTCATTCCTTGTTTACTACGGAACCCTAAAAACAAGCTATAATTATTTTTCAGGCAACAAAATGAAAAAAAAAAATAACTTCAACAGCGAAGGGACTTTGCACTTAAATCTCTGAATTGCAATTTAAAATAATCTTTTTATCAGCAAAATATTTTTTTGCATTTGATAATAGATCCGATATCTGATTGAATGAAAACTTGCAGCTTCATGATTCAACGAAACACGAATAAAATAATCTAGAAGCCCATCTTTTTCAACAAGATTTGTATCAGAATTTCTAACTAAGAAAACACTTTGAGTTAGCAACAGACTTGTTTTCATGATTACTGATAAGCGGGTATTAAAAGCCTGAAAAAATATGGAATCCATCGTAAAATATTTACACTCAAATCAGATTATTTTTCTACGGTAATCTTTTAGCTTCTTCGCTATTTTTTTCTAATCGTCAAACCATTCATCACATTATTAGGTACTATAAAGTCAACAAAAAAAATACTCGATAAAACAGTGTTACATAATAGTTAGGTACTTAGAGCATATACCTCACTTAACGAGTATCCAAATCAAATCATAAAATAAAAAGCGTGTTCATAAGATATCAAATTACGAAATCATTTGCCTACCAAAATTATTTATTGTTATAATTATTCACATTTAAACTAAAAACACAATAATTAAATTAAACTAAAAGCTATAATATAAATTGAAACTAATACTAAAAATAAAAATAAAAACATCAGTTCATATAAAAAATCGGTCCCAAGTTGCTACCGTCAACGGGAAAGGTCCCCAAGAGGTTGGCGGCATTTCCGCGTTGTATGGCCAGGCTAAGCCTTTCCCCCAAAAACGTCGATCAACCGTGTGGAGACGGGCTTCCACGCACCCTATAATATTAACATTGTAATTCACATAAATTAATAACGCCTCGATACAATATGTTATAAGCCAATCGTGAAAACAAGATAAAAATATATTTGCGTTTATCTTATCTACATAGAATTGCTTGGAAATCATTGTTTTAGGAGCGTGCTTATTTTATATCAGACGTATTTAGTGCTGCAAAAATAATTTTCGTTTTTTATTTTTTAAGAAAATGGAGAACAGAATCGTAAACCTTAATTTGCGGACTGTGGAAGTGGAGCCTAAAAAATCGGCGGCAGATGGTATGTGTGTGTTTTTATAATACAAGTTGGCACGTGAGTTGATAAGCCTAGGCACACATGTGTCGCGCATTTGTACTGACCAGATCAGGAAAACGGCAATTTCATAGGTAATTCATAAAAAATCTGCCTTCCTAAAGAATTATACCTATCTGATAAGTGGCTACCGTAGCCTACAGATACCTGGAACACCAATGGTTTGACAAACTCCGTGGCGTAATGGTCAACACGCAGCTAGTCCGCTAATCCGGGGGTTCTGGCTTCGATCCCCAGCCAGCGCACGTTGAAAAATGGCCTTTTTTAAATTGTCCTGGGTCTTAGGCGTTTATTTATATATGTATTTGTTATACAATATAGTATCTTTGAGTCAGTATCCCATAACACAAGCTTAAGCTTACTTTGAAGCTTGCTCAATCTGTGTGATTTGTCACTATATATACTTATTTTAAAAAAATGATGCCACATATTGTTGTCGACTCTTAATCGTGCCTTATTTTTTTATAAGGATTCCGTAGTAAACAAGGAATCCTTATAGTTTCGCCATGTTTGTCTGTCTGTCCGCGATTCTACTCAGAGACTTTAATTAAGTACTAGAAAGCTGTAATTTGGCATGGGTATAGATATTAATCATGCCGACAAAGTGGTAAAATATATCATGAAAAAAATTTTTTTTGGGATTTTTATCAAATTGAATATAAAATAAGTTTTTTAAGACTTTTTAGTCCCGTGAACTCGAAGTCAGCTTTCGCAACTACGGAACTCTACATTGCGCGTGGCCCGACATGCACTTGGCCGGTTACTGAAGAACATAATTACATGAACGTGATTTAAAACTAAAAATATCAAACTCGTAGCGTTATTCAATATACATTTCTTTAGTTAAGTGCGATTCGGACTCGCGCACAAAGGGTTCGGCCGTACCATCACACTAATATTATAAAGGCGAAAGTTTGTGAGTGTGTATGTGTGCGTGTATGTTTTTTACTTCTTCACGGGCAAACTGTTGGGCCAAATTTGATAAAATTTGGTATGCAGGAAGCTGACACCGTGAATTAACACAAAGGCGCGGGTAACACCGCGAGGTGCAGCTATTTATCTATAAAAATCACGTTTCTTGTCTGGAAGCCCCGTTTAAATATTTATTTTATTCTCTTTTTAGTATTTGTTGTTTGTTGTGATAGCGACAACAGAAATACATCATCTGTGAATATTTTGTCTTCTATCACGGCTATCATGAGGTACAGCCTGGTGACAGACAGACAGAAGGACAGCGGAGTCTTAGTAATAGGGTTCCGTTTTTACCCCTTGCGTGCGGAACCCTAATAAAGGTTAGAATGTGAAATAATTTTTTCACCTAACTGCAAATTGCAAAAAAGTCAGGATGTCACGAAATAATATATTGAAAGTTTCACTTACTTGCTTACTTTTTTCAGCGCTACAATCCTTTGCGGGTCTTGGCCTCCACAACGACTCGTCGCCATTTTGGTTTGTCTCTGGTCTGCCTTCTCCAAGCTGTGTACTTTACCATCTTCCATAGGTCTTCTTCTATTCCATCTCTCCAGCGCTACCTAGGTCTACCGCTGGGTCTTGAAAGTATAAGGGCGAGTAGATATTTATGATATATATATATATATATATATATATATATATATATATATATATATATATATATATATCTCTTTTATAGAAATATAGACGGGAAATATTAATCTTCCGTTTAAGTTTATTATTCAGCTTAGAGTTTCTGTGGAAAGTAAACTATATTTGTATTTCGATAACGCAAATATAAAGTCAAACAATATATACTGACACTATTTTAAGGGTGAATTCAGTCCGTGATGGTGAACAACTTTTCCCAAGGAACATATGTTAAATATTGATGACTCAAATCGTAACTTACACAGCTTCTACAATATCTGTCTTCAAGTCCCTCTCCACTCTTCCACATACTGCTGTAAGTCCTTTTCCGTTCAAACTCTTTACCTGTTAATATCCGTAGCGCTTAAACTTTGTGCAGTTTCAAAACTCAATTGAAAGCTCACTATTTGTCCAACTTATGATTTATTTTGTAGTGTATTCTTTCGCTTTATGCTCATATTTCATCATTTTATTATTATAATATTTATTTTATATGTTTATATGTATGTCTATTAATTCGTAAGTGTGTTTGTAGTGTGTAAGTATTTATATTTATTCATATATTGTGGCAGGTTTTATATTGTAACTATTTACAGTAAATCTGACAAACTGCACCGAATTTGTAACATAATTCTGTCTTCTTTTTACTGTTATTTGTTTTTCCTTTTGTTTATGGTGCAATAGAGATTATTTGTTTTGTATTGTATTGTATTTTATTGTATTGTATGTTGAAATAAGAAAAATATTTTTTGCTTTCTATACAAACTCGGATCAGCTGACCGGTCAACTTGTATGGAAGGCCAAAAACTTTTCATATTTCGATATATGTTCCTTGTAGAAAGTTGTTCAGTATCATTATTATTCACATATCATATTCACCCTTAAAATAGTATCAGTATCTTTTGTTAGACCTTATATATTTTACGACGAAATTTTTCGCACGAAACGTACCTTAAAAAACTGCCAAGGTACTTAATTAGACCTTAATATACCTAACATAACACGTCTTAATTAAGTACACACAGATGACAAAAACCCAGTCTAGCGGGCGTGATGCGCAAAAAATTTAGCTCTTATAAATGACTGAAACCTGTGACCGGACCACCAGGCCTTAACCTTGATTAATGTACGTTAGACTCATTTACGGTTGACTGATATTAATTATTATCAGACATTTTTACTGATTACATACAATTGCTAAGGTATGGCTAATTGACTGATCGATTGAAGTGATGGAAGTTCGTCATCATCATCCGAATGCATTCCCGGTTGCATCTTAATAATACTGTTTAATAGTAATAACTTAAATAACATAAATAAACTATGACAAAACTAAATATAACTATGAATATAAAACTAAACTAGATATAAGTACTATAAATAACATCAATTGATATAAAAAATTGAGCGTAAATCGCTGCGCTCGCAGGTATCCTCAGGTAACAGTTCAGAACCTGGGGTCCGCTACCTAACCTAGCTCATTTGAAGAAGTTTCTGGTTTTTGCACAGAGCAACTACCGTCTGTCTTCCGCAACCCAATGGGCAGACCAGAACTAATTCTTGGATTCGTTTAAGCAAATGCTAAAAAAGTTTATATGTAGCTTCTGAAATACGGAATCATCTTCATTTTCGGACAATCAGGTGGTTCAAGCCTGCAATATCGTTACCAGATTGGAAACAACTTTTCACAAAGTATGCTTCCCAGTGGTACTCGTATACAATTCTAAAACCTCCGGATTACAAGGCGACCGGCGAAATTGGCCACTGGACCACGGAAGCAGTGAAAGTTGTCCGAGACTATTTGGACATTCTGGAGTTTGTATCCATGAATTTTACTTTAACGCGAAAATTCATGTTAAGGGTACTGATTATATACCTGGGCTCGTGAGATCCCACACTTTAAACAAGGCATAGATATAATATTTACTTTCATTTTGTATTTCAAATAACCGACCAAGTGCGTGTCGGGCCCCGCACGTTTCCAAAAGAGGACACAGGACTCTAACAAAAAATTGCACTTTAACCAAATACGTAAACGTATCCCTAAATTGTAAAATGGTGTTGATTGACAAACTCACAACATTTTAAAAAGACCTATTTAAGGGGCTACCTGAATTTTCCGGGGTCCAGTGCTGCCCCCATTTGAAATATGATTGATGAAAAACGGAGATATCATTCAAAATTTGGCCTTGATCAGACCCTAATTTTAATTATTTTTTATAATGTATTTATAATAAAATATGGTATCGTTCAGTTAGTATCCCATACTCATAATAAAAGTTTAAGCTTTGGGGCTAGCTCAATCAGAGTGATTTATCCCTATCTTAGTTACTTCAATCTCTCGCGCTGACGTGTATGCTTTTCTGTAGTGACTTCTGTTAGTCGTCAACTTGCCCCTTGGCAAAGGCCTCTATTTATCTATTAACTATCTAATGATACGAATGACAAGTATTGATGCGAATGTTATTGAACTTTTTCTTAAAGTCATATTATCAGCCTCTCAACATTGTTATCTGAATAGGAAAATCCATGTGCCAATTTTATATCATCTCTGACTGTCGATGCGAACGTAGGTGAACATTGGTGGGGTACGGATCACGTAACTGGCAAACATGTCTGCGAAATATTGTAAGATTTATATTTGTTTTTTTTTTTTTTTTTAACTTTCAGTCACATAATTAATGTAAATATTACATACACAACGCAATCTCCTAGGATCCTGCGCAATATGCGTCCCCGTTCGCCATCCTCGCACCTCTCCCCTGTCTTGCCTTGTCGAGGCGGCTGCAGGCAGCCGTCCGCTCGACATCCTCCACACGTCGCGAACGAGGGAGATGTGCGAGGACGGGAAACGAGGACGCACATTGCGCGGGACCTTAGGAGGTTTCATTCTGTATGTAATACTTATATTGATTCTGTGCTACAGTGTCCACATCCACAGCTGGGCAAAGGTCCCCCATATCCTTACACTCGTCCCTATTCAGCGTGACCCGCCCGGGTTTCTATGTCCATCTACAGGAATCCACCCTGTGATAAATTTGACCAATTTATCTGTTTTATTATTACCATTTAGTTTCACCTGTACCGTTGTCTGTCTGTCTGTTATCAAACCTTGCAAGTTAAATTTGACCAACTTCCTGGTTTCCGATTGAGCTGAATTGTAGTTGTTGTTGTTGTTTATAAAAGTTGAAAAGGGAGATTATAGCATACTCTATATTTAAAAACCTTTTAACCTATTTCTTCTTCTCTCCTCGCCATATCCCTATATGGGATTGACCCCCTAATACTTTGACTTTTAGCTATTTGACAATTATTAAATAGTATTTCCATATACATTGCGGTTGAAAAAATACAATTTTGAATTTAACTGCAAACTAAAACTTGAAATAATACCTAATCTAAGATTTGACCGTATTGCCAAGAACGTTGATTGCGTTTTCCATCTGAAGACAATCTGTGCATATATTTTAATTTATCTTAATACCCTATACCTATTTTTGTATTATATTGCATTTTAGGACCAAACATATACTTTAAAATACTAGTAAACCGCTTATTTTTATTAGGTGCTTCACCTTTACTTACCTAATTCACAGTTCCATGGCCCTTTTTGACACATTTGGCCTTTTTTGCACTTTTTCATATTTAATGTCCTTTTTTGCAGCCGAACAAATTTCAAGACTACGTCCGTCGCAGTCTCCTATAGCAATTTCTCTCCAAAGATGTCCCACGTGGTCCTCCCTGGATCCGTTAAATTTCCAGGGATATTGGGATAACGAGTCAACGGGGGTGCTGGTTAATACGGGGTCTACAGGTAAGCATTGAATCCATATTTCCACACTAAAATTAAGCTCGATGGCCCGGCGGGAGTGCGCGTTACTAGCGTTTTCGCAAGTAAAGTGATACCGGGCGTGGTCCGTACTTGGATGGGTGACCACAAGTGGCATTAACATATCTCGAGCTCCTACGTGCTTCGGAAGGCCTAAGCTGGTGGTCCCGGCTCCCATCCTTGTATGTAAGTCGACAAGCTATGTCAGATGTCTTGGTCAGTTTTGGTCACGTACACACACGAAAACAATATTATAAATGTGAAAGTAACTTTGTCTGTCTGTTCCCTCACCTTCACGATTCAACTTCACTGAACCGATTTGGATTAAATATGATACCTATGAATATAGTTTTTGTTTGAAAACTTCATCCTCGGTCTATCTCTTCTTCGTCTCCCTTCTACTATTATTCTAAAGAGATTGTTATGTCTTATTAGATATCCAATCATCTTCTCTCCTCTATATTCACTAGTTTTTAAATATTTCTTTATTTTTTAGGGTTCCGTAGTAAACAAGGAACCCTTATAGTTTCGCCATGTCTGTCTGTCTGTCTGTCTGTCCGCCCGCGATTTTACTCAGCGACTATAAGTACTAGAAAGCTGTAATTTGGCATGGATATGTTTATTAATTATGCGAAAAAAGTGGTAGAATAAAATATTGAAAAAAAATTTTTTTCAATGTAGCTCCCGTACGAGTATAGTGAAAAGTAATTTTATTTTTCTCGACTTACCCGACTTACACCATTTTACAATTTAGGGATACGTTTATGTACTTAGCATGTGGGGTATCTTTAAATAGGTCTTTTAAAAATATTATGAGCTTGTTAGCACCGTTTTTTAATTTAGGGATCCGTTTTTGAAATATTTGGTTTTAAAGTGAACATTTTTGTTAAAGTCAGGTGTCCCCCCCATCTATCTGCTAAACGGTTTCATATGGTCACGTGAAAAAAATTACAGCTATAGATATATAACGAACTTTAAAGGAAAACTATCAGAGCTAAGTAGGGTTGACAAATTAAAAAGTTGTAGGCGATAATCTTATTCCGAGTACATTTTAATTCGGAAAAAGAAAATTTCGTACAAATTGAATAGAAAATTAGTTTTTAGACGTTTTTAGTGGCATGAACTCAAAGCTGGCATTCGTTACTACGAAACCCTACACTGCACGTGGCCCGACACGCACTTGGCCATTTTTTTATATTATCCTTTTAGTACCTTTTCACTGCTTATTCTATCAATCTAACTTCCTTCCTACCTACTTTCAATGTCCTACCACGAAGACGAGATAGAAATGGAGGGATCTACAGTTAACTCCACCAACAAGAACAAGGTTTTCATTCTGAGGAAAGACATAGGATAGTTTTACTATGGGAAGCGGAGCCTGCGAGCATAAGGGTCAATTCAGAGAGAGAAGAAACATGCTCGAGCAATTTACTAAATCAATTCCAAATAAAACCTTAATACCATAGCCTAGTGTGTATAAACGTTTAAACATGATAAAATACTCGCGTTTTGCAGTGTACGCAAATTTTCGAGTGTCATAGAAAATTCCTCTCCGCTGCGCTCCCCTCTATCTAAACTGACCCTAACAAGTCCTTTATAAAATATTCCTTATCCTGATAGCACTACTTTAGTGCGGAAATTATTGTATGCTAGGAAAACAACGCTTTTGGAATTACTGAGCCTGAAAATTTCTCAAATGGCGATTAAGTACGTACTGGGGCGGAAATAAATTGAATCATAATGTATAAAATAGTTCTGAATTAAACTGTGTTTTTGAGTCATTTTATTTCCCATGCTGGTGTGAACAGCTGGTGCTTGAAAAAGGAAAAAGCTTTAGAATGCACCAGCTTCTGTTCTTGAATTTGTCCAATGTCGATTTGTTGAAGAAAAGTATGGTCATGGGATACAATCTTGGTTTTTCCTAATTTAAAGGGTAAGAGTCCAGGGCCGTTTGATAAGTCGTCAAGTTGTATGGTCCTTGCCGATGGGAGGTCGAGCTGGCCTAGAACTAGGGTCGATGTTATTAGTAGAAGCCTGCAGCAACGAGATACGGTTAGTCTTTTTGGTTCGTTTTATTCTAGGCTTAGCGACAGCACCGCGTTTTCGAGAGGTATAGATATGTATAGGAACCACCTGATCGCCGGTGTAACGTGCAGCTAGTTTTTGCCTGGGTTTCTAATTACTTGCAGCTGGGTTTCTAATGAATATCTCCTGCCCTTCAGTGTATTGTGTTACAGGTTCACTGTCAAGCTTACGTCTCGTAACTATTATTGTTGAAATTTTTAAGTTTTCCAGAAATTGTTCTTCGTCAAATGATTGATTTATCAGTTTTACCAGGGGCGGTGTCAATTCATTTGCACATTGCTTTATAAGTGTCGGAGGTAATTCATCGTGCCCAAAACTATGTTTATTTAATAATTTTATGATATTGTAAACTTCGCGTTCATCTACGTATGAGAGATACATCGTGTTAGTGACGCAGTGTGCCGGCTGTGGCGCACGCGCACTTACTAAGTTGCCAGGCGGCGCTTGCGCCTCTGTAATGTCCGCGTTATTACGTAACAGGTCTTTTCTTTGTTCACCTATCGACGCAAAATACTCGTTGAATGTACTGGCTATTGAGTGCGGACAGTTTATTTCCGTACCATTAATTTTTAGGGTTATGTTTTTAGTGTCGCGGATGTGATTATCTGTAACGTTTTTTTATAATTTTCCACATTGTTTTTGTTTTATTTTTAGATTTTTTCATTTCGTTTGAGTACCCGATTTTTTGGGATTTTTTAACGCATATCTTAAGAATTTTTCCGTACTTTTTGCAATAATAAAAATTAATAAATATATAAGGACAAATTACACTGATTGAGCTAGCCCCAAAGTAAGTTCGAGACTTGTGTTATGGGATACTAACTCAACGATACTATATTTTATAACAAATACATATATAGATACACATCCAAGACCCAGGACAATTTGAAAAAGACCATTTTCCAACTTGCCCTGGCCGAGGATCGAACCCGGGACCTCTGGGTGGCGGACTAGCATGGTGCCCACTACGCCACAGAGGTCGTCAAATGCAATGATTTTTTAGAATCTGATTATTTGATTGATTGGCGAGTATTTTTAGCAAACGTTTATGTTTACACGACTTTTTTAAGCCTACAGTAAGCCATGTTTTTCTTTTTTTTTTTTTTTGAAGTGCATTTCATTAGTTTTTTTGGTATATGTTTGTCTAAAGTGTACGAGCTAGCGTACAGTATTACCTTAGGTCTATGACACTTTGACGTCACGCGGGCCGGCGCGTGTAACATACATATTGCATATTTTATAAGTTTACTTTGTCTTACTAGTGCAATAAACGCATTCCATGGTACCGGTCGGGTTTTACTTATTGACGTCCTTGACTCCTGCATCCAACTTCCCGAACACACCGTGCCCACCTGACATCTGCATCATTTAAATGTACTGAGACCAAACTGTCCGGTACAAAAGGTTTCTATGAGTATTATGGAATGCATTATAATTTGAATTTATGTCATTTTCAATTTTTATTATTTTTCCCCAGTTGATTTGTTGAATTTCAAGTTTAAAGTTATTTATATTTTTTTCGGTAAATATTCGCATTATATATTGTCGTGTTTTTATATTTTACGTTCGACACTTTATTACAGCTATAAATTATACTCCTGTGGTCCGATATACCGTTTTCTTCTACTGTTGTATTTTCTGTTTTTGAATTCGTAAAAATAAAATCAATGCATGAGCTCGTTCTCTTAGTAACTCTTGTAGGTACATGTATTAATTGATGGAAATTTGAGGACAACATAGTGTGGTAAAGACGTTTATATTCGTTTGTTTCCGGAATCCTATGTTTGTTAAATTCTCCGCCTTTTATTATGTGTTTGTTTAGTTCCTGTTTCCTAATTTTACTAAGCAAATTATTTAAAAATGTGAATAACTTCTCGATCTCACGGCCCGGTCTATAAATGTTAATTATAAGTGTATTGAAGTCAGGTAATTCTAATGCACAGCACTCAATCACAAATTCTGTAGATAAGTCAGCAATATCTTGTCTTAGTTTGTATTGTGCGGAGTCGCCACGCCTCCCCCTTCGTGCTCCTGCCTATAGTATGATGCTGCAAAGTAACCTTGAATTTGTATGAGATTTGCATGGTGAACCCCTATCCACGTCTCTGTTAGGCATATTGCTTGAAAATGTTTTGTTTCGATGAAGCTTTCCAGTATATGTGGTTTGTTTTTGAGGCTTTGCATATTTTGAAATAATATTTTAAATTGGGTTACGAAATGTATGGGGTGAGTTTCTATTGTGGTAGTGTTCGTTCGATGTACGTGTTTGATTTTCTGCTTGCTCCTGACTCAGGCGGGAGGCATTTGAAAGTGTGCGGTTGGTGTGTAATATCGGAATACTGATAATCCATTTCTTTAGAAATAAAAATACCAGATGTCCCTATGAGAAAACCAAATATATTTTATGTAATGACAAACATGCAATGACAATCGATACTCTTTTTTAAAAAATATAAAAAAGTAAATTCTTACAAAATACCAACCAGGGTGTTATTAATTAATTCAATAAAGAAGGTCGAATACGGAATAGGTTTGTATAGGCTAGTGTTTAATTATTATATTCCTGGTGTGATGATAGTGGTCGCGCTAAGTATTCCTGCCTACCGTTTACAAATAACTTATTATCACGCACGACGGCATATTTCCCATCTTTCCTAGCCACTAGCATTGCCTCTCGTAACAGCCGTCTTTCCTGTAACAATTTTCCGTCTAAAACCGGTGACACACTAATACCGGATGTCTTGAAATACGTTTTGTTTTTCAATATATGTTTAGTCATTCTTTTGCTGGTCAATTCGACAATTATTGGTCGTTTAAAACCTTTTTTCCCAATACGTGTTACATCTTCTATAAAACCCGTTAGATTAATATGTAGTATGTCATTAAATATAGCAATAATTTGTCGATATAAATGTTCGTTATTTTTATTCTGGTGTTCTTTTAGGCCATATATTACAAATTTTTTTTCTATGTCTGTGTCCTGTATTTTTGAAGTAGGAGGGTGAATGGATGTGTCCCTTCTATTTTTTAGGGTTTCTTATTCGCATCGCAAAGCCTGGTTTTAAAATTTTAGTTCCTTCAACTTTTCCTTCACTAATTGTATTTCTTGGTCAGTGTCTTTTTGTTTGGAAAATAGGGTATCTAAATTTTGTTGAAATTCGTGTTTTAGAATGTTTATTACGGTGTCTATCTGCGATGTAATTATACTTGTAAGCCTGTTTAAAAGGAATGTTTTTGTGCTACCTAGTTTTTCATCAAGTAATTCACTAAACTTGTCGTGTGTGATTAAGTCTTTTGCGGGTGTTATTGCATTATTTGTATTTGAGCCAGGGGTGTGTAATTGGACTGATTCCTGGCCGTCTTTATCTTCTATTTATTGGACTGATCTTTAGGTATCGCCTAGCAAACTATCGTTATCTTGTAGTATATTGTCAACGGACATAGTAGTGTCGCTGTAGGTCTAATAGGCGTGTTATCATTTTTCCTGCGAGTAACATTATTACATGACGGACACCGAAATGAGGTTTTAAGCTCATTCCTGTTTGACATAAAATATGCGGTTGTGATGTTGAGACATTGATAGTGATATGTGTTTTTGCAGCTAACACAATTAACATTTCTCCTGTATACGTTATCTTCTGGTTAGTATTCTTCTTCTATGTAGGTAGATCGTGTGGTCTATGTGTGAACGTGATGGATATATAATTGCGATTTGCGGGTCAATGTGTAAGAAAAGGATGGCAATACTCCCTCGGACAGTTCGATGATGTCACCCTAACTGCCTTTCTTGATTTGATTTCACAAATAATTTTATCGATTTACTTAGATACACAATGTTCACAATATTGATTGATTGCTTATCACTTGACTTATAAGCTTTCTTTTGAAACACTTTTTTGGTATAGATGTTCACTTTAACACAGTAAAATACTTTATTTTTTACAGAGCAGGTTTCGTCCGTTATCGCGCGCGCACAACGTCATAGTTTTTCTCACATAGAGATCATGGTAGTCTGTCCGGGCTGTTCCATCGATTTTCAGATGACCACGAACGAGGCTTTCACCAGTCACTCGCGTAAACCCGCGCGACGCCGTTAGTCCGTAGGTTCACTTGCCGACGATTCGGCTAGATCGCGCACTATTTCGAAGTGGGAAACACGCGCGATTTAACTATCCGCTCCGACTGCGCCAGATCAGCAAGGAGTTACCACGACATGGATGTGTGGTTCCCGATTGAACTCTCGACTCGCTCTGGCGTTCGAAGAGGTTCCCAGGATGACTGCACAATGCAGGTGGCTTCATGTCAGCAGTTTCCACGAGTGAATCACGTTTTCTTCTTAAAGGTTTCGCAATGTGTGTTCGTGCCGTGGGAACGGTAGGTGTATGGATAGGGTTAAGAGCCCGTAATAAGCGCGAATCTGAGCTATAAGTTTTGTAAACGATACAAATCTCGTTTGTCATTTGTAAATTGGTATTCTGAGCAAATTCTGAAACATTTTCTGACATACAAATCGACTTGATTCTGGTTAATCAACCGGAATTGACTTGACTTGATTGTCGTAGAAAACAACATGTTACCAGTTTTCCGCGGGTTTGCTTACGATTTAAACTGTCAAATTCGAATCGATATTCTGCGAAACTAGATGTATCGTGAAACTGTGAAGATGAGTTTCTTTCGGCGTCTCTTCTCAGCAGTGGTCGTTACGAAGCGCTGGTATCGGTAGCTTTTCTTGAAAAATAAATTACATTTTAAAATACTTAACACGCAACATAAATTATACTTATTGACGAGTAAAAGTGCCTGTCTAATTACTGAATAAACATTTGAATCGTGCTTTTGACGCTGTCAATTTGCAATTGGTATTCTGGCGTCCACAATGATCGTACTTTGGATAGTTTTTGCTGCCCTGTACGAGTAATCGTCACACTTGGTATAAAGAAACGGGAAGTTTATGATTTCAAAGTCAATGGCAGGTATTTCCTGATAATGACTTGTGCGATAAAAGTATTTGGCAAACAATTACATAAACCGAAATCTGATATTATTTGATAACATTCTTCTAAGATTAATAAGATATTGCCTGTTATCTAATCAATATTTACTTTTCTGTGGCATATTATAACAGTCATTTGATATAATATTGCTTTGTTATCTAGGTTTAGGAGCGGAATAGAAAAAAGCGTGAAAAATATCTAAAAACATAATAGTTTTTTTAAAGAATTTAATTGAAACTGCATGATGCGTTATTTTTTGCCTTATTTAAAATCATTTATTTTCTTCCAAATTCATTTATGAATACTTTAATTTAAATAAAATAATTTTACGAACTACTGGTAGAAATGTTTACGCATTGGTTAGTACTTCCACAAACATAGAATAGTTCCTACAATATTATTCCTGCTATCCCTTCTTCCCTATATATCTCCGAAGAAGATACTGCCCATGTACATGGAACTGGCTTTCATTATCACATACTTAGTATAAAACAAAGTCACTTTCCACCCTCTGTATTTATGTACCTATAATAATAATAATAAACCGTTTATTTCAGGCAACATAATATTAAAATATTAATGGCCCATATTATAAATACCTTACCGACTAACATACATATAAATATAAAAACTTAAATTGACTATTTGTTGTTTTTGTGACGCATTGCACTGTGTACTGGTGTCAGGTAACCGTCCGCGATATCCCATATCTATACATGTATGTTTGTTAAACTATTCGATACTTTTTTCGAGAGAATTTCCTACGCCGTTTGACATACCTTGTTTGATGTCGTTTTGTCTCATTATAAATTTTCTGTACGAATACAGAATAGTAAATTAAAAAGCCATTAAAAAGTTTTTGGCTTATTTTTAGGCAACTTTTGGCGTAAATAAGTAATAAAAGAAGTGTAAAATCTCTATAACAAAGTCGGCATGGACACGGCTGAATTATCGAAGATTTTAAATTACTATTTATAATTGATTAATACGATAGTTTTTGCATAAAACCTCTTTTCCCAAAGGAGTTTATATATTTTTACGCGCTCGGGTTACTATAAATTATATCTTGCATTTCACCTCACTGCTCTGCCCGAACACAATTTTAGATGAGACAGCATGCTGTCAGGCCGCACCCACCTGTGAGTTCGAGCCCACGATTAGTTCAACCTTAAGCAACGCAACGGATTTTAATTCTGTTTTCCTCTATAGATAGAGTGATTAAAAAGGCAGGTTTAAATTTATTATAATACATACTTAAAAGCTATGGCGAGCCGATAACTAGATAATTGGAAATCCTAGCTATAGTAAATACCACTTTTCTGCTACTTTCCTTCCCGCGCAGATCGTAGAAGCCGATCAAGGCAATTGGCGAAAATGCGAAATACAAATAATGTTAATAAGCGATGCGACTAGAAACCCGTAACTATTTTGATTCTTTTTTCCACCTTCTCGTCCAACATTACACTGAAAGTGGTATTTTTTTTAATTTTATGCCTTTGGACGCCTTTCAGTCTCTGCTTAGAGCCGCAAGACCCAATAGTTGATTGTGCTACAAGGGGATAAGGTAATATTTTGAAGGCGAGGGCGCTACTTTGAATCCTAAGTGAAGCGAGGAATTCATGTATATCGCCCGAGGTAAAAATATTACCGTACCTGAGTAGCCCACTCTACTTTCCATCTCCATTTATGAGAAAACTTGCCCATACAAAACAGAATATAAAGAAAAGTAGAATACCAACAATACCTAATTATATGTACTTCAACCGACAATTTAATTTAATACCAACCTTTGTTTGGTGTCATTTTCATACAATAAATAATAAGAAATAATTAAAATGTTCACTCATTACAGTCCCAACTTTGTTTGCGTGGTCATTCATATCTTTTTTTATTTTTATAGTAAACTTGATACCTATTTACTATCGGCTTATACTTACGAAAAAGTATTCAAATTTACACAAATAATTACATCACAGATAAAATACTAGTTACTAATTACAAATAGCCTAATACTGTAATTACTTGAATAAACAAAGAGAAAAATTGCGCTTTTTAATTATTCTTATTTATTTTTCCGGAGCAAAGAAAATAAAAATGTCTACCTACATTCATCCATGTTGACGACGATATGTATTCTAAATTAAAAAAAAAAAAACACGACGTCTGTGCCAATTATTTTTTATTGTAAATCAAAATACTTCTTTTCTTTGCTGGACTGCCAACATTATTTTTGATTCTACATAGATTACACTCGTGTTCAGTTTTCAAATTGGTTTTAATCCCTAGAGCTTTCTTTTTTACTTTTTAGTCCCGTAAGAATAAGCAGTAACCTAAGTTCCGAAGATTCTGGGATGAAAACATAATTTTTCGAGTAGGTATAAAAGATGAAAAATTCTTTTTTTGTCCCATTAGGGATAAAGACGTGATATCACGTATGTTTTTAGTTTATAGATAGATATTAAATAAATACTAAATATTAAATCAAGAGTTACTACATACGACTATAATTGTATAATACATGCCCGTGCACAGTAAGCCGCTAATACCTAGATAATTGGCTCCTCAGATTGGCTCTTATTAGCTACCGTCATAATATTGACATTTCCAAGAATGCTGTTGCGATTGCCTCGGTTCTGCAGCGCATCAGGGATGTTCGCAGATGAATGAGTTAACGATTTTCATGCAATTTTACGCATAAAGACTGCGTCTCTGATGCGCAGGCTCCGATGCAGTCCTTATAGCATTACGAGCATTATTGCTAATAAGATTGAAGGTCTGGTGTGGGCGCATTGGATTAAAAACCCATGGGCCCTCACATGTGCAAATTGTAAAGTAAGTAAGACAAAGCGCATTATATGTTAAAGCGTTTCGACGATATAACTTTATTATTAGTAAAAATATATATAATTTAATATGATTATGAGAAAAATATAAAATTGAATTTTGGCGAATGTAAGACGGAAGAAGACTAATGATGTACTTATAACTCTTTTGTGGACAAAGAAAGTCCGAAATAAAGGTTTTTATTTTATTTCCAGCATACTTCACTTTTGACGCATCGGCAATTCGTCCGAAACTAAACGGAGGCCCTCTGATAGGAGACTACATCTTCGAACAGATGCACTTTCACTGGTCTGTTGACGACTTCACCGGATGCGAACACGTTCTTGACGGACATGGGTAAGCTCTTCATCTTCTTCACTGTCTATGTGTCCTCCTTATTTTTACCACCCGACTGCGCCAAAAGGAGGGTTATGTTTTTCATGTATGTATGTAGGTATGCATGTATAATTGTTTGGCACGCTTTGCGGCCTGAACGGCTCAATGTATTTAAGTTTAATAGGTGTCATGAGATTGGTCTTAATTCTGAGAGTGACACTGGGTATATAAAAAGGCAGACAGGGTATTTTTTTTTGTTTGTACTTAATGCTTTCCCGCCAGAGCGAGCTAAGTTCCTTAAATTTAATTTAACAATCAGGCATTAGTATGTCAATTTTGTACGAGTATGTAAGTCTGTATATTTATTCGAATATAAATATTATTAAAAAAAATATATCTTTGATGATTACAAGACTCCATGTTTGGCGAGTGATGATAGATGATAATAGATTTTTAAGTTTAAACTTACTAAGCAACAACTTTTACAAATAACGCCGCCGTGGCAGCGGTTTTCACCGCTGCGGCGCCATGTCATCATCATCATCATTTCAGCCGCATAACGGCCATTCGACATTACTTTCGTGTTGTCCATGTTCATTTTAAGGCCCACTTGTTAAAAAACTAGATTTAGGTCTCTGAACTTAGTAATTCTACAGTCGGGTTTATGTTTTTTTTTTAAATTATAACATGTTTCTTCTAGATATGCAGCAGAAGTCCATTTCGTTCACTACAACAGCAAGTACCAGTCTATGGAGTCCGCTATTGGCCACCCCGACGGTCTGGCCGTAGTAGGCTTCCTTCTAGAAGTAGTGGACGCTCCAAACCCTAGTTTTGACAAGTTGGTGGAAGGACTCGAAGGGATCTCGAAGAGAGAACAAGCTGTTGTTGTCACGGCAGGTAATTTTACTTGGTTATATCCTGTATGGTTGGCTCTATTGTTGTCCAGTCAAGTATTAACTTAAGAGGATACATGGATTTTTCGGGGTCCACTTACAACTATTTTATCAACTACTGTTTACAGTTTAACGTGAAAACGTGAAAGTTTTCTACGTTTTTCGCTAATGTGCGTAGAAAAGCTTCACGTTCTTATTTTACACTGTAAACAGGTTCATAAAATAGTTAGAAGGTTTATCTAGCGCTTGGTCAAGACAAATTTTAAATGATGTCTCTGTCTTCTTTCAAATGGTTTATTGAAAATTGGGTCAGCACTGGACCGCGAAAAATTATTTTATCCCTTAAGGCTCATAGCTAGTTTCTTGCTTGTTGCATACAATTGAAGAAATGGTAGCAATAGCTTGCATGGTAGGTGTAAAGCCTCGTATCCACTGGTTTCCTCCTAGAAGTAGTGGACGCTCCAAACCCTAGTTTCGTTCGACAAATTGGTGGAAGGACTCGAAGGGATGTCGAAAAGAGAACAGGCTGTTGTTTTCACGTCAGATAATTTTACTTGGTAATCCCTATATGGTTACTAGTTATCCCTGTTGTTGTCACGTTAAGTAATTAAATTAAGTTCGCAATCTGACACCGATCGCGATGGCGAAGCACTGTTGAAAGCCTCTGCCTTAGGAAAGGTTCTACTTACTTAAGAAAGTAAGTCCATATACATACATACACATTTTAAATATATTGACATAATAATGTATTCTCAGTCCACATATCAAATTTTAATATCAGTATAATTGTAAATTGACGGTCGTAGAAAAAACGCTGCAGTGCAGTTTGTTGCTCCTTCTTCTACACTTGACCTTAGGAAGCGGCAGTAAACGAAGTCTGACAAATCGTTTCAAAATAAAACGTTACGTTTGTATGGGAAAGTATGATTCTGTCTAGAGTATGGGCACTCTTAAGCTAATGAGGCCCATATACAGTACAAGTTTCTTGCCTGCATACAATTGGTAATTTGTGAGCAGTTTTTCTCGTGATGTTTTTCTTCATCGAAGTGGTAGCAGTTGAAAAAGATCGTACACGAATTCAATTAAGCCCAGAGGTTTCTAGTCATGCCTAGTGAGAATCGAAAGCTAGCCTTACAGACGCATATCCAATGAGTTAACCACCTGACCACCACACTTTTCGATTTTTTTTATTTAAACTATATTATTTTCAGAATCCCTCACGTGGATGAACAGATCAGACCTCCACGAAGGCAACTACGTCACATATAAGGGTTCCCTCACAACGCCGCCCTACACCGAGTGCGTCACTTGGATCATATACGAGAAGCCAGTTCAAATTGGTGGCGAGCAGGTAACTAACTACTTATTTAAACCATCGCGTTGCATCATTACTAAATGAATGCATACGGGATTGAAGAGGAAATCGTTTGGCACGTGTTCCATAAAACTAGCCGTGATCCCTTACCGGGTAGTACCAGTAAGCAATGATTTTTACCAAAAAAACCTTTGTATAGGCTACCATGTCCCTATGTTTTCGTATTTTGATAATTTTATAATTATAATTTTTCTAAACCAAAAACTTACTTCACGCCAAACTATAAACAGACAGACAGACATACATTAGCGTCAAACTTATAACACCCTTCTTTTTTGTCGTGAGTTAAAAACACGACGAATTAATAACCTCCTGCTTTTTGGAAGTCAGTTAAAAAGATTAACGAACCTCCATAAACCTAAAAAATTGATAGGATTTTCCAGTGTTCCATCATCTTGCAAATAAATTTGACGAGATTATATTACAAAAAGAAAACAACATAGGAAGACAGCCGTAGCTTTTTAAATTTATTTATGAAAAAAGAAAGTAAATCTGTTTAGATTTTGGGGAGAAACGATGATTTTGTATACTTTTTATAGATCTATATTATTGGTCCAAGCTACAATTTTCTTTTCGCACATCGCGGATGGTTCAGGCACAGCGCGAAATCAATGGATTTTACAAATAGGTACTTCTTTTTCCATTCTCTCGATCTAAGTGTTCCTCCTTGTAACTACATTACTTATTTGTTTGTTATAACTTTATTGTACTCCGAAACAACAGTTGGCAGCCTGCTAATTTTGATATTGGCACTAGTTTTTTGTTATTCGATTTCCATTGATGTTGGATTGTTGGGTCTAGAACTTATTTTAAAGTCAAATGAACCGAGAATGTCTGGAAAAGATATTGGTCCTTGAGTCCAACACTTAAGGGAAACCTTCCTCTTTCCTTTAAAAGAAAAGTGATGGACATCTGCATCCTTCCTATATATATTGTCATATGGCGCACAAACTTGATCTTAGACTAAACTCCAACCGTCTTATAATAAAACCCAGACTAACTTTGTTACTAGATATTAACCATTATCCGCCCAAAATGAAGTTGACATTGACAGGTGAGATTATTAGATGTCAACTTGATTTGGTCGGATAATGGGTTAAACCTAGTAACAAAGTTAGTCTGGGTTTTATTATAAGACTTTATAAGTCCGAACTCAAGGTTTGCCAACGAGCGATGGTGGGTAGCATCCTGGGTGTCAAACTAATGGACAAAATCCGTAACACCGAACTACGCACCCGAACAGGAATCGCTGACGTAGCTCTGAAGGCCGCAAAATTGAAATGGGACTAGGCTGGCCACATACACTGCAGGCCAAATGATTTCTGGGCAAAGGTTTCCTTGCTGGATTCCTGCTAATACCAGAAGATCCAGCAGACCAAGAACGCGATGGCGCAACGAACTAGATTAATTTAAAATCATATGGAAGGAAATAGCTCAGAGCAGGACTGAATGGAAGAAATGGAGGGGGGCTTTTCCCAGCAGTGAGACACACCATGGGTCGTAATAAAAAAAATGTTAGCAATCGAAAGTCCTAACAACATATAAGGCCTTAATAGATCACTCATTGATAAATATAGAAATTAGTATTTATACTCGTACCTATGTGCGAGAGCCTAAATATAACAACAGTTTTTACTAACACACACACGGTGTGATTTTTCTCAACCTGCAGTTATTAGGTATTATTCCTGCAGTTATTAGGTATTATTTAGCTAAATGTAAATGTAACAAAATTGTATTCCAAATAAGCGAGAAAAGGTGAACTTTGAAGTTGAGTGGCAGGCTGCAATGGAAGTAGCACGTGCCGCGCGGCACTTGCCGAGCAGTACGTGCAGCTCGATTAGCTTTGAAACCTTCGCAAATTTGCCAAAAGTGGCCGTTTTTAACAAATGTTCGAAGAAAAGCTTCACTTTCTCACTTTAAACTGTAAACTGTAGTTCATAAAATAATTTTAAGGGCGTTATGATTTACAAATTTTAAGTAATATCTCCGTTTGTTTTCAAATAATGTATGTTCGGTCCAAACCTCGCATTTTTCATATTTGTTGATTCAGCAAATAGACGCGCCGCGCATTCCATCAATTAAGTACTTAGCATTTACTTTAGTTCACGTTTTTCGCCACATCATCGCGGACGCGTTCTCATACAATTTGTACCATCAATCATACGTAGTACGTCCAGTCGGCATAAACTAATTAATATCATAACTTCTTTCAATCAACTATCAGTAAAAGTTGTCCCATACAATGTATTTCAAATGGGGACAGCAATAGACCCCGAAAAAATCCTTGTATTAATGCGTTCGATAAGTAATTGAATTGTTGCTTTTATCTCTTCGGACCTAATTTACAACTCGCATAAAACGGAACAAAGTTGCAAGCCACGTAAACAAAGAGCCTTAACACAGATACACGTTACAGAAGTGAAACTTCGTTCCTATTACTACGTTCTTAGGAAGGCACGTTGAGCCCTTGGTGCCGGCTGCAGTCGTCAAGCTATGGCAGACAGTAAAACGCCCGTACGTAGTTTGAAAAATCTGACACCAATGTCAGCCACTTACACACACGTAAAACAAAAAATCTCTCCCTTTTTTCTCATCTCAGCGTATTCCAAGTTGGATCCTCAGCTGTACTGCTGTGAAGCCGGTCCGCTTTCCAGCCTATTTATTTATTTATGCATTTTACCATAACTGTAATAATTTTAGCAAGTAAAAAGTTATTCATTTTATTTGTATACAACTAATAATGCTAACTGAAAGTAAGAAATCGTGACTTTTCTGTCTCGTAATCTCATGTCATGTGCAAAGCCACTGGCAGTGCACAAGTTGGAATCGCTTTCTCTACCCTCGATGTTTTATATCTAAACTCAATTTCATTTTCACAGCTGGGGCTCCTAAGGCAATTGGAAGGGCCCGATAGTAAACCAATAGAGAGGAACGTCAGGCCTACGCAGCGACACCCACCTGGACTCTCAGTAATTTACGTTAAGCAAGTCAAGTCTAAAATATGACAAAGTATTTTGATAATAAAGCATGGTAACTTTAAAGTGTTATTATTACTTGTATTGTATTGCATGTACTGTGTTTGAAAGCGGTGGGCTGGTTTATAGACTTTGGCTATGCATCTCACGAATTAGTGTTGCCGCTCGATAATCTACCATCGATAGACTATCGGCATTTAAAATAAAACCGATCGATATCGAAACTGACGACGAACAAACTATCAACTATGCTTTTCATAATACATAAATATCGATAGTTTGTTCGTCGTCAGGATCGATACTATCGATATTATTGTTGGCTATCAATAGTATTGCTTTAAAACAGCTGTCGATACTTTATATAGACCTATCAATAGTTTAACGTTTTTTAAATGAAACTATCGATTGTAAAACTGTCGATTTTTCGGCAATACCATCACGAATTCCATTAGAACTACTTATACATAGTCACTTAATTTTTTAACTAGCATCACTTTCGGTGAAAGAAAACATCGTAAGGAACCTTACACATAATTGGCTTTTAAAGTTGAACATTTCAAATGTGCCAAATCGTGAGGGCGTGTTTGGACGACACGCGCACGCCAAGCCCATGCCTAGCGCACGCATAGCGTGCTTTGAAATTTGTTGCATATAATTTGAGTCCTATTACACAATAATACAACTCAAATTGCATTTACCGAAGTCCACATGCACACGCCTCGCCTCCGCCACGGGCTCGCCTTGCATCCGCCTTGCGCGGACCTCGCGTCCGCTCGGCGATCGCCCCGATTAGAATTCGGTAAAGGCAATTTGAATTGTATTGATGTGTGATGGGACTCAAATTATATGCAACAAATTCATTAGCGCGCTAGGCGTTGGCTTGGCGTGCGCGTGTCTTCTGAACGCGCCCTAATTGCTTCGATATGACAGCAAAGGTAAACGTTTTAAAGAGACCTGCACATAGGGTAAGTTTTGATTGTGCTGACGGCTTAAATTAATTGCAATTTCGCTACTATTCTTGATTTCTGCTGCTCCTTAGCACAGTTATATAGTAATAAGGAAATCGTTTGCTCAAATTTCCATACTGTCCCCTGATTCCTCGCCAGGTAGTGCCAGTATAACAATGATTTTGTCCAAAATATCTTTGGATATTATATGTCTGTATTTTTTCTTTTTCATAATTTAATTATTAAAAGAGATACGAACCTCGATATAAAAATATTGGTATGATTTTCCATTATGTTGTGCTTAATCCAGCAAACTTTAACGAGATTGTATTATAAAAAGAAAACATAGGAAAACAGAATTAGTTTTAGTTTTCATTTTTTTTTTATAATATCACATTAATAATATAAAGGCGAAAGCTTGGGGTGTGTGTATGTTTGTTACTTTTTCACGCGCAAACTGCTGGACCATTTATGATAAAATTTGGTATACAGGAAGCTGACCACCTGGATTAACAAATAAGCTACTTTTTCCGCGTAAGACCGCGGGGCGCAACTAGTAAAAATTAAATCTGTTGAGATTTTGAAGGATAAATCAGATGACTACAAAACGTTGACTTTGTGTCCTTTTGCAGTAGATTTAACAAATACCTATTTTTCAATTTTTTTCTTGAGCTTATAGTTTCCTCACCGTGTAAACGGTCTTAAAGTATATTATCTCTATATAAATGCCTTCCTTTATACCTGACACTTTCACGGGGTCACACTTAAAGGATTTCACATCGGGTAAATAAAAATACTGATTAGGGAATTCGGATTTAATTGGTCAAAAAATAGTCCCCTAACATTTGATACTTTACAAAATAATTTACTTAATACATTTATTCACATATATTTATTTACAAAATAATAGTAAATCTTCTGGGAACATTTTATGTACATCAATACTTTTATGGCTTACCTAGAAAATATGTATATTTTTTAATTTATTTATCATTATTGAGCTCGAATATCATTCTGAATTTTGACAGTTAATTATTTCAACACAGTCTCAATTTTGAAAAACAATAGTTCGATAACCATTGTTTTAACAGAACTCTATGTACACTCTTAAAGGTGAGTTTAGAGGAATTCAATTGCATAAAAAACAAAAATGATGAAATTGCCAACGTCATGTCTTTGGATTAAGATACAATCTAAGAAATAATTTTAGTCTATATAAAATTACACTCTCCACCACGCAAACGTGGCCTTTGGGTCTTGTGCCCCTTTAGGGATGAAGACGTGATATTGTATCTGAATCTATAAAAATCACACATGTACAGTCAGGTACCAAGATACTTGACCAGGCCCTTTGCTTATATCTTGAATTTCCCCTTAAACTAAAAATGATATTAACATGAAAATTTGAATTCAGACGGATTTTAATTCTTTCTGAATAAAAATTTTCATGTTAATATTATTTTTAGTTTAAGAGAAAATTGAAGATATAAGTACAGGGCCTGGTCAGGTATCTTGATACTTGACTGTACATAATTTATTTTAATGTATTTTTCAAACATAATTTTTCATTAGAAGGTTACCGGCAACTGGGACCGCAATTAACTCGGATTTTTTATTTGAACAATTTTAATATTTTTCTTCCGGTTTAAAAAAAAATGTTTAAGCCAAAACTGTACAGTCAAACTAAAGAATGATTCAAGTTTAAAAAAAAAACATTCCCAATACAAAGCAGGGCTCCAAAAATATATGAAATATTCTAAAGCATTAAAAATCCTGACGGCGTTCAAATAAAGAAGAAGCATTCAGCGATAAAAAGACAAAAAAATGATCAGCATAATTTATGTATAGGTATTTTAAATTAGTAACAAGAACGGTAATCAAAGTGTTAAATTAATATTATTTTTATTAGGTATATAAAAAGAATATTTTTAATTCAAAGAGTTTTGTTCTTTTATTACATTTTTCTAACATTTTTGCGTTTGATTGTAATTTTTTATATTTTTTTATGAGTTGTCCCAGTCGCCAGAAGAAAACTATTAAAATTTTTGTAGCGGCCGCGGTCCGGGTTAATTGCGGTCCCAGTTGCCGGTATCCTCAGCATTAACATAGACCTTAAATTAACATGTAGAGAACACTCCTTATTTTCAAGCTTACTACTAAAATTTAATTTTGTTGGCGTATTCGTGAAAAGTTTTTACGTAAACGAAATTAATTTACTTAACCCAAATATGTAATGCAATCTACTTATTTAAATCGTATAGGAAATAAGTTAAAACAATCTCTAAATTATTTTTAATAAAAAACATTTTTCATAGTTGCCAAATTAAAAAAAAAAATAAGGAACAATTGAACAATTTTTAACAAAAAAAAAAAATAGGGAAGTCGTAGAAGAAAAACAGAAAAGAAGAAGAAAGAAGAATTATGTTATTTTCACATAAATGAAACTTATATTATATATAACATATGTAATACAATAAAATGTATCTTTCACTATAATTAAAATCATCAACATCGGTTACATAGATAGTTTTTGAGGTAAAAATGTACCTTCTACATGACTTTTTTGAGTCGGTTCAAAGTATAAAGATTCAGTTTAAAATATAAGTCGGCCATTAATTATCTATAATTGATCTTCAAAGATAAAAGTTTGCAAATATTACACGTATTTGCAAAGTATAACCTTTATTCTTACTGAATCCTGAATATGAGTTTAAAATTAAGGCCCAAGGAAGTTTTATTAAAGTTTATCACCGCTCTACAAACATTAGACTGACAAGTGTATGTACATATATGGTAGGTATTCCGTTTTGGGAGTCGTGTGAAGAGCACTTCGTAAATTAGGTATTTTGACTGTTACGTGTTTTTACCTATTTGTCCTACTGACTGATTTCAAGAAATAACGATAGAGACAAATAAGGAGAAACTGTCACGCGGAGAAACTCGGAAAATGGATCTCAAGAAGAATACCATTCCCAAGTTGGAAATAATGAAACACAGTGCTCCGTCCCAAGCTTATAGGTCTTACAACAAATTGCCTAAAGAAATTAAACGTACTCATGGCCTTAAGACTTAAAAGACTCATCATCTGCCTCACCTTATCCCATCATCTGGGGTCGGCGCAGTATGTTTTCTCCTACCACATTTCTCTATTGAAACTTAACTCAACTTGACTTAAAAAAAAACCATCGACGAATATTTCAAGTGAAGCTCTAAAATTTTATTTTTTATTTTTTGTTAAGTTGACCATTTTCATTTTTGTTTTTTTTTTTGACGTTATTTAAAGTATCTAACTAAATTAATCAACTATACATAGACAAAATAGATGTAATTAATGAGTATTATAATATGTAAGTTTTAGGTAATTCCAACACAATGTAAAAAATTAAATGGAAATAAATGAAAGTAAATTAAATATAAATTAACATTATAAAAAAATATACAAAATATATACATTATTATGCATATTTATGTATACATTACAATGTGCGTGTTATGTAGATGGTATGCATGTTTTGAGGATTGCCGATCATTGGAAAATAATAATAATAAAAGAGCGCTTTTCCGTTTCACCATAGACAGTACAGTATACACAAATTGGCACATTATCACGTGCATCGAAGATGAAGATATGACAAGCTAGTTCCACGCACACAGCCAGCACCTATGGCCAGCACGGAACGAAATTATTTATAGTTTACCTACCCACCGATATTTTTTACGCGTCCACTTAATCTAAATTTGGAAGTTCTCATTAAAAGTGAATTTTGTAGAATCTTTTATGAGAATAAATAACTTTAACCATTATGTAGGTAGGTAATGTTGTATATATATGTAACATAACGTTGTTTTCAGTAGCTACTTGATCGGTGTATTACATTATGCACAAGGGATAAAGTTCAGGGATGTAACTACTACAAAATTTGCTTGCTTATGTTAAGAAACATTTTAATGCACAGTTCATGTCTAGCAGCACAAACAATTTAGGTGCTATTTATTAATAAACAACCTTTGAGCCAACAATTTGAGTGGATTTTTAATAAAACTAGTGGCTTTGTGAATTATAAATCTCGCGAATCACCCCGATTCTTTAATGTTTATCGGGTAAAAAAGGTTGTTCAGACAAAAAAGTTGCGTCTTAATAAGGGTGAATAAATAGTTGTTTGATATTCAGAAAAAACCGAAATGGCTGAAAAATGAAATATTTAAAGTTTTCAACTTCAAAAAAAAATCTAAATCATTTTCGAACCTTCTCACAAAATTTCACAAGAATCGGTTGAGAAATGCGATCTGTAGGCGAGAACAGCGGGACAAACTGACAAACTGACATTCGGGCAAAATCATTTTTTGCAATCTCGAAACTGAGACGCTTCTCTCGTTCGGACAATAAAAAATATTATAATTTATATTCTAAAACCACAATTTTTTTAAACAGTAGGAACGTAATACAATGTTGAAAAGCGTACTCATATTTAAGATAATGAACTTATTATCAAAATACATTCAACACATACTTACAGCAACAGCCTTCAGGCTTTTTTTACCAATTTTAATAAAAATATTTCTATTTATCTATCTAACACTTATCTTAATAATTTTAGGTGAGCACATAATCTTATCGCTAAACATTGATAAATTGTTGAACAACATTATACTTTTAAAATTCGTGGACATTACCTTCTGGTAATTCTAAATAACCGAAAACGTTATGCTAAACACTGGATTATTATGATAATCCACTATTCAGCATAATACCACAATCTTACTTAAAAAGCAATTTGAATGCTGGTGACACCCGTGATAAGTCAACAAATAACAAATTGAGCATTAGAATTTATCTTTTTCCGCATTTTTCCGTCTTATCTTTATACCATTATTATAATTTATTTATTTAATCTTTATTGTTCATCAAATACAAATTATACAGAACAATAGGCGAAGTTAACGCTAAAAGCGTTGTCTACTAGTCAACCTTTGGGTTACATAGATAGTCTAAATGTGGGTTGCAAGACAAAAGTAAAGCACATAGAAAAAACGATGTAAATAAATAAGTACATACATATAAATACAATAATATAATAATTTCTATATACATACAAATATAATAATATACGTTACATATACGATACTTACATAATATAAATGTATGCAGCAATTTTATTTGATCTATTATATAGATATATGATGTTAATATAGACTACGTGTAAGAGAGTCGGGAACTTCCCTTTACCGCCACATAGCAAACTAGCCGGCGCTGTAGAATAGAGAAATGTACTACATTAAAGCTAGCATATGTAAGTGTGGTAAGTATATTAAACCGTACCTTTTCTCACATACACCCTTCAATGAGTCGCAAGTCCCAAAGGCCAAATATAGATCAATAGTGAGTTTCTAGTTTTTATTACCCGACTACGGCAAAGCCAAGAGGAAGGGTGCCATAATGATTTTAGCAGACTATGTATGTATGTAAGTATGTGCCAAATTTTCACAAATGCTATGTCAATCGATTCGTCATTTTTGTCTGGGTGACAAAGGCTACAATTTGTGTACAAAAATCTATATAGCGAATGTTATATACCAAAAAGTAAGTAAAAGAAATTATTTTTTGTTTCTATATCGATCCTATCAAATAAAACGTCCTAGTAATCACAATCCAAAATGATATACATTGTTAGCCAGGTCACTCAGAAAGTATTGCGAAAAAAAGTTTTTGTGTATGTGAGACTGGCCAGTTACAATCTATTTTGCAAAATATAATTATTTATAGTTAAAAATAGGTACGTGCGAATTTTAAAATTTCCCTCCTAATTTTTTGTGGATTAATTCAATTTATCGTGTCTCATTGAAAAATGGATCTAAGCCGAGAACATTTTCGCGCTATGATTTATATGATTTCAAATGTCGCCTGAAAACGGATGAATCGTACGATAAGCTTCAAATGTCATTTATGAGTGAAGGCCCTTCCAAGGCAACCGTGTATCGTTGGTATAACGAATTCAAGCGTGGTCGACGGACGAAGTTTGACGGCTGTTACGGAAGAAAACGTGCTAGCAGTGAAAAATTTAATCCACGACAACAGGCGAGTTACATATCAGGAGATTCAGCACATCCTGCAGATTGGATCGGGAAGTGTTCACGCAACACGAAATTCTCTACACGTGCATCTCCGCGTGAGGAGGATAGTTTCATGATGGGTGCCGCACAACCTTACAGATGCTCAGAAGCAAGCCCGGGTAGAATGGTACTGAGATATGATAAACAAATTTGAATCAGGCTCGTCTCGGCGTATTTACGACATAATTATAGGTGAGAGAGATCCAGAAACGAAGCGCCAGTCGACGGTTTGGGTGTTTCAAAACGTCTACCAAAGTGAAGCGATCTAGAAGCGGGGGGAAGATTTTGATAGCGAGCTTTTTCAGTTTGACTGGCTTGGTGTCAATTCCTTTACGGAATCATCAACGCTGAATGGTCCAAATACTTGCCAGAAATTTCTCTGTTGTGAGCAACAAGCGACCAAACACAGGGCTCCGCGGGCTACTGCTCCACCTAGTGATGTACAAGGCTCGAGGCCTCCGAGTCCTTTTGTCTAGAGGTCGGAGTCGGGGGCTCGCCCTGTTTGGGTGAAGCTCGACGACTTGGGAGTCTTTTTCTATGAGCTCTGTGAACTCAATAATGTGTAATTTGTCTCTATATACTTATATATATTTATTTATTTATTAATGTTTGATACTACTTTTGTTGAATTTAAATATAAAAAATTAAATTAAATGAAATATTAAATTAATAGGCTCGGCTTGCGAACTCTATGAGTAAAAGGACTCAGAGAACTTAAGCTTTCATTGAAGGCTCGTGTTCATTTTATGACTCGAGCTTTTTTGAAGGCTCGAGCTCTTTTGATAGTTTCGAGCTCTTTTGAAGGCTTCGGACTCTTTTGAAGCCTCGAGGCGTAGAGCTCACGACTCGGCTCGACGCCTACCGAGCTCACCGAGTCCTGCCAATCTGCCACGAGGCTTCAAAATTAGAACTCGACGCCTCGAGGTTAGTACATCACTAGCTCCACCACGACAACGCGCCCGCCCACACCGCGCTCAAAACGAGGGACTTCCAGGACAGCACGCTGGTCAAACTCCTAGGTCACCCTCCTTACAGCCCTGACCTAGCACCATGTAACTTCTTTTTTTCCAAAAATAAAAAATGCGGTTAAATTTTCGTCGCCAGATGCGCTGTCAGCGTTTGAGCAGGCTATAAAGGTGCCTGCAGCGAACTGGAAAAAGTGTTTCAAAATTACACCAGCCTCTATACAAAGTTTCATGTGTCTGAACCAATAGACACATGAAACTTTGTATAGAGGCTGGTGGAAATAGAACACTTGAAAAGGTTAATATAACCCCATAGGTAAAGGTAGGTAACTGAGATAAGAGAGACGAGCTGTGACATGACACTATTAATTTTACTATTACAAATCGTTTTATTTACCGTCTTATTTAACTATTTAGCAACTTGAACAAAAAGTACTTATTTTAATGGTACTACTGCGACTTTAACAGTTGCAGTAGTACCTTGGGATAAATTTTAATGGTACTAGTGAGAATAAACGTTATTTTATTTTGAATAAATAGACATACAACAATAAGTAGCTAACTAAATCTAATCTATGAGTATATCTAAAACTTAAAACTTATCTTCAAATAAAAATAATAACTATATAACCTGGAAGGGACATGCCCATAATAAATGAAACTACGGGCTATACTAGGTTATGTCACCGCAGTGTAATGAAATTAAAATAACAGCCAAAACACACAAAACAATTTGACATTTCCATACAAAAGTATGCAGTCGCCCGGGCAATTTGTATGAGAACGTCGATTAGGTTTTTTGCTGTTTAGTTGTTATTTTAATTTCATTATACTATAGTGGTCTAATATAAGCCCGTGGTTCGATTTATTACGGGTATGTCTCTTTCACGTTGTATAAAAATATTTCATCTAAAGCGCCACGCTAAGTATCTAAAATATTTAATTATATTTTTAGGAACGTCGTCATCTATTACGTGTCAGGTAAAAATCCTGTGATATATTTCAACGAAATTGAAAGCGTAAGGGATAACATAAGAAACGTGTTACTAACGTTTTCCTGATTTGGAAACCATAACTCATAATATTATTGGAGTGAAAAGAACGAGGAATGATGAATGTTTTTGTCACAGACTTTGCAAATGGAAGTGCTTGGGTCAAGAAGTTTGGCGCCATATTTTTTACACTATGTAACTGCCAGTAAAAAGAGATATTATTTTTTATGGATATAAATTGTCAGAAATAAGTCATGCGACTTTTGCATTAAGCTGTATAATAGTATCTATTGTACGAACTCATTTAGATTGTAGGTGAAATACAGGTGACTTTTTCACCACCAGCCAAATTTCTGAAGCACGTTCAGTCCATGTTACTGAACTTTATTCCATAAAAAACAATACTTATGTCACCTTCTCATAATAAATAAATGCATAGGTAGAACTCAAAGCATACTAAGTAAAATACCCGGCTAAGTGCGCATCGGACGTGTATGACTAGCTATAACGATTTATGAGATTACAGCCTGTTAACAGACAGGTAATAGGTAATTTGCATACACCCAACAAGGATTATTTCACATTTCTGTTACAACCGGTATAATATTTTTGTAAAATACATTTTTCGTCGTTGTTGTGACTATCTTTTGTTTGTTTTGTAATTGTTGGAGCTAACATAATGAAACTAAGAAGCACTAGAGCAATAACAATTATTATTTTCTTATTCAATCAAAATAATAGCAGTGACGCTCAGTTTTCGCTATACAGAAACTTCTTTCATTAGCTAATGAAAATATCACTTATATGTTTACTTTACTACAATCACAAATTTCGTTGCGATTTCTTTTGAAGATTTCGCGTTTGCCAAATTGAATGACATTTTAAAGTATATTGACATTTACTCGTTACATTTGAATAATATATTTTTTAATTTAATTCAATTATCAATGAATCTGTTAGCAGATTGGCAAATATATTTACCACCATGGCAAACCGTAACCCAAACAGAAAAATAAACATACAATTGCAAACAATATAAAAAATATGTAAATCTAACGCGTTCTTATTTGGTCAATAAGTAAATAACATATCATCTTAAACTCGCTACTTGCAACAATAATTAAAATACAATAAGTATTTTCAGGCCATCTTCTCTATTTACAGATATTGTCAGACCTTTACACTTCATTCATTTTATGAATGTTATTAAAACATTATTTTATTCACTACACTTTGTCCGAGGCTCAGTATCTTTCACTATTTACACTTTGCGCCCGTGAATGTACGCTGTAACAAAGAATTGGAATTAGAAACAGAATAAAGCAGTTACATTCAAAGAAACATTTTTCTCAGACTATGTAAGTAAGCTTTATGTAGCTTTTGAACCGGGCTTCAACTACTCGCAGTTGTAGGTAAAATAAAAGCGCGGTATACTTAAAAGGCTCTTGCCTGTGTAGCCTTAGAAATTTGGAACATTAAAAAAATATATATCTTTGTACCTACATTACCCTAATAGCTATTAAGAGTTGCCCGGCAACGCACAAAGTTTTTTGGCATAAAAGTAATTTTTCCAAAGAGGAAGGGGTACTCTCCGCAAAGTTAAGCTACTGCATATGCTCACAAAGAGTATACCTTGTCTAAGTAGAGGGTGGTTATCTTTTTATAGGACTTTTTGCAAGAGGAGGTTACGTTAAAAGAAGGTTACATAAGCAAGATAGCAAGCGAAAGCGGTTTCTGCAAACTTCGACTCGACAAGCGCGGCCATACGACTACTATTTTTCCTCCCAAAGACTGACCTTCTAATGGTAAAGGGGAGATCTTCCTAAAAGGAAGGAAATCTATTTGTAAGGGAGCGTCTCAAAAGAGTGGCTTGGTTTAACAAACAACGGAAACTTTTTTCAATGAGGGGAGACTTTTTGCAAGGGGGGTGACAACTTTTCATAAGGTTTTGTAGTCTTACCGTCATAATAAGTGCAATGCGGGCACCGGGGGCAGCTAGCCTTTTTTTGGCCCTATGCCAATAAAAGGCCAGTCTTTGAAAGGAAAAGCAGTAGCTGTATAAGAAAATAGATCTATCTGTAAAGAAAGGAGACTTTTTGTAAGGGAGCGTCCCAAAAATAGGGGGACATTTTGCAAGGCAGTGACAACTTTTCAGGGGGACTTTTTGCAAGGGGAGGGGGTGCCAACTTTTCATAAGGTTTTGTGTTCTTACCGTCATAATACGTGCGATGCGGGCACCGGGGGCAGCTAGCAAGCGAAAGCGGTTTCTGCAATGGGGGGTTTTGCAGCCTCCGACACGACAAGCGCGGCCATACGGCTACTGCATTTCCTCTTGAGTCTCTGAGTTCCTCGATACCTGTAGAGCCGAATACTTCAAGGGGATTATAATAATAGTAATAGTATTACATTTTATTTGTAGATTTTTAGTAGACATTCCTTTTTAACCGACTTTAAAAAAGGAGGAGGTTGTCAATTTGTCGGGATCTTTAAGTTTGTTTTATGTATTTTCACCGATTATTCTAAGACGCCTAGACCAATTTAGAAAATTCTTTTTCTTTATTTGAAAGGGCATACTTGTTAGCAGATCCCATAGAAATTTAATTAAACCGGTTGTAAAGTTTGGTGTTCAAGACGGTTTTCAGTTTTGAAAAGTAAACTACACTAAGCTTAGACTAAACTCACAGTGTAGTCTGAATTTACAGTGTGGGTTTAGTCTTTGAGACTTTTTTACCATCTAAAGAAGTCTCGAATACTAAACTAACACTGTGGCAAAATAAGTTCCTGTCCTGACATTCCACCTGACGAGAAGCTGCCCCGGGTAAGGATCTCCCCTGGGCTGTTTGGAAATTTTTAAACAGACTCTGATCTGGTATAGGGAGATGCCGAGAGAGCAGAGCCAAATGGGGTTACTTCTTCTTGTCGAGTCAAAATGGTTCCAGTACAGTTTCTAATTCAAATGACATTTGACCAGTATGTGGCCACGGCGATTCCTCTGTCGTTAGCCTCATTTAAGTCCTCGATGGTACACGACGTTGGGCAATTCGGACACGATAGAAGGTGGTCCATCGACTGAATGGCACCGCGGTCGCAAAGGACGTTATCAGCGTGACGCCACCTAACTCGGTTTTCTCGACATCTCCCAACACCAGCCCGGAGTCTATTGAGAGACTTCCAGACTGACCAGGGGAGGTCTCTACCAGGTGGGAGATGCTCTGCAGGTGGTAGACTTGGCCCGGACGGTGGATATTTGTTTATCCATTGCGCAACTCTTGCATCAGAAGCTTCTGAGGCTGGTATGTTTGACTGCCTGAGAAAGCTGTTACGACTCTTGAGACGTGCAGGTGCCGGAGTCTGTCCGTAGAGAAGGTGCCTCGTATCGGTTGACTGCTTAAATTTTTCTACCGCACATGCCACATCACGTCTGAAACTTGGCGGAGCAATACCTGACAGGGTGTACAGGTGGGACCGTAGTGTGGGCCTAAGAGTGCCTGTGATGGTTCGGCATGAATCGTTAAGAGCTATGTCAACCTCTTTTGCATATGCGGAACGAGCCTAAACAGGGCTTGCGTATTCTCCTGCCGAGTAACATAAGGCCAGGCTACTCGTTCGGAGGACTTGAGGTGGGGTTACTATGACAACAGTTTGTATGACTGTACTCATGACCCACTCAATCCATGGACCATCTTTTGTTATGTCTCAACTGCCCGGCTTCTTGTACTAAAGCAGATTTGATTGTGGTCAATGACAGGGTCGCCGTAGCTAAGTTCTGGTCTTATCATCATCATCAGGTCTCTTTAGTCTCCACTGCAGGAGCACGACCCTCTCTGTACTACCAGAGCCATACTTGGCCAGAACAGCCAGAGGATTTAGCCTACACTCTCCACGCTGGCCAGACGGGTTGGACGGGTTGAAGTACTAATAATATTTAATTTGAGCTATTTCGACTCGATACGAAGAAGTTTAGAACAAGATAAATTAGTTTGAGTTACTTTGATATTAGGTTAAAAAATGTACATACAAACTTTTCTTTTTCAAATTCCATAGGTAACTTAAACAGTGCAGTATGGTTAAAGCTTCAGCTATAAATTTGTATTGAGAAATTTATACTGGAAACTTTGTAACGAAGTTTCCAGTGGACTTGAAAGGGTTAAAACTAATTGATGGATTAGTTTTGGGAATTTAAGCTGTCAGAGGTTTACTAGGGCATGGATCGAAATTTGATATAAAGTGTGTCTACTCAAAGTATACTTGGCCTGTTTACATATCTACCTACGTATTGCACCAATGATCAACATAAAACTTGATTATAAGAGAAGTTACGAAAAAATGATTTAATATTCTAAAGTCTATAAAGCAATGTTTCTACTAACTAGTTGATCCAACAGACGTTGTCCTGTCTTAACAATTCTTATTTTAAATATTTTTATTTAGTTTATTTTAAGAACATTCTACAGTATATTATAAAATTTAAAAAAAATGAATGAAATTGGCAAAGTCTTTCTCAAGTTATGAAAAGACCAAGGGAAATAGGGATTCATTTTATTTAAGTACCATAATAATTAAATAGATTAGCATTTCGAAATGAAAACAGATATTTGAGTAACTTTATTTCGCCAGTCCTTTTAATAAAGTTCTAAATAATACCTAACATAAAAACAAGAAAAAATACTTTACTAATTAAAAGCTTAAATGTTGCTTAAATTTGTTTCAACTGGTTCAACAATAGGGTGGCGTGTGAAGTGGAAAACCTCACATTATTACTTTTTTTTTGAATTAGGGTAAAGTTTGAATTAGGGTAAAGTTTGAATTAGGGTAAAGTAGGTACTCAGGAGAACGTGAACAATCCCGTTTGAGGTGCTCTTAGACAATATAAATAAAAAATCTTTCACGAACTTATGAAGTAGGTAAGTATGGTTTTTCTACAAGAAAATTTTGTTTATCAAGTTACAGTGTCCGGTCTAATTTATGTATTTAAAACTTATTACCAAAACAAGTAGTTCGTAAGGCGAACTTAGTGCATTATTAATTAACAGAAGTGATCTGGGGTCAGTTTTTATGATATGAAATTTTCATAAATTATTAGTTACAATTTTAGTTTGAAGTTTTCTTTTTATATAATTAAAGAAATTACGTAAGTAAGTTTTAATTTTATGTTCCTAGTCTGTATGTTATTTGGATAATAAATGGAGATAAATTAACAGTGAGCTATCGGAATTATAGAAAACTATAATAGTGAGCCCACAAAGCAATGGAGTGTGCATAGTGCAGACTCCATTGTAAAAAAAAGTATTTAAACGTAAATACTTTCATTGTAAGAAAGTTATTTATACGTATCTGGTTACGTAACATTTTATCGTAGGCGGCCGAAGCGAACAATATACTTTTTTCTTTGCATTTCTGTTTTTCTAATCCATTTCAATCAAAAATAAGACCACACATCACATACATATTTTATTCCACTGGAATCAATTTGCAAACATACTCGTATGTCTTCTCGAAATAGACTCGTAGCTAAATTGAGTTATTTGTCGTGTCGTGAACATGAACAAGTCATGAATATATTATTTTTTGCCTGTAACAGACTTTCTGTTAAGGATTTTGTTTTAACTGGCTTTGCTTACGCAAAACAAAGTGTAAATTTCTGTTAAAAAATAACACAATAAAAAATTTTTACGAAAAAATATATAATTTATCTTAGTAACAATATCACGTGACTTGTTTAATTTGTATGTACCTAATATTTTTTTCGTATTTCGGTATACATTTATTGGGAAAAGTTGTTCAAAATGATAAACTGAATCACCCCCTAGGGCCGGCGCATACAATGATATGACAAAGCGCAGCGCAGAGCAAGCCCGCGAATTTTTTTGGACGCGTCACAAATAAGACGAATTTCGTCGGCCTTAGAATGCGCTTCGCCATATGTGCGCTGGCCCTTAAAATATTCTTAATTAGTAAAAAATGTCATTGTATGCATACAATATAGATATATCCAATGACACACATTTGAAAAGCTGGAGCGAACTACTCTATAGCCTACCTATTATTTTCTTTCATTTGCAGTGATATATGTAATTCTCAGGATATTGTTTAAGAGCATTATATTTCAATAGGTAGAACACTTTGAATAGATCTTTATGAATTTAAAATTTCCACATGAATTTGAACTTCCTTGAGAAAAACTAGAAGCTCATGAGTGACGGTAGAAGTTCACAATTTGTCAAATCAAAACCGCTTTTCTCTAGCATGAGTGTCTTAAAAAGCGCGGTCGGGAAACAGATGCCTTTAGGCAGTTTGAAATATCTCGCACCAGTGTCCATGTGGATATGTGCCACTTACACGAAAAACAACAACATCTTAGCGTGTTTTGGGTTACATACTCAGCAGTGCTGATTCAGAGCTCAGGGTGCGTGGTGCTCCTTTTTCTTCTCTAAATATTATATGCATGTTAATGCTTACTACCCAATATCACAGGTATGGCACTTCATAGAAACGGAGTATCATTTATGCCTACACTACTACAAACGAAACTATACATCCGTGTACACGGCAATGTGTGTGTGTGTTCGCCCACAGCCGCCCGCTCAACCACCCTCGACAAGGCGAGAATGGAAGAGAGGTGCGAGGACGAGGAACGGGGACGCGTACTGCGTGGGACTTTAGGAGATTCCGTTCTGTATGTATATGTAATAGGTACTCATTCTATGCCCATACCGAAAATGCGAATTCGAGAAGAAATACCCTTAACAGTTCAAACTATTTGCTATAGTTTCACGACCGGCCTCCTTCCTGACGTCAACCCTCTTCAGGTATACATTTGTGCGGAAACATACAACCTATTTTCTTATGAATAAAGTATGCATTGAAAATGATACCAAAGATATCACTTTAATAATTACGTTAACGAGTAAAAACCTGATCTGGATCGGCTGCCAGACTGCGAAACGCAGTCCGGCGGCGACTCTGGCAGCGGCCGCTTCCGACGCCGGCACACGTCCCGCCACCGGCACAAGATGGCTGTGCGGAAGTACGTCCGGAATCTGTAAGCATAATAAGCAGTTAAACATTTGCCAGGCAAATTAAAAAAAGAATAATAAAAAAAAACAGTCTGCGGTGTATTTATATCAAAAATACAAAAATTAGGAATGGCGAATACGAAATTTATGTCACTTTAACTTATTTTAGGGTTAGAAAAATAGAAGTTAAAAAAATCAATATAGGCTAAAAAATAAAAAAAGAACCTAAATTGTTTCCAATTGTTTCTAATTTCCCTCCAATAGCATATCAAACTGATATCATGATAAGACCGCCCATTTATTTTTAACCGACTTCCAAAAAATGTATGTTCACCGATTATTCAAAGACGCCTGGACCGATTTCAAAAATTCTTTTTTTTGTTTGAAAGGGTATACTTTCCAGATGGTACCATGGAAATTTTATCAAAATCAGTTGTGTAGTTTGGGGGTGAAGTCGGTTTTTAGTTTTGAAAAATTATCAATTGTAAAACCTCCTTTTTATGTTTTTTTTTTTTCGTATTGGTACAATAAAGAGTTTCTCATTCATTAGTTCATTAATACTTCTGTCATCAAAAATATATGATCTAAGTATAATCTATTCATCAAAAATATATGATCTAAGTATAATATATAAAAATAAAGATCTATTTATATTCTAAGTTTTGTCCAAAAGCAAATCAAACTGTCGTCGAAAATAAATAAATTACGTCAATAACGCGCAAAAGTACAGTGCTAAGGTTTTCCCAACGACCTCTAGCATGCGGCCACCATTATTTCAGCAACGCGTAACGGTACAGCGCTTAGCTTTTCTCAGTGGTCACCGGCATGCACCGTGCTACCGGCTCCAAAAAAGGCTAAAACTAAGCCAACGTTTTGAAAATGTTGTACTTCTGTCATCAAACAAAACAATATGCTAAAAATATATTACAAATTTTCGTCCAATAGCAACTCAAACTACCGTCAAAAATAATTAATTATGTCAGCAACGCGTAACGGTACAGCGCTTAGCTTTTCCCAGCGCTCTTTAGCATGCACCGTGCTACCGGCTCCAAAATAAGGCTTATTCTTAGCCAAAATTCAGAAAATGATGTACTTCTGTCATCAAAAAAAAATCTTAAAAAGTATTTTTTATTTTCGACCAATAGTAACTCAAACTGCCGTCAAAATTAACTTTTCTCAGTGGTCACCTTTTCTCAGTGGTCACCAGCGCTTAGCTTTTCTCAGTGGTCACCAGCATGCATCGTGCTACCGGCTCCAAAAAAAGCTTAAACTAAGCCAACGTTTTGAATATTTTGTACTTGTATCATCAAAAAAAATATCTTAAAAAAATATTTTTAATATTCCTTCAATAGCAATTCAAACTGCCGTCAAAAATAATTAATTATGACAGCAACGCGCAACGATACAGTGCCTAAGCTTTTCCCAGCGCTCAGCAACACGCACCGTGCTACCAGCTCCAAAAATATAAGACTTAGCAAATATTTTGAAATGTTTCCGCTTAATTGGGGGTTTTAAAATTGAACTAATAAAATTCTGCTTTGTTAGAAAAAAAAAATTCATAATGATAAAATTAATTAATATTCTGCTTTGTTTAAAGTTAAAAGTTAAAATTTATGATTCTCTTCTTCTTCGGTGTCTCTTCACACCATGGTGTTATTTTGAAAATAAAGATACCAATTCTCTTGGCTTCTGATCGTTAGCCTACAATCATCTGTCCCTGGTATAAATCTTTTAGCAGGTGCAATAGAATTCTACTACTTAAACGTACTAATAACGTACTCAAAAAGAATAGACAAGCATTACCTATACCCGAAATATATAACGTTCATTAATATTTCTACAATCTTGCACACAACCTGTTGTTTGACAAGTAAAAGAACTACTAATTGCACGAATATATAGCACGCGCTCCGTCCACACAACAAAAGCAGATAAAGAAAAAGTTTTACCACTCCTTAATGTATCAGATCTTAATGAATTTTTAGAATTTTATTGACACGAGTGCGTGCTAATACTTCCCTGTTAAAGAATAAAAAACATTCATAGACAACTTGACAACAAGCAATGTAAGAAAGCCTCGTGGTTTATGACTAAGATAAATTATTGCATCAACCTGTAACTCCGAAACGATCCAATTAAACTTTCCTAAAAGTTTATCTGCTTTCTGATGTACATGAATTTTGAACGCGACGTCATTTGCTTCAGAGTCAGTGAACACACTGACTCGAGTGAGTAGAGTACTCGTAAGATCTATCTATAATTTACGAAGTACGTTCTTGTCGGCAGAGTAGTTTTCATGTCTCTCTTGAGAAAACTTTTTGACCCCCCTATACGACACGGTGTCAACTTTCCTCGACTTTTCCTTTTATTATGTTTTATAGTGTCGTATAAAACGACTTAACATCTTTTCTTTTCTAAGAGTAAACTATTCTTGGGATAAGTTTAATCCTTGAATTCAATCTCCAATAACTTCGTTAAGTTAGCAATCCTTGGTATTGTTAATCTGTGGATGAGGAAGTGAATTTATATCCCCATAAAAATCTAAAGATACTCTTTCCATAGATTGAATTTACTTGACATCCCTATTGTATTTTCTCTCTAATAGAATCTGATCAAAATATAACTTGAAAGATTTCAATTATTATAATAAATTGGGCTCACAATGTCACATTTTAGATCCACTTATCTATAGGTATTTACATTACATACATACATAATAATACTAGTGTTTCTAAGAGAATAGTAGACCTCGCGAGCCCTTACAACTATTTAAAACTTTTGTACTAAATACAGTCTGTAGGTTTGTTCAATATGGGAGTAAAGTTTATTACTGTGTAATCTACTCATAAAGCCCTTTCATTTGACACTGCACATGTATGTTTATATAAAAAAAACACTACCTACCATTTTCGTACTTGTCATTCCAAAGATTTGTATTTACGACATCATACTGAATGCACTAATACAACATGTACAGAAAATCGATTTCTAGACAACTTTCGGGCGAATTGCCGACTATAAACACGTTCAAGTTTATCGTATAAAAAAGTTGTTCAGACAAAAAAGCATAATAACTAAATAAGAATAACAAAGAAGTCTAGTGATATATATTTTTTTCTTTTTATAACTGAGATATGAGATTTTTGAGTGAATGTGAATGTTATGAAGTTTCAAACCCCCATATTTCCGCCATTATTTAAAAATTCGAAATATGCCTATTCAAAAAAATTTTATATAATTATCGAACCTGCTCACACAATTTCATGAGAATCGGTTAAGAAATGTGACCTGTAGGCGAAAACAGACAGACAGACGGACAAAACAAATTTCGGCCAGTCGAAACTAAGACGCTTCGCTCCCTCGGTCAATAATAATATTATATACACTATCAAGTCTTTATCCCTTTCTCCTAACAGTTTGTCTTTACAGACAGAGCCACAAGATCCAAAGGCCACTTTTAGCGTGATGGTGGCACATTACTTGATAGCAAGTTTTCTTTCAGTGGTTATATTATCCATGTTCTTTTCTTGCGGTGGTTGTTCCGAGAGGTCTATGTTATGTTCTTCGAAATGCTATGTTTGATGAAAATAGATTCAGCCGTTCAAAAGTTATTGATGGTGAGCACTTGAAAGTCTGGTGATTTCTGACTGGCAAAAAATCTTATTTCTCTCATAGCAAACCTATTTGTTAGATTTTTTTAACATTTGTAAAACATTACCCATAGGATAATATCTAAATATATATAACTCAAAGCTGTACTGCCAGTGAAAAGTGATTTAACTCGAGATAGATCGTTTTTTAGATTTTTGCATATTCTTAATCAGAAAAAAAAATGCTATTTTTCAGTCTTATTCCCATAGCCATAGGACTTAAAATGCCGAAGTTAGTCACTGTGCACAGTAATACAAGTAGGCATATTTGAGGGCTTTCAACATTTTTGTTCGTGTATTATGATATTATTATACTTATTCCATAATTAACCGAACCGTTTTTTTTTTATGTGTAAATAAGTATATCTCCAATTACCACATATATCACAATAAAAAAATGGACAAAAATATCCGTGCGTATTGATATAAGTTTACCTAAATCAATAAACTCGAAAGATTTTACTCAAACTTATTCGTGAAAAGTGATAAATGTGTACTTAAAACATAAATCTTATGATGCCGGTACGATTTTATTATGTGTTTACCGATTTAACTTAATATGAATCAATTAACACAAATAATAAATATTTGTATGTTTTTGTTGCAACTAATATGAATGGATTTAGATCATTTTTGCCAAAATGTTTTCATTATTTCATTCATTGTGCGGAATGATTTATTTTGACTTGCATCAAATATGTTTAAAATATAAATAAAGTTCTTGTCTACTTATTTGGTGTTTAGCGATCTATCTTAGCGGCAGAAAAGACGCACCCCGCCTCACTTTACCGCGCTACTACTCCTTAGAAAGAGACAGCGTGACTTCATTTCAAAGCGAATGCATGAATAAGATAGCTTTCCTCTGCGTCTGCGATCGCTGTGATTTATCGTGCTCCATGCTTGTGCTGCGCTGCGTCCTTCGGCTGGCGTCAAAATGTCTCGCGTAAGTAACAAGTTGTATCAATTTACAAGAAACTATTGATGATTTATCCTTACTAATATTATAAAGAGGAAAGATTTGTATTTTTGTATGTTTGTTACGAATAAACTCAAAAACTACTGGGCCGATTTCAATTTTTTTTCACTTTTATATAAAATTAAAAAACAGTATGTAAGTTATTTTGAAGATGGGTTATGTAATAAGTATCATTTTATTGTTGGGATGATACAATGTATTTACTAAAGTATGTAATTACCTATTTCCGTACCCAAAGGCAAAAACGGGACCCTATCACTGAGACTCCACTGCCTGTCTGTCTGTCTGTCTGTCCGTCTGTCACCAGGCTATATCTCATGAACCTTGATAGCTAGAAAGCAGATTTTTTTACAGATGATATATTTCTGTTGCCGCTATAACAAAATGTACTGAAATTCAGAATACAATTAATATTTAAGCAAGGTCCCGGCAAGGAAACGATCACATTTGTTGTATACAAATGTGATCGTTTCGCCGTCTTTATAAATAATGGTACGGAATCCTTGGTGTGCGAGTCCGATTCGCACTTGGCCGGTTATTCAAAAGAGCTATACTCTAGTCAGTGCAGTATGTATTACCTATTTATTACTTATATTTTTTTATTTTTAATTGTCTTTTTAATAAGTGTTAAAACAATCGGTATTTAGTGCAAAAGTGATTGCCTCCGTGGTATATTGGTCAAGGCATGTAACTTGCACGGGATGTCGCGGGTTCGATTCTTGTTAAGAAAATCGTTAAAAGAAAGAAGGTCTCATAAATTATCAAGTTTACGAACCCGAAACCATACAAATAGTATAGTAATGAGTAACATGACCAAATTTTTTTATATTTTCACACAACGTCTGTATATTTGTTCTGATAGTGAAGATGATTAGTATTTTTTCAGACGTGATTGCTTTTAATACTTTTTATTTAATTATTAGTAATTTCCTAAGACAATCAAAGTACCAAAACTCTAAATGAGTTGTGAAAAGAATAACGAAGATTGTTTTCTATTTTTTTAATAATAATGTGATTTTATCATTTTGATCTCAGTTTAAGATACTTATTTGCTAAATTTAATATTTTATAATTCTTAATAATTAGTACAATGCAAATCATACGAAATATTATTAAGTAAATCAAGCTTTAATTATGATTAATTAATATAAGATAATGATTATAATTTCATTGTATTTTTTACTTTGTTCCTTGTTCATGATACTAAAAATTAAAAGCAATTTTTATATTAAATTAAATATATATGGACAAATAACACTGATTGAGCTAGTCCCAAAGTAAGTCCGAGACTTGTGTTATGGGATACTAACTCAACGATACTATATTTTATAACATATACATATATAGATAAACACCCAAGACCCAGTACAATTTGAAAAAGGCCATTTTCCAACTTGCTCTGACCGGGGATCGAACCCAGGACCTCCGGATGGCGGACTAGCATGGTGACTACTACGCCACGAAGGTTGTCAAATTGTGTAATACTATCTTTTAACTAAGTAATATTTTTCTATTTCTATTTCAATGTATAGTAAATTTTATATAAAAGTCTGATTTTGAGACTGTCTACTGACATTTTTATATTGTGTTGATTAATTGTAAGTTAATTATATTTAATAAGAAAGCTGTTATATTATTTTAGTTCTATTAAAAACAGTTAAACTTTTGAATAAATCAGTGTTAATTATATAAAAATAATAATTTTTAATCAAAGTTACTCTTGTTTTTATTATAACTATATTAAATGTATCATACGAGTAAATAATATTCATATTAACGATTTGTACAAATGTTTGATTTAATTACTTTATTTATAAGACAAAACCAATGGGGCCTATAATTCGTTTTATCTTTCAAGCTTATTATGTAAGCGGATTTAATAGTACATAACTAATAAAAAAAAAGATATTTATCTATTTTATATACCTTCATATTTATTTACATTTTGGCCAAACTAAATCTTATTTTACTTATTTTTTTCTTACGAAAATAGTAAGTTACTGATGTTATATTATTTTTTTACTGCTAATTATATCACTTTACACATAATCACTTATTACTTAGATCATTATAATATGTGTTATATATCAAAATACACGAGATGTATGGATAAACTTTAATGTGTATATGGATCTAAGTAATTATTTTTTTAACCTAATTAAAAAATAAAATTAACACAAAAAAACCTAATGCTAAAATAAGTAACTTTTGTTTTGGAACTTTGTGTTTAAGTGCTTCGATTCTCTAAGAAACTTTCAAAAGAAAGTTAAGATATCAATTGACACCAACGCAAAAAAAAAATGTGTAAATTGATATATGTAATTTTATAGTATTTTACACGAGTATTTTTTCGTGTCAAATGATATTTTTTGACGTTTTTTTTTCAAAAATTTCTAAAACTAGATGATTTAAAGTTGTTTAAATCATAAAGACTTCTTAAGTTTTAAAATATCTGTTGATATCAGTAATCAAAGTTTTTCTAGTTGACGAACAGAAAGAGTGAGAATTTTTGAAACTTTAAACTCAATTTTCTCAAAACTATGTTTTTGGACTTAGATCACTTTTCACTGGCAGTACAGAAAGGTGACAGACTCACATAGTGATCTATCAACGCACAGCCCAAACCACTGGATGGATCGGGCTGAAATTTGGCATGCAGGAAGATGTTATGACGTAGGCATCCGCTAAGAAAGGATTTTGATAAATTACACCCCTACGCGAGCACAGCCGCGTGCAATAGCTAGTTAAATAATAAAATCAAACCTATTGCGGCTTAATACGAGTTCACATGTGTACAAAATTTAATAAAAATCCGTTATGCTGTTTAAGCTTAACGGATTTTTAGCTCTCTTACATAAACATCTTCTCTCACAGGCCTACTGGAAGAGATCTCTTTTGAGATAAGTATAGTGCCTTTGTACAACTTTTATTTGATGTATTCTCTGTATAAATTTTCTATGTGCATAAATTTTAAAATATTAATATTAAAAATATCTAAGTCCCAAGACCAACCCAATCAACAGCGCCCTCAATTAAAAGAAAAAAGGCACTTATTTTTATCAAATAAAAGTTATAATGTGCTAGATGACAACAACTCATATCAGACATTTTTTTCTAAACGTCAAAAAAACATATTTAATGGGATTTGTATGGAATACACAACTGTGACGTCATGCTTTTTTGAAGTCAAATAGCGCTCTTAAGAGCGCATGATTTTAGATTTATTAATGTAGAAAAACTGATATTAATATCAGTTTTTCTACATTAATAAATCTAAAATCATATTAAAAATGGATATTATGGTCAATGAAATGTGACACTATTTTGAGACGTCTTATTAACTGTACCGAATCATTTATTTTAGACCTAGTCATCTTTCCCAATTCTTTTTGTTTTTTTTTTTATTTTTATTAGTTCAATAAAGAGTTTTTCATTAATTCATTCAGTCAATTATGCGCTCCTACAATTTACCTTTTACAATTTACCTTAGATATGATTTTTCTTTACAACATGTAACAAAAACCCTGACCGATCCTTGTAGGAGCAACTCAGACCGTCAATATGAACAACTTTTCCTACGGGACCAATGCATGAAACTGAAAAAAAAAACGACATTTTCATACAAAAGTGTTCGGCCAGCTCGGCGATTTGTATGAATACGAGTATGTCGATTTTTTCTTCGAGTTTCAAGCATTGATCCCATAGAAAAGTTGTTCATACGGATCGGACAGGGTTTTTGTTACATATTGTATTAATCAGTAGGTATTCACTGTAGAAATCGAAATAAAATTAATCACTTCTTACGTCCCACCTAAAAATGTGATTAATTTTTATTTCCATTCTATAAAAAGAATTGGGTGATAATATTAAATAAATTCACGTAAAACATCAAAGTATACAAAATAAAAATTATATCAAGATAAAGCTTTACAAGAATATCAATTCGGCTGGAACGTGTAGATACCTATCGGAATTGGAGCCGATTGTATTCTTCGCCATATTCAGATCAAACGTCAAAGGAATTATAATGAAAGGAACCAAAAACGTATCCGGATTTTGTATATGTCTTCATTTTTGCTGTATCAGCATAAAAAAAGTATCAAAATAACCGGCCAAGTGCGTGTCGGACTCGCGCACAAAGGTTCCGTACCATTAACTATTAAAAAAAATTTGTATGGGAGCCCCACTTCACTGTTTTTAGTAATTGTTGTTATAGCGGCAACAGAAATACATGATCTGTGAAAATTACAACTTTCTAGCTATCACGGTTCATGAGACACATTCTGGTGACAGATTAATAAATAAATATATAGGGACAAACAACACTAATTGAGCTAGTGCCAAAGAAAGTTCGAGACTTGTGTTATGGGATAATAACTCAACGATACTATACTTTATAACAAATACTTATATAGATAAACATCCAAGACCCAGGACAATTTGAAAAAGACCGTTTTCCAACTTGCCCTGACCGAGGTTCGAACCTGGAACCGCTGGGTGGCGAACTAGCATGGTGAACACTACACCGCGGAGGTCGTCTAAGATAGACAAACAGACATCAAACAGACGGACGGACGAACAGCGGAGTCTTAGTGATAGGATCCCATTTTTACCATTTGGGTACGGAACCCTAAAACAGTGTCACCTGACCCTACAGAGTGATGGAGCAATTAAGGTATTGACTATTCAGTCACCTGCCATCACTCCTCCTCACAGACGATATCGTCGAACTGGCAATTACTGGAAATATATTTTCACTTTCACACTGTGTTCTTTGTCTTCATTGATATCAGGATGACACGATCCGCGGAAGACCAGCGTTGTGGTTCACACTACAACATTTGCTGAGCGGACACCATTTTGATATACTTAGTATTATGTTTTGTTTTGTATGACAGCATCCTTATAGTCGTACGTGATGTAAATTAAATAATTAATAAGCAAATAATTTATTTTGTTAATTTAGCACATCACGCACTAACAGAACGTGTAGATTCAATATAACACTGTACAATATTTTAATATAAATACTCAAAACAATTAAAATAAAATATTCCATAATCCCGTCGCCACTCCTGGTCTGTAGACGGTGATGGATCGAACCAGATCCATGGTTTTCATTAGCACCTTAGTGGTCGCTATATTATTTTTAGTACATAATTTGTATATTTTTTTGTACCAATAAAGATTTTTTCTTTCTTTTTTTCTTGCTTACTGTTCCCATGTTGGTACGCGCCCAAATTATCACGCAATCTCCTTCGAGGTTTGCCGAGTCATAACATATCTGCACTCCAATGTTACATGAGTTACATCGGCCGATGTCATCCGAGCCGACGATATCGGTGTAGTTTTTGGTATCGTTTCAGAGTGAAAACCCTCAATGGTGGCCCAGAACGGGTGAGAGAAGCGTCGGGCGTCTGCCTATGCGATGGGTTGACGACATAATCAAAGTCACGGGTCACACCTGGATGAGAGCAGCACAGGACCGCGATGGGTGGCGTCGACGATGAGAGACCTATGCTCAGCAGTGGGCGGAAGAAGGGTTAAGATAAAGATGATGATGACACAATAACCAGACAAAACCAAGTCGGACTCGCGCACGAAGGGTTCCGTACCATTATCTATAAAAAATCACGATTCTTATATGGGGATCCCAACTTAAATATTTAGTTTATTCTGTTCTTAGTGTTTGTTCTTATAGCGGCAACAGAAGTACATAATCTGTGAAAATTTCAACTGTCTAACTATAATGGTTCATGGGATACAGCCTGGTGACAGACGAACAGACTGTCGGACAGCGGAGTCTTAATAATCGGGTCCCATTTTTACCCTTGGGTACGGAATCCTAACGACAGTGCATCATGCAGTCACGTTAAGGGGATACCTGAATTTTCTGGGGTCCAGTGCTGCGCCTATTTGAAATAAATTGTTTGATAGGAAACGGGGATAACATTTAAAAATAATTCTTGACCAGGCATTGGATAACCCTTCAAACTATTTTATTAACTACTGTTTACAGTTAAAAGTGAGAACGCGAAGCTTTTCTACGCACATACGCCAAAAGAAGCCGTTTTTCGCAATTGTGCGTAGAAAAGTTTTACACTGAAAGTGGCACAAAGACAAAATCAACAAGTAGCTATGTATCCGCGATGCACTCAAGCCTGTGTCACTCTTCGTTAAGGTATCGAAAATATACCTACATTATTACTATGCGCGCGCGACCACTTCGAAGAAGAAAAATCAGTTACATGAATCGTTTGTCCAGAGTAATGAGAATGAAATTGGCTTACAATGGATGTCTAGGTATCTAAACGAAGAGGTAAGTACTTTTGACGCGAGCTAAATTAAACCATAGCGCTAACCACATTGAGTAGATATTTATTTGAATTTCTTTTCTAAGTAAGACTTCTGAACGAGAGTACTGGTACTTATTCTGTAATGCAATGTCAAACGAAAAGACAAGTTATAAAGATATATCATCGGCTGCGAAGATATTCGTACCGTTCGTTCGCTGCAATGGTTAACAAAATGTCGAAACGCTACAAAGACAGCATCTTTGAAAGTTCTGGCAGCGCTTCCAATCTACATACCATTCCAAAGAACGAACTGTGTATTGGACGACAGTCGTATACAAGCTTTTATTTAATTTCACATGTCCTCCGTTGTCTGTCTGTTTGCAATCAAGTCTTGCAAGTTAAATTTGACACACTTCCTGGTTTTCGATTATGACAAGACAATGCAATATTATAATGACAGTGAGCTGATCTGTCCACGACAGTCGAGTAATTATTGTAAGCTTTTATTTAGTTTAACCTGTCCCGTTGTATGTCTCTACGTCTGTCTGAAATCAAATCTTGCATGTTAAAGACCCACTTTCCAGTTTCTGATTATTATACGACCATGCAATATTAAGATGACATGGAGCTGATTTGATTGATGATGGAGCCGAATTGTGGCCATAGAACTCTGAAATTAAAGGTTTCGTTTGATTCGTTTTAAAAAGCACTTTAAACTTTCAAGTTCATTGTAATAATAAAAAGTAAAAAAACTAAAACCCAACTACGACAAAAAACGACGCTGAAAAAGTATAAAACAATTAAGCCCGAAGGCATAGGTATAGTGCAGAGGAAATTTTTATGGGAGTTTTAGCCAGTTATCAAACTGTTTCCGCCTTCACCGCCTTCACCGCGTGGAGGTACTCCCAGCTTATGTCGTTTTCATTAGTGCATTATATATTCTATTAACGTTCACACTGCTCTACATTGCATAAAGCGATTCACAGTTCCCGTGATCCGCGCTTTACTCTTATCGCTCATATTTAACATCATTAAAGCATTCTTGTAATTATGTACAAGCATAAAGTACTCGTGAAGCTCTTTCAAGTGGTACCAAACACGGTATATTTATTTTAATTTTATATTAACATAGAACTTTTTGTCCGCTAGAGGGCGCAATACTAAATTTGGTGACAAGCTTTATAGCTCATAACCAACAGAATATCAAGGCCCTTCTAATGGTACTGCAGTGGTCTTATTCTGATAAGTAGTAAAGAAGCTATGAACGAAAAGATGTGAATTATATGCAATCAGCCCATGAATACAGGTAAAGTCACAAGCAAATGCTAGTAATATATATATATATATTTAAAATGTACAAGTAAAGCGCTTTCAAATGATACCAAACACGGCATATTTATCTTAACTTTATTTTTTTACTCTGTATATTTTGTCCGCTAGAGGGCGCCACATTAGATTTTGTGAAACCCCATATAGCCTATAACCAGCGGACAACTAAGACGCTTCTAATGATATGTCATTTGTCGAATTCTGATAAGTAGTTTAGAAGTTACGAGGGAACAGATGAACATACATACATACATACATACATACATAGCCTGTCAAAATCATAACCCTCCTTTTGCTTTGCCGTAGTCGGGTAAAAATTAACTTCAAAGTTGAAGTGAAGTGAAGTGAAGATAAAAGCTTGTTTAAATTATTATAATTTTAATAGTTACTTGTTTTACGGATTCAAAAAGTGGCCGAAATGTCAGCGTAAATAAAAATAAATTAACACAGGTAGATGAAAATAAAATATACTTACTTGGCATTCATCCAGTAGTAGATGATGGGGTTGACCATAGCATTGGCCATGGCCAGCCAATAGAAGCCGAGGTACACATGTTGTATGTACTTCATGTACAGTATGGACGGGTTGAAGTGTGTGTAGATGAAGTAAGACTGGTACGGCAGCCAGCAAATCCCGAAGATCACGATCACTAGGATGAACATCTTAACCACCTGTAAAAAAATTGTGGTAAGTTTTTTTTAATTTAAACACAGAGACATGGGGGCCTTTATTTGTTTTGAATTAAGATGCTGCCTCGATAATAGTCGCTGTATCATTGACTGACATAAAGAGTTGTTAAGTTTTAAAGACGAAAGTTCACTACGCATGCGCATTATTATTCCAAAGCTAGACCTAGAAATTCCAAAGCGTCGTTTTAGGAACCCTAAAAAACGCAAACCCGAAGGGTAAGACTTCGCTGTCCGTCGCGTCCGTCCGTCTGTCTGTCACCAGACTGTATCTCATGAACCGTGATAGAAAGGCAGTTGAAATTTTTAACACAATGTATTTCTGTTGCCGCGGCAAATACTAAAAACAGAATAAAATAAATATTTAAAGGGGGTTCCATACAACAAACGTTTTTTGAAATTTTTTATACAACGTTTGTTGTATAAAAATCACGTTACTACACACACACGCTATACTAGATCACTATATTATAATGATATTAAAACCTAACAAAAACATTTAAAAAAAATCGACATTTCCATACATATTGCCCGGGCGGCTGCCCACTTTTGTACGGAAATGCCGAATTTTTTTTTCGGTGTTTGGGCTGTTATTTTAATTTCATTATACTATAGTGATATAGTATATACCGTAGTTCGATTTATTATGAGTATGTAACTTCTACGTTGTAGATAATGGTACGGAACCCTTCGTGAGCGAGTCCGACTCTCACTTGGCTGGTTATTTAACTCTTCTTACAAAATTGTGTTTTCAGTTTGCAGTCAAAAAAATCAACGTAGTTATTAAGTTGTTACAAAATTACATTTTTGCTGAGGCTTTATATTGAAACTATCTATTCGTGTAACCAATTGAGAACCGCTTATCCAGAGGTAATAATTATAATATTATTACAACCTAAGTTGTATCCTGGCTAAATTTAAACCCGCAAACTGTTCAAACTAATACCAATTAATTCTTGAAATAACCCGCAACGTCTAAATCTAAATAACTAAACAGATCTTGGCTAAATTGTCTACGAGTAGGATAATTTTGAGGTAAGCGTACTTGAGCCTATTGAGGGCTACCTAAATTTTCCGGCGTCCAGTGCTGCCCCATTTGAAATAAATCATTGAAAAGGAAACGGAGATATCATTTTAAAAAATTCTTGATCAGACCCTAGATAACCCTTCAAACTATTTTATGAAATAGGTACTGTTTACAGTTTAAAGTGAGAACGTGAAGCTTTTCTACGCACATTAGACAAAAGTGGCCGTTTGACTACAATTTGCGAACTATTCGTCTTTCTCTTTCAAACGATACTCTACAAACTGATTTCAATTTATCAAAGACCGAAATCTGTAAGCTTCTATCTTATTTCACTTTTTATCCAAAAAATAAACTTAACGAATTATCTACCCGGATATTTGAAGTGAGTAATAAAAAAAGCTATTCAAATCACATTTTAACCCATATTGTCTCACTGCTTTTTACGCTCGAGAAAAAGAGGGGCGTTAAGTTTGACGTTAATGTCTGTCTGTCTGTCTGTGTGGCTGTCTATGTCATCGTAGCGCTCGAACGGATGGACCGATTTCCTTGCGGTAGCTCTTAGCCATGTTTGATAAAAATCGGTTAAGTCGTTTAAAAATAATTGATGTTAACGATTGAAAGTCAGGGCTTTCTCCAGCAAATGATTATGGCGCTACGGATATCTATCTAGTGATGAGTAGAGGAACCACTGATCCGACTTCGGTAGTTCCGCTACTATTCACTAGATGGTGTTTTTGTCAATTGGGGTTTTTCAATTTGCCTGTAGCCAATTAACTTGTTACGATGCGTGACAAATAAGTTGAACAAAATGGCGGATTTCAAAGCATTATTATACAAATTCCCGACACGTAAATTGAACCGAAATTGCGGTCGTCGGCGTGGATTATGAAAAAAATACATAATATTATTTATAACTTGTAGATTACAGGAAACCAAATAGAATTCAATTCAATTGAGAATGTAGTGGTAAACTCAATATAACACGTTTACTTACGGAAAATCTTTGGCATTGTACGAAACCCTCTCCACGCGAGTTCAACTCGCACTTGGCCAGTTTTTTCTACTTAAGGATTAAAATATCAAAAGCCACTGATTACACGTTATTGAAAATGTTTTAGTGGAGATGAATGACCGTTTAGTGGCATATCCTTTGAAAGGAGCCTTAGAACTTGTATATTCAAAAGCATTAGGGTGTAATGGAAAATCCCAAAGTAATACTGATAAATTGTAAAGTTAATTGTGTTTATATCGACGTTAAGTGGTTAAACGTTTTTTGAAAAGAATTTGCTTTTATACAGGTATTTTTATAATCCTAGACCGATCAACTAAAATAAATATTTACCCAAGTCAATTGTTTATGTATTTAATATCTGAAACAGTCTAGATGAAGGGATAAAAAGCACTTATTTTTATTACTCGCATTATATAATTACCAACAATTTAAGAAAATCTTATACGTGTACAAATACCTACTTTACTTTTGCGTTACTGGCAAATACTTCAAATTTTGCGAGTTGCCTAAAGTCGTAATGAGATTTGATGATTGATGAGTAATGTGATTTTTCAAGTTCCGAGAAGCTAAATTAAAACGTTTGCCCTTATATACGAGTAGATTTATGTCGTCATACTTACAGACGAATATTCATACTCTAACCGAACCTGGTCTACCAATCGTTGAAATACCTAAGTCTCGAACTAAACGCTTTGACAATTCCTTTTTGGTTCGAGTAGCTAAGGTGTGGAATGAACTGCCTGCGTCTATATTCCCAGAGAAGTACAGCCCCGGGACATTCAAAAGTAGATTGAATGGGTATCTTTTGGATAGGCATGCTTTATCCTAGTCTTCATCGTCGCTTTCCATCAGGTGAGATTGAGGACAAATGCCTAAACCAATAAATTGTAAAAAAAAAAAAAAAATCGTAAAATTATAAAAAAAAATATTTCCGTCATTCGAAGTGAGTGGTGTGGCTAGGTAAGAAAACGCTATACTAGCGTTTGCGCAAGTTAAGCAACCCCGAATGTGGTCCGCACTTGAATGAGTGACCACAAGTGGCATAGAAAATTCTCGGCCTCCTCCGTGCTTCGGAAGGTGCTCGTACTTTAAGAGTTGGGCTACATCTGTCAGCACGGAGCAGCACTTTTCCATGCTGCTATCCTTTTCTGTCGCTCAGAACCGCCATTCGCTAGAGCGAGAAAGAGAGACGGAACGCCGCGGAAACGCCGATGCTGATGCGTTGTCACTCTCTCTCGGTCCTGTTTTTACCCTTTGGGTACGGAACCCTAAAAACATACTGCATAATTTGCTGCTGAGTTAGGGCCGTAACAGACGCGGCGCAAGATGCGCCACGTAACAGCTAGTGATGGGCAATGCATAAATACTCAATCAACCCATTTGAGTATTTACTCAGTAGATTGAGTGAATACCCGATAAATATCCTTATTTATCCATTTGGTAAGTAGATTGATTTATATGAGTTGCGACTCATATTTATATTCATATTCATTATTTCATGTTTTCATGACAATTTTGAAACTTAAATCTAGTATACACTTGTAATTCTTGTCGGAAAGTGTGTGCGTACGCCATAATATGTTTAAAATGTAGGTAAACGTTATATGCGACGCTAAATTATATGAAAATACCATACCAATCATACACTGAAAGTAGACTTCTTTGACTAATTATCATTTTTTTTTTGGGAGGTGTGCATAGACGTAATTTTACGTAAAAATAAGTAAACATACATCAAATGCGATGTCAATACTTGAACACGCTCAATTTATTAAGTCTAGTGAGTAAATACTCATATGGGTAGATTGAGTACTATCCACTGCCCATCTCTAGCTGTTACGCGACGCAACTTGCGCCCCGTCTGTTGCGGCAGTTACCGAACTTTATGACTAAGCAAGTGAAATATAGTCGTTAGTAGTAAGATATTGCTTTAGTAATTAGACTGTAACACTTTATGGGTGAGACAAGGAGCGAAGAACATTCAATATAAGTTTAACGATCTTAGTAAACTTAATTGTCTGTATTACTTAGTTGAAATCCATTGGATTTTATGAAATAATAATAATAGGGTGCCCACAGGCAGTGTAGCCAGTGAGCAGCGAGTCACTATCTACCAGGATAAAATTGTTGTGAGACATTTTTAGGTAGATGTCCGTATCTCACTCCATAACCCAGTTATCCGGTCCACTAACATCCCATTCATAAAGCCCAAATCAAGTAAATCCCTCCCTGGCAATAGTGCGGCAGCTATGAAGGACTGTCCGTTAGTGCATCTCAATGGTATATTAAGAGATAGACCTCCATACATGCAGCCATCTCACTTTTTAGATAAATAGTTACTAAAAGGCCTCTTCATGTTGGTTTGGCCCCATGAACGCCTCAAAGGACCGGGTCCCCATGGACCCGTGGCTGAGAAGCGTACCAACTTCATCATCATCATCAGATCTTCCAGTCAGTCCATACTCCATCCGGGAGTCCATCCCTGAACTAGACATAGTCTGTATCTCGGGTGATGAACAACCGGACAGTGGATGGAAAGAGTGATTAATTTTTTAAACCTATTTATCTACCTTTTTACCTACGCTACATTTACGACGTAAGGCTACTCAAATTATAAGATGAGGTTACTTAGGAATCAGCTTTCCAGCAAACTGATCTAAAAAAAAGAAAAACCTTGGATATACGAGCATCTTTTCTTCTTGCGCAGATCGTAAAAGCCGATGGAAGGAATAGGCGAAAGTGCTAATCATTATATTAGGCCATAGACTAGCGACACATTACTATTTTAATTCCTTTTCCAAAATTCTAGCCCACCATCACGCTAAATGTGTCTTGCGACCCGGGCTCTGTCTGCCTTATTAGGGACTAGCGGGCCGCCCTGGCTTCGCCCATGTATTCAACAAAAATTTCAAAAATTGACTCGCTTCGCGTTCCTCTACACCAGTGGCGCCTACATCGCATCGAATATCACGGTGAGCCTAGCAGCCGAGCGGGGTGAGCAACGATTACGCGACTTTTTTACTTACATTTTTATACTTGTGATATCTTTTGAATGGAATTTCCAAATTGAATGATTAAAAAGGTATTGAAGCAGTCTTGAATATAAAGTAATTTATTTTGATTAGGTTTAATACCAAGAAACAAATAAAGGGCCTTTTCTTGCGGTGGCATTTCAATTAAATGTTTAAAATAAAATAACACTCATTGCGACATAACTATAATAGTTAGATATATACTGTAGATATTAAAGTTTTCTACAAAGTTGAGATACGGTAAGCCTCAAAAATGGAGTCTCAATTTCTCATATAGTATGAGAAATTGGGACTCCACTTCTGAGACGTACCGTACATCATTTTGTTCTATCATCAATAATTTCCGCAGTGAACGCGATGTAGAGAATTTTTTAAGTCATTTTTTACACGTTGGGTTACATTATTGCAGTTTAAGTAAGGATCTTATATTTTTTTTGAAAATAAAATTTGTGTCCTTTGCGGATAGTGAAGCTTTCCAGCAGTGAAAGAATTTTTAAATTCGGTCCAGGATTTTGGAGTCTATTCGATGCAAACACACATACAAACAAACAATCAAATCTTTCCTCTTTATAATATTAGTTTAGATTAGTTTACATAAAGACGCGATCATGCAGTAGCTTTCCAATAAAAATTACTTATAATAGTTGCACACTGATCACGGTCTAAACTATACAATGTTCTTTTTTAAGATTCCGTACTCAAAGGGTAAAATCAGAACCTTATTACTAAGACTCCACTGTCCGTCCGTCCGTCGTTCGTCTGTCTGTCTGTTTGTCTGACTGTCTGTATGTCTGTATGTTTGTCTGTCTGTCTTACTGACTGTCTGTCTGTCTTCTGTCTTTCTGACTGTCAGATTCATCCATAATTTTAAAAAAGTTGTCTCAATAAATATATATCTAAATACAAAATAAAAAAATAATTTCGCATACAAATCAAAGTAGTCACGTGATATCGTTTCTAAGGAAAATGTAAAATATTTTTTTCGTATTTCCCTATACATTTATTGGGAAAAGTTATGGACTGAATCACCCTTTAGTAAAAAGGACATTGTATAGTGTTAAAGTGTTTATAACTAAAGCAACTTACTACTAACGACTATGTGATAAGAAGCATTGAACATTCAAGCCCAACGATCCTACCTTTACAAGTAGACTCAATGTACTGCATTCACAGTTGAAATCCTATTGGATTTTATGGAATGAGCTTTCCAACAATATCGTCGCTCTGAATTAAGCTTATCGGGATTCAATATCACGCTCTAAACTTAATCTACGCTCGGCTCAACATTCCGTTTCGGGGTTGAATTTCGTTTGCTAATCTTTTGTAGGTGTTGTTTTTCGTGTATGTAAGTGGCCAACACTGGTGTCAGATTTTCAGGCATCTGACATAGCTTGACGACT